>CM074283.1:5702352-6302352 GCA_037194245.1 Opsariichthys bidens | reverse complement strand
ATGACATATGGGAGGACAATAAGTTCACAACAAGTCCTTCATTGTACACCACAACCAGCTCAGACCTAGATATCAACAAAACCAAAACAACAATCTCAGTGTCCAGCTCAACAGATACTGAGGTGACAAGAGATAAAGCTGATCAGTCGACAATAACAACAGTCACAAGTCAAGATTTTACATCACATACAGCAACAACCACAGTGACTGTGGAGGACAAAGAGCTGTCAAAAAAAACATCCGAGTCCACCATCATTGATGTGTCTGAGACTCTCTCCTCTGCTCCATCCGGACATTCGAATGAGACATTATTTGAAATCACAGTCACAAGCACAATGACTTCAGAGAAGACAACAGTAAAAGATGCATCGTCACTATTAAGCTTTGCTCCAGTTTCGCTGTCCCCAGAGTCTGAAGCTTCAGGGGATGACACCTCTGACATGTTTAGCAAAGAACTTGCAACAACAGGTTCTTCATTGCACAGCACAACCAAATCAGACCAGGCACTCACTAAAACACTATCTGACACAGCAAAAACATTTGCAGAGTCCAAATCAACAGATGCTGAAACTACAGGAGGTCAGACTGAGGCAGATAGTAGAGAAACTGTTTCCTCTCCTGACTCTTCTGTAACTAACACAGAACAAACAGTCACAAGTCAAGATATCACATCACATACGGTAACTGCAGCTGTGTTGGAGGACAAGAAGCCATCTGAATCTACCGTAACTGATGTTTCAGAGACTGTGTTTTCCTCTGCTCAGACTGAAAATTTTGGTACTTTCACAAGTACAATTATACCAAAGAGCACAACATCCAAAGATTACCTGTCACTGTCAAGTTTTGCTTCAGTTTTACCATCTTCAGAGTATGATGGTTCAGGAGATGACACCTCTAATGTGTTCAGTAAAAAGTTCACAACAAGTTCTTCACTTCATATTACAATTAATTCAGATGATGAAATCACCAAACCTTCAACTTCTGTTAAAATGCAAACAGAGCAAGCTGCCACACTGGCACTTTCCACAGTACCTTCTATAGACACAACAAATACAAGCTTTGTGTGGGCTTCAGCTCATGCAGAGATCCCAAGAATTCAGCCAACAGAGATACATCAAACAGAATTCCTTTCCACATCTCCCTCTACCATCTCAGATGAAAAAGTTCTGGAGGAGGTTTCAAGTAATGAAGACAGAATTACGGCTACAACTACATCATATGATCATTATATTGTAGCCACTGATGAGGCAGAAATTCATGAGAGTGACCAAACATCAGAACCAGTGAAGTTTGAAAGTTCTTCACATTCCACGTCATCCACAACAGAATTGTTTTCTAGCACAGTCCAAACAGTAATTACAGACTCATCGTCCGAACAAGGTAGTGGAGACCTATCTGAAAATGAAATAGTTGAAGATGGTGGTTCTGGTGAAATATCTTCTGCTGTTGTAGAATCAATTCCTGTTGCTGGTTTTGAGTCAATTGCTGCTTCTGGAGTGCAGCCATCAGAAAATATAACCGCTAGAATAGATGTTAAAACAACTGTAAGTGGAGAAGCTAGATCAAGCTCATTTTTTACTCTCACCACATCTCCCTCATCTATGATCAAAAAAGTTACAAGTCAAGAGGTCATGACATCTCAAAGAGAGATTGTGTCCTCCTCAGCAACTGAATTTGAATCAAGTTACACAACAACACTGCCTGGTAGTACAAGATTCACAGAGTCTGTTGTTGCCACCCACACAGCCCCAGAGTCTTCCAAGCCTTCTCATAATATTACAGAACCAGAGGTGACTAGACACACTAAAGAATCAAGTCATACTACAATTGGATCAGGTAAACTCAACCTCACTTCAGTAGCAACAGTTGAATCTGGCCACACTGTTCCTTCAGCTATCCAAATAACGCCTGGTTATTTTAAGCACAGCCAAATATCAACAGTCACTGAAAGTTACAAAGCAACTTCATCTCCTCTCAGGACAAGAACAATGTTTACATCATCTTCTAGTAAAAGCCATAGCAGGCACACAACAATCTCATCTGTAGATTCGGAAGATGATGCAACAGATGAAGAAGAATCAGGGGAGTCCCCAGTCATGCATGTTTCATCACCAGCCATCAAAACTCAGACTGGTTCTCCTACAATTCGTATAACCAGCACTGATACTGTTACAGCACTTGATAGGGACATCACTATAACACAAAGCTTGAGCTCCGTCACATCTACCTTGGTAGACATAGAGGGCTCTGGTATTGTTGAAGATGATCAGGAAAGCACTCAACTTGAGGGTTCTGGTGAGGAGGACAGAGCGAGTCTAACATCTGAAATGTATGATAATTATACTGTGGCTACAGATAATGTGGAAATCAGTGAGGCTTACCGCACATCAGAGCCAGAGAGTTTTTCAGGGTCCTCCCATTCCACATCTTTCACAACTGAAATATCCCCAGCAGATCTCGAGTCACAGCCACAGACAACTGAAGCCGCACCTGCTGCAGTTGTGTCAAGCACATCTGAAATTTCGTCTGTTTCGGCGACACAAAAGAGTACCTTACAGCCAAGTACTCCAGAAATCAAGTTGAATGGGTTTTCATTATCAACCACAAAGGATGACAAGGAATTTTCCTCACCTGGAGAGCCTACTGATGAGATATCCAAAATACCAACAACTAAGTCATATGAGGACCTAACTGTTAGAACTGATGAGGCAGAAGTATATGAAACTGAGGAGAAAACTCAAGTCAACTCAGGTTTCTCAAGTGCTACATCTGTCACTAGCAGCACAGATTTCATACATCAGTCAACTTTATCCCCATTTCACTCATTCCTGAGCTCCACCCAGTCAACTGTAACATTTACAACTTCACTTTCAGAGGATGGCAGTGGGGAAGACTCAACAGAGGGAGATGGAGCAGAAGATGATGGATCAGGTGATGAGATAACTCCTGTGACATCATCACCTTTGCTCTCAAAAATTACAGAAACAACCATTAGCATGACACCCATTAGCTCAGTAAGCAGTGGACAAGACAGTACAGACAAAGTTGTTTCACACAGAACCACAACACCTCAACAGCAGAGTGTGTTCTCAAGCACAAAAACTGAAGGTTTCACTCTGGTCTCAGATACAGCACAGACAGAGCACGAACCTTCTGGTGGCTCTTTCACTACCTTCACTGCTGCTGAAAAACATTCTGATGTGTTATACAGCCACACTACATTGCCTTCTTTAGTTACATCTCAAGCTCCTGTGTCCACACCTACTCAATCTGTGTTCCCTAAGGACAATGCTGATAAGCAAGTCTCTTCTACAAGCCCAACCTTAATATTCACAGAGGAGGAAGATGAAGATAAGCTGTTTTCAACTGTAACAGGGAGTATGAGAGATCATAGCATCAAACCAGATGTTTCCAGTAAGGATGAAATTATCCTTGATGCAGATACAATGTCTGTTTTAGAGCAGTCTTCACCTTTTGCCCCTACAATTGTTACAGAAGAAGCAGGTGGAGTAACCACAGTTGTCATGATCGCACATCCGTCAAGCATTTTAACAGAGGAACCAGAGGGATCTGGAATGGATGGCACCGAGTTACCTCAGCCACATGTGTCATTTGAAACCTCCACAGATGAGTTAATAGTTCAACAAACAACATCAACCCCAGACATCCTGCAGAGCAGCTCAACATATGTAGATGAAGAAACACAAGCAACACAAACAGAAACTCCTGAGGCTACTGATGCTGGTGTAAATGAACGCACAATAGATCTTCAGACCTCTACAGAATCCAAACAAGTTACAATGGAGATACTGACTGACGGCTTCTCAGGAGACACTGTGTCCACTGAATATTATAATCTGAAAACATCCACTTTAACCCCCAAATCATCTCAAGTGTTGAAAAGCACTGCATCCTTCCATCCCGCATCAGATCAAACATATATCACAGATTCAGTAACAGTGCTTATGGATTTAGAAAGTGTTAACATGGCTGAACCTGCCAAGACCACTGCAAGTACATACACTGGAACAGCAGTAACAGATGTTGAGGATTTAACAGCTGACACAGAGGACACATTAGACATCACAAGTGTACAAGACATTGTACAAAGTAGTCCCTCTTCTGATAAGGTTATTCAGGGGAGTGAATTAACAAGCAAATATATATCATCAAGTATTTCGGAGGAAACCACAAGTGCATTATTTTATTTAACAGATGATGGCTCAGGTGATCAAACTATTGAAAAGTTTACAGGACTGCCTGATTCAACAGATTCCCCTTTAACAGCTGCAGTTTCATCATCTGTGGAGACTGATATTGTGTTTCACATATCAATGACCCCCTTGCCTGGATCAATCACAGAAACTGATGGGCAACCATATCAGCAAGCTCTGTCTGAGATTACAGTGACACATAAGCCCAAAACAGACATCAGGACTGATGAAGACATTCCGTTGCCATCAACAACCATTCCCACACCCCTTATATCTGCATCAATAATTAATATGACTACGGACATAGTAACATTAGTGGGATCTCTTTCATCTACACCCATACCAGGTCTAAGTGACAAAATAGAAACTCCGCTTTCCTCTGAGGAAGGGACAGATGACGTAATAGATTATGACACAAAAACTGAACCTTACAAAGTTGAGTCCATACCAGATATCATGAACAAAACAGATATTGAGAATGAGACTGCCTTAGACATGAGCTCAGAATATGTGACAAGCATTGATGACATCACCAAACCTATAGGGGAGAAGAGCTTCACTACCTCACAGACTGAAGTTGAGACTGGATTTGAGTCCTCACAGACTGAAGTTGAGACTGATTTTGAAACTACATCACAGCCTGATGTTGAGACTGATTTTGAAACTACATCACAGCCTAAGTTTGAGACAAGCTTTGAGTCCACCTCACAGACTGAAGTTGAGACTGGTTTTGAGTCCAACTCACAGCCTGATGTTGAGACTGATTTTGAGTCCACCTCACAGACTGAAGTTGAGACTGGTTTTGAGTCCACCTCACAGCCTGATGTTGAGACTGATTTTGAGTCCACCTCACAGACTGAAGTTGAGACTGGTTTTGAGTCCTCACAGACTGAAGTTGAGACTGGTTTTGAGTCCTCACAGACTGAAGTTGAGACTGGTTTTGAGTCCTCACAGACTGAAGTTGAGACTGGTTTTGAAACTACATCACAGCCTGAGTTAGAGACAAGCTTTGAGACCACCTCACAGACTGAAGTTGAGACTGGCTTTGAGTCCACCTTACAGACTGAAGTTGAAACTAGCTTTGAGTCCACCTCACAGACTAAAGTTGAGACTGGCTTTGAGTCCACCTCACAGACTGAAGTTGAGACTGGTTTTGAGTCCTCACAGACTGAAGTTGAGACTGGTTTTGAGTCCTCACAGACTGAAGTTGAGACTGGTTTTGAGTCCTCACAGACTGAAGTTGAGACTGGTTTTGAAACTACATCACAGCCTAAGTTAGAGACAAGCTTTGAGTCCACCTCACAGACTAAAGTTGAGACTGGCTTTGAGTCCACCTCACAGACTGAAGTTGAGACTGGTTTTGAGTCCTCACAGACTGAAGTTGAGACTGGTTTTGAGTCCACCTCACAGACTGAAGCTGAGACTGGTTTTGAGTCCTCACAGACTGAATTTGAGACTGGTTTTGAGTCCTCACAGACTGAAGTTGAGACTGGTTTTGAGTCCTCACAGACTGAAGTTGAGACTGGTTTTGAAACTACATCACAGCCTAAGTTAGAGACAAGCTTTGAGACCACCTCACAGACTGAAGTTGAGACTGGTTTTGAGTCCACCTCACAGACTAAAGTTGAGACTGGTTTTGAGTCCACCTCTCAGACTGAAGTTGAGACTGGCTTTGAGTCCACCTCACAGACTGAAGTTGAGACTGGCTTTGAGTCCACCTCACAGACTGAAGTTGAGACTAGCTTTGAGACCATCTCAGAATCAAAAATGGACACTGGTATTGAGACCTCCTCAAAACCTGTGGAAGATAGTGCAACAAGTATTGATGGAAACACACAAGCAGAAGTTTTGAGTACCAAGACCACCTCTCATCTTGACACTGAAAAAACCTTTGAGATAACAAAACAACCAGACATTGAAAGTGTCTCAAGAACTGACAGTGATGCTTCAGTTACCAGCTCTGGTGACATAAACACCGTTTCATCCAATAAGCATCACATCACAACAACACTTTTTGATGTCACAGAGGAACCAAGATCTGCTTCGGTTAGTAATGAAAAAGCTTTGGAAGAAGAACGAGTTCAGCATACAACCCAAACTGAACGATATGACACAGAAGTCAGGACCACCGCACAACCTCAATATGATGATTCTGTAGCTTCCAGTAGTTTGAAAAGCAGCTCAGAAGAGAATTCATTTATCCCAGATATTCCATCATCTCATGAGGTTCAGGCAGTGATTCTGTCCACTGCAGCATCCTCACATTTACTTCTGACTCCTGAGACTGATGTAAAGATTGTCAGTAAGGAAACAGCATCAAGGAAACAAGAGGCAGCTGGTCAGATAGAGGAAGCTGTAACTCTTGCAACTGAGATTCCTATTCAAGAAACAGAAACTCAAATGACACTCTCAGTGCCTACAACTCCGAGTGAGACTGCAACACCATTCGCTTCTATTCAAGATGTTTCTGAGGCCACTTTGGTTGAAAGCTCACCTCCAAGTTCACAGAATGAAAGCAGTCCAGCAGACCTTGCATTCACAATGATTGGGCAAACAGTAGATATACCAGGTAGGATGTAAACACTGTTTTAAAGACAAATACAACAGAAATCATATACTGTACTTTCTATACCTATTCCAATATACTTTTTTTCATGTGCACAATGACATGCCTATATCCTCCCTCTCTTTCTGCAGGTGTTCACTCCTGTTCTGATGATGTTTGCTTGAATGGCGGTTCTTGTTCAAAAAATGCCGGTGCTCAGATCTGCAGCTGTCCACCTGGATATAGTGGTGAACAATGTGAAATAGGTATGCTGTATCAATATATCATTTTCTTATTAAAATGCATTATAACTTTGGGCTCTGTGTTGCCATCTGTGGCCGGAACATGAAATTGCAAGTTACTTGCAGCTGTTTTTTTTGTATCAGTTGCGCTTCGGCAATCATGTTCTGTACGAATTAATCTGATAGTTTGAGCAAATAAGTAGCATATCTGTTGCTATAGTGCCTGACCTTCTTTACTATTTATGGACATGATGTAAAAAAGACCAAGGCAAATGATGTAAACCAGGAATTTCTCACAAAATACAACCCAGCAGCTCAAAATAAAATTATTATTGTAGACTTAATGTTGTGAATAGGGTTAGACAATTTTAAAACATTGTTTCAAACAGTTTCAAACACTTTTTTTTTCATGTACTCACCCTATAATGGGATTTCGTTAATAACACATTTAACTTAGCACCATCTGACTTTTCAAACGTATCTTAATGCACTTCAATACATTATGTACTCACTTTATTTTATTATTTATTTATTAGACATTGATGAATGTCACACTAACCCTTGTCGGAATGGAGGAACATGTATTGATGGCCTAAACTCATTCACCTGTGTATGTCTTCCGAGTTATGCTGGAACACTGTGTGAGCAAGGTAAGATTATATTTATCATATAATCACTTGTTTGATTTCTTTACATATCAATTTTTAGATACCTGAGAGAGGTAATCACTGTAGGCAAAATGCTAGATCTTTCAACTTGCAGATATTGTGTGAAGCTACTGTAGCCACTGAGGTTGATGTGGAGTAAAGAGCGAACCTCTAAACTTTGATATGAGGTAATTGTTAGATGACATATATGAGTCTGACTCACAGTTTGATAGATTTTCATTCGATGTAAGAAACTGGGGTTGTTCCAAAACCATTTAATGTTAGCAGACAGACATAATGATGCTGTACTTTCCACTATTTAAGAGGATACCATTTCTCATAGCTCATTTGAGCAGAGCTGTTAAGATCATCACTCTTTCCCTTATTACACTGCAGATGTTGATTTACTCTTTACATGAGTAAGATTACCTTCTTGAGAGGTTTATCTCTTTCAAATTATTAATGTTACAAGTGCTTATAAACATTAACATTTTTCATAAACTAAAATACTAATAAGATCCAAATCTCTCAAATCTCACATTTGATATTTGTGAGAAAAAAAAACAAACAAATGTAAACTGACGTTATGAGTGCATTACCCTCTTGAGTACACTGAACAAGCTCTTCATCTTAAACTTGAGATAGCATCAACATTACAGTTATGAAGAAGTGCCTCCTTTTACTATTTAGTGATTCAGCAGTGACTTAGAATGTAAGTGGTTCAGTCTTATGAGCCGTTCACACAGGACAAATTTTTTGCATTCCTCTGTGCTTCTTTTTCATTGTTTTTCTATGTAAACATGCACTAGACAGACATGTTTGACCATTTGGCACTTTTTTGCAATGCCCCGTGGATGACACAGCGTTCTAAAAACACTCTACTTAAGTTAAACTTTTCAAAAATGGCTCTCTAGACCTTGCATGTTCGGTTCCTCTGACCCGTGTGTCTCATTTTAAACTGTAAAAAGAGTTCTCTGTGAATGGCCTGTCAGAGTGTAAGTGTACAGATAGTTGTTCACAGAGAAAGCAGAAATATAGAAAATTGCTGAATGCAATCTTTGCAAATTAAGTAATTGTTTCATTTAAGTCAAAAGCCAATGATGTTTTGTGTATTGTTATTTATATTTTCAGATTTGTTATGCATGATATAATGGCTAAAAATTTATTTATGAAAGTTTTAATGATTTCCTTCTTTGGAGTGGTATATTCTTTACTAGTGACACATCAGACATTTTTAACCGTGTATGTTAATTTGCTGGAGGTTTAGAGATTCCCCCAATTAGTGGTTCTGTCAGGGCAAGTCGGCTGTAATCACAGTGATTTCAAACAAGCAATCAAAGCTATCAGCCTGATGTAGAGCAGTCCAGGACTGGTCCGCAAACAGTCAGTAAGTGTGTTTACATGCACTTTCAGTTGAGCTAAAACAATAATTTGTCTTATCAAAATATCATGTGAACGCTTTAGCTCGAAAACCAGCTGTAACTTGATTTTAACAGCGAGCATAAACATACTTACTGTTATTGATAGGACACACTTTATTTGCAAATTGAATGCAGTCAAATCCATTGAAGGAACTTTTTGTCAAGGAGACTAATAATTTGCTGAGTATTATGCTTACTTTAAAACTCTTTGAGTTTCCCAAGAAGTTGTGTGAAGTTGTTGTGAGAAGTGGGTATTTGTTTTACAGAATTTACTTTGCTACAATATCTTTCTTGAACAATGCCTCCGAGCAAAGCATCCACTCTTCTCCACAGCACTGAAGACATTCTTATGCAAAAATGAATTGGCTTCCTTATATGATGGACACATGGGTGTAGCTCTTGCTCTAAGTGATCTTGTTGAACTGGCATGTAATTTAAAATGAGGATGAAAGGGAGTTATAACATATTCCCTCAGGTACAGTGTGAGTGGGAAATCATTCTCACTTGAAAAGAGTGCCACTGAACAAAAGGAGGTTTGATTTATTGTACTGATAAGAACAGCCATACAGTGTAAGCCCAAAGGTAAGGACTAATAAAAAGAAATTGACAGTAGACAATATGAAGCACCTTTTCCCCCACTTGCAACAACAGGATTATCTCAGCTTCAGGGTCTGCATGTCAAGCTTTTGTATAGTACATCAACAGTAATTCAAATATGCTTTTTCCACAGACACTGAAACATGCAGCTACGGCTGGCACAAGTTCCAGGGCCACTGCTACAAATACTTTCCTCATCGGCGTAACTGGGACACAGCAGAGCGTGACTGTCGTCTCCAGGGGGCACACCTTGCTAGTGTTTTGTCCCATGAGGAGCAGCAGTACATCAACCGTGAGTATACATAAAACAAGTTATGGACATTCTGTCTAATATCATCAGCTCTAATTTACATCTTCGGTTACATTTCCATGCAAACTAACAATGGTTATTTTTGTGGAAGGATACTTTGCGAGTAAATTTACCTTGTTTCTCTCCCCTCTTGTAGGCCTTGGCCATGACTACCAGTGGATCGGTCTGAATGATAAGATGTTTGAGAATGATTTCCGATGGACAGATGGTAGTGTTGTGGTAAGGACATTCTTCAAAACATACTTATTAGTTTCTAAAATATGATTTGAAAGGACGGTGTTGATGCAAACATTTATTAGCGGACAGTCCATTTATTTAGAAAGTTTACTTGGGTTTTCCATGATGTTCGAAGAGGTTTTTTTCTTTAAAAAGCTATTAAGTTAAACAATGAGAATTTTAAGCAAGATTATGTAGATGAGGAAAAAGGAAAACAGAAGACATATGCAACCAACTCCCTGGTTCTAGAGGTGTTCCTCCATTGAACATGAAAGTGGCTAATTACAGTCGTTTAGTCCTGCCTGGGCTCTCACTTCAAAGATAATGGCAGCATTTTGTGGGAAAGGGCCAAAAAAGCCCTGGAGGGCAGGAGATAGCAGTTTTCGTCTGTGGAAGTCCTCTCAGGACTAGAGGATAAAAATAAAATGAGTGGAGAGGAAGCTTACAGGTGTGGACAGGTAATGAAGGTGTGAAGGATGAGCTGCACCTGGAACAGGCTGCACTAGAGATAATCCAGACCTAAAATGTGAGTGGGTGACATTTCAATCCAGTTGGTATCAGTGAGGTGCTATAAACATATCCGCCGGCGTTTGCTTGCACTCTTATTCTATTCTGTATACAGAAGAGTTACTCTTTCAAGAGTTTGTTTCTTCATGCATTTAAGTATGTGCCATTGGAGTTATCCAGACGGTTAGAAATTGCATTACGTCAATTTGCAAGCAGGAAGCGCACATTCCTTTTGTAAGAGGATAATAACAGGACACGTTAGGCAAATCATGTTTGAAGAAGGTAATATTCACAGGCTTGCTGAAAGATCATAGCTCCAACCTGTCCTGATCAAATATAATTGCGCCATTTCATTTATGCACAAACTTCACAGTTTTAGTTGAAGCTAAATACCCTAGATATAGATGAGCGTCAATATACATTGAAATACATCTGGACATTGTCCACAGTTCATTTGTCCACAACAGAGAAAGATGACTGATGACATCATACCCTGTGTGGTGTGTGTGGGGGGTTACTGTGTACAGTTACTGTGACTGCTGGCTGTTTTTTAAAAAAAAGTCTCTTTAACATTTAGGAGCAGTTAGATGTCTGCTTCTGCTACTTGTGCTCAGAACAGCTGATGCCAGCATGACCTTGAGCAATCCTTCCTTTGACACTTGTCTTTTGTGTATAGTAGACTTACTCGTGTGTTATATGGCCACTAAATCAAATCCTTCCTAGCAAAGAAGTAGTTTTGTTTGTGTTTTGTGAGGTTTATTTCATCTACCAATTGCATTACACCTCTCTGCAGCTCCTTATTGCAGTTTACTGGATGTATGCACTTAGCGCCCCCTACTGATGTCTCTATCATTGTCATTTTAATGTGCGTTCCAAGATGAACATACTCTGCTTGAAAGCTTTTGATGGCTTTCACACTCTGTTCAGTGACACTGTGTTCACTTTTTAATTTAAAGTGGCGCAGCTAAACACTGTCATAAATGTACATACAATTATTACAAGATCTGAAACTTATTTCTGTAGGATTGTTGTTTCCCAAACATTGCCGTTCTCAGCTCTATCTGTATTCTTCCCCTACAGCAATATGAAAACTGGAGACCGAATCAGCCAGACAGTTTCTTCTCCTCTGGGGAAGATTGTGTGGTTATGATCTGGCATGAGGATGGCCAGTGGAATGATGTTCCCTGCAATTACCACCTTACCTTTACCTGCAAGAAAGGCACAGGTGAGGTTTCAGCATCTGGGTGTAGAGCATTTATAGAATAATAGGGCATGTATAGGTGGATGTTTCTTTTCCATGTAAAATCCATCAGTGGTATTTGAACAAAACCATATTTTTTTCCTGGAGTATAATAGGGATCGCTTTGGATGATTGCTATACCCCAAGGTATATCTGTGGCTTTTATAGACATGACTTTAAGATGAGAGGTGTTGTTTTAGATTTGTCTCCAGTGGTTTTTTAAAAGGAAATTTCTGATTCAGTGCTCCACTAATGGTTAGTCTGTTGTCAATAGTGTCCTGCAGTCAGCCTCCACTTGTCCATAACGCCCGCACATTTGGCCAGACGCGCCCACGCTATGAGATCAACTCCCTGATCAGGTACCAGTGCATGGATGGCTTCATCCAGAGACATGTTCCCACCATTCGCTGCAGAGGAGACGGCTCATGGGATTTGCCCAGGATTTCCTGCATGAGTGGTAAGTATTCTGTGAAAATCCTTTTTCTTGATGAAACGATCGCTACATAACAAAATAATTTTTTTATAGTTTTTCGAAAGAAGTCTCTTATGCACATCGAGGCTACATTTATTTGATCAAAAATACAGGAAAGCACTAATATTGTGAAATATTATTAAAGTTTTCTATTTGAATAGATCTTGAAATGCAATTTATTCCAGTGATGCAAAGCTGAATTGTCAGCATCATTACTCCAGTCTTCAGTGTCACATGATCCTTCAGAAATCATTCTAATATGCTGATCTGGTGGTCAAATAGATAAATAAAAAACTTCTTATTATGTTATTTAGGATTTTTTGATGAAATATGAAGTTCAAAAGAATAACATTTATTTTTATAACAGTGTAAAAGTGTGTTATTTAAAGTAGCCTTGCATAATACATTTTCGTTTCTTCTTTATTATGTTTTGTACTTTCTTGAAAAAAGAAAACTAATTCAATGTACGTGTATTTACTTTCCAGCATCCAACTTCCAAAGGTCATATACAAAACGATATCAGACATACAGAGTTTTCCGCAGTCATCGGAAGAGATCTGCTGATGTACCACGACGACACCATCACCATGGTGTAAAACACAATCGGACACAACAATAGTTGCTATGGTGACAACCATAATGCAAGGGCCCTTTTAATGTATTTTGATAGCATGTGACGGACCTGCCTGCTGGCTGAAAGAAACAAAAAAAAAGAAAAGAAAAGATTATGAAAAGGACCAGAAAAGGGTCAACAGAGTGGAATATCACTGGAATTAAACAGTGTTTTTTTCTGTGTTTTTATCTTTTAAGAGAGATGGTTTTTAAAAACTATGTAAAGGACACATTCAGCTGGCCTCTGAAAACACAAAAAGATTATCTGACCTTCCCTCCATCTGTTCTGCTTCTTCTTCAGAGTACGCAGTGCCTTCATAAATTATAACTCACAATCCAGATGTAGTGAGCAATAATAATGCAACCAGAATAATATTATAAAGTTCATGGCATTTTAGCCTGTAAACATAGTGGTACATTTTTAATTCACTAAAAATTGCCGTAAGACTTCTTTCGATCTTTTTTTCAAGTTTACAAGAACCACAGGTGTATGCAGACAGCCTGCTGCTTACTGAACAAATAAGAAAGCATACATATGAATGTGAAAGAATATATATTTATATATAGAGAGAGTGAGCAAGAGCTCACATTGAGATAGTATTTGTTTCGGTAGAAAAAAGGTCAATGATATAAAAAAAACTGTATGCAATGTGGATGGGTTTGATATCTGAAAATCAACACAATATGTTTAATACATTGACTTTAAGGTATTCAATATTGAAAAGCCATGTAGATCTTAGATTATTTATATTCCTCTGTTTGATGTCTCTTTCAAGTGTTTACAATGCAAATCCTTTTCAACATTGCATTTAATTCAGCCATTTTTTTTACGTCTATAAACCGTAGAATCTTACTGTATGTAGTTCACATCATCAACTTCAACTTTTTTCTTCTCAGACACTTTAAAACTACTTTAAAGAGAATGTACTTTGTGAGATGCTTAAAAGACTTGAACAAATGTCTTTTTAACAAGATGCCTGTAATTTATTATTTGAGCTGCTCCTTGTCTTCTCATGGTTGTAGTAAAATACAACAGAGGATTTAACTTGGCCAAACTGCACATTTACAGAATTCAGTATATTAGTGTAAAGGACAGTGTGTCGATAGCTGGCATTGATGTGACTAACAGACGACATTTGCAACTCACAGAATTTAGATGGATTTCGTTATGACATTTGGGGTGTATCAATGGACCAAAAGAAGAGGATTTATAGTAACAGCCTTAACAGCAATTTGTTGTTGAACTAGTCATCCATTTGTTTATTCCCAAGCATTTTTCTTTTAAGATTTTTTCTTTTGTGTGTTTACTTGTTGTTTTTTGGAAAGAGCACATGTCTTTTTATATTTATAGTATAACTTGTTTATTGTAAAATGTGATTTTTCTAGAATGTTTGTAAAATGGAAGCATTGTAAGGAACGTTTTTATGCCTTCTATGTAAACAAAGTTTATTATATTCTACTTGCATTCCTGTTCTTTTTCCATTTTGATATGGAGTGAGTTTTGGTCAAAGGGAAGGGCTAAAGGGTAATTTTTTTTTTCAAACATTAACTGTGAGGTGACTAACATGTTTACATGTGTCCTAATTTGATTTCTTTTTAAATTGACATAAATCTAATATATATTAATCTATATAAGAATTAAAATAAAAATACACTGTGACAGGAGTAAAGACATTGTACTTCATGTTTTTAGTATAACTAAAGAATAAGATTAATCAGCAGTGCCTAATATTGACCACCAGATGGTAGCAGTTCACTAACACAGAGACACTTGAACGTCTGAATAATTCTCCCAAGTGTTAAAATGATGTGAATCATTTCTTGATAATATGCCAATTAAAAAAAATGTTCATTACAGTAAAATCCTTTAAGAAAACACCTCAAAATTGTCTTTGGAGGCATTTAGTTGCTTCACAGAAAAATGACATACCATGAGGTTCGCTTGTGCTTATTCTTGGACACCTGTATGAATTAACTTCATACACTAAAAATGTTGCAAAAATGTTAGTTCTGAGGACAGTAAATGCCTTGCATAATTTATGCCGTTTGGCTTGATATTGTGTTTTCTATTGCAATTTTCATTCAGACTTATGGGATCTGTTGTCAAGTTGCATACCTTTGTGGATTATAGTTTGCTAAATGCATTGCTTTTAAAGTCGCAATGTAACGTAGAAGGAAAAACAGACTTTTGATGTGCCTTTTGTGTTTGAAGTCCCATTGCTATATTTTAATTTGACATGAATGCATTTCCCTGCTGGTACCGCTGTGTCACTGTTCGTTAATACTTGTGGTTTTCTCATTTATGTCTTGGAAGACACAACCATTTTCCATTGCAGAAATCATTTATTTATTTATTCATTTTAAACAAATGGACTTAATTTGCATGAAAAAAAAAGAGAAAAAGAAAAAAAGAGGCTGAATTAGTCACAGAATATTGTATAATCAGCAAGCTTTCCCTGCAAATGCGTTCCAGACTTCTCATAGATCTTAAGTGAGATACAGTTAGTCTGAATAAAGTATTTAATAAATATCCTCATACATAGATAATTTCGTTATCTGTAATTGTGTGGGCTATGCCTGTCGTATAGAACTTAATGATTCAGATAGCAGAAAAAAATCTGTAGCATGATGAGAACTCTCTGTTCCTAAAATATGTGACTATGAATATTAGTTTATTTCATGTTATTTTATTTAGTTTATTTATTTTTTTTTTTTTATTTTTTTGTAAATTTAATCCATGTCTAGCCAAGTTGGCATTCATACTGCAACAAATATTGAGTACTGAGCATCTGGACCATGGTTATAGGCACTGTAGACGGTTTAGTGGAAAATGACACAAAAAAGTCATTTCAATTTTTATTGTTTTTTTTTTTTATTTAAAATTGATTGGATTCATAAACCATACACTGCACTTCAGATTTAAAAAAAGAAAAAAAAAAGAAGAAGAAGATATTTTGTGCATGTAGACACAATTAAACAAAATGTAATATATGTGCACTGTGGCTTCTGCAGTTCAAAGTTATCGGTCGAGAATCTTCTCCCTCCCATAAACATACAACATATCAATACAAAGTGGCAAGTAATAGATGTTACGTTCATCAGCAAACACAGATCTTATTATCTGAAGTCATCCACACCATGCCTGTCATAACATTCCAATGTTAGAATCTATTAGAATCAAGCATTATGTTTAACATGGCTTTTAGTGCTGTTTCGCTCTAGTGGCATTACAATAACATTCAGTTGAGACTTTATATCTACACTTAAGCAACTAAGGCTCAAGCTAGTCTTGAAATGTTGTTACAAATATACAACTGGGTCCTAAATGATTCTCTGCCATAAAGCAAAAATTCTGTCACTGTCTGCGATTAAATACTTTCTGTTGCAGGATGAACACATTTAAACAGTTTTCAAAATCTTCAACAAGGCCGTCAAGTTAAGCATGGTGAGAAAATACATCACAATATCGTAAACAAAGGGTAGACATGAATAATAATTAGGAATTATTTATGAATATAAAGCCTCAACACTACAGGCCAAACACATTAATTTGATATTTCAAACAGATAAAATAAGGTCACAGTTCAGAGCATTGGATAATACACCAACACAAAAAAAAAAAAAAAAAAAAAAAAAAAAAAAATATATATATATATATATATATAGTTTTAAGGAAATTAGAATTTGAGTAAGATCACAAGTGTTTCAGGAAAATAAAGGTGTCAGGTTCATTTACGGTGCCTTTGATTTTTTGTTTGGGCAAGTTTCAAAAACTTTCTGTCAAGTTTATACCATGTATTAATATTTAAATATTCTATTGCAATGTCACATTTTTGATTCTGAGATTCTTGACAAACTTACAAGGGGTTTTTATCAAAATAGTGTGATTTCAACTTTCCTTCTGTGTGAACATACTTTCGGAATGAGATTTGTGTTTGTTTTTCATACATACGGTGTACAAAACTATATAAAATGTAAATGAGAGATAAAATAACTGTTTACTATAATATTGTGATGTGAGTGTTCCAGTTTGGTCTTTACAGTATCCTTTCTGTAATAGTTGTCACAGGGTGAACATGATTTCACCAAGTACAACATGTTCCTGGATCAACATCTTTGTTGGTCCTGGAACAACATTCAAATCAAACAATCTGATTTGAGGGAAAAGCTTACAGTTTCTGTCACGTTTAGGCTTACAACCAGGGTTAGGTGCTTGTGCAACAGTGTTATTCACTTGTCATTTCCCTCTGATTTTAGGGTAACTGAAGTTTAGGTGTTGGGATAGGGTTGGGATTAAATTTTCAGATAAGAATGTTACTCCAGGTTCAACAAAACATATTGAACCAGGAACATGTCTTACATGGTAAAACTTTGTCACAGTTAAGGCTAGTTCATGCAAAAAGTCTGTTTGGAGTTTGGAGGTGGAAACCGGTGTATTGTTTCTCTTTGGTTGGTGACAGGTGACATGTGACATGAAGCGTTTCACGGTTGAGGTTTGAAGCAATAGACACCGTACAGCTTCTGCTTTCTGTCGGGGAAGCCAACCAAGCGAACCGCAGCCTCAGTGGGGCTGCAGTTCTTCCTGGGCCTGGTGATAGGGTAACGAACGCTACCGTCGGCCAGCCATCCAGCGTCACAACGGTCGTATCCCAGCAGCTTCCAGGCAGCAAACATATGGCCCACCTTTGCGATCTCAGCTCCATCTCTCATGCATGCGTTGACAGCCTCATCATAGTTCAGCTTCTTGGGCTGGATCAGGTAGTAAAAGCGGCCTGGGATGTAAAACAAAGAGTGTTTCAAAGTTGTGGACACATTCACTGCTAAATGTGTTATGCCATTTTATATTAGAATTGAAGAATTGAACTGTTCAACTTACCTTTAAGGCTGGCTGTGAAGCAGAACACGTCAAAGCGGCTCTTGGACTTGTCCCTCCGGCCGTAGTTTCTCAGTCCGGCTGAGGTCCTTGCACCTCCGCAGGGCTCTCTGGGTTTGGTGATGGGATACTGCACTGTTCCGTCACTGAGCCAGCCGGCATTGCACCAGTCCAGTCCACTTTTCCACTCCGCGTAGAGTTGCTCGAAAGAGGCAACCACAGCGTCCTGCTCCAGACACGCAGCCTCGGCATTTTGGAAGTTGAAGTTGTACCGCCCCAAAGGAGGGGAGTATGGGAAAACAACCCCTGTGAATGAAAGTGAGTCTTCCCCTAAGGAAAAGTTTGACTGGCTTTAACATCAGATTGTTTAGATTAATGTATTTTAGGACCGCCCCAATGAACGAATAAGAACGATATTAGTAAAAGCCTAAATGTTACAGAGCTCCCTGCTAGGTTGAAAAGATTTACGTGGTACAATGTTAGAAAAAAAAAAAAAACTATTGAAACAGAGAGAAAATTACTTGCAGGGTTTAGGCTTTTCGATCTTATATTTCTTTGTTCCAAGGTAACAATAGCTAGTTGTGCCAGCCTGCTTCATTATGCTTGTGCACCACACTTCTTTGCACAGATCCCCATTGTTTCACTGGAGCCAAGTCTGCAATGGTGGTCTTGGCCAAGAGCAAGAATTACAGGATATTACTGGAGACTGAACAAATGATAAGTGGCAAAAACAAAAGTTGTGCGTCATCACATTTCAAGTGCTAATGCGCAGCTCTATGCTAATGTCTGTGCTAATGTCTGTGCTAATGCTAAAGATGACTGTTGACTAAAATTTCCTCTTCAAATACAAATTGTGAACTGTATAGAAAATGAATACAATGTGTTTATACAGTAATGGCAATGTGCTGTAGATTATAGCTCATTTTTTTCCTGAAAAGTGAAGCCAAAACATTTCAATCACCCCCCGGTGGCTGACTGCAGTGTAGGTCATAAACCCGCTTACTCCGTCCATATTATCGAACGAGACATGAGCCAAACAAAAAATGCAATTACACAAATCCAATTACACTTACAGATAGTTTCTGCCATTTTATGAAGTTATCACACTTATGTAAGTTCAAATGTAAATCCCCCCCCGCCCCCCCAAAAAAAGTTTAGTTTCAATCGTGATGATAGCTTCAAATAACTAACTAAAACTGTTCTTGCGATTGAGTCTGTGGGAGCAGGAGTATGGGTAGGACCTTGATACAACGGCTCCAACTCAGGATCACTACTGCGCACTACGGGCTCCAAATTATATTTTCTACAATGACCATTTCTGGGATATTTTGGCTTCATTTTTCTACAGTGTGAGGAATTGGAGACACGTTGTCCATTTTTTTTTATACAGTCAATGATATATGCCAAAATGGACACAGATGAAAAATCTCTGCTGTTTTATGACCAGTTGGCTAATGATTGTTAACTTTTCATTAGTAAGTCATTTTGATTAAAAAGAAGCTGCTGAATGAATAAAGATATAAATGTTATGTAAATATATAGATATACATGTTAAATAATTACTAATGTGACAGTATGATAAACTAAAGTTACCTTGCAATTCAAGGTCCACTTCGACAGTCTTGTCATTGAAGCCATTGATGATCTCACACCTGTATGTGCCATAGTCCTTGAGATCTAGGTTTGTGAAAACCAAGGTTGCATCATTGTCATCCGCCTCCAACAGATAAACGCGGTCCTGGAAATTTCCGTAGGTCTTCTTGTGGAGCCCCATGGACATCAACACGTCGGTCTCTGTAGAGTCATCTTCAAGTTTGGTCCATTTGATTCTGTTTCCGAACAAATTGGACAGACCGTCCAGTCTGCAGGGCAGAGTGATATTGTCGCCTCTGTTGGCATAGACTTTGATCCTTGATTCATCTAAAATGAAACAAAGGAAGGTTTCTCTCAAAATTGGTTCTTTGTATTGAAACCACACATTAGGTCTAGTATATTTGTTTCATATATTTACAGGATGAGTTTAATTATGGTAGATTTCCAACCATTCTTTTGTTGGTTTGATTTTATTGCTATCTAAGATATTTTGTCTTAAGATTTTAATGAAGCCTGCACTCTTCAAAAAACTGAAAGAAACAGTGCCACAGAAATCCCAGCCGAATAAATTAAATGGAATCAGATTGTGCGCTTGCACACAAACTGAGATACCACAGACAAAATTCCACCATTTTGTGTCAATAAGGACACATGTCCCCCTCATAAACTGTTTGCTCACTGATGCTGTGTCTATACCTCTGGTAGTATGTGCCATGTCTGCTTGTGGTTAGGGGCATAATTGGCTAATTCAGTTCCTCAAGATGTCTCAGATCTCTGCTTGAGTCTTGGAGGCCCCAATCCATTACAGCTCCATAGTGGAAGATTTGATAGATATCAAGGAAACTAAAACCAACCCAAGAGTTCTCCTTGCCAGCGACACACCACCATCACAGTGTCGATTGCACAGTAGACATTATTAGATTTATCTTAAGGCACCATTCAGTCTCTCTTTTCCCCACGGTTTCAACTTGCCATATCATTCAATATCATTTAAGTAAAATTAAATCCTCGTGGCAATCAAGACATTTATAATGTCACAAACAATTTCCATTTCAAAGAAATCAGAAAAAAATAGTTTCCACAAAATATTAAGCATTCAACTGTGATAATAAACAATGAACACATGAACAACCTAATAACATTTCAGTATTTTCAGTCAAGAAAGTTTTTGATCTGACAAGTAGAATTTGAGATACAGGTAAAGGTACAGTATCTTTAACCGCATTATCTCCAAGCCTGTGACTTCCACAGAGGAGTTCATAATGGCAGCCTCAGGTTCTTGTGCTTCTGACCGGCATGTTCCACAAGTAACCTTTACACTCAGGTGAAGCGTATCTGCCGGAAACCCTTTCCCATATACTCAGAACAAATATGGGACTCATTAGCAAGACTTTGTGTCTTATGATTCAAACCATTTTACCTTAGTCCTTTATTACCCCTCACTCGACTAAGCTGGAAACTTCCTAACTATAGCAACATATGCCAAACCTGTGCTCAGAATGAATGTACATGTGCTTAACATCTGAGTGTTTCATGGATCAGAAGCCATGTTAAACTGTACTGATCTCCATCTTTAATTATATAGCACTTCATTCACATTATGACCAACTAATGAGAGATTCTCATCGTTCCAGAAGTAATTAAAACAATCATAAACTTACACTCATTAGCACATCTGATCCCTTTTTACACTTCATTGTGAGTCATGCCCCCCCCCCCCCCCCCCCCCCCCCCTCTCACTTTCTTCCTAATGAACTATCACTTAGGAGACAGAGACAGAATGCCAAAGGGGTATGCTGGAACCAGAAGGAACAAATGAATAACCTCTCATCAAATGAATAAGCACACCCTCCAGTAATGACAGCAGCTACCAGTTTTGGAAATTTATAACTAAGCTTTTGGATTGGGGCTCCACACATGCAGCTTTCTTTGTTGGCGGAATATCTGTACACCATTGCTAGTGATTTTTTACCAGTTTTACACAACTCTCAAATCACCTTAAACCCGCTAACCCTTAATGTTCTCCATGTACCCAACTCCCACTAGTTCCCATGACACACCATCCCCCATTTCCACCCAACTTCTTGTTAGCAAACAGAAGGAAAGTATTTACTCTTGAACGGCAGAATGGAAGAGCTGTGATAGTATGAATATTTAAGTGCCTCTTTCCCACCCACCAAGAACTCAGACAAACTTGGATAATCATGACCGGTTACAATTTATTTGAAAGTGTCTTTGTTACACTGTAATTATAAATTTAAGTACTGAGAAATATTAAGTATCTACATGTACTTACTCTAGGTTTAGGATTAGGGTTTGGTTTGGTTTAGGGTTAGCTGCATGTAATTATGTAACATTTATAAGAATGACCCTGTAAAATAAAGTGTTACTTAATAATCCCAGGAGTCATAATAATGTAGTAATAATATAAAATATTATAATAAAAATGAATAATTATAATTCTTTTATTTTTATTAATATTATTAATTATAAAATATCAACAATAAGATACATTTTAATAATAATATAATTTAATAATGTAATAAAAATACATTTGAAATAAAAAGATAGGGTAAGAGAATAGAAAAATATTAAAATGGTGAAATAAACATATTCAAATAAAACAATGCTTGACAATATATGTGACCCTGGACCACAAAACCAGTCATAAGTGTACATTTTTTGAAAATTAGATTTATACATCATCTGAAAGCTGAATAAATAAACTTTCCATTGGTGGGACAATATTTGGCCGAGATACAACTATTTGAAAATTTGGAATCTGAGGGTGCAAATACAATCTAAATATTGAGAAAATTGCCTTTAAAGTTGCCCAAATGAAGTACTTAGCAATGCATAATTTTTGATATATTTACAGGAAATTTACAAAATATCTGCAGGGAATATGATCTTTATTTGATACCCTAATGGTTTTCAGCATAAAAGAAAAAAAAAGAACATTTTGACCCATAAAATACATTATGAGCTACAAAAATATCCGCGCGACTTATGACTGGTTTTGTGGTCCAGGGTCACATATTAAAAAAGAAAAAGTTAAGTAGGCAGGTAGACACCAAAAATCTTTCAAGTTGTGAGAAAATAGGTTATATAACCAAGCCATGAGAGACATTTGTAAACTGAAACCAACAGAGAGGGTGCTATAAATTTGTATTTAAACAACCATTCAACATGGCCATTTAATTCACATGTTTGGGCCCCACTGGCATCTTGTACACATCTGCTGCATAAACTGTGGGGTTGGAGCCATTTACGACGCAAAATGATGCTCTCTGTGAGGTATACAACCCTAAATGTATTAAAACACACTGATTAGAGCTTCACATCTGTGTATACAAGTGTCATATGGAACCATTCCCTCACAGTTAGACAGTCCTGATGGCTAAACTTCACTTCCTACATTTTGCTGAGCAAAGCAGAGGTCAGTGGGGTATGAAAATGAATTATTGCACACAGCTGGACGGCACTCCCTCTATCATAACCATCACTTGTGCATTGACATTTAAAGTCTGCCCCCCCCCCCCCGTTTGCATGTATTATTGTCAGTTTATTTGAAAGTCTCTTGCCCATCACACACACAAAGACATTCTCTTTCTTTTTCAGAGACCCCCCTACTCAGCCATGCCTGACTAATGGCTGCATTATGCCTTGAACAGAGTCTCCGTGAATCAGGCCTGTCTTGAGCAGTCGCTAAGAGCCCAAAACCATAAGACACATTCACTCCTTGCTCCAGCCACCACCTTTTCTCCCTCAGCCCCAGCCCAGCCCAATCCATACACACCCATGAATTTACAGACCATTACCTCAGAAGGAAAAGTACTGCATTCAGCAAGGGCTCTTTACATTTTTAGAGGCTGTTAATCTTGCTGTCGTTCTTGTCAGATGCATACATTCACTGGCTTCAGTGTCAAATCAGTGGCCAACATAGAGCTGGGAATATAAAGGTCCACTATGTGGCTCTTCAGCCAGCTGGCCGTCAGGAACCAATCTTGCATTTACCCTCAAGAAAAGGTAATGGATCTGCACTCAGGTGTAATCAGCCAAGCCGCTTTTCATGGTCAGTTCAGTGACAGCTCACATCCCCCACTAACTGTCAACAACTGTAAAATTACCTGCAGCAGATGTTTTAGAGCTTATGAAAGTCTGTGCTGAGCTGAAATCTTTATGTGTATGTGTACAGTGGGAGGAGTCCTGGAGTATTTTAGACATGAATAGTGGAATAATGCAATTCAAATCTAGTTCATTTTGGCTGCATTGTTACAGTGATAGCATTGACGAAATGTTTACCATGTTCATCCATGGTAAAATATTTTTTGTGTCTAATTCATAATTCATTACCATCTACGTTTGATGATCTAACAAATAACCCAGTATAATAATTTCTATAATAATATATAATACTCTGCAGTATTATATTTATCGTATCAATTCTCCTTTGCACATAGACACATAGATGCATGCTGAACCGTAAATTCATTCATTCATTTGTTCATGCACAAAGGAATCAAAAGTGGTTCTTACCTTGTGCTTCAACATGTAGACTGCTCGCAAAGAGAAACAATGCCAAGGAAAACAGAGCGATCATCTTGTCTTTTTTTTGTTCTTCGCCTAAAGGCCTCTTGACTAGAAGAGCATGAACAGAAAAACAGGGGGAAAGAAATAAATGCAATCAGGTAATAAAACTGGAGTGTGCAGAAAAATTCTTTCTTCCCGTTGTTGGTGATGAAGAGGTGTAGGTCTTGGTAGTTGTGCCACAAGAAAGATTGGGCTCCTAAGTGGTCCATACAAAAGGCTTATATTGAAGCCCTGGCCAATTGTGGCCACTCCCCCTCCCCTTAGAGAGAGATGAAGCCCATCACCCTACATTTTATGTGTGTGTGTGTGTGTGACTCCCTCATTTAAGAGCAGCTTCCCTTTCTGCCATGGCTCTCCGTTTAGATTTAAGGGGAGACATGTGGACCACAATGTGTTGTTTGTGCTGGCTACAGTGTGGTCAGCAGGATTTATATAAGGACTATCATGTAACAATGTCTTTAAAATGAGAAGAAAAATAAGAATTAAAGATTGGAATTATATCTATTATATATATATAATATATATATATAATATAATAATGTATTATATACAGGCACCTTGTCTAAAAGTATAGTAGTACCAGGAACCCACTTTAAATATTTCTTCCTCAACATTAATCTAAGGTCTTCAAAGTAAATCTGTCGAGCATGTCTCACTAGAAACAATGGACTCCCCACTAAGAATATATTAATTCAAAACATTGAACACCATTCATATGCTCTCCAAATGTTGAATTACACAACCTCTGCACCTGCTTGTAATACATGACTAGTGCTGTGTGACTGACTGATTTTTCATTTGCGAGGACCTGCTGTGTTTTGATGTATTACATAAAAAAATGCCAGACATATTTATGATCAGTCAAGAAATCCAACAACATCCACCATTTGCCCATCTCCTCGGTACCTCTTGAAACCTCTTCTTCACCTAACATAACCCGTTTTTCTGATTACTTAATGGAAGCTTGTATTGATAAGACAGGGTCATAGTAAAGATATGACCCACTTCACCTAAACAAAAGTGTGTCTGGACTCTAAAAAGAATTCATTATCACAGGAGAGATAGGATGAGGGTGTGAAAGGAGAATGTGTGGTCTGTCAAGGATGTTTTCTTAGTGCTCTTGATGGAGTGCTGGTGAGAGTGAGTAACCTGTTTAACGCAAATGTTGTTTCATCACAGTTATTTCAGCTGTGATTTACAGATTCTAGGTGAGAAAGACACCCTTCATCCCCACAGGACTAAAGCTCCATCAAGTCATGTGTTCCCCACCCTGAAAAAAAGCACACAGATGACTGTTTTGCCAAAACCATCACAGAGACTGATTTACACACACACACACTATGGAAAACGAGGAAGGGTCTCTGGGTTGCAGCATGACTGACTGGAAATCTCACCTCAGCATGGATGACTCATTTTCATTTATGTTTCATGGGTACCGAATGGTAATAATGTGGTTCTAAAACACTTATTAATGTTTGATTACCCCAGATGATGTCATGAGCTGCTTATTTCGTTCTAAATACTTAAACACAAAAGGACCAATTTGCTGAAGTAATCGTGGCAGTAATGAAAGCTAGTTTGGGCAGTTTGAATGTTTTCTCTTGAAGCCATTTTAATTTTGGTTAAAAAGTATAACAAGGTTTAGTTTTAAGTTTTTAGGTTAAAATAATACAGGTTTTCCCACTGCTGAAATCTATGAATGACTACTGCACAATGGTATAAGCTTTAAAATATACTGTACAGATCTTTAAAGGCCTTGAACAAAGGAAACCAAGATATTTAACAATTGTTATCTCTATTAAAGACAAAAAGTATAGAACTAATCACAATGCTTAAGTCTGACCTAAATTCTTCTGCTTTATTGGATTATGAACCCAAAGTCTTATTTGGAGCCAAGGCTAGGGAGTTGAAACCATGTCTGGTTATATGTGGCTATAAGCCATAGTACACATCTGGAACATTTATGGTACATGTAGCCATACAGTTCATTTGAGTTTACTCAGCAGACTCACAGTCTTCACCAAGACTGTGAGTTTTTTAGACTTGAAATGCCCCTAATTCTGCCTAGTGATGGCAACATAATAAAAACACAAGCTTTTACAGCAACACCTACCAAACAAGCTTCCCAGTGTTTAATAGATGACGCATTGAGGTACTCACCTTCACCCAAAAGTCATTTACTCACCCTCATATGACTTTCTTTCTTTCATAGACCACGAGAAGAAAATCAGAAGATGTCCAAGCTACGCTTTTTCATAGAATGAAAGTGAATGGTGGCCATGGCTATCTAGAGAGTTTTTTTTTTTTTTTTTTTTTAATGATATTTAGTAAATCTTAAAATTTAAAATGATGTTACTCAAACAAATGTATCATTTTGCTTCTGAAGATTTAGTATACATGGGTGGTATGAATAAATTTGTATAAATGAATAAAGAGTTTTTCTGATCAGGAGCTTTCCCTGATCTCAGTCCTCTAGAAGGGATTGCTACAGACTTTTTGCAACATTTCTACAATATTACAAAACTAAAATAAATAAATTAATACATTAAAATTTAAAACAAATATACCTTTTAGGACACTTTTTTGGGGATACTTAGCAAAAAATGCATCTGGATTCATCAGTGATTATAACCTAAATTAAATCTGTTCATCATATACATGATCACTCCAGAAGACTGATTAAACTGCTCGATTCATCATATGTATTTTCTTTTTTTCTTTTCTTTTCTCTTTCTTTTTACGATCTCATCGTGGACTTTTTGAATCGCCAAAGATTTAATGGAATGGACTTTTGAAACAGGGACAGAAATCTCTCAGGGTTCATTAAAAATATGTTGTGTTTTGAAGATGAACGAACGTCTTATGGGTTTAGAATGACATGTGGGTTAAAAAATGATGACAGAATTTCCATTTTCGGTGAACGGTCAGTAATATAGAACAGACAAAAGGCAAAATATCAAGCAAATATAAAGCCCTAACACTGAATGGCAAATCTTGTCTGGAAAAACAAAGTCAGAATGCTTACAATTACATTTTCACTTCTCGAATGTTATTTGTTTCAGCAATGATTAATGAGTAATAATTACACAATAACAACAAGTAAGTGATCTATTATTCCAAAATCCTCAAACTGATCCTTTTCCCTTGGTTTCCTTATAGCTAAATTGCCTCTGTGCAGAGATTAATCATGATAAGCAATGGCAAGAGATCCCGATTTGATATGCTGCACAGCGCTTTGCAGTGGGAAAGCTCCCAAAACAAACAAGGCACTCAAGTGTGTGCGTTGGCTAAGCCAACAGTGGAGGAAAAATTATGTAGCTTTCCCATGTAACATATAGGGTTCCTATTGCACCAGTACAGTTATTAAATGACTCATTTGTGCATGTGTTTCTGACTCAGTGAGTGAGTAAGCGTATAAGGGAGTGTAACCAAACTTGTAGATGCAGTGGTACTGTGCATCTATGAGACAAATCTCTTGTGCCCCACCCAAGACCCTTCCCCAAACATGCACCATTTCAGAGCCAAGAGACTGAGGTGCTGAGTGTATTAACAGCTGGCCAGCAGTTTCCATATCATGCAGATGCTCTGTGCTTTCTACATTTGGCAGGGTGGTACCGTTCCCATCACCATCATGCTGTTTTCTGGATGCCTTTAGGAGTTCAGCCAATACTGTAAAAACATGAACAAACAAGAGACTGCTAATGTAAAACAGTGCAATATCAGGTTTGATAGCATTCATAAAAGGTGGAACTACAAAGACAATTGTGCATTAATGCCATGAATCTTATGAATGAAATAAGATGCTGTAGTAGAGGGTTTCGTGCAGCACTAAATGTCCTTTCAACAGCTACGTAGAGTTATGACCAGTGACCCATGAAACTTGAGCTCATACGCGTTACCCATACGTCACAGTTTGAACAATAATTAGAAACACAAGCACTGCTCTCATGGGTAAGTTGTGTGACGTGCGTGCACACCTCAAAGGACTTCACATACTGGCGCACGAGAGACAAAGGCGCTATTATGATTTTTATTGCTCCAGATTTTCCTGTGACTTCAAAACACAAATAATGAGATATCAAGACTGATTACAGTTAAAATGGTTCTCAATAGTGAATTGTATCATTAGTGAAAGCACTCTAGAGAAGAAGGAAAGCAGCACAGAAGGCGCTGACTAATTGTGGGAGTGTGGGATGATGCAGTACTCTTGTCAGCATTTAAAGATCATCAGATCAGAAGAGATGAAGGGAGTATCTTGTGATGTCATTGCAGATTCACTGCATCCCCATATGGATTTCATTAGTTGTGCTTTTACATGTTTGGCACAATTGTGTAGATATACCATCTGTGCTCAATGACTGGCAGTTAGGGTGGTGATGGCATCAAGGACTTTCATCACTTCCATTTACTTGTAACTGTGTGAGCCCAAAACCATAATCAGGGTGGCCTAGACACAGTTTGGCTGGATAATAGAAATGTGATCCTACAGCCGTAAAGCCACTGGGGCATCTGGGCTTATTAAACAGTTGCATTGTGCCATCAAGTACAGACTTTTTTGGTAAGAGAACAAAAAAATAGGAGAAATCAAAACTTGAACTTCCTCCAGATTAAGAACATTTTTTTTTCCCTTCATAACCTCATCTCGCCTACCATTCAAACATACAGAATACACAAAGTCTGTCAAAGCCAAACCCCCCTGTTACATAATGGATACAAGTGTTGCATTTTAAGTCTGGCCTATGCATACATGTTACTATTAATGTATAGTTATATATTTGTACTTTAAACTTTGGTTGGCTAATATCAATAGGCCTATTGTATGTTTATTGTGTATTGTAATGTTGCATTTTTTATTGCATTTCCCGCAAAATTAATGTAACCCTATAAAGCCTGCCATTTGAAATAATAGTCAGTATATTTTTTAATGTAACACTTTGAACCTTTAGACAATATATAGTTTTTTTTTTTTTTTGAGCATTAGATTTGATACATCTATATGACTCATTTGGTGTTGCTGATATTTATGTCCAAAAAAATAGATGAAATTGGATGAAAATGGATGAAATATCTGATAAATATTTGATCATTCTATCATCCTGCT
This sequence comes from Opsariichthys bidens, assembly GCA_037194245.1. Classification (NCBI taxonomy): domain Eukaryota; kingdom Metazoa; phylum Chordata; class Actinopteri; order Cypriniformes; family Xenocyprididae; genus Opsariichthys; species Opsariichthys bidens. The sequence goes on along the minus strand of CM074283.1, from coordinate 6,273,169 downwards.
TACAATTAAATCAAAGATTATAATGAAATAACCACAAATGTCTTTTCTCTGCTCACATCATTATCAGTTTTATTCAACCCCCAAGTGACATTCAATCTTAATACTTAGTACAACATCCTTTTACAGTTATAACAGCTTTTAAACGTGAAGCATAGCTTGACACAAGTGTCTTGCAGCGTCAATGAAGAATTCACAAAAGAAACATTTACTACTGTATTACAAAACCAATTGATGTCATTTTAGTTGCATATGCTTCACAACTGTAAATATCAGCTGTCACACAATTTGCCAATAATGTCTTTATAATATGATATTTGCATGCTTAGTTTATGATAAAAGCACTTCAGTTTTCATTCTGAGGGGCAAAACATCAAATTATGACTGATAGATGTACAAATAAATATTTCTCAAAGGCCTAATGTATCATATTTTAACATGATTTTTCTAAAAAAAAATGTATGGATTAGTTTATTCAGTTCAGTAAATGTTCATCTCAACTTGAAATAAAGAAGTTATTTTCATGCTTACTTAAAAATCAGTAACTGTTTTATAGAAAAAAAAAATCAGAAGGCTTGTGGTATATTGGGTGCAACAGGTTTATCAGCAAACTTTTGAATACGTTGATGATTTAGAGGCCTTAGAATCTTGTACATCAAATATGATATGGCAGACTTTATAGGGTTAAGATAATAATAATTGGTGGACACCCTGAACGGTTCATAAAATAAATTTGGGTTCATTTTATGAGAAGGCGGCATAGTCAAACATGCTGCATTAATAACACTTTTATAAAATGCAGCAATAATAAATTCATCATAAAGTTACGTAAAGCAAACTTTCACAGAGTCCCTCCTCCCCATGTCCAGCCTGGCTCTCCATCTAGTCTCTAGGATCCTGTGTCAGTGCGCAGGCTGCGTTTTTTTACTTCATGACTTGCCGTGTAACTGTTGAAGCCCAGACTGTGCTATCATGCCTTTTATAACCTTCTATACATTTAAATAATGTATTCATGCCATGCTCAGAATTTGGCATTAAGCTTTTGGCATAACACCGTATTTCTGTGCTCGACTTTATTGAACATATTTGTTGTAGTTATGTAAGTGTTGGTGTTGAGAGTGAAGGTTGGCATGTGCGGTTTGGTGCGAGTGAAATAATGAGATCATTGCCAGGCTTACGCTGTAAAGTGAGGCCAATGAAATAGAGAGTGTAATTGAGAGGTAACCGTCCAGAAAAATGCTGTGGCAATTGTCTGTGCTTGCCTGTCACTGTGGTGCAAAGTCACTAAATTGTGTTCTTTGTGGCCACATAAAGACTATGTGAAATCAATACAGCCTCTGTCTGAATGAAAAACAGATGGGACAAGTAAGATTTTGGGATAAGTATTCTAGAGTAACACTCAACTATTATGAAAGAGTAACTCTTTCATAATAGTTGAACAGCTTGATGATTTAAACAACAGCACATTTAGTTCAAGGCTTTGGCTACAGGAAATTATACTTAAAATTTATGCCTTTAAACCCGACTATTAAAGAAATGATCTATGCTGGAAGCACCTACTGGTATTTAACAGCCACTACAATTGGGCGTGTACTTGAATAACCCATTCCACCTACAGTCACTTTCTGAATCTGGGTGACTGTTGTGGTGTGCAGTGTATATTGTAGTTTTGAGGTGGTAGTCTCCACTGTATAATGAGCTGTGTTCCATTTGCTTGTCACATCCAAGAGTAACTGGAGCACATTTCCTGAGCTGCCTGGGGGCTCGCTTAAATTGAGTAATGGCCACATATTGCTCTCTGCATTGAGTTGAGTTTTCTTTGCCAACTGTTGCAGTACATTGACCCAGTAGCTGCCACAGAAAGATCTCAGTGTTCATAAAAACATCAAGCATAAAATCATGGTATGAGTCATTTTAACTGGAAGTTTAACCTCTAAATGTTTTATACATTACATAACCCTGTTTTTTGATCATCTAAAATATTTAATGATATATATTCAAATCATCAAATTTGATTTTACTTTGTAAAAATGGATGTCTGGCAAGAGTGAAACATAGTTTCACATTATATGAAAACAAACCTATTCGTCGAAAAGGTTTTAAGGTTTCATTGTAAAATGTGCAGACTACCTGTAGACTTATTTTTATGTGAATTTTAATATTTCATACAAGTACTCAAAGAAAACCTCAAAATGAGAATATCCTCCCAAGAGCAGTGACTGATTTTATCGAGTCTTTTGTTGTTTGATTAACAATAATGACTGCAGCTGATTACTTAGGCTGCTGTCACTTTAAGAGCTAATGGATGGATCCAATACACAAGCGATCTTTCTCAGTGTTTACATTCACTTAAGATATGACCGACTGTGTTCATAAGAAGATGTACCAAAACTATTTAGGTGCGTAACTGTACCCCACAGTATTGCTTATACGTGTTCTGTCCCACCTCGGAGTCGGAGCACGCACACAAGAGGCCGCCTATCTAACAGTAGTACCTCTTTCATGGCTTTCGCTTTTAATAATACCGTTTAGTATCAAACACATCCCACAGTTTAGCATCAATAAGCTGCAATTTAAAGCACTCACTTATTTGACTGATTTGAATGTCAAGTTTGGGCTTTTAGGGAGGAACGAAACGAAAACTGTTTTCGCTCAATTACGATTAATTGCACAGCCCTACATGTCAGAAGACTGAAAGCTGATCAACATCTATGTTTGACATTTCCTGAGAATGCCTGTACTGGTGACAATTAGACCCACTATTTTTGTCCTTCACCTTTCACTCATTATTGAATAAAATCTGTTTTTCATATTCTGTTTCGTTTTCTGATCCCTCTACAACAGTTTAAACACAGGGGCACAGATACTGGTATACATTACATTCACCAGTGCTCTTCTGGATCCCCTTAAAAAGATCAAAAATGGCCCTTCAAGCCATGAGAACAGCTGCTGGTATGGCGCCAGCAGCTCACAAACCAGAAGATGATGACTAACCGGCAACAGACTTGTTTCCTTGACGTCTACAGTAAAGAACATGATATACAAGACAATGCTCTCTCAGGTTCCAAGGAGAACAGGAATAAAAGTCTGGAAATTGATTTAGATTGTAGTTTCACATCAGATGATGCTCTCAAAATCAGAAAAAGTAAATTACAGCCAATTGCGTCGGTGGAAGGATCAATGATGACCAGGGATGTCAGGTTTAGGAGTGTCTGCTCGAGTTATTATTGAGGTTGGCTAGTTTGGACACAGAGCAAAGACACAGGAGAAATCAATTGTGTTGAAGAAAGGAGTCACTGTTGTGCTTGAGTGAAGAGTTCTTGCTACGTTGAATGAAGAAAATGGACAGTGGATGAATGAGAAATTGGGTGGACCCCTGAGCCCCAGTCACATTTACATACACATTTTTTTTTTGCATAAATGGAATCATAACACTTCAAACAATCTGTTTATCTACTGAGCCCAACTCCAGTGTCTGCCAAATACATGGGCGGTGGTCTACACTACCACCTGCTTTCCACAGCTAAACATCCAGACCTGTAAATGATATCCAGGCTGTTCATTGCTCTCCTTTTGTTTCAAATTGCCGGTATTATATTTAATTACAAACTGAGATTCAATTGAAAGCAGTGGACAAATGTGAATCAGCCGAGGGAAAAAAAATCATTAGTCTTCTTTGCGTGAAAATAAAAGCATATGTGGTCTTATTTGTAGTGTCACACTGATAGATGGAACTTGACAAGTGTGGACAACCATGGAGCAAAAAAACTGGAACATAAAATGTTCTTTGTGAATGTAGCCTACAAGAAAGGCCATCTCCATCCACCACATCCACTAATGTATATTACTCTCTGAAGTAATGTCTGTATGTCTGTTTGTCTGTCTGTCTGTCTATCGTCAAACTAGGAACTCTTTTACTCCATTATTGCTTTCACTTGCTTAATTCAATTGCAAATACACAAACAACAGTAAACAATCTTTATTCAGTTAAAATCAGTTTAGCATTGATTCAGTTTGGTTCAACAGCTGTGTAAAGTTAATCAATTATGAAATGAGTTCAATTTATCTATGTACCAAAGAGACGTCATCATCCTGCTCAGATCAGTTTTCATCCAATAGTGTCAGTACCTTCAAGTCAGTAATATTGCAGACTACAACATGTCAGATCAAGATATCTCAGAGGAAGACATATCATTTAATTATTTGCATGCATATGTAAAAGTAGAATTGATTTTTATATATGTTTGCACCTAACCCCACCGTACCCTAAACTTAACCATTGTTAAATTAGGAAAATGATGTAACAGACAATTAAAAGTACAGTTACAGGTATTTATTGCACAAATTGCAAAAAAACAAACAAAACAAAACCAAAAAACCCCCATAAAATTATAGCAGATGGTTAATGTTGCAATCCAAGTCTTCAGTTAAAATTGATTCCTCCAGGAAGTAAATTAATGAAAAATATTTTTGAAATAATAAAGCTTGAATTATACTAATTGAAGAAAAAAATATATATATATATAAAAATGTAAAAATTATATATATATATATATATATATATATATATATATATATATATATATATATATATATATATATATATATGTGTGTGTGTGTTGCATTATCCATGATTTCCAGATCATCCAGGTTTCACTTCAATATATCTAAAAATACAACCCACAATATTCGACGGGCAATGCCACAATGAGTTTAACAACACTTGCAACGCATATCGTAGATCACATACAGACTGAAGTAAGTGTGTTTAAGGTCATGGACACATTTCATGACATTTTAAATGCACAAAGATAATGAACTCAAATGCAGGCAGGTGTGCTAATGAAACAAATGATGAATTGTCATGACTACTAAGGAGCAAAAAAGAACATAGAACAAAGGGAACAGTTAACAAAGATGAGCAAACTAAAAGTCGCTCCCAGTCAGTCAGCCATTTACCTTCTCCAACCTCCACCACCAATTGCTCTGGCACAAATGTAATGGCCGGCTCACTCACCTGGTCAGAGATAACCTCAGGATTTTCCTACTGGATGGACGAGGCTGCTGACTCTGGCTGGGTCTCTCAGTCTGCTGTGGGCTCTAGCTGGCTCCTTATCCACGGTGTGTGTATTTTTTACTTTTAACACCTTGGTAGTTGGTTCATCAGTTATTAGCACCTGTAATGACGTGCAAAAAAGAAGATAAATCTACATTCCTAAGAATTATCTCTGATTTCTTCAATATCTCAATACCAGATGTCATCTATTTGAACATCAACTCCTGGTGAGTAACCCACAAATGAAGCAGTACAGACGGAGAAATGGATACCCTTAATACATATTGTCTGTGTCTGAGAAAAAAAGAACAAGTGGCATCATACTAGAACTAAAAAAAACAGAGAGGCCATCCATGACAAATAAGGCAGAGACTATTTGGGCTGTGAAAGAACCTTCAAAGAGGCATCAAAGCCAAATGCTGAATCAAAGCCAAAAGTATTCGGAACTCAAGCACATTAGTTATATTTAGACAAGAAGCTATTTGTAAAGATATTGTATTGTTGAATATAATAATATATGTATTCATATCACTCCACTTGAAGCGTTTGTCATGGCAGCTGAGAAACTCTACTGTAGTTTTTGTGAATACTACACTTGTTGTACCATGAACAGTTTTAATAGTTTTTTCGGCGAGAACATTGTTGTTTAGACCTGAAATATGTGACTCATATTTAATCATTTTACGCCTATTTTTACAATTTGTTTAGATGTTTTCAGAGATATAAGCTCCAGGCTGTCAGCGGCCGTTCAGGGGTTGTGTAACCGCCGAAAAACAGCTTCATCTTGGCCAGTGCTTTGGGGATTTTCCGCTGTGCCTTATAGAGGTTAAACATGAGATACGATTTATTTTGGGTACATAAAACGGCAATCTTTGGTCTTAGAAATGTATTAATTGTTTCAGCGTTAATTGAATTGTGCTATGTTAAATTTGATCATTTCATATTAAGGCTGTACTTAACTTCCATGCTCTATAGCATAGTATATTGGCTATACTAGACGCGAAATATCAGACAAAGACACTTTGCCGCTCTTCAAGAACATAAAACATTAGCTTTTATAGACAGTTTTTCCTGAGCAAAGAAAACGCTGTACTTTTTTTTTCAAACATTAGATATTTATTTACCTTTGCATTGCAAAGAAGCAGACATCTCCAAACTGAGTGCAACACTTCATTTATGATAGAGTTGGGGTGGATTTATGAGGTTTGACTGACAGTTTGAGGATCCATTGGAGTTACTAGGTTTTGTCAAAAGCTCTTTAAAATCCATTTTATTTGTTAAATATTTGTAAAAACCCACACTAGTTTAATTTATAATGGCTATTGTTGTTAATTAAAAAAATTGTTGTTCAATAAATATTGTTTTATATAAATATGTTGGATTTGGTATTGAAAAAGGGTCCATTAGGTCATAAAATGGATTGAGTGAAGGTTACATTAATACACCATTAGATGACAACAAAACTTTATGAGTGAATGAGACTCATTTAATAAGTCAGTGGCAAGAGACTTTTAAATTGAAAGGAACTTTTGCAAAGGTAGTTGTTTTAGCGCTATATGTTATGAAAAATTCCCTTAACGTAAAAAGGACAAATACAAAGATCATTTTCCTCAGCAGACATTGAAATGGATTTTTATAATGGATATAATATTATGGACATCAACCTGAAGAATGACTCTTATCAGACACAGGTAATGCTAGCTCTCTCTCTCTTTCTCTCTAGTTACTAGTTCTAAAGTGTAATTTTCGAATTAGTTAAGGAGGCTTGGGCAAACTTTCAAATTGAGGTTTGAATCGATGCTGGAAAGAAGTAATGCTGCACAAGAGGGTTTTAAAGACACCTTGTTGTTGTTTTTATTTATTTACACACTCGTGCCGTTCGATCTGTTCCATAAACTCAATATCACACTTGTAGCCATGCGATATGGCTATATATGATAACCTACAGCTGAATCACAGCCATGCTGATATACAGCCAACAGCCGTATCGCTATATATATATATATAATATATATAATATATATATATATATATATAGATGACACAAGTAGCCATACTGTTCAAAGTCTTCACAAATACTCTTGTAGGTACTTCTCCTTTTTGAAGTCAAGTTGCCCCAGGTTGTGTGTCATTACAAACTCAGTCAGCCTCTCTAAATCAGTGGCCTGATAATTACACACAGACTTCAAAACTAAGATGTGGCTTTGTATACTAGGAAACCTTTAGGCAACACAGGGGCCCAAATATCACCAAACTTATTTTCAAGCTTAAAAACCATGTGGCCACCAGTGCAAACAAAAACAACTTTTCCATTAAAAATAAAATGTGTGTTGCAGTTAGACAAAGACTTTAAATGGATTAAAACCATTCCCGTAAAAGCAGTTCTACACTTGCTTCAGCTCATTACAATTTTATAGCCAGACTGGACCTTTTCCTGGCAACTGAAAGGTATGTATTAATGTATTAGACCTTTACCTGGCAACTCAATGCCATCTACATAAGTGCTAAGGACCCTCATGTGTTTTTGGATGGGTTCAGAAGGATGGACCCCAAAAACAACTCATATTGTTTTAGAGGGTCAATAACAAATTGACAACAACTGCCCACTGATGCACATGCTTATGATTTTATAACGACTTTTTTTGTTGGCAGCTCTTATGAAATAACCAACAGGCAAGTCCAAAGGTCTCTCAAGTAGGACCACTTCTCTTCTCCATTTACATGACATCAATAGGATTCTGTGATTCAGAAACATGTCTTTTCCTATCACTACTATGCTGATGACACATAAACTACCTCTTATTCCAGCCAGATGATATGTCAGCAGCTGCTCGCATCTCAGCCTGCCTAACAGACATTTCTTGCTGGGTGAAGGAGCATCACCTTCAACTGCACCTTGCAAAAACTGCTTGTGGTTTCAGCCAACCCAACACTTTATCAGAACTTCTCCTTTCAGCTTGGCTTATCAACCCTAACTCCTTCCAGGACAGCCAGGAACCTTGGAGTTGGGATTCATCATCAGCTAAACTCCACAAACCACATTTCTAGAACTGCGTTCTCCAGCAGACTTGCCTAATACAACATTAAGGAAGATCAGGCCCTACTTATCGGAGCACACTACACAACTCCTTGCCACTATACAGACGTGACTATTGTAATGCTCTTTTGGTAGGCCTTCCAGCATGGACTGTACAGACCAATATTTTCTGCAACTTATCCTGAATTTGGCAGAAATAGTTGTCTTTAACGAACCGAAAAGAACATGTCAAACTTCTTGTCACCTTTATTTATAACGCTTTATACAATACAGATTGTTTCAAAGCAGCTTTGCAGTGATAACAGGAACATGCAAACAGAGTTAATTTTGGCAATACAACAGCTATAAAAGAAAATAGTGTCGTCATTCAGCTGAAGTCAATTCAGCATTCAGTTCCATTGTAAAGATCAATTATTAAATTTATTAATTAGAAAAAAGTGATATCATTGTCTAGCTCAGCTCAGTTCTTATCCAGTAGTGTCAGTGTAGTCAAATCATTAATATTGTTGAATATTAACTGTTCACAACTAAGCAAACCAGTGTTGACAGTGGTAAGCTACCAAAACTCCACAAGGTGACAGAATGGAGAGAAAAAAATTGGATTGTAGTTGTGTCTAGGTGCAGGTACACCATCTGATCTTGATACTGACTGGAAACTCATGACTATGGTAACCTTGAGATAAACAGACAGACTAATATTAGTATAGAAGCCATTAATCTTACGATGTAACAAGTAACAAAGACTTGATAGAGCAGCCATTAAAGGGTTAGTTCACCCAAAAATAAAAAAAATATCCCTGGAGGAACTTGATTCAGGGTTTGGTGAGTGGGGAACTTGCATGAAGAGCAAGTAGGCACTCGTTTCCCCAGTTAGAGGGGAATGGCACTGCAAGAGAGACACCGAGCCAAGCTCCCGCACATTACCTGTTTGTACCGAGAACAAGGGAAGAAACTGGCTCCATTCGGAGATTGCAGAATCTCGCTAATGTGTTGTGTCACCCAGCGTGCAGTTCTGCAGATATCTGTCAGAGAGGCACCATGTGCCAACGCCCAGGAGAAGGCAACACCCGAGCGGAATGAGGCCTCACTTTGAGGTGACATGGTTCACCTTGGGTCTGGTATGCCAATAGCATCCAGATACAGTGAGCCAACCTCTGGCTCAATGCTGAAATGGTCTCCTATGCATCAATCAAGCCAAGTCAAGTCAAGTCATCTTTATTTATATAGCGCTTTTTACAATGCAGATTGTGGCAAAGCAGCTTTACATTAATAAGAAAATGGTGTCATTGTGCAGCTTAATCTATATATTATTGATTCATTCCGTTACAAATATCAGTAGTTATTAGTCTAGTTAATTTAGGTATATCAGCACTGCAGAAAACAGTGACGTAATCGTCCGGCTTAGCTCAGTTCGCATACAACGGCGCCAATGCAGGCATATCAAAAACACTGCTGAATATCAGAGTGGCATGACCATAGCCTCTGAAATTGCTTCAGTGGAACCACTGTCTTCCACCTGAATGTATTCAGGTAGTTCAGTGCTGACTGTGTATGCTCGTTGGCGAGACATACAGCCATACTTCCTGAGTCCCACTCCACACCAAGAAAAGATATGCTTTGGACAAGGGAGAGCTTGCTCTTTTCCCAGTTTTTGCCTTTTGCCCCTGAGCGGGACAAGGGCAGCTTCCGCAACTTTGGTAAAGATACGTGGAGACAGGGACAGCCCGAAGGGGAGGAACTTGTACTGGTATGCTCAACCCTCGAACCCAAAGCAAAGAAATAGTCTGTGTCAAAGTAAACGACTCAGTTGTTGGCCACTTCAGAGTTCCTATTCCCAGTGCAAATGCAACCAGGAACATGGTCCGGGAGAGAAACTAGTTCCTGGGGAACTATCCTAATGGGTTAGGATTAGAGGTTAGGGCTTCCGTACACAAGTCAATTTCGCTGGAAGAGTAAACATTGACCGGACATATGACATATTAACGAATGTGGAAGCACAGAGGATAGAGCAAAACATAATGCTGGTCATAAAATATATAAGTCTAAAATGAGAATTTTTAAAGAGAAATGTCAGAGGAGCTTGAGTTTGTTGGAAGCCATCAGAGGCAGAAGGTATGGGTATACTCCACTCCAATTAGGGGTTGAAAAGACACTGGAAGACATCAAAGGCAGAAGGGTGGGGATTCTCTACCCCATGAAAGGGTATGAATGATAATAGTAAGCTGGGAAGTTGCTACAAGTGTGTCTCACGAACCAAAGCTCTCTGACTCTTAGATTCAGACAGGGATGCCCTGAACTTAGTGATTTGGGCAGTTAGAGATAGAGATTGATTCAGGCAACCCATAGTTAAATATGATTGTTATTTTTATTTCCCATGCATAATATTTTTATTTTTATTTCTATTCAAAAGAATGTTGTGTTCAATTTAAAAAAAAAAAAAAAAAATTGCACTGGCTGCCAACAGCCGCATCAAATTCAAGGCACTGATATTTGCCTACAGAAAAGCCACTAGCTCTGCGTCTCTATACCTATACTCACTATTTCAGACTTATATGCCCTCCAGAAGCCTGTGTTCTCCAAGTGAATGGTGTGTTATGGTACCATCCCAAAGAGGCACAAAAACCACTTTCATGGACCCTTATCTTGACTGTTTTCTGCAGGTGCAATGACCTGCTAACTAAACCCAAACAGCTGAGTTTTCTTGCCATTTTTAAGAAAGCCATTTTTCGTCAACACTTAAACCAACAAAAATGATACAAAGAGTAGACAGAAAATAGATGGAATGGAAAGTGTCATATTAATGGGTCAACTGCTTCTATTGTTCTCCACCCTTACCTTAACCCTGAAATAAAACCCTCTAAAAAATATTTAAATGTAAATGTAAATATAAATTAAACGAACCTTGAAAAAAAAAACATTGTATATATACATACTACAAACTGCAAGAAGCAAAATTGCCTTCACACACTTAACTCCTCAATAACAAAGGTTTGACAATCTCTAAACAACAAAAATTTAGTTCACACAACAATCTATTAGACTCAATCTTGCGTCATCCTCACTTGGCCACAACGCTCCTCAAAGGAAATTAAGCTAATCACATCATATGTACGGCTGAGACCACCCCAATATCTTGAAAAGTTGAAGAATCACAGGGTGACCACCTCACTCCTTTAGTTCCAGGGGATGGTGTTGTGGGACAGACCACAGCTGTCAAATCCTGCCTGGACATGTTTGAAGACTGCCAAGAGCTGTGAAGGCATTTGTTTTTAATTATAAAAGTTCAATAACATGGTGATCAATAGTTTTTGATGTGGGACTCAAAAGACTGTAAAATTTGAATCATTATTACATTACTGGACCTTAAAACACTATACCAATTGTCTGCCTCAGAATTTCAATGGCATTTGTGCGTGAACACACACGGCCTACAGTAAAATACTAGTAAAGCTTTAGTTCAGATTATGCGAAATTCATTAGCATACTAGTAAAAGAAGAATTGTTTCATGATAAAAATATGTCTGTGACCTTAAATGACCTTAAATGTCTTTGTAAGCAAAGAAAACTTCTGAGGCAACATTTTGAATTAAGAAATGAATCAATACAAATATATAGCATAAGCTGGACAATGACACAGTTTTCTTTGGGAGCTGCTGTGCAGCCAAAAAATATTAACCAATTATTACTGTAAAGCTGCTTTGACTCAATTTGAATTGTAAAAAGCGCTATATTATTAAAGGTGATTTGACTTGACATTTTGATTTACAACACGATAAGCTTCCTTCCGTTAATCTTACATAGAACCCATCAATATTGACTGTCCCTCCTTCTCTTTGCTGCTCTTTGTTGAGCAGCTGAGAGACAAACGCATGTACTGAGAAAGCTGGTTTAAATCAGATCTGGCCTGACTGCCTGATTGTGCTGCCATTACAACAGCCCACAGCTGCCTCCCCTCTCTATGTCCTGTTCCCATCTAACCAGGAGTCCTGGACAGCTACGTGCAAATAATTTCCACATGTACAGTGCGGAGGGAGGGCAGTGGGAAACAAGAAGAGGCCGTGAGGGGGTCGTCTTTGGAGCCTGGGTGCCTTTATATGAAAGCCCTTTCATCAGTCTTGTATAATGAGCCAGCTGCTCCAGTCGGCTGTTGGGCGGTGGGGGGGTGGGGGGCTTGCGAGCTCTATGATGGGGTTACTTCATGGAGCCTATTACTTATGTGTCCCATATTCACAGCCCTCTCTACATGTCATGTGAGGCAACTGGATACAATCAGGCTGTGCATACTGAAATACTTAATTTGCACTTTGCCAAACCTGAGGAGTTCGGTTTGGCCATAGAGTCTATTTTACCCCTCCCAGCAAGCTAATAAAACTCATTGGCTACTGGAGAGTCAAACTGTCTTTCATCCATTGTCTCAGTTTCCCACCAGCAGGCCACAAAGAGATTACTTAAGTAAAAAAAAACAAAACAAAAAAAAAAACAACAAAAATAATAAAATAAAATTGTACAGATGCACTATTAAAGAATTACTGATAATATACTGTCAGGAAAAAAGAGAAAGTGGGAGAAGGAGGGGAAAATTTAATGGGGTTAAGAGAAAGGAAGGGAAATCCACCAAAGCCCCCTTTGTGAATCAACATGCTGTGGGCCTCTTTCAGTAAGACAAAACAGAAACTCCAACATGCTTTTCAGATCCCTGCTAGTCTATGGGGGAAATGTAAAATGCAATATGAAAAGAAATCCAGTGTGTGTTGACACAGGGACCTACAGAGCATAATGTAATTCGGAAATGGATTTGGGAATCTCTAATAGTCAAAGTCTCAAATGTTGACATGGTGGCCCTTGAGTTTAGCTTATATGATACATTTTTCTAATCCAAAGAAGCTCTTTTATGCGTATTTCTTAACTTGCCTTCTTTTTCATTAACGTTTTGTGTTGAGTATCTATGACACCGCCTTCATTCAATGCTTCTGACAAACCATCGTTGTTTCGTTTTGAATTGAACTGAGATCGCCTTCATTTCAGTAAAAATTAATAAATGAATTCTTTGAAATTTGGAATTTGGATTGAGAGACATCGCAAGATACAATTGTATTGCCGGTGACGTGATTGCTAATGAGCGCCAGCTGCGCACTGCACCGGTCTCGTATCTCTCACGGAGTCGCTCCGGAAGCATAAAAGAGGAGAGACGATAGTGAAGGATGAGAGAGGACCAGGCCTGGATTTTATGTTGCGTTTAATTATGTTTGTGTGGGCGGCAATCGCCGTGAGGAACTGCCGCCATTTTACTTTCGTTTTGATTTGTTGTTTATTTATTTGATTAGTTATGTTGAATGTTCGACAGTTCCCACCTCCTTCTTCCTGTACTTACGAACTGTGTTACACACAATATTGTAATTTTAAAGATTTATGCAATTCAGGTAATTAATAATATTGTAAAATTAATTAATAATATTAATTAATAATATAAAATTAATTAATATTGCCACTATTTGTGCTATTTACACTATATTTTTTTTTATATATTTTGAGAAATGTCTCAGTCTCTCTCTCTCTCTCTCTCTCTCTCTCTCTCTCTCTTCTCCTTAGTGGAAGTCAGTGGTCACCAAATCTGTTTGGTTACCAACATTTTTCAAAATATCTTATTTCATGTTCCAAAAACGGTCATACAGTTGTGTAATGACATGGGTGAGTAAACAATGACAAAATTTCCTTGTTTTTCCTAAACTACCATTTAAAATTCAAATTCAGGAACAGAATTGGAGCCAATTCAACTTTTGCTCCATCCTCTTATGGAAAAACAATGCAAACATATGCACCTCAACACCAATGCAGTAGTGTCTAGACACCCCTCTTCCTCTGTTCTTGTCCAAACAAAGAGACCTCAGTGAGGCTGGCCAGAACCATACCATGAGCTCAGATCTCCATAACGGTTGGACATCAGCCATTCCTTAACTACAGCCAATTTATTTATTTATTTTTCTTTCATCCCAAGTTACTTTCTGCTAAGAATGCTAAGACAGTCTAGTATCTTGAATCTGACTAATACTTTAACATGTGCAGTTCGTCTTGTTCATGTCCCCCACTGATCTCATCCGACTTTTTACCCCTACATTTCTGATTCTTCAAAGAATTGGTTCAAAGCCTCCTGAGTGCACAAGTCGCCGCATCTAAACCCTATAGTTCAGAAGTAGCAATTTCTACTGTGAAACTTAAGATGACTTGCAGACAATAGTTTTCATGTAAAAAAGAAAAAAAAATACAGGAGGTAACGATTTCCCGATTTCATAAACTTTAAGAGCCCTTGTCAGAGTGTGGTGTGGGGGGTGTGGGGGGAGATAGCACAACTGGAAAATGTGGATGTAATGTTGCTGGTAAATGTCAACTTCCTTGATCAATGTGGCACAGCTGTGGATTTTCTTTCCCCCTCATGACATTTCAGAGCTGATGAGAGCTGTGTCTCATTTCAGAGGCTGCATCCTCCGGAGGTTGCATTTGAAGGCTGCATACGTCATCAAGGACGTCTTATTAAAGTAACCGTAATGAAATTTGTAATTCCTCATGAGATGTGAAATACTGTAATTACTTAATTTGCAATCTAATAGCTACTTTTCTTAAATGAGACCGCCTTGATGACCTATGCAGCCTTCAAATGCGACCTTCAGCGGATGCAGCCTTTGAAATGAGATTCAGGCATTGTCCTGCTGTCCATGAGTGTAAAGTTTTGTGATATCTGTAAATTGTACCCACAGTGTGTGACTATAGACCATGGCAAAATTGGCTCAAAAGATTCTACCTGATCAAAATTATTTTGATAAAAGCTGCCAACTTTATACAAATAAGATGAATGACCGAGGAAATTTGCATAGAAAGTTCATAATACAAAAAAGTTTTTCTAAACCCTCTCGTCCTCTTCGATTATGGATCACATTTGGCTCCTTCACGGTCAAAAATGACCGAAGCCTTGACTTGTAATCTTTTGTTTCAGGAAAACCAATGTAACAGTGTTTTTCCAATACTATTTTTTGATTATGTAAAATTGAGGGTATTTTATGATACTATGCAATATTTAGACTTTTTTTTAGATATTTTTTTCCCCATTGATAATTTTTTTTTCGAATATATTTTAAAATTGTTTTTCAATTATGGCAGCATTCCATGTTAAAATAGAGACAATGCATTTAAAATAATTTTTTTGAAGGTATATTAGTGCCATCTGGTGGGAGTAAAAAAGAAAAATGCATGTAATGCCATGGTGTAACCTCTAGATTCCTTTACAATTCTATATAACGAGGCATATAAATTCTGTAGGGATTTTTAGACAAATACTTATTTTTATTAATGGTGGACTTGGATTTATACTTTTTAATTAATTTTTTTTTGCTTGAAATGATTTGAAGTGTTAATTTTTTAATTAATTTTACAACAGTCAAACCTGAACACAGAGGAGAACATTGTTACCCATCAAAATTCAATAAAAATGAACAGGTATGTTTTACAACGGCTTAATAAAGGGTCTGATCTGATTTCAACCTCTTATTTGAGTCTTTTGGCTCAATTTTACCATAATGTTACAGCCACACCAGTTCATTTGTGTGTGTATAATAGTGTGTTGTGTGTGTCTCTGAGGGTGTGTTTGAGTGGGTATGTCTGTTTTGTGCTCTCAGTGTTTTAGTGTCCCCTTCATTGCTGTTTACTTTTTTTCTGCACAATGGCTGAATTGTAGTTTGTACCACCAAAAGATTGAGTTTTTATATTTTTTTGTATTTGCCATTTCCCATGTCAGTCATTTTTGACCGCGAAGGAGCCAGGTGTGATTATTTTTTTCCACCCTTTAACATATCTGAATCATGTCCACAACTTTTGTGCACATGGCTAATGCGGCAAAATTCACCAAGTGTCATCCCATTCCGATGAAGGAAAAAAATTTAACATTTCCATAACTTTTGACCGAAGAGGACCAGAGGGTTAAAGAAATTAAAATGTCTATGTTTATGACTGTAATCCCATTCGCCCTGAGAATGGAACGAAACTCTGCATCGAAGACTTTGGGGAACGCCTCCAACACGATAGCATCTGAAGAGTGTGTGGAACTAGTCAAATCTCTATTGGTGTTGCGTCATGATGTCACATGTGATGGCGTACATGGAAGCTACAAAGGAGCTGGCACACAACAATGTTAGCTTCTGATAGGTTGAAGCAACTCGTTCTCAGACCCTCAGGAGGTGTAGTAAAAAGATCCAGCATCTTGTTCCCTTCTCAAGGTCGTAACCAGAGATGTTCCCTTTCCACTTTGGGGAACAAAACACCCACTGTGCCAAATTGACTGTCCTGGCATTAGCCTGTCCTGGTGTTAAGCTTGTCAGTCACAACTTCTGATGTGAAGACTTTGGAACCAAGCATGGAGGGCAGATCCAAGCCATAATATCTTATGAAGGTGTGCCGGGAGTCTTCCACTGTTATCCCTCTGTTTGCAGTGGGAGAGAGTGGATTGCTTTCCAACAGTAGAAGAGTTGCACTGAGTGCTGGAGGTCTTTGTATAATCCAGAGCACTTTAGGTCAGACAATGGTCAATTTGCAGGATCTTCTTTAGGTTAGGAGCTTGCTTGAAGGTCCGTGTGGTGAAAGGTTTACTCGCAAGAGTGTAACCTTGGTCGTCTTTTTCTTCCCTCGTCAGATCAGAAATTCAGAACAAGGGGGTGTTCAGTTGGGAAAGCTTTCATTCTTTCCTGTCGAGGAAGGGATTACTAATCCCTGCCTTTCCTGTGGTGATGTGATTGGGTCATAGCATTCCAGGTGCCCGCCCATCGCATCCCACCTTTCTATCATATGGAACTTGTTGCATTGTCCCAAAATACACAGTTAAATCAAAGAGTCCCTTTAGAACCTTGGAAATGCTTTATTTCTTTTCCAAACCTTTCTCAAAGTCTGTCTGGCAGTGTCCATTTTTGTGGTTTCAGGACAATATGTATAATGATTGTCTTTTCTTTGTTCTTGTTGTGCTTTAGCAAGAATCTATTTGATGACCCTGGGAGTCCATGTTCGTTCAAACCTTGTTTTCAGGCATGGAGAGCTGAGGTGAACAAAGGCAACTCGATTGGCCTGTGATGTCGTCTTTCCCTCCCTCCCCCTTTGGCAGTCTCGATTGCAATAGTTGTCAGTTGACAGTCCTATCATACTCTTTTGTCTTAACCACAGTGGGACAAACAGATTCTAGTTGTGACGTGTTAACTTCTGTTGTGAAGCTCTGGTACCATCATATCTGCTGTTCACAACAGGAGGAACTCCAGCACTGAATCCACTGGGCAGTTAACTGAGTCCAACTGGCATTCTCTGCATCATAAAATGAACACATTCCACTTTAAGGTGTAAAGTTCCCTTTTGGAGGGAGCTCTAGAGTTTAGAATGGTCTCAACAACCTCGGTTGAGAGATCAGTGCTCAGAAGCTGGTCCCCCTCAGGAGCCAGACACATAGCTTAAACAGCTCTGGCTGGGGGTAGTGAATTAGGCCCCCGGCTATCAAGAGCAGGTCCTGCCTGATGCCGGCTAGGAGCACTATGATGTCTAAGAACCGGACAATGGCTGGCCAGCATGGAGCTAGGAGTAAACTGACCCCGTCCCGGTGGTACAGCTATAGAACTTCTGGGAACAGATCAATAGGGGAATCCACGCCTATGCCATGGCATCCACCCCCAGTGGAGCTGCATGCGTGAGGGAAAACCAAAGCTGACAGTGGGTGTAGTGTAGAGAAGAGATTTGACTCTATACGATGAAAAAAATGGTTCAGTAATTAAAGAGAAACTGTTCAAACCTGAAATTAAAATGCTTTACATTACTATGTTTGCTAAATGAAAGTAAGTAGATATATTTATTCCATTCAATTATTACTTTGTTTTTATTTGATTCCAAACTATGGTCATCAAAGACTATAGCAATGACTCACTTTCAGCTTCTAATTCAGAATACATTTAGTCATTTTGCAGATGCTTTTTATTAAAAAAGCGACTAACAAGTGAGGAATACAAACAAGCGATTCTTCATGAATTGGTAAATAGACACAGGAAGTGCTCACAATACAAGTTTTATACATTGCTCAGTACCATAAGCTAGAGAAGGAAGGGAAAAAGGGAAGGATAGGTTTTTTTTTTTTATGAGGGGATCAATTGTTCACGGAAGAGATGAGTTTTCAGCTGTCTTTTGAATATTGCCTGGGATTCTGCATTCCTGATGAAAGTAGGGAGATCATTCCACCAGCAGGGAGCAGTGAAGGAGAATGATCTGGAGAGTGATTTTGTGCCTCTCTGTGATGGTACCACAAGCCTTCGTTCCTTTAGCGATCGCAGGCTTCTGGCGGGGACGTAGCGTTGTAGCAGTGTGTGGAGGAAGGAGGGTGCAGAGCCTGTGGTGGATCTGTAAGCAAGCATCAACGCCTTGAACTTGAAACGTGCAGCAAGGGGTAGCCAGTGCAGAGAGATGAAGAGGGGCGTGACGTGGGCTCTCTTAGGCTCGTTGAAGACAAGACGTGCAGCAGCATTCTGGATCATTTGAAGAGGTTTGATTGCACTTGACGACAGTCCAGCCAAAAGAGCATTGCAGTAATCAAGCCTTAAAATGACCAGGGCCTGGACAAGCAGTTGTGTTGCGTGCTCAGTCAGGAAGGGCCGAATTTTCCTGATGTTGTGAAGTGCAAATCTGCATGACCGAGCTGTCTTTGAGATGTTATCTCTGAAGGTCAGTTGGTCATCGAAGATAACTCCAAGATTTCTGGCCGACTTGGATGGGGTAATGGTGGTTGTACCAAGCTGTATGTTGATGTCGTGTTGTAGAGTAGGAGTGGCAGGGAAGACTAAAAGCTCAGTCTTTGCCAGGTTGAGCTGCAGGTGGTGTTCTTCCATCCACGTCGAGATGTCCGCCAGACAGCTTGAGATCCGTGCAGCTACTGTGGAATCATCTGGTTGGAAGGGCAGGTAGAGTTGTGTGTCATCAGCATAGCAGTGGTAGGAGAAACCATGAGCCTGTATGATGGGACCCAGTGATGTAGTATAAATGGGGAATAGGAGGGGACCAAGAACTGAACCCTGAGGAACCCCAGTCTTCATGAGGTTTGGATACCCCCCCTCCCCAGGTGACTCTGAAAGACCTACCTGTGAGATAGGACTCAAACCACTGTACTTGAGATGCCAAGTGATAAAATATAAATAAAGAATAAAATAATCTAGAAACTCACAGGAGGTGACTGTATTTAAATGTATAAAAGGCATATAATTTTTGTACATGAGACAAAACCAAACTCAGTAAATTCTGGTTTGGAAGGTAAATTAAAAAAAAAAAAAAAAAAAAAAAAAAAAAAAAACAGTGCTTCATTGTTTGTCAGAGAAACATTTGGAATCACTTAAGCACTTCACTCTCTGTGTGTGTCTGTGTCTGTATGTGTGTGTGTGTGTGTGTGTGTGTGTGTGTGTGTGTGTGTATCTCTTTAGGTACACTAAAGACAGTCAGTGGCTACATTTGTGGTTACAATTCCAAAATCCCTGATAAGAATGTTTGTTTTTAATTCACAAATATTAAACAAAATCAAAATACTGCATATGAACAAAAATGCCTAAACTTTTCAGATATTCTTTCCAACAGGAAAATGAGCACATAGTGATACAGGAATGAATGTTTTTTTTTTTTTTTTTAAATAGGCCTATACAAATGTACTGAATTAAATTCTTGATTTACTAAGCTGACTACTCTCTAATGATCTAACAATTTTCACATATTTCAAATTTGTTTTCCAAAGGTTATCTCAACCTACATTATTTATTTGTCTTTAAACAAGATGTCACATTCTTGACAGCACAATTTATTAGCAACTTATTTTGTTTTCTTGAAATGTTTTCTCTGAGCAGTATTAAAACCCCACTGCATTCTCTTGTTTTTCAACTGTATCCCATTGAGCTCTGGAAAATGGAGATGGATTTAGTCAATTAAACAGTAAGCCCCATGTATCCGATAAACCCAACAAACAGCAGAGGCCTGAAAACAGTCATGCTGTATAACACTCATAATGGCATGGTTCCATATGCATTTTTTTTTGGTCCATATACAGGACATATCTTTAGGGATCTCACTACGTTTCGAGACATAGCCAATTTGTTCACATCCCTCCACACATTGTCAATGAATCCCATCCAGCTGTACTTTACGCCATAGGCCATTTATCAGTTGGCCACACCATCCGGTCTTAGTGTCACTAAGCCCTCACACCCTTTCGTTATTTTTTCCCACTGTAGAAGAGTTAATCCTTTAGTGCGACACCATCAGTTGGAGAAGACGTCATCATCTCTCAGCAGATTTATCTAGTCCTGCACACACAAAAATGAGGAACGCCTGTCCCAACCTGGTGCTGCTTTTTGCTTTAAATCAAAGGGAAAATAAAAATAAGAATCATAAAAATAAAATAAAAACATATGTTGTAACTTCACAATGCTATAAGGCACTGGAATTATTTTCCCTTTGTCACTAATAAACTGTGAATATCAGAATCAAAAATGGATTCAACATGCTTTACCCAATGCAACCCCAAATAGCCACAGTGAATGAACTTGTGTGTACCTTTGTCATGTTTACCTAATGCAACAAGTGTAATTAAAGTACAAAATCAACAACAACAAAAAAAGATCTACAAATAAAACACTCCATTTGAATTTCTCCTTAGAGAAACATATTTTTCTGTAATTTTGCTAAAATGAAGACTCTTCCAGTCTTGATACTGGGCTCTGCAAGAGGAATGAGAATTTATTCTTTATAGCGTTGTTTTTCCTTATGGAGAGAAAACACTGAAAATACTCATGTCAATCCAAATGGTCAACTTTTTTTCTTTTTTTAATGGGTGGTTGGTGATTAACTCTATGTAATGGGATTGCCCAACAGATTTTTTTAATTTTTTTATTTGACTTTATTTGACAACACCAGTTACCACACTACTATTTTGAGTAGTATACATGTACAAGTAAGGCAGATTCAGATTTTGTAAAGGACAAAGTAATCAAAATTATCCTGTTCTTTCTATCTTTACCAATTCCTACTCTAAATGTTTTCTTTTCCCCTAAAGTTAACCTATGACAGTTGACCTAATGTGAAGTTCTCCCCAGAGAAGATGTTCATGTGCCCTTTTGAGTCATAATTTAGGCTACACATCTCTTTAGTTATTTCCCTCCTTGTGTACTAAAGCAAGGTTAGGGGTCACATTAAGTTCAAAATTGAAAAAGTGCTGGCTTACCTTTCATGAATACTGCCTTGAACCAACACTCCTTACTCAACTAGTCCATAAATAATTGCTCCATTAGTTTGATTGTTTAATACACATATTACCATATTTATACATAATACACATACACCACATTACCGTAATTGCTTACATTAACTTGGTCTATAAAAGAGGGTGGTTGAAGGTAAAAAGATTTGATTATACGGCCCACTTGAAAGGCAATTCAGCAGATGAGCTTAAAGCTCTTCACCACTATGACATCTCAATCAACATTAGAAACTTAAAAGACTTGAGCGTATCTAAGAATAACCTCACTCTGAAAGCCATCATTTGGGTTTGTTGATAACTACTAAGTAGTTTAGAGTGGAGGGCTGTAGTTGATTGGAACATGAGGGTTTATTCTAAGAAATGAAACTGATTGATCACTGGCTCTAATAATACCAGAACTTCAACAAAACATTTAAAGTGATGAGTCATGAACACCCACAAAGACATCCAGCACTCCATGAGCAGTCATGTCTTATCAGCCTAAGATGTTCCCATTACAGTTTTAAGACCCATTCTTTTAAGAGGACAATCCACTGTACCTATACATGGACCATGGAAAGAGAGGGAAAGAATTTTAAGTGAAACGCATCAGACCTTTCCTCTCTGAGCATGATGTGCAGATCTTGTCCAGGCTCTTGACATCATAGGACAGGACTACTGCAATATTCACTGGCCTTTAGTTAAGACACCTACACACTAGAGATTGTTCTGACGGACCGTTTGATAGCTAGCAATGAGTAAGCTTCTTTTTGAGGCTGTGGAAATAACAGTGTCAGTTTCTATGTTGAGGAAGCAGAAATGCATTCAGTTGGATTTCTGAGAGCACAACTTAACCTGTCCGATTAAAGACACTGAATGGGAATTCACATTGGAGATGTTTGTTGCGGAGCGAATACACGTGTGATTGTTCCCGGTGTCCCCCGCACCATTGGTCTGGTTTAACACTCATTTTATTAAATTGAGCCCTGTGCATTTGAGTTTATCCTTGCATCATCACACACATGCACAGCCAGGGCCATCGCAAACATGGGGTGGGCCCCAATGCGAGTTACAGGAAGTGGGAACAATTTGTCCAATTGTTTTGTTTTAATTTTTTTTCTACTCTGATGCCATCATTGCCTTGTACAATGAATAAACACGGTTCAAGGAAAACAAATCAAAATAAATTTATACACATCCACCGTGACTTATAAAAGTGGATGTGTGATATAGAGCAAGAATATGGATGCAGTATTGCAACAACGCTAACACTTTATTTTGATGGTCCACTTTAGACCTTCTATTAACTATAATTAACTGTTCAACTACATGTCAACTAACTCTCAGGAGTATTAGTAGACGGTCTGCTTAACATCTGCTAACACTTTATTTTGATGGTCCCCCAACAGACGTTCTACTGACCATAAGTAACTGCAACTAAATGTCAACTCACTAATGAACTTCTAACAACCCGAACACCTAACCTTACCCTAACAGAATACCAATAGCCTGCTACAATCTACTAATACCCTAATGAGAGTTAGCTGACATGTAGTTACAAAGGTACTTATAGTTAGCGGAATGTCTAAAGTAGACCATCTCAATGAAGTGTAACTGCAAGGAATATTCTATGTTCAAATCTCAATCAACAGCATTTGTAGATGTTGTTTTACAAAATAATTATAAAAATCTTTATAAATTAAAATCTTTGTTACAGTGAGGTACAAACAAAGGTAATGTATCAAATTTTGAAGGTTACAGGGTTATCCATCAAACAATGAACTGGACTAGATCCAAAAAGAGAACACAAAGCGGTCCGAGACCCCATTACTACTTAAGTGGATCAAAATAAGCATGCAAGACCTTCTTTCATCGATATGGACAGCATGAACGTAAAGAGAACCTTTTTCACTTGGGTTACCGCTTGATTCACTTCAAGGGGTCTCAGATTTGTTCTTTAAAAGAGGACTCAAGACCCTCAAAATCTTCAAGAAATTCCTGAAGACACAGGACAGCCCATGATGCACAATTAAACACCGACTACAGAGCCAAAAGAATTACTGAAAGATTTTTGTTGTTGTTCGATGTATAGTTTAATTAAAATGATCTTTCCCTGGAGAGTGCCACTGATACTTTGACATGAATACTTCAGTAAATAATTCTGAACTGCAGAACTCACATGCCTTGAACATAAATCACTGATTCAGGCCTACCAGACCACACTGCTCAAGTGATGACTGAATCTTCAAATCAATAGCCTCTTGCCTGCTATTTAGAAAATCGCTTAATCACCTAACCCTAAGTAGATGTTTTGGATATGCATTGTTGTCACATGAAATATGACCATGTTTGCCAATTTTTAAAACTCAAAAATATGTTTTCTATGCTCTGTGGAACAGAACAGAACTTAACATTCCTGTTAAGGCAGATACACTTTTTCATTAACTGTCCAAATACGTCTACACACATGCAAATAACTGGTAGAAACCAGTTGGCTCTTACCAATTTAGATATTTTTTTACTTGTCTGCTTAATAATTGATGTTCTAAAATGGGGGACTAATGTTCTAGACATTTAAATAGCTTTAACAGTATATTGTCTGATTTGCAACCACTTGAACTCTAATGTATAATAAATGATCTCAGTATATAAACTGACATAAATCCTGTCTCGCTAATATGCTTAATGTGAGTAGTCAACCATTGGGAATTTAGATATTTGTTGTTGAACCACAAAACTGCAAATTTAACACACATACACTCAACACACCCACTGCTATAAACCCGAGAGGTTAAAGCTGTTCTGTTCATGCTTCACCAGCTGTACAAAAGAACAGTACACTGTAAGCTGAATGGCTTTATCAGTGAATGGATTTAAAAGACTGTGGGATGGGATGGATAAAAGTTTTTTCTTTATATATTATTATTACTTTCAACGTTTATTGATACATTGTAATAATAATAAAAAAAAGTTGTTAACTTAAAATAAGGCAACTTATCGCAAGCTCTTTTTTGAATAAACTCGACTAACAGGGACTAAAGTCCATGCAACTCAAAAGATTATGTTAAAATTAAAATTTACATCAAAAAAGATGTAAAGTCATACAATTTGCCTACAAAATATGCACTGCTTTGATGAATGGCCTTATTCAGAAATCTGCCAATGCTATGGTATTTTGAATATATTAAAGGACCTTAAAAGAGTACTTGTTCATCCAGCTTGTCCAAAAGAGTCTTAATTTCTTCTCCAAACGCATTCATTGTCTTTACTGTACAGTTTTACGAGGTGTTGTGTACTTTTCAAGGGACATGTTACACATACAAGAAAATTCTATGCAGATCTATAAAAATACAAACAAACAAACAAAACAAACAACAACAACAACAACAAAAACAATAGGAATCACAAAATCTGTAGTGATAATAATTAAAATTATAATTAGTTTTTTCTCTAACAGAAAAAACAGAGCACAGCTAATTAGGTTACTATTAAATACTTTAACCTTTAGAAGCAATGCTGGCCATCTCTATCTCTGATCAACTAGTGGCTGAAGATATAATAGAATAGATGGTCAATACATTTCTGTACATTAGCAAATGTCTCATTTAGTTACATTACTTTCACAATTTGTCCATTAATTAAACAATTTTAATTTAATGCACTTTCCTGTTTCACAAAATAATTAACACTGCAAAATAAGATCAGGATGTCAGTTTGGTAAGAGAACAATATACGTCATATATATATACACGTCACAAGAAAAAAAATGTTGTGTATTTTGAGCTATTTGAGTTGCGTAGCTTGCTGTAGTTCTCATCAGTGATGGCCAGTCTTCCAGTGAGCGCCTGCGGTTACAGTGAACAAGTACAAGCCTTACAGTGAACAACAAAAAGAACAACATTCCCATCAGTGTGTCGTCAAAATACACCAGGGACTCTGCAGAAACAGTGGAATGAATAGGCAGAACTCCGCTCGCTAAACATTAGCAATGGAAAGCACCCAACAACATATTATCACATTCTCACAATGAAATTAAATGAAATAAAAACTCCTTATAAGTACCTGATATAATTATTTTCTGAAAATAAATAGCAGTTGACTATTATAGTTTGGGCTCTATTGTTAATTTTAACCTCAATATTATAGTACTGCATTCAGTTGAGTACAACTCATTTAGTTACCCTTTTTTGCTCTCTCTTTTTGTACGATGTGGAGTTGCATTGTTTCGCCTGTGATTCCCTAGTCTTCTGTTTGTGAATTTAAATGAAACTTCTTTGGACTCAGGTTCAGACACTCTAAGGAATCAAACAGTGTGAGAGCATACCAACTCCGGTTCCAAACCCTGAGCAAAATCCAATGCCAGCTCCTACCCCAGAGCACTGTCCAGAGTCGCTCCCTGAACACAGAAACCAAATTAATAGAGCACTGCCAATGCAAATGGTCACGGTTCTAACTACACAGATGATAACAGAGCAACCAGGTTTCAGCACTGCCAGTCCAAATTGTCACAGTGTCTCCAAGTCTAAAGATTACACTATTGCCAATGCAAATGGTCACAGTGCTTCCAGTGAGAGAATTTCCCAAATCTGTTCCAAAGAGTGAAATTCTAGAACCAGTTCTTCCTGCCTGTACTGGCATGATCAAATAGGTGGTTCTTTCCCTAAACTTTGCTGATGCTTTATGTGTCTGGCCCACACACCCATCCACTCTGGCCCCTGAGCACAGTCCAGTGTCGGCGCCTGCCCCAAGTCCGTTCCAGAGAGCAAAATCCCCATGTCTGTTCCAGAGTATGAACCCCATGGATCTGCTCCACCCTATGAGTCGGTTCAGTCCAAAGAGCTAAACCCAGAGAGCCCTGGCTTCCTGTGATGCTGGCACCTCTCTGGCTCCCTGTATTGCCAGTACTACTCTGGGGCCGGTTGCACCAACTGGACGTACACTCAGTCGTAAGACTAAGCTTAATGTAAAAATGTGTTTTAAGTCCGGCGTAGAATTAATACCTGTTGCACCATCTGGCCGTAGGACACGTCTGAGCCTAAATCTTACGCCTAGTCAAAGGTAGGTGTAAAGTCAGAAGTCTTGACTTGTTTCCATGATGAAAATAAAGACAATTAAAAACGTTGAGATGTCTGGTATACAGGCTGATCATATCGTTGTTTTTCAGAACTGTCCTCGGTACTAAAGGCGGGTCGGGATTATCTGCTAAATTTGAAAGCGTTATTAAAATATAACTTCCTCTATAAATTTGTGTAGGCTACTCTGCACACCGTGTAAACGGGTCTAGCCTATAACTTGCTCCATAAATTTGTACTTCGTGTAAACAGCTTATCTTTTGCAACATCTTTTTTTATTTGTTACTGAATTGTTTTGCTTGCATACCAAAATATATACTTATATATACTTACCGAATTGCTCAACAAATTTTTCTTGTTTTACAATCTGATCATTTAATTTTTTTGGCCCAAAAGTAATTTTGCATCTATTCGTCTATTCGTTCGAGCCAATAAATTCACATTTGTAACCACAGTAACATGAACGTATCTCAACTAACAGTGCAGTAGAACATATCAGCGTGTATGAGCATCGTCTATGCTGCGCCTAGTCGTAGTTTTCGATAGTGCAACATGTGTAAATATTCATCGGAAAGCTAGATGTAACTAAGTCCAGCGTAGAGCTTAAACTCAACTTTTTTACGTTCAGCTGGTGCAACCGGGCCCCTGGAGCCTTCACCTTGGTCACAACCTTCACCAGCCCCTTGTCAGCCTCCAGGGTGCCCAACCTCCCACCCTTATTACAGCTTCATGTTTAGTTTTCTGGTTTGTTAGTTAGTTCAGTTTATCTTCTGTTCTCTGCCTGTTTGTAACCATAGTTACCCTTTGTTTGATTCATTCAGTTAAGGTGCTCCTTGTTTAGTTATCCTTGTTTGCTCACTCTATTTGAACTCAGTCTTGGTACACCCTTTGTTCCGGTATTAGTCTCGTTTAAGATGTTGAGTTGAGTTGTGTAAAATGTTCTTGGACTTTGATTCCTGCTTTCTGCGAGTGTCTGTAATTTACAGGGAACTATTGGTATCGTCTGATTTCATTCTGTACCAATAATTGGTTATTGGATTGATGGAGACATTTAGTGTTGTTGAATCTGTAATGTGTGTGTATGTTTCCTATGCAAAATTGTAAATAAAATGTCCTATCCATGTGCCTAGCCAACACTACGAGGGATAATATGCAAATAACAAAAACATAACTTATTTTAAAGGAATCCTTAATCCTGAGTATCAACATGTTCCCAAGAGAGATTAATATAATAAAATGAACTTTAAAAACTAATATAATCTTATAAAAAAGAGAAAAAAAAAAGTGAGAATCTGAACTAGCATAATGTTCCAGTTACATCAACATTCAGTTAAATGCTGTTTTAAAAAGTGCAAAAGAGGTCTAAAAATCACTCTGACTGCAATGAGAAAAAACAGATTTACAGAACATTTACAGATATGCTAATCTTCAATTCAGAATTATAGTGTAATGTCTATTCAGTATTTATCACAAACTGTTGATGAATGGCTGCCTCAGGCTTTTAATTAACCAAGTTGTTCATTTGCAAAAAAAAAAAAAAAAATGTTTATTTGTAGCAGAAAGAGAGTTTTACATTCACAGTCAATACGTTTATTGTCCTATCTAGAAAGCAAGAATGATTTATATTTAGGGTTGTCATGGCTAATCCAAAACCTGCTTGATAATCACAGTAATTAGGCTATGAAATTCACTCCTAAAAAACTTGACGACACAGAGGCGCTCAGTTGACACGTTAACCAGTGCTCCATTTCTGACCTTTCTGCTCAAGCGTTGCGAGAGTGTGCGAGGTTTAGGTTGCCTGCAAACTGCGCACACAGATGGCAGAGGTCAGGCTTGGGGTCTCGGTGAAATAAACACAGGAAAGCCTCCTTTTTTGATCACCCTTTTTTGGTTTATGTGAGCCCCGTCACGTTAACGCATGCCCTCCCACCCTGGAATCCCCCTGGCTGTAAAATGCAGAAAAGAAACATGATTGCATGGAAAGTTTGGGGGAGCTGTTCTGCAGGGACAACGATTTATTTGGTTTAAAGCATATTTGTTAAACACTTTTGTTATACAAACCGTGTTGCTATGAGTGGATGACATGAATCTTACGTTTGCTAACAGTTTCGATGTAAAATTGATTATACAACATGAACACCCCCCACCCCCCCCATAAGTATAACGATGGATAGACAATTGGTGCGACTGGCTACATTGAACAAACTTTTCACCGCTACAATGACTTGAATTGTAAATCTAAATGGCAGCATTACATTAGGTGAACAGTATGACAGTATTTTTATTTTGTTTCGTCTTGATAACTACGTCCCATGAGCCCTCACTGCACACACTTGACCACACATGAAACAAATGCCATAGCAAGGAAAGTGAAAGAGTGGGAAATGTCTGTAAAGCCTTTAATTACAGGAAAAAGTAATTTCTCTCCATTCTCAGAGCAACCGATCAGTCAGTTAGTCAGGTAATTTAGCCTGGGAAAAGGAGCAGAAGGGCACGAGCCACTGAACGACTCTTTTGTTCATGCTGAAAAGGTTTGGGTTAATATTATCTGCCAATAATTAAGCTTAATGATTTATTGACTTAAAAAAAAAAACCTGAATATATAATACAAACAATAAAAGTATACTTAATAGTAATAATAAAGTATACTCTTAAATAAGATCAAGCATACAAGCATATATATATATATATATATATATATATATATATATATTATATATATATATATATATATATATATATATATATATATATATAATGTAAGTTGTGCATACTGCAAAAGTTTGGGTCAGTATAATTTTTTAATGCTTTTAAAAGAAGTCTCTTTTGCTCAAGTTTGCATTTTGATCACACATATTGTGAAATGACAATTTAAAAGAACTGTTCTATTTTCTATCTGATTTGGTACTTAATTAATAATAAAAGAAATATTTCTTATCGATGTTATGCTGCTAAATATTTTGTGCAAACTGTTATACCTGCTAAACAAAAGTATGCATTTCTTTAAAAAATATTACATTAAAAATTCATGTTTTTAACTATATACAGTATAAATTACTTTTCTTTTGTGGGCCATCTACTAAAAATATTTTGTTGTGTGGTGGTTCTATACAATATTATAGCATCATATTGCGAGAAATGTCAGCCATCTTAAGCAGCCTGGGGCGCCTGTGCCAGATCAAAGGTCACACACTATAAACAAAGCACTGGTCAGGGTCAATATTGGCACTGCTTGGTTTCTAGCCAGAGGGAGGTATGGCCCATTGTGAGTTCATGTACTCGTAATAAAACAGGAGATGGACCTCGTAGATTCTCAAGAAGGAATAAAAGAGAGGATGAGTAAAGAAAAGAAAGAAGTGTTTCTATCCAGGGGAAAGATAAACACGGCCCTGATTTTGAAGGATGTCAGAGCTGGGGGAGTAAACACATTTCCAAATCCAGCTGAGCAAACTTCAGCTGGAGACAAGAATAAAAAAAAAAGGCAAAAAGTTGCCATCATGTGAAACACAAGTTAGAGTTCTAAGTTCTCTGCAGAGAAGAGAGGGAAGCAGGGGGAAAGAGTGCTTGGAGCACAATGTACTTTTACTGTAGCTCTGTATCAGCAGAAATGTTCTTAGTTGTGAGAGTTAAAGCTCCTGTGAGATTCTGTCTGAATGGTCCATGTAAATGAATGCATGCTTTTGCATTGTAAAATGTTTCTCAGCCCAGGGACTTTTTGCACTGTCAAAAAGATAAAGGTAGGGTAAGGTAAGCTAAAGGTAAGTCATACACATTCATTATGTCTTCAGCAACTGTTATGTTATAATAAAATTATGACAATTAGTAGTAAACTGGAAGATTATAAGACATCATCTGACTAATATCAACAAATATTGCACTGTTCTTTTAAAAAATGTCATTATTAGACGGGGTGTTTGCATAACTTTGTGTATATATTTATATTATTGTACCTTTTTCTGCACTTTTGAGATAAGACTGAAACCGTGCCAAATGATCAGATTTTTTACAAAACTGGCTGCACAACTGCTCAACACTGATCATAAGAAATGCTTCTGAGCAGCAAATGAGAATATGATTTCTATTTCAGAATATTATTTTTCTAAAATACATTCAAATAGAAAACTGTTATTTTAAACGGTAATATTTCACAGTATTACTGTTTTACTGTATTTTGATCCAATAAATGCAGCCTTAGTGAGCATATGAGACTTATTTCAAAAAGATAGAAAAATATTACTCAAACCTTTGAATGGTAGTGTACATGATTTTCCAAGGGGCTACCTGGAGTTCAGCTTTCTCTCGGAACAATTCATCCGATTCCCCTGTTGAACACAAACAAACTCCAGGGCCCATCATTCCTCCTTAGCAGTACTTTTATTGAACCATCACTGTCCTTGCAAGTTCACATGCTATTAATTCATTTGAACTCTCCCAGTGTCTTTTTTCCACTCCCTTTGACTGTGGTGTTCGTCTCCATTCCATTCCTGGCGTTATGGGCGTGACAAATGAGCACCCATCATGTCGTACATCAGAAAGCGAAAAGGAAGGGGACAGCAAGGCTGATACAGTATATTAGATTGATCAGAGGGGGGACCGTCTTGCTCCACTAACCAAGACATGTGTTTTGGTGGCTGAAGATTGGAGTGATCGAGGCGTTTTCCCCACAGGCCATAGAAATACAGCTCACTTCATTCATCTTCAGCTGAGCTAACTCTAAATAGTACTGTACACATGCCGAACATTTGTCTTCTATTGTTAGTGGTTTATTGTTAGAGGATCTTAAAATAACGGTTCCAGAAAGGCTTTTGCAGCCTGATACAATAAGAGAGCCTTTTTAAGGGTCTATAGTTTTTTACAAAACCATTTCCCCCCCAGTTGACCCAGGAGAGCCTCACTTTTCTTCTGTAGGGGATACTTTGAACCAACAGACTGATGTAAGGAACCTAAAATCTAACTCTGTCACACTTTACAGTAAAGTTCATTTTGTCAATATTAGTTAATGTATCATAAACTGACAATGAACAACATTCAAAAATTATATATTTATTTATTTTTACAGTATAGCCTACCGCCATTAAAAAGTTTGGAGTCATTAGGATGTTTTCTTTGTTTGTTTATAATAAATACATTTTTATTCAGCAAGGACACATTAAATTGGTCAAAAGTGACAATAAAGACAGTTATAATGTTATAAAAGAATTCTGTTTAAAATAAATGCAGTGCTTTTGAACTTTCTAGTCAGCAAAGAATCATGAAAAGAAATGTATAGTGGTTTCCACAAAATTATTAAGCAGCACAACTGATAAAAAGAACCTTTCTATATAAGAAATGTTTCCATAGTAAATCAGAATATGATTTATGAAGGATATTGTGACACTAAAGACTGAAGTAATGATGCTGAAAATTCAGCTTTGAGACCACAGGAATAAATTACATTTTAAAATATATTCAAATAGAAAACTGTTCTTTTAAGTAATAATATTTTCCAATATTACTGTTTTTTTACTGTTTTTTGTTCAAATAAATGCCGCCTTGTTGAGCCTTCTTTCAAAAAGTATTACAAATATCTTACCTTGATCTTTGCTGATTAATGATTGTTTGCTCATGATACATGTAAATTAACTTTCATTTATACAACTTGAAATGTTAAAAAAGCATTAACATATTCAATTTAACTAGATTAATAAATGCTACAAAACATTGCTCATTGTTAGTTTATGTAAACTACTGTATTAACTAATGTTAAAATATTCAACCTTATTGTAAAGTGTTAGGTCATTTTACCAAATTAAAGACAATACAAAACAATAAATACATTTTGATGAGAGTTCTTTTATGAACCAAGGGTGTTGCATGTACATGCTCTCACAAAGTCAGTTATGAAGGCTATTAGGCAATACAGAAAAAAGTATTGAAAAAGTAATTCACTTTTATCAATGAGATATATCTAAAATGTGATAGGAAAGATTCTTTGTAGTGCAAGAAACACATTTTCTAAACTTGTTTGAGAAAATGGGACATGGTGTACAGCATTGTCCCCTGTGGGGAGAGTGAAGACTCAACCCAGCTAGCCTATGGGACCCATTTTTCTGCTGCCTCACATTTCCACTGACAAAGTGACTCCACAGGCAGAAGATCCTTCCCATAATGATGTTACCATATGCTGATCCTCCCTTTACTTTAACCCTCTAGGTGAAGTCCATTTGAGTACACAGGCCCTTTATAATGAAGTATTTCTTTTTTCGTCACCCATAAATCTCAGCACCCCACCTCTAAGCTTTTAACCCTGACTTCAGGGATTTGGTTCTAATTTGGTTCCAACAGTTTCCAGACTGTTCTAATTCTTTTATTTATCTGAAAACCCAAGATTCTGAATGTAGATAAAGTTGCTTTGATCTAGAAACATTTGTGTTGACATGACAAGGCCAGTAAGGGGAGCTCCATTCATATAACTCTTAGTATTTACGGCACAATGCTATCTGGATATCAGCTTTAAATAATGAGTCAACGGTTGACATTTGTTAAGTGCAGATAGCTTGCAATGTTCCACGTCCCCTGAGTTATCTTTTCACCTTAATCTTCACCTAATCTAGCATCAATTCTCACAGCAATTTGTCTCTGTTTCCTTGTACCAAGAGAGAAGAAAAGCCACCGTTTGAATTTTAGACCATGATTTAAGTTTGTGGGCATTCTTACCATGTCTAAAAGAGACACAGTGGTATTAATTAATTACTGTAGAATATTTGGAAACAGAATGTTTGATTTTTGTTAAAAGACAGTCCATATCTCTACTCTATTTTATTCCACCCGAAAGTGTATGCTTATTCTTTCTTGTCAATTAAAATACACTCTTATAAACTTTTTGTTTTGACTCCTTGTTTTAATGCAGGTATTTTAAGGTCACTGCAAAGCACACAAATATGCTCACAGTATGCTGAGCTCCCCACTCGGTTGCTTTATTCTCTTGAACCAGCAGAGGGCACTATGCACATTTCGTTTAGTGTATTATGATCTGTTGAGAGTCAAGTGGTGTTCTTTTGATCAGATGTGTCTTCATCAGCACTTTGAGCTAGATGTTTCAAGTACTTCTCAAGCTCAGTCGAGCAGTTCATCAACTATGTGCTAAGCTTTCTCCCCCAGTATATCGTTTGAAATCTTT
This sequence comes from Opsariichthys bidens, assembly GCA_037194245.1. NCBI lineage: Eukaryota > Metazoa > Chordata > Actinopteri > Cypriniformes > Xenocyprididae > Opsariichthys > Opsariichthys bidens. Next base: position 6,239,566 of record CM074283.1, on the reverse strand, counting down.
GCCTCTGTTTAAACCAGGAAACAAAAACAAACAGCAGATAAAACCCCCAAATATAATCTCTGGGTAGTTTTTATCTGGGGTCCATGACTTTGGGTAGGGTCCTTAGAGACATAAAAGACTAATGATTAATGATTATATATATATCTCAGTGGTGTGGAATGGTGTCCTGAAATGAAGAGACAAAGTCCTCATAGATTTATTAAAATCCCCCTGTAGTCAATCATTTTATCACTTAAAACTCATCTTAGATCACCAAAACTACATATTTAGAGTTTTTTAAACAACAAAATAAATAAATAAATAAAATAAATAAATAAATAACGTCATGCTTTAAAATAGCTTGAATGTAACTCTTGTCTACACCCTTGCCTCAGTTAGTGAATGCAGATCAATAATTATGCAAATTAGCTCTACCCCCTCTCGCTCATGCCAGCTCAGAGATGAACTCACTCAACTTACTGAGGTAAAAGCAGCACAATTGTTCTTTTACAACATCGGACACAATTAATATTAGCCCTTTGCTTGACTATGTTATCAAACAGCTAATAATGTGTTGCTAATGTTACACAAACCATGTTCTCTTTCGCCATGTCAGAGTTAGACAGCAGTCATCAAACAATATCCTTACACTTTGAATAACTCAGAATGCTAGTAGAGAAATACATTTAGTTCATCATAACTTCATAATAGCCTATACATCATAGACCCACCATATTACTAAATCTACACGATTTTTCATGTCAACAGAAATATATACCGGGATAACCTGGCTTCTCTCGAGACTCTCCTGCTAATTTGCGGCTAATGATATGCTAAAGCCTGTTGGCATATTGACGTGATTGGTTACAAGGTATTAGTTTGTGACGTAGCATACACCAGCGATTTCCAGCCGCGGGTTTGAGACTTTTTTTTTTTTTTTTTTTTTTGCAGTTTTAAGGAGAAACTACTCAGAAATTGTTTTGACATGAATCTGCACATGGTTTGTCTTAAAGAATATTAAAAACACCATATAGACATATAAACACATAAAAAACACAATTGTAATTTTAATAATGTGTTAGTAAATGTTGAAATTAGCATTAATTTAGATTGTTCATTCTTGATTCATGTTAACTAAAGCAGTTACTTTTTTTGCAGTAAAATATCCATAAACCACTAGGCCAGTGTTATATATTTTGTTCAGCTGAGTACTTCCAATGTCCCAAATATTTCCAGCTCTTTTGTAAATCATGAGAAAATTTAGATTTTAACCAAGGCTCCGGAACATGTGCAGGAATAGCCTGTCAATGACGTCAGATCCACGTAATATTACCCTCAGTTTTCGCTTTTACTGCCGTAGAAACCATGACAACTTAGTCTCATGGACAAATGCAGAAATAACAGTTGTAACGTCTATCAAGTAACTAGCTTGTTTCGCGGAGTCGTTGTGGAAAACAATTATTCTTTACTGTTTGTAGCTGGTTCTGTCAACACAGACAAGTCCCATAAACATAAACCAAATGACCAAAGAAGATTTTGGGACAAGAAGAGAAATAATACGAGGATCAACATCAGTGTTGCATTTCCTAAATGGAGAGAACTTTGTGACAAACTTCAACTAGACAGAGACGCCAAACTTGCATGTGTTTTAAAAGACAGTTGAGTAACTATTTGGATTCCTTAACTGACAGAAAGTTTGTGATGATTATATTGATCAACAGTGTTAGTCTTATTGTTTGAATGTCTTGTTCTTGTCTATGCATATGATGTGAAAAATGGCGAGGTGATGTTCACCACGAATACTTCAAAGGCATGTTATGAACTGTTGGCTGTAATTTTGTTTTATATGACCATCATGATCGAATCCCAAATTACACCTAGAAAAGTGATGCTCTGAGCAGGAGACAACACACTTTTCTTGGCATTCAGCCTCAACCCCAACTTTTTCATGTGGGAAAGTACAACATCTCAATGTTGAACTGCCAGTTGCTCCGAATAAGCTAGAATCAACCAATCGTTGATGTAATTTAGTATGTGGATGCCCTGGAGTCATAGCGGAGCCAGAGATGCATCCACACCCTTCGTGGAGGTTCGGGGAGATAAAGCTAGACCAAACAGAAGAACGCAATATTGGTATGCTTCACCCCCGAAATCGAACCTCAGGAACTTCCTGTGTTGTGGAAGGATGGATACACGGAAGTATGCATCCTTGAGACATCTATCATGACAAACCAGTCCTCAGATCTCACTGAGAGTGTCTGTGCCCCGAAAAATAGGCGGGGTTGGCAGAACGGCCCCCTGAGGGCACCTAAGGGAGACGGACACCGTATAGCAAGGTGGAATCCGCTGTCTTTCAGGGTGGTGCGCCCTCAGGGCAAGGACGAAGCCCTCTTTGCGACAATGACGGCCCTCAGATCTGCCTTGCCCATGGAGGACTTCGTCTGAGAGGACTTCGCCTGCTTTTGCTGCACTCTGTGAGGAGCAGGCACTCGGCTGGGGCTGCTCCCACCCAACAGCCCCAGAGACATGAATGTCAGGGCAGGAATGTCTGGAACGCCGCGGCTTGCTTTTTTGCTTCCTGAAATCTCTCAGTGACAGATTTAACTGCGAGAAAGCGGGGCGTCCATGAGAAAGTTTTTCTCCTTCTCCTTCATTCCTGCCAGGTACAGCCATAGATGCCTCTCCGTGCGACAAGGGCTACCAGAGAACGGCCGATTGACTTTGCCGTCTCCTTAGTCACCCAAAGAGACAAATCTGCAGCCTGACGCAGTTCTCAAAACTACATCAGCGATGACCTCATCACTGTCACTCATGTCTCTGAGTATATCAGACTGGTATGCCTGCAGGATGGACATTGTGTGCAGACACGCTGCGGCTTGACCTGCTGCAGAGTACGCCTTACCCACCAAAGCCAAAGTTGCTCTTAGTGGCTTGGTGGGTAATGCCGGTGTCTTCAGGGATGATGCTGACTCGGGAGAGAGATGGCTCGCAAGTCTCTTCTGCCGTCGACATCGCCCCATAGCCGTGCTGTTTAGCCCATAGATGTTAGAATATGCGGACGTTTGGGGAATAAACACTCTGTAAGATACTGGTTACTTCCACGATCTCGACACCTCGGTGTGGAGGTCTGGAAAGAACGGCAGGCACCGGCATGGAGGTTGTGCCCGTGAAGGCAGAAAGCGTTCATCCAGTTTGTTTTTCTGCCTTACTTCTTGCTTATCAGCGGGCAAGTGGATATTTAATTTGGCAAGTTACAACCTCCACCAGCTCCTCACAACCAGGAGAGCTAAGTGGCGATTGTTCACTTTCTCCTGCACAAGATCTGACTGGTGAAGGACGAGAAAGGGCAATGCCCCTGTCAATACCCTCTGTCAGATCCGTTTGCGAACCCCACGACCTGAGATTTCCGCTCTGCCTCGGCCGAAGTGGAAACCGAGCCGCGAGGAATGCAAGCCAAGGCACCCTCCTCAAAGAGTGCTCGGCGTGAGCGCAGCGTTCTAGAGGGAGCCACTCGCAACGCTCGCAGTCAGCCCCCTAGAGAGCTGACTGGGCATGCTGCTCTCCCAAGAAGACAACGCACATAGAATATATATCCCCCACTCGTAATGTAATGAGAGCAGGGTGGAACACATTTTATAAATTTCTGTTCTCTGAATGTCAGTAGACAGACAAACAATAAATATGACAAGACACAAACATCTTGCGGAAGACGTGTAAGCAATGGGCAAAAACTGTAATGTATCATAATTTTTTAAAGAAGTTTAAACAATAAATACCGTATAGTGGCTCTTTCATGTGTCGTGACAGATCGATGTAGTTTCTTCAGGCAGCTCGTAAACCAACCATCTCTTTATACTAGTTCATTTATAGCTTCAAATAAACATGAATGGACATTAGAAGGAATGTTGTTTCAAGCGTTGAAAGATGTGAGAATGCACAATTTTTCATCAAAGTTCACCAACGTTAATCTACTGTTCTCCCCTGACTGCTTTGTCACACAAAATGGCAGATTCAGGGTTATGATTGGTCAGATCGCCTGTCAATCAAACTGTTTGCGAAGGGTCAATTGTTTTAACACAGCCACCAGGTGTGCACACACACTGGTGCTTAAAGTTTTTGCCCATTGCTTAAACACGAAAACCGAATGCTTAGACCAAAGCTTCAAAACCTAAACTTCTTGTAGCATACCTTAAATGCTAACCATAGCTAAACACATTGTCAACTTTGCACTTTGCTTGCAATACTATAACACACTTATTGAGAAACACTACACACGTTTTCTTACAGTAGACACTTTGTTCAAAAATGAAATCACCTGTTATCATAGGGAAAAAACTCTGTTCAAAATGCAAAACTCATCTGGCAATTGTAGGCACTTACATACACACCTGAAAGCACTTGCACAGAAAACAGAACACCAATCGTTCTGAACCTTAGCACTACAAATAGGCCTCAGGTAAGCTATTTTGAGAACTTTGCAAGCAAAGAGAGTCAGAGTAAGAGAGAGGAGTCGGACGTGGAAGAGGACGAGGACAAAGACGAGGACCAGTGCGGAGACGTGTATCAGATGACATCAGGGCTACTCTGGTGGACCAAGTGATAAATCATGGCCTGTTCATGAGGGAGGCTGGGCAAAGAGCCCACCTTAACCTCAGTCGCTACACAGTAGCATCAATAATAAGGACATTCCGACTGGAGGACAGATGTATCTTCAAGTTTCTACTCCAGACTGTCCCTACTGTATGTGTCACATGATTTTGAATCATATTACAGTATTAATGTACTAACTGTACTATAATACATGAATGGGTAGTGCTGTGAAATATATGTAAACGAATACCATCGTGATGTTATAGTACTGTGTACAGTTTGAAAGTACAGTGTGTGAAAAAGAACCTAACCAATGACATCTTGTGGTGACATTTTCTACAGAATGGTTGGGCAACCTCCTCAAGGTGGAAGGGAACAGCTCTTCACTCAACAACAAGAGCTTACCATCATTGAAATGGTGTGAAAAAATACTGCAATTCACCTTTGTGAGTTGCAACAACACATAATTGCATATAGAAATGTATTCAACAATATCAACAGGGTCAGAATTGCTACACTAAGTTGCATCCTACAGAAACATAACTTCAGAATGAAGCAGCTGTATAGGGTGCCATTTGAGAGGAACAGTGTCAGGGTCAAGGATCTGCACCATGATCATTGTATTTCTAGATGCACTACATTCAGTTGTGCAGAACGACCACAGCTGCCCAGGTTTGTTGTCATCTGGGATAGTGTTACTTTCCACTAGGCTGCTCTGGTCCGAAATTGGTTCAACAACCATAACCATTTCACACTTTCATGCCTGCCCCCTTACAGCCTCTCTAAATGCAACTAAGGAATTTTTTTCTGTGTAGAGATGGAAAGTCTACAACCACGCGCCCGCATGACTCTTCCGCAAGCAATAGAAGAGGCATGCGGAGACATTGAGGTGGGATCAATCCAATGGTGGATTGAACTAACAGAAGGCGTTTTTCCCAATGCCTAGTCTGCGAGGACATTTTCTGTGATGTTGACGAGGTCTTGTGGTCAGATCCGAACAGAAGGCGGGATCCATAAGCTCCCCAGCCCCCCACCACACATACACATGGACACACTCACAAAAAAAACTATTTATCCAGTAATTGTTTTGTTTCGTTGCTAAATTGGATGATTTATTTTTTGTACAAACTCTTGTTTGATTACTGCAGAAATTCTAATTTTGAGTTTTACAGAACAATGAGTCTGAGAAAATGACAATAAAAATAGCACAAACACAGCAGAGATGCCAAGTTCAGTGGCTGAATTTTGCTGAGGTGATATAATTTAATTTAATATAATTTAAACGGATGAGTTATAAAAAAATTTGGGGCAAAATTAGCTGTATAGACCAAAATCACAATTTGTACCAGGCTGTAAACACGTTTTTTTTCTGCTGTAAAGTTGGGAATTTTAACATGGGGCTCAATGAGATTCTGCTCTCTTTTGGAGCCTGTGCCTAGCGGCCAGTCAATGAATTGCAGTTTAAGTCACTTACGTATTGGCTTCAAGAGAAACCGGGGGAGGTTGCCGTTTGATACCACCCTGCTTTCAGAGCACCCTACAAACCACACCTCCTTGGACGAGTACAGCAAGGACCAAACAAAATCGTCACGAGAGACAGCATTAAACTACATGTCTCAAAGCACATAACATTACAATAATAATGAACATAAACAACTTAAAGAGTACCACCTGACTGCTACAGATTAATTTTGGGGTTGATAGTGTGGCCAGTGAAATGCATGAATTCCAATCACAAACCGCTCCGAGTATAACGTCATATGGTTTCCATCTCTTCCAAATTATGGTAGTTATGGCGTGAATGTAGCATAAGGTTGTTGTTTCGGCTCAGGAGGAAGGGTAAAAGGCGGCTACTATTTCAGTTGCATGCTAGTGACTGATGTCTGTCTGCATAGCATGAAATGCACCAATGATGTGTGATGTCTGCATGAGCAGGGTGCACGGATGTATGAAATTCATAAGTTGACAGGCAGGTAGGACATCTTATCGTAGCCCTTGGAACGAGGTCTATGATTGGACAAACATTTTATGGTCCTACTCCTTCCACAGATTATATAAATACAGACAAATGCATTTAGATCACTTACCTTACTGATTGCTTTCGGGATGTGAAAGGTTGCTTTCTGGAAAAAATTAATGCATGCATGCATAAAAATTATTTTCTTAAAGAATGGATGTTTTTTTTTTCCTCATTCTCTTGATTTTACATGTATTTTGGGGATTATATATATATATATATATATATATATATATATATATATATCCCCATTGTGAAGATATAAACTTTTTACTTGTACTGGTACCTCCGTTCACCTCTCTTTAGTATCAAAGTCTCTTTCACTACCTCTCATAGGAGGAAGAGGAGGAGCAATTGAGGTCATCTTCAGTATGTGTTCACTGCAGCTCTCTGGCCTTGAATTATTGAGTGAAGGAGAGAGAATAGAGAGAAGTTTAAGAAAAAGAGTGTCAGTTTCGGATAGCGCACACACATTTATGACATAAAGAAGGTTAGCACTGACCTCTTTCTGCCCATTTCAGTTAGACGAGGCTATTTCCATTTACAGCTTACTGAAGTCCTTCGGGTTTTCACAGCCCTGTCCGGATATCCGTTTAACCTTTATCTTCTTATATTTTTATAATGTCAAGGGACGAGAAAGATTAAATTTAGTTCTGTTTGCTTGTTTCTTTATTTCTCTTTAGTCCCTGTGATCTTAGAGCCTATTCGACTTAAATGTCTTAAATGAGATACACCAGTTTCGCCGGAGCCTACGTATGCAGGATCTTGTGCTGAAATACCTTGTAACCTTGTCAGTAACCTGCAGCTTTGTTTCTCAACCTTTTTTAATCAAAGGACCCCTACTGTTCAACACACTAACAACACTCCATTGTTTTTCCAAAGGCTTTTCTGCTACAATTACGTTTTTTTTCTTTATTGACATTAAATTAATGAACCACCATTTCTTTAGTGATTTCAGAAGTTTTATAATAATAATAACAATAATAATAATAATAATAATAATAATAATAATGATAATAATTTAAATACTTTTGAGTCATTCTGCTTTATATAGGTACACTCCTGGGGAAAAAATGACCCAGCTAAAAATATTTAGTGATTTTAACATTTTTATAATGGTCTTATCTCATTTTAATCACAAATCAGTGGTCAGGTAATTAGTAAGAATTGCACAAATACTGTAGATAAAGTAAATTAGCAGCGAATAGCCTCTTTTTGTGTGTTTGTTTTTTAAACTTGCAGAGTTTTTTTGTTGTTTTTTTTAATCAGGAAGAGGAGTCAGTGCTGCACTACTCGATGCTAATAGCGTCAAACAGTTCTTGACTTACTGAAAATGTAGGGTTCAAATCTATACTCTGACCAATGCAATAACATGAGCCTGTTGGACTGGCATTAAATGACTTTTCAGAGTGAAAAAGCTCACGAATAGCTCATCAGCAGCTAAAAAGGCTCCCTACACAATGACACCTCTTCCTCCATGCTTCTCTGTGGTACAGCATTTATTATTATTTCTCACCAGATTTTTGAAGACACCGCTCTGTATGATAACCATTCAACTCATGTTTCTTTGTGATTTATCCCTCCATGCAACTCTGCTGAACCACTCTGAATCAAACTTCCCATATTCTGTCAAAAACTTCATTCTGTGGGTTAGTGACCAATCCTGAGTTGTGACATCACTACACGCATTCTACCGGCATGGCTTTGCACAATTGTGCATGGTTAGTCAACCTTGCTGAGAGGGAAAGTGTTGTGCCCTGCCGTACCAGGCTCAAGTGGAAATACAACTGGAAATACCCCCCCCCCCCCCTTTATTTTCATACCAAAGACATTTTTTTTTTTTTTTTTACATTTTCAATCCCTCCCCAACCACCTAAAATAACTGCCGTAGATGATGTTAATTAAACAGAAATCATAAAATAAAAATAATATTCATGGTAAACATGGAAGCAAGATTGAAACCAACATTTTTTTACTGTGAGCATTTGTGGTTGTGAATACAGTATTACACAGTAGAAGAAAAGAAATACATCAACCATGTGTAGTTGGTGTTTGAAAGAGGAAATCAAGATACTTCCTGTTAGATTTTTGTGCATTACATAGAGAATTGTGTCTTGTGTTTTGCGAAAAGTGTTTTATGAAAGTCGAAGGCCGAGAATTAGTTTCGAATTCTTAGTTTCGAATTAGTTTGCAGATTTGGTGTGTGGTCATGGTGTTTGAGTGTCAGGTTTGTGACACTCAAGTGTGTGACAAGTAAGGATTTTGTGTTGAAAAAAGAAGCTGAAAAAAAAACCCTAAACAATCTTTAATGTTGACTTGGTAACACTTTACAATTAGGTTCATTAATTAAACATTAGTTAATGCATTACCTAATATGAACTAACCATGATGAGAAATACATTTGTTACTGTATTTACTAATCTTTGTTAATGTTAATGAAAATACAGTTGCTTATTGTTGTTAGTTCAGAGAGCATTACCTAATCTTGTTAACAAGATTTTAATAATGTATTAGTGAATGCTGAAATTAACATTAACAATGATTAATAAATACTGTATAACTGCAGTCCATTATTAGTTCATGTTAACTAATGTTAACTAATGAACCTTATTGTAAAGTGTTACCGTTGACACAATTAATCTCCTTGACCCAGAGAGTCAACCAAACCCAAGTAATCCATTTAGACAAATGATAAAACTGCATAGAATGACTTTACAAGGTCATATAATCAAACTTGTACTTGTGAAATTCAACAAAAATGTATTTCAAAATTCAAGGCGAGGAAGAGAGAGAAACTGGCACACTGGCCTGAATTCTGGAATAAGGAATAGGAGGTCACAGGGATACACGGCTCTGCACTGTGACATTAATTACAAGATGATGTTGTAAACACAGACTGCATCAAATAAGAATCACATGCTCTAAAACGGCATGGAGGCCTGCTGGCTCCTGTGAAATCAAAATATAGTGTTATCCAATTAGAGCAAGGAAATTGAGGGAGACAGGTTGGGTGAGGGAATGGCAAGGCATGCTTTGAATTATTTGTATACTGTATATGTATGTGCGTGTGTGTGTGTAGAGAGAGAAGAGAGAGAGAGAGGAGAGAGAGAGAGAGAGAGAGAGAGAGAGAGAGAGAGAGAGAGAGAGAGAGAGAGAGAGACTGTCGGCAGACCAGTGTGTGCTCTCGTTAGATCATGCAGCACTTTGGGTAATGTTGCCAGAGAGGCTTATCGTTCTTCAGAAAGTAAACAACAGCAGGGCAGAGACTCCTCTCATTGCAGCAGGTGGGATGAGATATACACAAGCATTAGGCAATCGCACTACTATGCCAACTTCTGTATCTGTCTTTTTATTTATCTATCTGTGACTATGGAAGTTAACATTATTTCAAATTGTCATGCTTTTATCCAAGCAATTAACACACACAGTCATGTGATCTTCCTGTGATATTAGTAAAACGCCACTTTTTGCCTCACCAGTGGAATAATGTGGGACAATCAGAAAAAATTAGATCATCAAGTTAAAAAATTCAGTTTTTGACCAGGAGAGGGAAGGAGGCTTTGTCATTCATTTGTCATTCGAGACATGCAAAACTGTCCATTTAATTACTCGCGCATTAGCCAAAGAGTGAGGTAAGAAACTTATGTTAAGCGTTTTGGTCTACTCATTTTGGCTTTAGATGAACTGACCTGTTGGAAAGGTACATCCTATGATGGTGTCATACAGGCTATACTATCCGTAGCAAACTGTCAATACAAATTTGCCAATAATGAGAAGAACTGAAGAATTTCATACTACTGTCAATATTTTTAGATGAATGAAATCTATGGCTGACAGCTGCTTTATGAATTAATGACATTTCAGAGATAACTAAATAATTGGTAGATTAAGGATGATGTGAGAGCCCTGATGCCCCCCCCCCCCCCAGTGCAATAACTTCATTCTCATCTAAACAATGCATGTGAGATCCCAACGAGTCAGTGGAGGAGAAGCTTCAGTGTGCTCAATATACTGTAAAAACAACTAGTCATTTCATAAATCGACTTCCTAGGTGCTAATTGTCAGGATGTTTCCATTGCATATTCATTATGGATTTATTTATATTTGGAATTTTAAATAAGAATCTATTAAGTGTCCATATTATTGTTATACTTTATTCTCAAATTGTTAATATTACCAACATCAGCATTGCATGACTGTGTATTTAGTGTGTATTAGCATTACCTGTAGATTTCAATTTCTGTAGGCACTCCACAGTCTGAAGTCTTTTGCTTTTCACTACATGTGAATCTTCAGTTGTCACTGATAATTGTCATTGGGACCTTTCTGGATTGCAATCCGCCATCAGAATGATAAGTTCAATGATTGCAGCTGCTCTGAGACATAACAAAAGGCATGACGTAATGATGCAAAGACGAACGGCTGTTTGCTTAAATTTCCCTTGGAAACCCACCAGTACCGTTCTTATTACAAAACATTATTTCAAGCTTGTGAATTGGGCTAAGGTAAGGAGATAGTTTTGAACACTGACTGGTTATGTACTTCCTCAAAAATTTATTTTTAACCAAAAAAAGTTACAGACTACAGCTTTAATGATTAATTGACTTTAATATGTTTTAAAATGCAAGTGATTTCTGTTGGCAAAGCTGAAGTTTCCGCATCATTACTCCAGTCTTCAGTGTCACACGATCTTTCAGAAATCATTCTAATATGTTGATTTGCTGCTCAAGAGATATTTATCATTGTCAATGTTGAAAACAGTTGTGTACAATATTTTTTTCAGGATTATTTGATGAATATAAAATTCAAAAGAACAGAATGTATCTGTTATATAAGCTTTATAAACATTATAGATGTCCATACTGACAGTTTTGCTCAATTCAATGAATCCTTGCTGAATAACAGTATTAATTTCTTTAATTTCTACTCTTATTTTCAATACAACAGTCTAATAATATTGTTTTCCCCCTCAATCACATCTGTTGTTTTTCTTACAAATTTATGTGACGGACTGAAAAAAGAGTTGCATGTATTTTACTATTTGCCAAGCCCTCAAAATGGCAATTCAAATGTTAACTTGAGTCCAAGCCACAAATCCACAAAACTGAGTTTTTTTTGTTGTTGTTGTTGTTGTTGTTGTTTGTGTGTGTGTGTGTGTGTGTGTGCTGTCACTTTGTCGGAATATAAACCCAGGATACACAATTAGTTTCAGTTGTCTATCCATCTGTCACTGTTCAACACCATCCAACATCACACTGAATCATACTTGTTTTTTTTTTTCTTATATTATATATATATATATATATATATATATACAGTATATATATATATATATATATATATATATATATATATATATATATATATATATATATATATATATATATATATACATGTATGTGTATACAGTGTGTATGTGTACTGTATACATATGTGTACTGCATACATGTACATATGTAGTATCATGAAAGCTTTTATAACTGTAGTGTACAGACTGCTCCTCATTGTAGGGTTATATAATTGAATTAGAAGGAAAACATTTATGTGTTGATTCATAAAAGCACACCTTGTATCAAGATTCAATGCCATCTTGAGGTTTTAATATCCTGATTACCCAATATTTATAATCTGAACAGACAGACTAAACAATTGTTTTTCAGACATATGGACAAAGAGTTGAGTCATCCATCACCATGTTATGCGCCCACTCAACACCCACAAAGTGTATCTCACCAAAAAATGAACAATGTTTGCTGCTAATGAACTGAACAGTTGGTCATGAATTAATTAAGTCACTTAAGTGTGAATCTCACTTCTATATAACAATAAAGTTTTGTGAAATCTGCTTGCTTTATTTAATCTGTTAGGAGGTGCAGCAAAATTTCATTTCATGAGTGAAAACATTGAAGATAAGCAAGATACTTAAACTTTATTATCTTAATCATGTTCTATGGTATTCTGTATGTATAGTATAGTATAGTATATACTATACTATACCTGAGTGTTCATTGACTTTTAAAATAGAGATAAATATTACACCCCCCTTTTAAAATTTTGAACTGAGTAACGGCTAAGTTCTAAAAATAAGGAAACTGCTGTCATGTTGATAATACTGTTGTAAAGTATTCTTCTAAGAGGGTTATTATTGTTAAGCCTAGCTTCACCAGCAGAGGGCACCCCAAGTGTTATACAAGTCTGAGGATCGGGTGGTAAATAAGGATCAGTACGCCATGAGAGAGCAGTGAGTGTATATGCTACAGAGAGTGTTCTCGAATTAACCTGACTTTATGTTTCTTTCAGAAATAAAAGAGTTACACCAAGGACGAGCACCACTTCATTCTTAAAAGTGTAACATATTTTGGCGAGCCAGCCAGGAGGAGGCGACAGAGGGACCAGCACCATTAACTTCCCTCCTTCCCAATGAGTCGAGCCTTCAACAAAATGGACACCAGTCAGATCCTGCGTGATGAAGTGAGTGCAGCTCTGTGGCAGCTTGGGGAAGAGTCTCTATCTTGCATGTCTGCAGGTACCTGAAATGTGATGGCCTGGACAGTGAAGAGTCCTGCAGCAGGACACGGAGGGCGCTCACCAAGATGGCCGAGTGTGCATTAGATGAGCTCGAGGAGAAACAAGAGAGTGATGAAGTCAACCAGTACTGTGCTGATTTATTAACATTCATTGCAAGACAAAGTAAAAGGTGTAGTAAGCAAGACAAAGAGTGCCCATCAGAAGAGCCAGCTCCAAAGGAAGAATTGGAAAAATTCCCACCACACACATCTTTTCTAACAACTACAGATTCTCCATTCAAGAGCCAGCTAGAGCAAACTCACCCATTGCCTGAGGTAACACTGCGAAGGGAGTTTAAAATCTGTGTGGAAATTGGGGAGAGTGGTCAGAGGGATAAATTGTCATATCTCAGTTTAGTCTGCCAGGTTGAACTGGGAATAGAAAAGGGGCACACACAAAGTGAAGTGGTCGAAGCTGTAATCAGGGCTGTTAGTCCTGGGCTGCCTTTGAGAGACATGTTAGAGATCAAATGTGGGCTGACCCTCAGTGCACTCCTCACCATCCTGAAAGGTCACTATCGTGTAGACAGCTCCATAGAACTTTACCACCAACTCCTTAACATCTTGCAAGAGCCCAAAGAGGCTGCCCTGAACTTTGTATTCCGTAAAATTGAGCTCAAAGAGAAACTGTTATGGAAAGTAGCAAATGAGGACACTGATGAACAGTACTGCAGAACCTTCATCAAAGTTCCTCCACTCAATAGAAACTGGACTATAGAGTTATTCGGTGAAGTTCCAAATTCTACCCTACCTCAGTGTTGTGAGCATAACAGATGATGAACTCATACAAAAAGTGGATGAAGCAGCAAAGGTTGAAAATGAGAGACAGGAGAAGTGGAAAAGGTCCACTGCTGGTAAAACTCCCAAAGTGCTGGAGCTCCAATCAGACTCTCAGTTAAAATCCACACCTGCCCAGAGCCCCTCTAAACTTAAGGAGTCTGATTTAACAGTGGCAGTCAAAATAGTAAAGGGGAATGAGACTAAGCCTGACAGCATGAATGCGCAGCAGATGTTGGAAGAGCTTCGCAAAGAAATGAAGCAAATGTTTCTTGCTGTAGTGGAAGCAAACCCCTACCATCCTGAACAAAAGCAGAGAGTGAAAGGCTGCAAGAAATGCAGGGATGAGGGAACTGGTTGGTAAGAGATGTGTACACTGTTTTAATTGTGGGCAGGAGGGGCATTTTTCACGTGGATGCAGAACCATGTCTGGAAATGGGCAAGGGCTACTAATGTGGGGCCAGCAGTAGTCTAAGTCCGAGCAGCTACCACCCAGCCTAGCCATGCAACCAACAACAACCCTTGAAGAAAGAGCGGCTGGCGCCTCATCAGCTAGAAGTGTGGTTAGCTATATACCACCTCGACACCAGCCACAGTTGGTAAGCCTTGTAGGAAGCAGGTGCATAGTGGACTGTGTTATGGACAATTGCCCAGTTAGAGCCCTGTGGGACAGAGGAGCACAGTCCAGCATAGTGAATGACCCCTGGCGACTGAACCATCTCCCCCACAATGTTGTTAGACCCATCTCAGAGTTGTTGGAGGATGCGACACTGTCAGTCTTTGCTGCTAATGAGCCTTCAAAATGGTCTATTAGTCTAGTTCTCTAGGCTATACAATCATGAGGAAGACTGCTGATCTGATAGTTGTCCAGAAGACAATCATTGACACCCTTCACAAGGAGGGTAAACAAACATTCATTGCCAAAGAAGCTGGCTGTTCACAGAGTGCTGTATCCAAGAATGTTAACAGAAGGTAGAGTGGAAGGAAAAAGTGTGGAAGAAAAAGATGCACAACCAACCAAGAGAACCGAAGCTTTATGAGGATTGTCAAGCAAAAAGGATTCAAGCATTTGCGTGAACTTCACAAGGAATGCACTGAGGCTGGGATCAAAGCATCAAGAGCCACCACACAAAGACGTGTCAAGGAATTTGGCTACAGTTGTCGTATTCCTCTTGTTAAGCCACTCCTGAACCACAGACAATGTCAGAGGCGTCTTACCTGGGCTAAGGAGAAGAAGAAATGGACTGTTGCCCAGTGGTCCAAAGTCCTCACCTTTCAGATGAGAGCAAGTTTTGTATTTCATTTGGGAACCAAGGTCATAGAGTCTGGAGGAAGGGTGGAGAAGCTCATAGCCCAAGTTGATTTAAGTCCAGGATTGAGTTTCCACAGTCTGAGAGGATTTGGGATGCAGTGTCATCTGCTTGTGTTGGTGCATTTTGTTTTTTGAAAACCAAAGTCACTGCACCCGTTTACCAAGAAATTTTGGAGCACTTCGTGCCTCCTTCTGCTGACCAGCTTTTTGAAGATGCCGATTTCATTGTTCAGCAGGATTTGGCACCTGCCCACACTGCCAAAAGCACCAAAAATTGGCTAAATGACCATGGTGTTGATGTGCTTGATTGGCCAGCAAACTCACCAGACCTGAACCTCATAGAGAATCTATGAGGTATTGTCAAGAGGAAAATGAGAAAAAAGAGACCAAAAAATGCAGATGAGCTCAAGGCCACTGTCAAAGAAACCTGGGCTTCCATACCACCTCAGCAGTACCACAAACTGATCCCCTCCATGCCACACCGAATTGAGGCAGTAATTAAAGTAAAAGGAGCCCCTACCAAGTATTGAGTACATGTTCAGTAAATGAACATTCTTTCCAGAAGGCTAACAATTCACTAAAAAATTTGATTGATCTTATGAAGTATTCTAATTTGATGAGATAGTAAATTGGTGGGGTTTTGTTAAATGTGAGCCAAAATCATCAGAATTAAAAGAACCAAAGACTAAACTACTTAAACTACTTTAGTCTATGTGCACTGAATTTATTTAATACACAAGTTTCACAATTTTAGTTGAACTACTGAAATGAACTTTTCCACAACATTCTAATTTATTGAGATGCACCTGTACAGATCTTGTCTATAAAGTGAAACAAATCATTTACCAGTTGCATTATAAAGGTCAATATACCATTTTTTTATTTGAATTTTCTTTGCAGGTCATCTGAAATCAGAGCAATTGTATGCTGTTGGAAAGTGTGCACATTGGGTCTAAACCTAATCCACAATAATAATAATATAAAGCTGACACATACCCAAAACAACATCTTTTGATCAAACCCTAACCCTAACCCTAACATGACGGTCCTCATAGGGGAGAACTGTCCTTATATTTTAGGTCAGCATCATGCCCATACCCCAACACACAAGAGATGAAAATGAATTCACAGAGCCAGGCATATTTTACTCAAAGTTGAGACATCACAACATCTTTAAGACAACAGTCCACGTAAAAAACAGCCTAGTATGATGTGCAACCATCCCACACTTAACATTGTCAGTGTCAAAGAGAGTGAACAATTAAGAAACATAGGCTCACTTACTTTCTCGTTCACTGATGAGGAAGGATTCACACTGCATTCATAATGCAAAAAATTAAGTGATTTTCAGTAAGTGAAAAAAATTAATGCGAATTCAGTGGTTTATCATCACCGTGATATACTAGTTGAATCTGGTTACACTATTCTCTGTAATCAATACATCATTTCAAGTACTTATTTTGAAATAATATATATATATATTTTTCAAACTTTATGTAATAAAGCAGCTGACCCTAGAGCAAAATGTGTGAATGTGAAAGACCATGTTCAGACTGCCAGCAATACGGTGCACTTCTCATTGTCTTATGTGCATGTCCGCTTCCTTTCCTTGTTTTTTATTTATAACTTTATTCCTATAGGATGCGAGGGAATGCAAGGAAAGTAAATAAGATCAGAGGATCTGAAGGACAGCTTATTTGTATACTGAAATATTCTTGATATTCTTAATCTGCAATCAATAGTGTGGGCAGTCAGTCTGAGAAGATCTGATCTGAGGCATTTTTGCCTGCAGTCTGAACATAGTCAAAGTGCCTTGTGATGCTCAACACACCTTTAAATGTGTTGATTTGCCCTCCCTCAATGAAGTGTTTGTCTTTGCCCAACAATATGTGTTCTTTTGCATCCTGCTCAGGTTTTATTCTCCTCTTTCTTACCATGTTGACTAAAACATTTCAGGCAACATGACGAGTATGTTTTAATTATAGGATTTCTTAATATGCAGCACATTATGTATGTACTTATAATTAAGTCTATCAATACAAACATATTTTTACACATAAATAATATTCAATAATACAGTCTTTGTCATTTTGCTTTAGGTATGTTTCTGTTATACGTTTCTAAAATTTCTGTATCATATTAAACTGCAAATTCATTAGGCCTATTGTCAAAATAAAAAAAATCAAAATATTGATTTCTCGATTCTCATTTTTTATGAGAAACTATCCATTAATCTCCAGAATCGATTAGTCTTTGCTGTTATCAGATGGTGAATGGAAAGAACATTGTAGTTCACCTCCCATCACAATAATTTGTCCATTTTAATGTGATATAATAACAATCCCGTTTAGCACTCTTAAATGTAGCGCCTCAGATCAAACACAGCTGTACATGTACATGATCTACATCCAATCAAATATAACGTTACCTATGCAATAATATACATAATAATAATAATACAAAATATACATAATATCAAATCGAAAGAAATTTAAAAAAATGTGCCATATTAAAATATAAATGAATTCTCAAGCACCCACGACCATAGTATGTTTCACCAACTATTACGTCATTAGTGTCATATGTCTATGAACCACAAAAGAATTTAGTTTGAACCAAAAAAAAATTTTAATACCATGTGTAAGTTCTTCGGAGACGCCATTTTATCTGCTAATGGGCTAGCATAGACAAACACAAGACGTCGCCTGGCTACTGCAGTTCATTGGAACGAATGTGTCAATAGCGCCGCCATCTTGGAACAGAGGACTCCTCCTCTTTAATGCATCAGCATCAATGTAGGCAAAGGTCTAACGGAAATAAAATCACCATAAATCGTCATGAATGCGATTTTCTAGCTTTTATTTTGGTTCGTTTCAACGGTCAGACATGTATTTATCTTTGAGTCCAGAGAAAATGTACGTTTTGGTATTAAGATAATCTGCTTTTTAAAAATAAGTTTATTAGTCACATTCTTCCACTTGAGTAAACTTTGAATGAACAATCGTTACTTACCTTAGGCTACTGCATGCAAAATTGCTACAATGGTGTGACCATACATGTTAATTTAAACATTTAAATTGTATTGGTTTATTAAATATGATACACAAAACAATTTGCAGGTGTAAGCAAATCACAAATTTGAGAGGAACGTTTATCATTGATGTCTCTGTTTATCACTTGGGAATCTACAAACAGATTCAGATTATTTTATTTAATGCCCTGTCAGCAATCAAAGCTATTTTCATGGCAAAAATTCAATTACAAAAACACAAATATCATAGAAATACAATAAAAACAAAACAAATATAAACAGCAAGTCATATTATAAAATTTTTTTTTTTATTTAACATATGATTAAAAAAAATCCAAAACCTTTTCAGGCATAATCTCATTAAATATGTCCTTAAGTGAAGTAACTTCAGGTTACAATCCAGGACAATCAAATAAAATATGTTTGACAGGTAAGGGAATCTTACAAAACATACATAAAGCTGGGTCTTCACCTTTAAGCAAAAACGCATGGGCCAATTTTTAATGTCCTTATTAAGAGCTTCGCAGTCTATAAACAAAACAAATCCATAAATCCATAGTATTTGGTGTACTTTCTGTATAAAATGTGTATGAGACTGCAGTAGCACATAATTTTTGATAGGAGGAAATTATACACTCTGAGCATACACTGATACACATTACAGTTTTTTTTTTTTTTTCTGAATGCTTAAACCCTGATTCTTATAGCACAATTTCTAAAACTATTACAGTTTTTCTTGATTGTTTACACACATTTTCTGAAAGCATGCCTCATACTCTCAGAACTCTACACACAAATAATAAAAACACACACACAATGGCCAAAACCCCTCAATTCTCCTCCAAAACAAAATTTTACATTCAAAACAATGTTCTTTCTTCTCAAAATGGCATTTTGTTTTCAAATGACACACACAAACCATCATATGAATAGACATTTATAAGAACCAGTTGAACAGATGTGCTCTATGTAAAACACTATGATGAATGGAAAACACCTCTCCATTCATCATAATGACTTTGGTGTTTATTTGGTTCAGTGTTACACTTACTATAGACAGTACATACATAAGTGTGTTGCAAAATATTTGTAGTATATATATATATATATATATATATATATATATATATATATATATATATATATATATATATATATATATATATATATATATACGCAAAGTTGCGCATACAGTGGTGTACATACAAAACAACAGAAGAATTTAGTGTATACAGTAAAAAAAAAAACTATGCTTCATCCTCTGATTATTTCTGCGCAATACACGGTCCAGTGTTGATAAGCTTACACTATCAATATTTGAAAATACATAATATTTTCTAGTGTGAGTAGATTTCTTACCTATTCTCATTTCAGAAAGTCTGGATGATGGATCCATTGCTCCAAAACAGAAGAGCTCACCTGTTGCCCCTTTATGTTAAAGCTCTGTTTGCTAATTGTAAAAATGTGTGACAGGTGTTTGCCCATGTGAGGAGTCAGTGTGCATATTTGAATGGCAGTGTGTTCCTTGTGAAAACAAGAGATTTTCTGCCTGAAAATTGTGCCAAATGCAGGGAATTGTGTGTAGTGTTTTGAAAAAGTGTGTTTTAGAACTGCAATGTGAGTGTAAAGCAGGAATTGTGCTTGTAGTTTAGCAGAATTGGTTCAGGGGGTTGGTGCATGAGTTACATGTTGTGGTCATTGTGTCTCAAGTACCAATATTTGTGTGTAAACAATCGAGAAAAATTAATTATTAAAAATACTTATGTCAAATCCACTCACTGAGTTTGCAAAACTAAAGGCATAAACACTGCTTTGCACTCAGTTGCAATTTTAAAACACACACTTTGCAAAACTGTAGGTACAATCCACTGCACAGCACTCTTTTTGGGGAACTGTAAACACAACTCACTGCTTTACACTTAATTTCCAAATGATCAGCACACTTCAAGAAAAACTATACACGTGTGTGGCTATTATTTACACTATTTTGCCAACTTTCTGGCACACATGTCATATATGAAAACTGTTTTAGATAATTAGTTCACTTTGCAATCAGCCTAAGCACTATAAATAAGCCACAGGTAAGCTGTCTGTGTGGAGTACAATGGAGGGAGCAGGAAGAGTGAGAAGAGTGAGCATTAGAGGAGGCAGAGGAAGAGGACGCGAAGGCGAAGAAGTAGGAGGGAGAGGATGCGGAGGTGAAGAAGTGAGAGGGAGAGGACGACAAGGACAAGGAGGTGAAGTTAGAGGAAGAGGACAAGGAGGAGCAAGAGGAGGGGTAAGAGGAAGGGTAAGAAGAGTAAGAAATAGAATTACTGATGACATCTGAGCTACAATAGTGGACCATGTAATCAACCATGGAATGACCCTGAGGGAAGCTGGCCAACGGGTTAGGCCCAACTTGAGCCGCTATACTGTAGCAAGCATCATAAGGACATTTCGAAATGAGAATCGGTTCGTACAGTTTTGTAGCACTGCCATACTCTAATGAGAAACACAACTATACCATACATGACAAAAATACTGAAATTGTTACTTTACAGAATTGCTAGACGTCCAGATGCTGGGGGCAGAGGAACAATGTTCACTGCAGAACAAGAGACCCAATATGACATCCCCATCAACGTGTAGCCCTTTTACAGGCAATGGAGGAGGCATGTGGGATATTGACCAGGCATCATGCCAGGCCTGGATACGACATTCCAGAAGATATTTTCCCCGGTGTCTTGGACTAGAGGACATTGCATGTGATGTAGATGAAATTTTGTGGCCGGACCCAGAGAAACGACACGATGTAGACTGATTTTTTATTTTTTTTTCTCCTCAGTGAAATTAAATTTTGTGTTTTGACTTGGAAAAAAACACTTTTGTTTGTTTTGATGTGTGAAAATAAGCACCTGTACTTGAAGTTTGGATCACTGTATGTTTACAGAACTATGACTAAAGTATGACCTCAAACTGACATACCCTACCTTGTGCACGGAGAAAGCAAAAGCCAGATGTGTTTTTTATTCATACCATCAGTGTGTAGTTGATGTGATGGCTTGTGTTAACAGTTTGATACGAAAATACCATTTTTACGAAAGTTTGAAGAGTCAAGCACGGTTAATTAGCTTTTGCAAGAGAACTACAATGTTTTGCTGATTTGGTGAAGGGTTTTCTTATTTGTGTGTAGAGTTTTGCAAAAATGAGGACATCAGCACTGTCCTCATAGTTACGGTATGTCCCAATAGAGTCGGTATGTATCCAGGGATTTTGTCCTCATAATGCAGCCACACCAACACACACACAAAAGTATTTGTTTTTTTTGTTTTTTTACTTTTGTTTTGTTGCTAAATTTGATGATTTGTGATTCTATTTTTCTTTTTTTTCTGTAAGAATGTTTGTTTTTTGTAAATCTTTGCAGAAATTCAACTTTTGAGTTTTACAGATGAATCTGAGATCTGAGAGTCTGAGCAAATGACAATTAAAATAGGAACACAAAGACGGCAGTATTTTATATAAAGCCCATTAGTGTGGTGCTGCTGATATGAAAGAGTAATTAAAATGGTGCTTGTGTGTATGGTTTTGTTGTAAGAATTTCATTTTTAGGAAGGAGTGTTAAGTTTTGATTGCAGTGTTTCATTTTGGCATAGATGTGAGTTGTTAATGTCCAAGTGCTGTGTGATTGGCTTGTGTGTAGAGTTTTGACATAATGAGCCAAATTCTGCAAAAAGTGTGTAAGCAATGGGCAAAAACTGAGACATAGGACTGACCTGAAGGAAAATGCTGAATCTGAATGCAGGTAATAAACTTGCTCAGTAAATCTCTTTCTCACGATACTCTTCTACATAATACTGTAAGCTTCAATGAACAATATCAATTGAGAATGAACAGTTTACTTGCTAAGAGTGGTTGGTAAGGGTGTTGTGTCGTGATACACAGAACCGTTGGGTGAAGCGGTCATGTTTTATCGTGAATAAAACACAACTATCTACCCGTTTTATAAACTATAATTATATTGAAGATAATTCTAGGATGCATTTTCTAAAGCACAATTACATGTTTATATTATCCTGAGATTCTGAACGATGTGTCATCATTTTTGCTACTGACTGATGGATAATTGTGTGCTATTTGAGTTTACATAGTTTGTTTGAGTTATTTATAGTATGTGTTTGTGTTTTCTGAAAGAGAACATGGTTTAACTACTGTAAAATAAGGGCATGTTTGTGTAGAGTTTTGCAGAAATCATTAAGAAAATTGTAATATGTGTGTGTGAAAACAAGTTAAACTTGTTTATAGTTTTGAGAATTGAATAAATGGTTTGGGAAATTGTGCCAAATGAATCAGTTATAGTGTGTTAGCAATCGAGAAAAACTATGATATGGGATACAATAGTGGATACAATTTTCCTGAAGTCAATTTTGGATGTGGTTAAAACGTCCTAGTTTGCCAAACAGGGATTTATTACTGGCAAACTGGGAGAGCCATTTAAGTCTTTTTAATGAGGGAGCATGAATTCTATCTGCCTTTGACCATTATGAAAGTACATTATGTCCTAACCCTACACTTCAGTCTAGAAGGTTAAGATCATGTTTTATGTAAATTTGCCCTTAAGATAGCTTGTTAGCTAGTACTAGTGGTATGCTGACCTATTCACTATAGCAAAAATAAAAGACATATTTCTGAATATATGTAGTCATTAAAGTGAAAAAGAAGAATATACTAGGGTAGCAGCCAAGAGAGGTTGAAATAAGTGGAATCAATTTACAAATCCAATAATATAATTAGAATAACAGTTTTTTTCCTGAATTGAAAATATTTTGGAGACCACCAAAGATTTAATTGATCATTTAGCGATGCCTGTTTTTCTGCAGTACCCACAGATATTCGTCTGCTTTAAAAGGCTCCTGTAAGTGTTTGTAAGCACTCTGTGAAGATTAAAGTGCATCAGCGGTTTCTTTTAACAGTTTATTTGCAGCGGGTTTTTTTGCAGCGGAGCTTTGTAGTCAATCATAGACATATCTGCCTATCAGACAAAACAAAAAGCTCTGATACAGTATGTCAAATGATCTCTGCATTAAGCCTGGAATGTAGATGCAAATTAATGTTTGTTGTTGATTTTATTAAGTTATGAAATATAATGACAGGAAGCAAAATGGAAAAGAGCAGGCAGACAAGATTCAAACTCAAGTTTTTTGGTGCACAACAGCACCAGATGTCATAGCACTGACCACTAGACCATCAGCAGGTTGAAGTTGTTGCTAGCTTAATAAATATTAGAAGCTCATTTTGTACAAAACATGGAGGGGGAACGGAATCCGACGGTAAAAATACAGCTGTCGAAATCTGTTCCCCCACCCCACCCCATATGATGAGAGTTGTTGATGTAGTGATTTAAACAAGACTGATTCTATCCTTTGTGGATAGAATTTAACCAGCATCAGTTTTAATCTTTATATTTTGCCTTTTTGCCATAACTTTTCAAATTAGTCACTCAGTGACTTTTGACATGTATATTTACAGATTTTTGAATATAACATAGTTCTAACTAAGCACTTTGTTTGTACTGACAGTGATTATTTTTATTTCATGAATGAGTAGTATAATTATTGTCACGGTCACCGGTTCATTCCCTACATTTCCCATCATCCTTCATTTCACTCACCTGCACTCCATCTATTTCACTCGTCACCACCAGCAGTCACCGCACCTGCACCTTATCAGCACTCCCTACAAATAGAGACTCAACCTGCACTTCTGCATCTGGTTTCATCTCTACAAAACCATACAGACTCATCTAAAACACCTTACCAGCTACTTTCCTGTCATCCAGTCTGGTTTCTGTCATTGTCTCCCTACTCACCTGGGGGGTATTCCAGAAACCGAGATATGTTTGAGAGTAAGTAGGCAGATATATATATATATATATATATATATATAGCACTATTATAATGTTTATTCAATTCTAACCCATGTATTTATTTAAAATACAATTTAAGATGTGCTTTTTTCCTTATATACAGGATGTTTTCTATACTATAATTTCTATGATAAAATGCATGTCATATTTTAAATATTCAGCATTAAACAAACCAATATAATTCTTATTCTCATTGAATAAAGATTTATTATTCAATTGAAATATTGAAAAATGATTACACTACCACCAAATAGGTGGCGCTTGAACAAACGAAGAAGGAAGTAGAACGGAGCGCTTTATTGGCGTCTGTTTCCATGGTGAATCATCAACTTGTGGCTTTGTTGAGAATGTCTTGTTTGTTAACAGGGAACATACTCTGGGTTCGCTGAACTTACTCCCTGATGTAAGCAAGGTTTGGGTTAATCAACCGAGAGTTCAGGGTATATGTGATGGTAGGTTAACCTTGCTTTCTGGAATACCCCCCTGGTGTTCATCCTGAATGTTGTTGCATCTACCTGCAACATACCAAGATCTCAACTGCCTTCAGTTAAGTCATCCTTCAAATTTCAAGTGACTGTCCAACTCCCCTGCATCACTCAGTTTACTCTGCTGTACTGCTTCCTGCAATAAACTGTTCAAATTGTTACTTCCCTTGTCTGCCCTTGCCTGTCAATTTATATAATTTGTGTTTATTTTGGTTTGTCAGTACTGTTTAGATTCATACTAGATTACCGTCTTTGTCTGCTATGACCAAAGACCATTTTTGACCCAGGATTTTTTTTTTTTTTTTTTAATTAAATGTACATAAACAACTAAGTGTTAATTTAAATGACTTTCCCATTTTGCCAGTGACTACTGGAAGTCTGAGGAACCTTTTTTTTTGTTTTTAATTCTCTTCAGCCGTGGCATAAAATTAAGTATCCCATCTCTATTCACTCTATTTAAGAAATAATAAAAATGTGAACTCTCATTAGTTGCTCCATCAGCACAAAGCATCAGGCTGAAGATCAACTCAGACTTGTCTCATTGCAGTCATCTCTTTCTTATGCAGACATGACCAAAAAAAAAAACCCTGCACTGAGACCTTCTGCATCAGTCTTTCTTTCATCTGATGTTAATGCCATTCTCTGCTCATGAAATGTTCTTTTCTCTTCAGTCCTTAGGTAAGGCCATGTTTGTCTGGGTGTGGCGTTTTGACAGCTGGATCTGCTCTGAAACCGCACAGATGACAGTTTTGCATCATGCATGCAATGCGATAGGAAATCAAAAGAGATAAGCAACAACCATATAAAACCAAACGGTTATTGTCAATTTTGAAAAAAAGCTTTAATAGCTTAGGATCCTAAAAAATGTATAAAATATCAACTTAACATTTTGAATGCACTTTACCAGAAACAAAATGACTGCACTGAATTATTTTGTTCAAATACAAGCATCTTATAAAGACAACGCTTATGGACCATGGTGGACATATTTAGACAGTTTAATAAAATTTAAAAAAAAGTCCAGTACCAACTTTACTACCACTCATCAACGGCAGCTGTCACAGTTGCTATGCGACAAGAACAATCCTCCATAGTCTAAATCGTCCCATTTAACAATGCTCGGTCTAACCTTCACAGTATTCAAAGGATATGGCCACTGAATGGGGAAACAGCTAGTTTTTGAGTGAGATGATTCAATGATTCATGATACACAAGACTCAGTTCTCACCACCTAATGATGTAACCCGCAGAAAGAGAACTGAAAATGCCCACTATTAATGAATTTGGAAACGCATAGGCCTAGGCCTGTAATAGTTGCCTATAATATAGGAATACCCAAGGCTGCAGTTTCAGGACCATAGTCTTATCGCATTTCTTGGACCCTCGATTTTTGTGACATTGACACCTTGTCAATTCTAACCCATCAGTGGACACCTACTCAAACAGATCCACGGAAATACGTTTTTTAACTATCTTTCCACCTCAACGTAAAAGTGGGTGCAGCCATTTTAAACAGATGTAAATCTTCCCATGTCAGCCACTTACAGTTCTTTTAGTTGTGGAGAATTGTTCATTATGCTGTTTGATGTTGCAAACTCGTATTTGTTCTTTTAATATAGTCATAAAAATCTACTCGTTTCACAGGATCATGCTACTCACCTTAGCAGTAGCATACTAATCTTACTATTTCTGCCATTGAAAGATATATGGATAAATAAATAAGTAGTAGGCCTATGCTAGCATGCTGTTCTAGCAGCCTTTCTGGATCATCCAAACACAGACAAGAGGAGTGATACAGTCACTACAGTTTTTTTTTTTTTATTGAGAGCATTTTGAAACAGGAATAGTAACCTAGAGTACAAATATTGTTGTATTAAAAAAAAAACAAAAAAAAAAAAACTTGATTTATTTATTACAAAAGCAGATAGGGGACAAAGATAAAGAGATCAAGAGAACAATGTGAAAGAAAGAGAGATTAGGCTGCATAAAAGAATGAACAATGAGAAGACAATAAACTAGACAGGGTTAACAGAACATTCTCTCCGCTTATCAGTGGAAGGTTTTATCCCCATTCACTTTTCAATTAAAGATATGGCTGCCACCTCATCTCCCGAGAATGACACTTCAGCCTTGCACGCTGCCATCTGATCGCAATTTCAGTAATGCCATTTTCATGCAAATGGGCTTTTTATATCTCCAAATGAAACCTAAGAGGTGCTTACAGGCTGTGTTCATGTTCTGTATCACAGTCTTTCCCTTTTGTAAAGTCGAATGGAAATAAATGTAAAAAAAAATACATAAATAAGTAAATATAGAAGAAACGCACATTTGCTTATCAACTAAAGAGATGCAAACATGAACACAGAGGAGTAATGGAAAAATATACTGCAAGATCAAGACTTGCAGGCCCTATTTTTCCTTTTTGGCACTCCAACCCAATAAGAGTAATGCATGGATGAATTATAATCCAGAAATGACGCCATTAGATCAAGGTGGTTGTTTATAGTTTGGAATGTACTGCATTCTTATTTAAAAATTTTTACTGGCATTGGCAATAATGACACTATTTGAATCAATAAAACAAACAGACCAAACTGGCACATCATTCTTCATACGGTACATGAAGACATCAACACTAAATATAAACAGTCAGCAACACAAGCTACAAGGTTATATTTTCCTTGACACAGATAATTTTTATTACATTATAAATCAACTCCCCTACAGAAATTAGAAGTTTGTAAGTTTTCTTCTTTGAAGATGAAATGTGAAGGCTTTTCTGATTCAACGTGTTTGTAACCAAGGAGATGGGTGCTATAAATCATGAATTTGTACACAGATGAATTGACATTAGGTTTTGAACTATTTGCTGAAACCTCGTATTCCTATGCAAGGCCAGTTGAGCTCTACTTTAATTAAACCATTATTATATATGAAGACGTTATCATGGCCTCCAGCCAGGTGTGAATGAGAAGCCAACAAATAAAGCGGAGCTCTTTGTTCCCTGTCTGTTTCTTTCTCTCTCTTTTTCTAGTGGACTCATCACAGAAATGGCAGCACTCCTACTGTCACGATCATAACATACTGCCAATTATCCAATTATATTTCCCGTTGCCTTTATGGCTCCTTATTTTTTATTTATTCATTTTTTTTCTCCAAAAAGGATAGTATGAACATATACATCATCACAGAGAATGATATTAAAAATACTATATATATGTTAGGTGATGCAATTTCCAGCATTCACTCCATGTCATATGCTAAATATGTATTTATGTCTTGTTCCATTTCTGTTATTTATTTATAATAACATTTTTCTGTTATTGTTCATAATGAATGCTGTGAATATTTCTGACAGTCACTGTTGCCAATGTATGGACATAAAATGTCAAGATTTCAACAAATATTTCCACCTTTCATGTCTTATATATGACTTTTATGCCACAATTGACATATTTTCATGATTTACCTGCTTTTCGCTTTGGAGCCGAACCAGTCATGGTCTTTACGAGCAAGTGTGACAACAAACAGAGTCATCTTTGATGGACTGCTCTTCGTGTAAGTTCAGACGGACAGCACTGCAGTGGGGCCGATCTCTCGACTTCTGTTCTTCTTTGTTTGCTTTTCTTTTTCTTTGAGCGAGCAAGCGAGTTGCGGGCTGGGCGACACCTAACACGTTCACTACGTTCTATAGCCTTCGTGTTGAGTCGGTCTCCTCCCGTGTTCTCACCTCAGAGGCAGGTCAGAGGCATGAAGAGGCCCCGGCTTAGTGTCGGCTTGCTGCGCTTATATGTGCTTATTTCTCCAGAGAGTCCCTACAAGGTAGACCCTGTAGAGTCTTCCGACCTCCCTTCGGCAGCCGACGTGGCGGAGCATCTGGCGCCAGGTCTATACTCCGCTGCATCCTTGAGAATCGGATTTAGGCTAGGTTCCATATGTGTGACCCTACGGCGATCCCATATGGCTGGTTCCACAGTTGCTCCTAAACGAAGCCTGTGTCTTTCCCTCAGGGAGAGCCCACTTCTCATCGAGTTGGAGTCACCCCAGTTCACAGTATGTAGCACAGCCCTACAGATTAGTCCACATGTTCCCTATCAGTCAGTCACTTGGGAGCCCAATCAACTCCGCATAGTAAAAAACAAGCCAATCAGAATTGGCAAGTGAGATTTACATGCCGGGCTCCTCCCCCGGCATCCGGGTATAAATAGAGCCGGCATTACTCACTTCATTCATACTTTTGCTTCGGAGCCGATCGGGACACTGATCTGCCTTTCATCTTCTGCAAAGAGAAACTAAGAGCGAAAACAGCAATTTTCATTGCTAAAGGGACCAGTTCCCGCAAAAAGCAATTTTAATTGCTAGAGAAATTTCCTCTTGCTCTGTTCTCTCTCGTTGATGGACGACAACACAGCAGCGGTGGAGTGCAGCAGGCGCTGATGCGGGAACGAATCAGCGCGCATTCCATCCCTCGGTGTTACAGCGGGAGGGCACGTCTAAAAGAGCAGCACGGGAGAAAAAAACGTCTTTTTCAAGATATCTTTTTTCCCGTGTGTTTCTGGATGCGGTCGTTTCCTGACTTCATCTGACGGCCACGAGCGCTGTTTCACGTGTCTGGGCAGGCAGCACGCTGAATCAGCGCTCGTGGATGGTTCATGCTCTCACTGCGAGAGCATGACTATGTTGGCATTGCGATCGTGACTCTCCTTCAATGGAAGGCGGAGTCCCCTCTGTTGCTACCCAATCTCCCGTGACTTTCCTAGGGAAAGCTGCGGGAATGGTTAGCACTCTGGGAGATCTGAGGGTTACAGTGGGAGCCTCTTCGTCGGGTCAGCCCCCACGAATCTCCCACTCCTCCACAATGCCATGTGCCGTCGAGTTGCTGAGTGCTGGTACGGGTCCTTCTCGTGAGGATCCCCGTATCTCATTTGGCGCTCTGGATGAGGATCGATGTCGATCGCTGCATCGGAGAGTGGGCTGTTATCTTCTGATGAAGATGAAGCCGAACTTCCGCCCTCCGGGGTGGTTGCACAGGCTGAGTCTGATGCAGAACTGACAGCTATGCTGGCTCGGGCCGCCGCGGGCATCGGGCTCGAGTGGAACCTTCCGCCGTGTTCCGAGCGCTCGCGGCTTGACGATTGGTTTCTGGGTGCGGTGCGCGGTTCACAGCCGCGGCCCGCCCCAGTGCCATTTTTCCCGAGCTGCATGAGGAGGTTCAGAAGATATGGCTCGAAGCCGTTTTTCTACCTCCTCCACTCTCACTACCCTCGATGGTGGGGGCCGCCAGGGGGCACGTGGACATTCCACAGGTGGAACGGGCGATTGCGGTGCACTTGTGCCCGCGGTCGGCTGCCACTGGGCGGAATCGTCCGCGTCTCCCTTCCAGGGCGAGTAAGACGATAGCGGCTCTCGCCGCTAAGGCTTACTCCGCCGCTGGACAGGCGGCCTCCGCCCTGCACGCCATGGCCATCTTGCAAGTCCATCTGGCGAAAGCTCTCAGAGCTGCACGAGGGTAGTTCTGACCCAGGGATGTTACAAGAACTGCGTGCTGCGACCGACCTCGCTCTCCTGGTGACAAAAGTCACAGCACGTGCCCTGGGCCAGACGATGTCCACCCTGGTGGTCCAGGAACGCCATCTTTGGCTGGACCTGGCTGAGGTGAGGGATGTCGACAAAGTTCGCTTTGTCGACGCCCCCATTTCCCAGGCCGGCCTCTTCGGCGACACTGTCGAGGACTTTGCTCAGCAGTTCTCGGCAGTGCAGCAGCAGACTGAGGCCACTGGTCACATCCTGCCTCGGCGGGATGTGGCTTGGGCCCCAGTCTGCTCGTCGCCGGGGGCGCCCCCCTGCGGCTGCACAGGCTTCGGGTGGATCGGAGAAATCCGGTCCCCAGCAAACCTCCCGCAGGAAGGTGGCGCAGCCCGTCCTGACCACTAAAGCTGCCAAAAAGAGGCAGCAAAAGCGGTCCTGAGATGGGTGGCCCAGAGGTGGTGGAGATTGCTCTATCTCAGGAGACGGTGAAGGCACCACTCCTTCCCCCCCGGAGTGGGCCGGGGGGGTAAATCCTTCGTTCCCTTGTTCCGCCGCTGACTCCAGGGTCAGCAGTACCCACCTCAATAAAAGAGCGATTTCCACTATCTCTGAGCCAAAAAGGGTCTGTGTTGTCAGTGTGCGACGCACCGCTTCCTCACTCTCAACCACTCCCTCCTTCGCCACAAGCAGGTCACGGACGTGTCAGGGACGCACAGCCTCCCCACGCCCCCCTGCTCTGTCCCTCACGGGACACACGGAGCCAAGTGAGTTCACATCACTCACTGCCTCTACCTCGGGACGCACTGCCTCCCAGGTTGGCCCTAGGAGCTCCATGCTGCCCCCCCCGCTGGTACTTCTGGTGTTCGGATGGTGCCACTCGTGCGGTATCTGGGGGCCTGGCTAGGCCTTCCCAGCCCGTCCCGTTGGCTCATTCGAACAGTCAGACTCGGCTACACAATCCAGTTTGCCAGGCGTCCTCCCAGATTCAGTGGCGTCCTATCCACCCCAGCGGTGGACAGAGATGCTGCTGTTTTGTGGGAGGAGATTGCGGTCCTGTTGGCGAAGGACGCAATAGAGCCGGTCCCACTAGCCGAGATGAAGTCAGGGTTTTACAGCCCATACTTGATAGTACCCAAGAAAGGCGGAGGGTTACGGCCAATCTTGGACTTGCGCGTCTTGAATCGGGCCCTGTACAAGCTCCCGTTCAAGATGCTCACCGTGAAACGCATGCTCGCATGCGTTCGTGCACAAGATTGGTTTGCAGCAATCGACCTGAAGGACGCGTACTTCCACGTCTCGATCCTCCCCCGACACAGACCGTTTCTACGGTTTGCGTTCGAGGGTCGGGCATACCAGTACAAGGTCCTACCCTTCGGGCTGTCCCTGTCCCCCCGTGTCTTTACCAAAGTCGCGGAGGGGGCCCTTACCCCTCTCAGGGAAGTGGGCGTTCGCATCCTCAACTACCTCGACGACTGGCTCGTTCTGGCCCAGTCTCGAGAGCAGTTGTGCGAACACAGGGACCTGGTGCTCACGCACCTCAGCCGGTTGGGGCTTCGGGTCAACTGGGAAAAGAGCAGACTTTGTCCAGTACAGAGTATCTCCTTTCTCAGTGTGGAGCTGGACTCGGTCAACATGACAGCACGTCTCACCAACGAGCGTGCACAGTCGGTGCTGAGCTGCCTGAATGCGTTCTCACAGAGAACAGTGGTCCCACTGAAACAATTTCAGAGGCTCCTGGGGCATATGGCATCCGCAGCCGCGGTCACGCCGCTCGGATTACTCCATATGAGACCACTTCAGCACTGGCTACACGACCGAGTCCCGAGGTGGGCATGGCACCATGGCACGCTCCGTGTGGGCATCACACCGAGCTGTCGCCAGACATTCAGCCCGTGGTCGGACCTTGCTTTCCTACGGGCCGGGGTGCCCCTAGGACAAGTGTCCAGGCATGTTGTTGTCACAACAGATGCTTCCACCACCGGCTGGGGTGCTGTGTGCAATGGGCATGCTGCGCCGGGCTCCTGGACAGGACCCCACCAGCATTGGCATGTCAATTGCCTCGAGTTGCTAGCAGTACTGCTGGCCCCGCGCCGGTTTCGGCCGTTGCTGCAGGGCAAGCATGTACTGGTCCGGACGGACAACACATCAGCATTAGCGTACATCATCCATCAGGGTGGTCTACGCTCATGCCGCATGTAGCAACTCGCCCGCCACCTTCTCCTCTGGAGTCAGCGGCGACTCAGGTCACTGCGTGCCATTTATATCCCAGGCGAGCTCAATCGTGCGGCCGACACGCTCTCACGACAGCTCACGCTCCCGGGGGAATGGAGACTCCACCCCCAGGTGGTCCAGCTGATCTGGAGCAGATTCGGGGACGCACAGGTAGGCCTGTTTGCCTCTCAGGAATCTGCTCACTGCCAGTTGTTTTTTTCCCTGACCGAGGGGACCCTCGGCACGGATGCACTGGCACACAGCTGGCCCCCAGTGAGCCTTCTGGCACAGCTACTGTGCAAAGTCAGGGAGGACGAGGAGCAGGTCTTGCTAGTTGCGCCGTACTGGCCCAACCGGACCTGGTTCCCAGAACTCATGCTCCTCGCGACAGTCCCTCCCTGGCGAGTTCCCCTGAGGAAGGACCTGCTTTCTCAGGGACGGGGCACCATATGGCACCCACGTCCCGACCTCTGGAACCTCCACGTGTGGTTCCTGGACGGGACGCGGAAGACTTAAGTGGCCTACCGCCCGCGGTAGTTGACACTATCACTTCGGCTAGAGCTCCCTCTACGAGGAGCGCCTATGCTTTGAAGTGGAGTCTCTTCGCTGATTGGTGTTCTTCCCGCCGGGAAGACCCCCGGAGATGCCCGATCAGTTCAGTGCTTTCCTTCCTTCAAAGTGGTTTGGAGCGGAGACTGTCCCCTCCACCTTGAAGGTCTATGTGGCCGCTATCGCAGCACATCACGATGTGGTCGATGGCAAGTCACTAGGATAGCACGATCTGATCATCAGGTTCCTGTGAGGTGCTAGGCGGCTAAACCCGCCTAGACCTCCCGTAATTCCCTCTTGGGACCTTTCTGTCTCCCTAGCTGAGCTACAGAAAGCTCCCTTCGAGCCCCTTGAGTCAGCTGAGCTGAAACACCTGTCTCTTAAGACAGTGCTCCTGACTGCGCTCGCTTCCTTAAGAGGGTAGGGGACCTGCAAGCATTTTCGGTCAGCGAGGCGTGCCTGGAATTTGGGCCGGCTTTGTCTCACGTGATCTTGAGACCCCGGCCTGGATACGTGCCCAAGGTTCCCACCACTCCCTTTCGGGACCAGGTGGTGAACCTGCAAGCGCTGCCCCAGGAGGAGGCAGACCCAGCCCTTGCGTTGCTGTGTCCTGTTCGTGCTCTTCGCGCTTACGTGGACCGCACGCAGAGCTTGAGAAGCTCCGAGCAGCTCTTTGTTTGCTTTGGAGGACAGCAGAAAGGGAAGGCTGTCTCCAAACAGAGGTTGGCCCACTGGATAGTGGATGCCATCGCCTTGGCGTACCATTCCCAAGGCGAGCCGTGCACCCTAGGGGTGAGAGCACACTCCACTCGGGGTGTTGCTTCCTCCTGGGCGTTAGCGCGCGGCGCCTCTCTGGCAGACATCTGCAGAGCTGCGGGCTGGGCGACACCGAACACATTCGCCAGGTTTTATAACCTCCGAGTGGACCCGGTGTCCTCTCATGTGTATGGTCCACGGTACGGTTTCCCCGATGGTAAACCCGTGTCTTCCCTGGGCGACCAGCCCCTGCCCCTGAGGCGTAGCGTTCCTCCCCAGCCTGGGTAGGACCTTCCTCAGGGAGCTCTCCATATGCAGATACTGCCCCGCGGGTCAGTGCATATGTGCTCCACACGTTATCTCCCTTCGGGCAGGGTGTGGTCTCCGTAGCTTCCCCAAGAGGGACGCTTTCCTGGCGTTTTTTGGTCAGCTGAAAAAACATGGGAATTGAGTCACCGAAGCACTCTTCCCCTGAGGTAAGGAACAACAGCTTCGACCACCTCCTGAGTAAGATCCTGTCCTCTGCATCCCTCTGGTATGGAAGACATTGTAGGGCTTGCTCCGGGCGCTGGAGGGTTACGACATTCGAGGTTGCACTTGCAGGTGGCACGCCTCGGCCTGCCAGCATCTGCTTCCCTGTCGCTCGTAGCGTGGCTCGGTTGCTATGGCGTTTTCCATGGGATCCCATGACGTCAGTCCGACGTAACGTCGAACGTGACTGACTGATAGGGAACGTCTAGGTTACTAATGTAACCCCCGTTCCCTGAAGGAGGAAACGGAGACGTTACGTCCCTTGCCATAGCACAGAGTCACCGCTGAAGGGGTGGATTCTAGAATCCACTGCCGCTTCAACATATATATATATATTTTGAGTGATTTATCATAAAAATTATCTTTCTGAATATGTTATTATTTAGAATGAGTAACTTTAACTTACGTTAAAGCCTTTAATTTCCTTTTCATTTTCAAACACTAGAAAATAATGTTGAATATTGTCTGTACCTCTGACTGAGAGAGAAGTACAACTTATCAGTATGTTTTGGTAAAGTTTCCTGTTCAGTGCAGAGCTCAGATCAACTTCAGCCTTGAAGAAGCTGTGAATCATGTGTATCTTTGTATGTGCGCTCAGTGTTCTGTACAGGTCCGTTATGGGTACTAGTGGACAACTGGGACTCTGAGACCGGCCGACGCCTTGTCCTGACTTAACAGGACATTCTGTGCCTAAGTTCAGGGTCTGATCGTCAGCATCATGATGGAAGGAGATATGATTCTGACTATCTGTCCATGTGTGGAAAATTACCAGTTTTGTCTAGTTTTCTAAACCAATCAGAATCTTAGTAATGACGTAGTTAGTGGACTCTGTTAGAGTATAATTGTTCTGGAAATATGAATGTAGAGGGAGAGGAGGAGACAGAGAGCAGCCTACGAACTCCTATGTGAGACTTGAAGCTGGCTTCTGCTGATGAAACTGCAAATTATTCTTCAGTAAATTTTCTTCCATTTATTTTTTTAAACTCTGACTCCGGGTCTTCATTTATCATATCTGGTCTTTTGGGTCTTTAACTGTAAAATCCCCTACACCGCTGAGCGGCCGAGATCAGTTTCGGCTCCTCAGCAAAATATGAATGAAGTGAGTAATGCCGGCTCTATTTATACCCGGATGCCGGGGGAGGAGCCCGGCATGTAAATCTCACTAGCCAATTCTGATTGGCTTGTTTTTTACTAAGCGGAGTTGATTGGGCTCCCAAGCGAAATCCCATGACGTCAGTCCGACGTAACGTCTCCGTTCCCTCCTTCAGGGAACGGGGGTTACATTAGTAACCTAGACGTTCTCTTCCACATAACTCATTCGGGGGAAGGATGTGGCTTCCGCAGTCACTTTTCCACGAAAGGGTACGCTTCCCATTGTTATCCAGTAGTCTCACGGAATGGGTTTTGGGAATGGGTTTTAGCCCTGTCCAACCGTCCTCAGGCAAGAGGGTTCAGGTGGCTTACAACAGAGCGCTGGAAAAGGGCAGCTCCTGTGGCGCTTTGGTAGGGATTCCTATTCTTGAATGGTAACATCTCGGCTACAAAGGTAACCCTCGTTCCCTGAAGGAGGGAACGGAGATGTACGTCCCGTTGCCATAGTCGCTGTACCCCGCTGATGCTGCCACCTACCCAGTACAGCTCTTCAACACAAACCTGAAGATGCAACGTCCAATGTACGTCTCCGTTCCCTCCTTCAGGATTGCACATTGCAATGGACTATTTGATTTTACTTAGTGGAAACTTTAAGACAATATGCAGGTAAATAATGAAATAATTAAATAACGTAATTATGCATTACTCAAGAGTTATTTCATGTCGTCATATTTGGTTATTTGGTAAATAGCCTTATAAAGGCAGAATATGTAGGAGTTTTGTATTATAATAAAAACCACTAGAACAATGATATATATTTTGTTGAATTGTGTACATTATCCCAAATGTTTCTAATAATGCTTAAATTCAGCGAAATCAACAGTTTTAACTAGTGTAATGGCCCGTGTTGCCTGTCAGTGACATCATACCTGTGTAAACCTCATTTTCCGGTTTTACTTCTGTAAAAACCATGGAAAAACCAAAGATGCTTTTATGTATTATGCGTTTTAAAACTAATCATTCCTATATTGTTCTTGCTTTCTTGACTTACCTCGAGAAATATGTTTGTATCATCCCTCAGAGACAACACAATTTTGTCAAGTGGCTAATGCAGCACATTAAGAAAGAGCTTTATTTGTAGTAACAGAAATACAGCATTTTCTCTGTTATACAATATATTTTAAAATTAATTGCATGCCAGGTTAACACAATTCATCCAGCTTTTAGTTCACCCAAAAGGAAATTTTTGTCATTAATTACTCACCCTCATGTCGTGAGTTCATCTGTAAGACCTTCGTTTGTCTTCGGAACACAAATTAAGATATTTTGATGAAATCCGAGAGGGTTTTTTATCCTCAATTGAAAGCAACAAAATTACCACATTCAAGTTCCATAAAAGTAATAAAATCATCATTAAAATAGTCAATGTGACTAGAGTGGTTCAACCTTAATGTTATGAAGCTACACTATTTTCATTCGGTATTGGCTGACACCTGTTCATGTGAGAAGCATGAGGCATGTGTGTGATACTGATGCAGGAGCCGGCGAATAAAAAGCTGGCATTCGGATGTAAACACGGAAACACAGCACTGCGTCAACTGTATAAAAGACTGAGAGGGAAGAGGAAAAGTTGCTGAATAAAGCATTTTTTTTGTTTTTGTGCTCAAAATGTATGTCATTTCATAACATTAAGGTTGAACCACTGCAGTCACGTTGACTATTTGAACTACTTTTGTGGACATTGAATGTGGCTAATTTCGTTACTTTCAAAGGGTAAAAAAACATCTCTGATTTCATCAAAATATCTTAATTTGTGTTCCGAAGATGAACGAAGGTATTACAGGTGTGGAACGAAATGAGGGTGAGTAATTAATGACAATTTTATTTTTGGGTGAACTAACCTTATATGATATTTTAATATCGATCTAGCTTACTGTCACATGTATGTCTTGTTTAGTTTAGTTCTGTTGTGTCATCATCATTTCTTATTAATCTAAGAATGTCTATTTAGTTTTGTGTATCACCACCTGTATCCATTTAGTCCTCATCGTCTGTGTGTGTTTTTAACCTACCTTGTGTCTCCTTCAGTCGGATATTGTGTGTGTTGTTGCACACTGTTGCGTGTGTGTTGTCCTTTTCCCTCTTCTATGAATAAACCTTTCTGTTTTTGTTCCTGTATTTGTCTCCTGTCAACACTTACTACAATACTACTTTATAATATGCAACGTAATAACATAAATTAATTGTGTCGTGCAAATTGTTTTCATCACGTTTTGCTCTACTTATCTAAGAAAGTACTGAATAAAATAGGGTAACTACATGGGTTAAGGTTAGGTGTAGGGGTAGGTTCAGGGTTAGTACTATAATAAGTACTTAGTATGTACATGGGGAACAGGACTCCATCAGCCATGAAAGCTGATGCTTTTCAGCTGTGGAGGTGAAGGCAACAACTCCCATGATTCCCCGCTCAATCATGGAGTCATCAAGCTACGCTATTGCTATTGTTTTGAATAAGCGACCTCTAGAGGTGGAGCCTTTAATAAGTACGAATACTGTACATCTGTTACTATCAAGGAGACAAACTCTGCGATTCCCTCCTCTGACCATCAGAGGGCACCCTCACCCGAGTTTTAGCACACACACACACACACACCACACACTGACTGCACGACATTTCCCATATTCCCCAAACCTTGGCACTGATTACGGTGCCAGCTGCAAACCATTTGTGGGACCATTTAAGTGACACTCATCCGGTCCTACTTTGCGAAGTCTTGTTTCCCATTACGGTGCATTACTGAGCGTTATTTCCTGTGTTTGCCTACCTGTTATAGACCTGTTTGGATTATCGTTACGACCCCTTGCTGCCTGCCCCTTTGTATTGTTTGCCTGGATATCTCTGTACGAACCTTTTCTGCCTGTCCCGATCCATGCCTGCCTTGTCTGTTCTCTGCCACTACTGTTTGCTGTCGCTTGACCATTGCCTCTCTGACCATTCTATTTATTATTAAAAGCCTTCATATGGATCCCACTTCGTGTGAGGAATCATTACAGTTACCCCTTACTTACTTTTTAGCCAGCTGTTTTGCAATTCTTGGAATGTGTCATTATTATGACAAACAACACTGACCGTTTCGAAAACATCTCTGCTGTATTTATCCTCTCAATCAGATTACAGAACACTGTAGGGGATTATGCGTACGATCCTTCAAAACAATATTGGCAGCCACTAAAACTCAATAAGCACAGCATAGAGAACAATTATTAACCCAGCAGTAGACCAACATTCAGCTGCCTCATTACAACTATCAACTAGATTCCCGCTAAGATTTAATACCTCCAAATATTCCTACCTTTTCTTCAGGCATCAAACAACTTCAAGATTCCCATTAAAATTTAATAAAAAAGACAAGCCAGAAGTTTCCACACTTCAGATCAACACCTTGGCAATGGACAGTATCATACATTTGTGTGGGCCTTAAGCAGGGGTAGATATGTATCAGATGGCTGTTTGCTTGAGGATATCAGCCAGGTTTGCTCATCGGCAGCCGAGGCTGGATGACAAGGGCCAAGAAATAGCTCTCGTAGATGAGAATGAATTCATCACAGCTGCGAAGGACAGATGTCACGTTTGGCTTTCAGAGTAAGATGAGATCGGTCCAGACAAACATGGAGGTCTGCCATGGAATGTAGATAGGGCAGCTTACGTCATATTGTGTGGATGCTTGCATGCCTCCAAATGGGCATGTCCAATGAGAAAGATTTTTGGAGGGAACTGGTTTGATAGGAAATCAAAGGGAGGGAGTGCAAACCACCAGTTCTCTCACCTTTCCTTCTTCCCCTCATCCACTTCTGGCTCTTCATACCTTTCTCTCTTTTTCTCTCATGCAGCACATCAAGCTACTGAGTCACAATCACAGCTCGTACACCTTAAGTTAGACATAAAGACATTCCCAGCCCCTCTGACCTACAAAGTACAACACTGTTGAAAAATCAATAAATAATGATACCACCATCTTGTAACATTAGCATGCTGTGCAGCAGAGAGTCGAAGCTAATGAATAATTCTCAATTGCACAGCTGATGTCATGTCTAAATGCATACAGAAAGGAAAGGAGATCTTTACTCTGCATTAGGTGTCAGCTTAAATAATACTAAACACAATAAAATGACGGCAGCACAAGCTCCCTATCACCACGAAGCTTCGTTTTCTCTGTTTTAGATTGAAGTGCACATGGCAGAGTTCTAAATCATTTAAATTATGATAGATTCTAATTAGAGTTCTCAGTAGGAGATCACATGGTGTTGATTGCTCATTGAGAGAGGCTCAACATGGCTGATTTCAATGGTTTCCATTCAGAAAGGGATTTGTTTGTAGATGCTTTTCTTTATTCTGACACAAATGACAGATGAATGTATCTGGCATTGCGGTGAATTGGTTGGGGATGGAGACATGAGCTAATCAGAAAAAGTTTGCTTCATGATTTAAAGATTGAAGCACTAAAAGAGTTGAAAAGAGCTTGATGAGGATCCACTCAAAAGAACAAAGTTCATCTCACAAAGTCTACCTTTCCGTTATTTCCTACAGTAAGTGGACTCCACACTTAATCGGTCGCGCTTTCGAATAAAAACCTCTCTTATTGTTCTCAAGGCTGAATTTTGATTTTATCTGCAAATGTTATTTTTTGACTGACTGCCTGATTGATTTTTTTGGAAATAATATTAGAAAAAAAAGAAAAAAAGAAAATATCATGTCTCTCAAAGATAAAGCCGGGGTAAAGCTCAGCTTTACTGAGAATATCTATAAAAATGTCTCTTTACATTTCATCTCTGTGAATATTTCATTAGCTGCTGCAATTTAAGATGTTTTCAAATAAAATGAATCATTTTTATATGACAGTTTTTTTTCCTGCGGATTAGAGTACTTGACAGGAGCTGTTTTATAAAACTTCAGAGGCCCTGGAAATGTTAGGCATTAAACTTTGATGTGAGAGATTAGAGGAAGGCGAATGGGAAGTGGGAGGTAGGCTGAGTGGTCTCTGATGTGAGATGCAGGCTCATTGCACATTTATATTCCTTTG
Organism: Opsariichthys bidens; assembly: GCA_037194245.1. Classification (NCBI taxonomy): domain Eukaryota; kingdom Metazoa; phylum Chordata; class Actinopteri; order Cypriniformes; family Xenocyprididae; genus Opsariichthys; species Opsariichthys bidens. The sequence continues at coordinate 6,199,155 of CM074283.1, read as the reverse complement.
TTGTGATCTCTGTCAAATAAAATACCAGATATAGTTCTTCTTTGGAGACAAGATAACAGTTTAGAGCAGTTTTAAGCTTGTGTTTAAATTGTTTAGAGTCCCTGGGAAGTGGTTGTCTGGTCCCGTGCTGCATATCACACTGTTGAATCCAAAAGAGCTTTTTATACTAAATTGATATTCTTCTAAATGCTTATTGTGGTTTTAACGTCGAACTGAGCTTCTATATTTTTAGTTGTTACCCTAAGCAATCATTATCCTAAGTGAAATGAAAACCCATGAAATGTTGCTCTTATTTATTTATTTAAAAGCTGCCACCAGGTTCTTTGAAGTATTCTTTGAATATTACAAGTTCAGGTCTCCAAACTCCACTTGTACAAAATTAGTCTTCTATTCATCCATTGTAACATACTTCCAGTCAGCCTTTGGCTGCTGAAAATGGGGCCTTATAATGAGTTCTGGCTGGAAAGAGCGAGCTGGACTTCCCTGCAGCTGGAGGGACAATCCAAACAGGGTCCTAAGCAGGGAATATTACCATGAAAGCCTTTTAATTACACGTACTTAGAATGAGGTTTAGATTGGAGAATTCCCTTTACGAGCAGTATGGGTTGAAGAACAGAGTGGGCATCGAGGAAGCTGAGAATGGATTGGCTGTGATATGGAAAATGAGGGCATGAGAGCCTGCTGAATGCAGAGCAGGAATCAGAGAGGAATCACAGGCACCAGGACAAAACCTCTGCGCTCGGCCTACTCTTTTTCTGTCTGTCACAGCAGGACTCCCTCTGCTTCGAGGCCTGAGGCAATGGTGGTACGTGGATGCGGAGTGATTTCAATATTTAGCTTTGAGCTCAATGATTTTACCTTCACATCCAGAAGGTTGAGAATGTAGCAGATGCATCAACATGATTTCTGAAAATCTTTTAGTTTCTCAGATCTCCCAAGAGATTTCATTAAGATATAATTGTATCATCCACATTTGTTTGATCAGTTTTAAGAACAAATGTTAGTCATTCCAATAAAACGGTTTGATGTTATGTAAACATCCGTTTGTAAAAGTGTTGTTGATGCATTTTTCACAAGGATTGTTCTATGTAGGGTCACATGAACGCTGGAGCCTTTAAGGCCATAGAAAGGGAAAGACCCTGGATGAATGGCCAGTCTGTCAGAGGCATTAACATATTCACACTCACACCTACAGGAAATTTAATGTCTCCAATTCACCTACGCATGTCTTTGGATTGGAACTCAGAGAACCCAGAGGAAATGCTGGAAAAGCCTCCTGACTCAGCTGGGACTTGAACCTGGACTTCTTGCCTTGACTGTTCACAGGTGTTTTAAATACTAGCTTATTATTTCTGTCATATTATGTAGTTGACAATTTGATTAATAGTATTTGCATTTACACAACGAAATTGATGAATGCACAAACAATATGAATTTTGGACACCCAACAGGACTTTGTTTGCAGAGCTTGATTATCATAATATTAGACTTAATGTCTGTTTGACTTTACATTTTATGCCTCATGATTTTTTTCCTAGAATATCATTAAAACCATTTGGATGTCCTTGGGCAGGCTGACAGATGCAATTCTTTCATGATGCCATTGGTTCACAGTATGTAAATACAAAACCTCATCATTCATTTTACAATGTGCTGCACTCACAGATGCCATATTCAGTATCTTTTTTTATATTATGTGATTTTAATTGGTTCCAAAGAGAGCACAGAGCAGCATGCATGTCGTTGGCAGTGTGAGAGGGAGAGAGAGATTGTTTGCATAGCATTAGACGCCTACAGGACAAGTGGAAGACAAAAGGCATTCATCACCTATTTACATCTAAATGCCGTTATGTGAGGTAGTTCTGAATCTCGGCTGGTGCCAGTTTTATTGTTTTATCTTCTCAATCTGTCCACCTAAATTAATCTTTTTAATTGGATCAGTTCTTCCAGATCAGACCTGCAGTCATGTGAAAAAGTTAGGAAACCCAATTGAATTGCATGGTCTCCCATATCAGAACATAATAAAAAATCATCTGGTGCTTGGCAAGTCTTAAAATTTGAAAAATAATACCTTTACATATCACAACATGTCATTATTTATTTAGCAAAAATAAAGCCAAGATGGAAAAAACATGGGTAACACCCTATGATTCAGTTGCATGTAGATCCAATGTTAGCAGTAATAACTTCAAGTAATCATTTTGGAGGAATAATGGCCCATTCTTCTTTACAACATTGCTTAAGTTTATTGAGGTTTGTGGGCATTTGTTGATGCACAACTCTTGCCACAGCTTTCAGTTGGGATGAGGTCTGGACTCTACTGGGCCATGGCACCACCTTTGTTCTTTTCTTTTTCAACCATTCTGGTGTAGATTTGATGGTGATCTTCAGATCATTGTCCAGATGCATGACCCAATTTTGGCCAAGCTTTAGCTGTTGGACAGATGGCCTCGCATTTGACTCTAGAATACTTTGGTATAGAGACGAGTTCTTGTCAACTCAATGACTGTGAGGTTCCCAAGGCCTGTGGGGACAAAACAAGCCTAAAATCATCACCCCTCCACCAGCATGCTTGAACATCTCCTCTTTGGTCTTGTCTGTCCAAAGGACATTGTTCTAAAAGTCTTATGGTTTGTTCAGAAGCAACTTTGCAAACCTAAGCCTTGCTGCAATGCTTTTAAGAGAGAAGAGGCTTGTCCTGGAAACTCTTCCAAACATGCCATACTTGTCCGCTCTTTTTCTAATAGTACTGTGAAGATTAAAATTTCATTGTTTTAATATTATTTAAATATATAATCAAATGTATATTCTATTTGAAAGAGTGTAATGCATGAGAGTTGAGTTTGCATGTTATGTGCAGGAGGAGAGAAGATATTTTGTTTCACAGGAATATGTGTGAGTGTATTCTGAAAGGCTGCACGTAGCACAGGCTTTAGCTGAAGCAGCTGTTCATGATGATGTAGACAACTGATGTATAGAATTCCCTACAAGGTTAGGATGTGCATGTATGAAGCATACGCTATTTTAAAGAAACCAACTTGTTTTTCTCAACCTTGTAAGGACTTGTATGATCTCTAGTCATGGTATATAAAGATCGATGTAACACACTACCCCCTTAGAGAAGACCCGCTAGAGAAGAAGCTAGAGAAGCCCAGAGAAGAGGGGCACATGGAGACATAGAATGAACTTCTCTCCTGACACACAATAAAAGTTTTCCTTGGCAAAGCAACTTGGTATTCGGTCCTGTGATTCAACTATACGGGGACAAAAGCTGTAATTTCAGATCAACAATTGGCGTCACACGAACAGGATCTGCATTTCAGACATTTGTCTCAATCAATTAGTCAGGTAAGACATTTTCTTTCTCTTAAAAATTTTAAGTCTGCCTGAAGTATTCATGTATTGAGACAGTGCCTGAAACTGCTACAAAAAAAGAACTGTGTTATTTAAAACAAATACCAGTTGTGTTGCCAATGATTGTGTGTCAGATATAGTGTATTTTAATTAATTTAATTTGATGAAATTTATTGTTGTTCTGATCAGTGGACCTCAAAAATATTTGAATGAAGCTGGGGTAAAAGTGGATCTTTTTTAGAAGAAAGACCATTTAGTCAAATTTTCGGGAGAATAAGCCGTTAAAGCGATTTAGCAATTAGCTCGTGTGGCCGTGAGGTGGTCGGAAATTTGGCGAGACTGCAAAAGGCAGAGTACACTCTAAAAAATTTTCCGTCACACCGAAGATCCATTGGTATGGTGAGGGCACGAGTGGTGAAATAAATTTTAAAGTATAAAGGCGCCATTTATACAAAAGGAGCTAGAATCGTGGGCATTCCGATATTGACATTAAGCTGTTCAATATTTGAGGAGGAGACTGATCTAAGTTCAACTAAAAAAATATAAAAGAAACAGAAAAAGGAAACAAAAAGACGAAATTATAAGAGTATATAAGCGAATATAAGAGTATATAAGAGCTAACTTTGTTTTATTCTTTTTGTCTTCTGAGTTTTCAGACAGAGAGAGGGAGAAAGGGAGAGAGAGAGGGCCCCTCCCTTCAGCACACATACACATACATGCCACACACACACACACAGAGCTAAATATATCTCTTCTGCAATGTCAGACAACAGTTGGAATAGCAAAGATATTTCAATTTGGTACCTTGAAAAGAAGAATAAAAAGCAAGCTAAGTTTTTGAAGAATGGACTGGATGTTGATGCGTCTTTGGATGAACAGTTTAGATGGTTCATGATCCAAAAAGACTCTGTCAAGCTGAAAGCCTTTCCAATACTGGCTGCTCATTGGATTTTGAAGCAAGGTGGAATTTTTTGCAGCGCAGATGGAATTCCGGTTTCACTTGTTGAAGCAATGAAACCCCAAGTTGAAGCATATAACAAGTTAAATAAAATTATGTCTATTACATGTCCAGAAAAAGATAAAACAATTATTGATGATTCATTTGATCCAGATTGGACAAATATAATAGCAGAGGCTGAAAGAAAATATCTACAAGCATCAGTAGACTCAGCAAAAACTGTAATGCCTCCTCCATACAACCCAAAGTATCCAACTTTGCCTGAACAAAGTAAAGGTTCTGGCAAATCAAATGGAGTGCCAGTTGACAAGATATATATTGCATCTGCACAGGCAGCTCCAGTAATAACAAGATCCAAATCCACCCAGCCAAACAGAGACATGCTGAGATGCACACCTGCTCATAATGGATCTGAGTGGGGTGATGACACAAGAGATGACGACATGATCACAGTTGACAAGGTCGGTCCTGAATTCTCTTCACCTTTTGTTAAAAGAGAAGAATTACAATCTGAAATGATGACTGAAGAAAGACCATTCACACCAGGAGAACGTCAAGCCATCCTTACAGCTTTACCTCCTTTAAAGAGACAAGATCCAAACACAGAGTTTTGGCGAGAATTAGATTCCTTGGTTGAAGCACATCAAATGACATTAAAAGATATACACACCATTATGAAAGCTAAAACCCCGAGAGATCGATGGGAACGCTTGCCAGCGTCAATAACAACAGCCCAATGGATAAACTTATGGGTAGATGGCCAAGGACGACCCCTGGGTCTTTGGCAAGCCTTAGATGTGTTCCGAAAAGAAATCCAAGATGTCCTGGGCAGTGGTAAGACCCCTTTTACTTCAGTTACATTGATTAAGCAAAAAGATGATGAATCTCCAGATGAATATGCCCTGCGTAAATGGAATGCTTATGAAAGATGGGCTTTATGTGCTAAGAAAGAGCCAGATAGAGATGATGTACAATTTATTGACACACTCGTGGACGGCTTTAGCTCAAAATACCAACAAGCCTTGACACTTGGAGTCAATCCGGGAGAAACATTTGATCAAATTATGCAATGGGCTGGTCGTCTAGAGATGGCTATAAGATCAAACAAGGAAGAAGTAAACAAGCCAAATCGAAAAGGAGTGGCATTCGTCCAATCCAACATTGATACAGATAGGATGGTGAAGTTATGCCATAACTGTGGAAAAATTGGCCACATTAGGAGAGACTGTTGGGCTAAAGGAGGCGGAGCAGAAGGTAAAGGTCCATCATTTAAACAGGTCAATGCGAAAAGCAACGGTGAGACTCCTCAAGGGAAGAAATGGACTGAAGCACAAGTTCGTCAGCTCCTTGAGGGAATCATGCGTCCGCAATAGGAATCAGCGGCCCCCTGTATAAGTAAGAAAAAAGATAACCGCCTTTTTATCCCTGCTTTAATAGGGGGCCATCCATGTGACTGCCTTCTCGATACAGGGGCAGCTATCTCCATAACTGATTTGAACCTGCCTACAACACATGAAACTATAGAAGTTGAAGGAGTTGGAGGAGGTATAACAAAATTTCACAAAAGTATACCGGTTCCTCTGCAGATACATGAAGATGAAGTCTTGTGGACACCTTTCTGGGTGGGACCAAATTCACAAGGAAGTCTCATAGGTATGGACATTTTACCAATGTTGAACATGATCATATTTACTGACAGTCGTCAAGTTGCTACAACAGCTGGAATAATACCACACGAAGACCGCACATGTAATATAAGTTCTATTGGTGTGGCAACACCCATCACCAGAGAATGGGAAAAAGAAGGTGTGTGGGGTCTTCTGTGCAGTTTATATCCGGAAGTTTGGGCTAAACACAAATTAGACTGTGGAAAAGCTAATATTGACCCAGTTGTTATTGAGGGACCAACACACGCCCCTCATAAACAATACCCCATTCGACCAGAAGCAAGACAAGCAGTGGCAGAGATTGTGGCAGACTTGGAAGCTGAAGGAATTGTTCGACAAGCTTCTTCAACAACCAACAGCCCTGTCTGGCCAGTCAGGAAATCAGACAACTCGTGGAGATTAACCATCGATTACACAAGACTTAACAGTGTAACACCAAAACCACATCCTATAGTAGCTAACCCTGCAACCATTCTGAATGACATTCCAGGAGATGCAAAAATCTTCACGGTTTTAGATGTGCTGTCGGCTTTCTGGTCTATACCTATTGATGAAAAATCTCAAGAAAAATTGGCCTTTACAGTAGGCGCAACCCAGTATGTTTGGAACAGACTCCCACAAGGTCTTAACCTTTCCCCTGTTGTATTTCACAGAGCTCTTGACCAATTCTTAACAGAGCGGAAAGCAGAAATTGAAAGTTCGGGAAGTGTTTGCCTTCAATATGTTGATGACTTGTTGATTGCAAGCCCCGATGAAAACAGCCACATATCTGCATTAAATATAACTCTGCAAGCTCTAAGGAGAGGTGGATTCAAGGTAAACCCTGATAAAGCTCAGCTGGCCAAAACTAGAGTTATCTATCTAGGCCAAGAAATATCTGCCGAGGGAAGAAGAATGACAACAGAGCGTGTAGAGGCTCTACGACAACTTCCAAAGCCTTTGACGGTTACAGGAATGCGAAAGGTAATGGGACTTTTCAATTACTGTCGTCAATATATACCTGATTTCGCCAGTATCACTAGTCCTCTCATCGACTTGTATAAAGGAGGAAAACCTGGAGTGGAAAAGATAGAGTGGACAACAGAAGCTGAGGAAGCGTTTACTTCTATGAAAGAGAAACTGATTTCAGCTCCAGCCTTGGGACTCCCTGATGGTCGTTTGCCCTTTCATCTGTGGACCAGGGTAGGAGATGAGACATACTCAGCCGTGTTGTGTCAAAAACCTGGTGATCGTTACAAACCAGTTGGGTACTTTTCCACAAAGATTCCTGTCACCATGATAGGTCAACCACGATGTATACAAGCTCTCGATGGTGCCACGTGGGCAGTGAATGCTGTGGAAAATTTGATAGGTGCACAAACTATCATATTGCACACTCCACACAGTATAGTGACACTGTTGAACAACACCAACATCAAAACAATCACTGATGCGAGGAGAGCAAAATGGGAAGTAGCCCTGCTCAACAAGGACTTGAGAGTGGAAATCATCAGAGACACTTCTCTTAACCCCGCAACAATGATGTTGGAACCACATGAGGGAATACCACATGAGTGTGAAAAACAAGTAGAAGAAGAAAGCCTTGGCCCAGTTAATCCAATACCTCTTGAAAATCCAGATAAAGAGTTATGGGTTGATGGATCCAGTTACTAGATGGAAAACGACACACTGGATGGGCTGTAGTAAAGGCTGATGGAACCGTTGTGAAAAAAGGAGCTCTTCCAGGGCAATTTTCAGCACAAGTAGCTGAGCTCATAGCACTCACGGAAGCTCTTGAACTTTCAGAAGGAGATCGAGTCAACATCTACACGGATAGTCGTTATGCTTTCGGTGTGGTTCATGACTACCTTGCCCTCTGGAAAAGACGTGGACTCATCACTAGTAGTGGGGGCGAAATACAGCATGCTTCCATAATTCGTCGCTTGATTACAGCATGTCACTTACCAAGAGAAGCAGCCGTAGTCAAGGTAAAATCACATCAATCTGACAAGTCCAAAGAAAGTCAAGGAAACACGGCAGCAGATGCAGCAGCTAGAGAAGCAGCTTTACTTTCCCCTACTCCTATCACCTTGGTTCAGGAAAGAAGGAAGGACAGTCCTGAGCTCCAACTTCTGTCATATCTCACAGAAACAGATGAAGAAAAGGAACAGTGGATAAAAGTGGGAGCGAAGGAGGATGATCAAGGTATCTGGAGAATTCCAACAGGACAAGTGGTGATGCCTATTGGAACAAGGAAAGAACTGATGCAGCTGTATCATGGTAAGGTGCATGCTGGAGCAAAAGCAATGAAAGCTCAAATCAGCGAGACTTGGTGGTGGCCACGAATGATGAGAGACATTGATGATTATTGTAGGAGATGTTTGATTTGCATGAAAGCAAATGTGGGAAAGTCTGTCAAGGTGCGAATGTCACATGCACCTAGACCAACAGGGCCATGGACACATCTCCAAATTGATTTCACAGGACCATTGTCACCCAGTGGAGGGTATCAGTACATTCTAGTGATCATAGACCGATTTACTAGATGGGTGGAAGCATTTCCAACAAAGACTTGCACAGCTGAAGCTGTAGCCCGAGTAATGGTGGAAGAAGTGTTTCCTCGCTGGGGTCTTCCATATGAGATTGATTCAGACAATGGGACCCACTTCACTGGAAAATTGATGAAAGAAGCAATGAAACTGATGGGGATTAAACAGAAGTTCCATATTCCCTATCGTCCACAAAGTTCAGGTTTAATTGAGAGGATGAATAGGACTTTGAAGACATTCCTTACCAAAGCTATTCTGCAGACTGGCCAAGGTTGGCATAAATTGTTACCCGCTATATTGTGGAACTTAAGAGCAACTCCAAACAGAGTAACGGGACTAACTCCTTTTGAACTAATGACTGGAAGAGCAATGATCCTACCTCCTGATGCTCCGCCACCAGCGGGAACAGGAGGGGATTTTACGTTGTTCCAAGAAAAGTTAAGACGGTATCTCACAATGCTGGACAAAGCTACCAAAGAAAACAACCAGAAAGTGCGAGAAGCCCAGCAGCAGTGGGATGAAAAACACACCACTACTGATATTCCACACATTCAAGTCAAACCGTGTCTAGTGAATGAACAAAATGAGGACGATAGCTTTAAAACCTGGATAACAAAGGAATGATGTTTAATTATTTCTCTGCTTCCATTTCAGGAATCAGTTCCACTGACATTGATTAGAGATGGTTGCAAGTTATTCATGGTACAAAACCTTGATAAACGAGGCCCACATGGTGCGACAACGTATCAATTATAATTTAAATTCCCTTCTTACTGTTTTTGATCAGTCCTATTGTGGGAATTTTACACAAATTCGGAATTGGCTGGACAAAGAAGTAAAATATTATACTTCCAAAGACCCTCTGAATAGTCGAAGTCGTAAACCTCGAAGTATATGGGGAGACATAGCGGGGGTATTTGGTTCTGTCAATTCAATTAGTAATACTGCCCAAGTGAGTCAATTAAGTGAATATACTCAGTGGGTGGGGAAAATGACAGGAAAAGGACTAATTGAGGCTCATTGGCAAAATCATCTAATTTCGAGACACACCGCGCGGCATGTTTGTTTTTAGCTCAAAATCTAAAGGATCAAATGGTAGAGGATGTTCAAGTTATTCGGATGGGTCAAGTTCCTGAACGAATAGCTGAATCTTTGCTCCTTGTTTTTGGTAACCAACTTAATTTGACTTCTGCCAAACATGTTCCGTTAGTGAAAATCGCAATAGATGAGAAATCGTTGTCAGGTTCTGGAACATTGCCATTAATTATGGTATGGCCTCAATATGGAAAGCGCAACGTAATGACAGTTAGACAATTCCAATCAATGGGTATTAGACAAAGAAATTCAGTAATAAGATTAGGGAAAACCGGATATTGGGCTGAAGGGGATACACCAATGATCTCTACCACAGATTGTTGCGTTGAGGAACATGAATGGGTAATTTGCTCATGTTCTACAATGTTTAGTTTATCTCTCAATGGATCCGCAGTTTGGGAAATAGTTCCTCTAGATCAAGCCACAGGTGCATGGCAATTGTCAGAAGCACAGTGGTGTATATTACATGACGGAATAAGTGAGAATATGATATATGGAGGGAAGTTATGTCCAATTCCTCGTGATCCATTTTGCGTTGAAGTTCTCTATCCTCTTTATTTGGGTGGAATTCATGTTCCACATGTGCAATTGCTGCAATTAGAACCACAGTGGTGGAGTAATGATTTAGTAGAGGAAAGAAATAATGAACTCTTTGAAATGGTTAAAAGAGTTAAAGAGAGTGTTAAAGCAGCTCAAGAGGAGGGAATTCAAGCAATAGGTCATGTGGTAATAGCAAATGGAATAGCTCAATTGATATCTGAAAGAAAATTAACACAGATTCCAGGGAATTTATCGTGGTCAGACTGGATAGTTTTGACTATGGTAGGAGTCCTTGTGTTCATGTTCGTAATAAACATTATCATATGTGTTACTAGACGGAGAAGTATTAAACCTATTAAATTGGTTATTTCTAACCAAATGGATAAGGTCGAGAATGGAAAATATAGGGTGAAATAGGAGATATACACTACATACAAAACACAACCCACAAACATTAACACCTGCTTACTGATTTACACCCCAAGGGATAGGATTCTTTAACATCAACGTTTATGTTAGTTTGTTATTTTGACCAGGAACTGGAGGTTTTCCTTTCCTTTAGAAAGCTGGGGTTCATTTTAAATGCATACACATAGGCGTAATTACACACATAGTATGCGGGAACATAACATGGGTTGGGGTCATTTTATTTCATTTTATTTTCTTTTGTTTGTTTATTCCCATTTCCTTATGTTTCTATTTTTTTGTCCTTTGTATGTCTTTTCTTGGTCTGCTATTTCTCTCCTCACTATCATTTCATTAGGTTGGCGATGGTGTGGAACTTGACGGCCGTAGTTCCAGTGGAGGGAGATGAAGATTAAAATTTCATTGTTTTAATATTATTTAAATATATAATCAAATGTATATTCTATTTGAAAGAGTGTAATGCATGAGAGTTGAGTTTGCATGTTATGTGCAGGAGGAGAGAAGATATTTTGTTTCACAGGAATATGTGTGAAAGAAACCAACTTGTTTTTCTACTGTCATGAACTTTATCATGTATGTTAAATGAGGCCTGTAAAGTCTGGGGTGTAGTTCTTGGGTTGTCTGCAATTTCTCTGAGCATTACACGGTCTGATCTTGGGGTGAATTTGCTGGAACCTCCACTCATTGGAAGATGGGTGTCTGATTTGAATGTCTTCCACTTGTGAATAATCTTCCTCACTATAGAATGATGGACTTCATTTGGAAATGGTCGTATAACCCTTCCCAGATTGATTGCCGCCACCTTCGATACCATGACTTAAGTGCCCTTGAGCATGGCACCTAACCTCTAATTGCTCCCCGGGCGCTGTAGCAATAGCTGCCCACTGCTCCGGGTGTGTGTTCACTGTGTGTGTGTGTGTGTGCACTTGGATGGGATAAATGCAGAGCACAAATTTCGAGTATGGGTCACCATACTTGATAATACGTCACAACGACTTTCAAATTACGACTTTCAACTGCTTCTCTAAGATCATTGCTGATGTCTTTCCTCCTTGGCATTGTGTTAACACACATCTGAAGGCTCCAGACCAGCAAAGGTATTTGATTATCAGTGCCTGATCGTTATACCCTCTTAATTCTTATGTTAACAGTAAGGGTGTCCTTAGTTTTTCACCCATGGATTTTCCATTTTGGCTTTATTTTTCCTAAACAAATAATGACACAGTCATATGTCATGGGTTGTCGTTCATTTGTGGTTTCATTTCCCAAATTCTAAGACCTGCCAAGGACCAGATGATTTTTTTTTATTTTGCCCTGATACAGAAAACCATGGAATTCAGTAGGGTGTCCTTACTTTTTTACATGACTGTAGCTTGTCCTCTATCTTTGTAATCGTTATGATTTCAGATATGAATATCTACAGATGACCCTCGCTGAATATTTTCACATGTCTCTGTGTTTGGACTCTGTTTGTTTTCATTTTCCATACATGCTCTTTGTTTTTTGTTTTTTTCCCTGCTACTTGTTAATCATAATTTTGTTCATCCTCATCAGCTGTGTTAGTTAATTAGTCTTGTTTTGCTCACCTGTGATGGTGTATGTTTAGTTATTCTCCTGGTTTAAGTAAAAGTTATGGACTTTTATGTTCATGGGCATGTTCACGGACTTCTTCCCTGGACACGCACCGTTACAAATGTCACATATTACATGTATATTTATGGTACCTTATGTTCCAGTAAGTGGACAATCTTGGAGGGAGCTTTTGGAAATTTTGCAAAGACTTAGATGAATTGACGAATGAGATTGTGTGTCCTTTGAGAAAACAACCGTTTTGACTTTTATTCATTCTCAGCATATGAATTCTTGGTATTAGGAATTACATTTCCACTAGTGACAGTGTTAATTCTTGAAAATAATTCAATTCTTGATATCAAGAATTACATTTCCACTAGTTCAAACTTTTAGTAGAATTCTTGATATCTGTAATTGCTGCCATTCAAACTCAAATGTTAAATCAATATCAAGAATGGATTTTTTACTAGTTGAAATTTCAATTTCACATATCAAATACAATTCTTACTAGTAAAATACAGCATTTTTGATACCAAAACATTTTTGTTACCAGTAAAAATGTTCATTTTTATATCAAGAATTAGTTGATATTTTTACTAGTGGAAATTTAATTGTTGATGTTGATCTGAAATTATAGCTTTTGTCCCCGTATAGTTGAATCACAGGACCGAATACCAAGTTGCCTTGCCAAGGAAAACTTTTATTGTGTGTCAGGAGAGAAGTTCATTCAAGCCAGCTTCATGTGCCTCTCTTCTCTGGCTTCTCTGGGCTTCTCTAGGGGGACAGTGTGTTACATCGATCTTATATACCATGACTAGAGGTCTTAAAATTCCTTTTAAGGTAAAGAAACAAGTTGGCTTCTTTAAAATGGAACGTATACTTCATGCTTACAAATTCTACTTCCTTATAGGGAATACTGTACATTAGCTGTTTACATCATGGAGCCCCTGCATCAGCAGAAACATGTGCAAAATGTGCACCCTTTCACAATACATGTATACACATTCCTATGAAGCCAAAATGAACTCTTCTCCCCTGTACATAACATTTTCATGCAAACTGAACCCTCATGCATTACACTCTTTAAAATAGAATATACATTTGATTATAATGATACAGATAGATTATATTATAAATAATATTAAAACAATGAAATTTTAATCTTCATTAATATCAAAAATTAGCATTTTAACAAGTGAAAATTGAATTGTTGGTATCAAGAATAAACATTGTTACTAGTGGAAATGTAATTCCTGATATCAAAAATTGCCATTTTTACTAGTGTAAATATAATTCCTGATATCAGTAATTAACATTTTAACTAGTGAAAATGTAATTGTCGATATCAATAGTACCTATCCTGAGAATGAATAAAAGTCTAAATGGCTTGCCATACTGTCATTGCACTTTCTCCTTTTTATTACTGTAATTATACTCCTTTTAACCTCTAAATTCAAGGACAGTATTTAACGTCATGCTAGAAATGTACCTTTGAAATTAACTTGGTCTGCTGGCTTAGTGAGTTAAAAGGTCATATACTTTCATTTATGAGGTGAAAGCTAAAGTTATTTTATTATATTGCACACACAAAGATAGACATGGCCCAGAAACATATTTTTTTAAAATAAATAAATAACGGATGTTTGGTAAATGTTCAGAAGAGGTTTTCAAAATGCATTGATTCAGTTTTAGACTGAAAGACATATGATTGAGAGCTAATGAATGACTGAAATTGTATCCCACTTTTTCCTTGAGCTGGAAATTTAGGTTACTCCAGAAGGGATTGTTTCTGCGATGTATTTTAAGGTGCTTTGGATAAAAAACACCTGCTAACAATATCAATGAACATCAGAATGCCCTTTAAAGGAAGTATGAATAACGTACCTTGTAGGACATCAAGGTGATTTTCATTCAAAATATGTTGTACCTCCTATGAAGATAGCTCAGATGCATGCTCATGTCCTTTACTGAAGAAGGCCATCAAATATGCTTCTGACATTATCCTGTAATTTTCCCATTTCAAATAGGTCTAGTCTTCCCATTACATGATAAGTGCATCCATCTCATGCTCGTAGCTCACCAATCTTGGTACCATCAAGAGTGGGAAATTGGTCAAGGATACCTCAGTCGGTCTGCAGAAAGAATTAATATTGCTCTCACATTAGACCCACTTTCAATGTGTTAAGGTGCTACAAAGTGACATTAAGAGCAGTGTTCTTTGCACAAAGTCGGCCTGATTCTGTCAATGACTCCCAGAAGAGGCGGTAATTATATAATATAATTGTCTGGCTATTTGTGGTTCTCGCTTTTTCTGTTCATAAATGCTTTTGTTTTCACATTAAAATGAAAATATGAAGCAATATGAAAAGCGGTACAATACTCACTCACACCAATATGATTATATTATCATGCAGTTCCAACTTTCACAAAAACCCTAGGACTACCTGAACTCATCTGTAAACATCACGTAGGCTGTCATTGGAGATGGATGTGGAGGGAATTATCAGCGAGGTCCAGAGATATCTTAGTGTGCAACACACAAGGTACAAGCACATCACTCAAAATGATATATCCCATCTCAGTGATCGCGCTGAATGTGTGAATAAGAAACCTCCGGAGGTTATTTTGCATATGCACAGATCTGTCTGCTGTTTCCACAGATAACATTTGTCTTGTATTTATAGTGTTGGCCTATATTGTTCTAGCTTATATTGCAGGTTTAAGAAAAAACAAACAAAAAAAAAAAAAACATTGGTTGTAAAATATGTACAAAATGTACTCATTGTTTCAGAATTATATTATATGCTATATTAATAATATATATGCAATTTTCAGTTTCAGTATACATTTTTATTATAATTATTCATGTGCAGGACTTTGAGAGAATTTTAAATCACATGACAATACACACAAGCTTGGTTTATGCAACTGATGCTGATATTAAAAAAAAAGGTCAGGATTTATGTTATCATTGTAGGGCAGGGTTGTAAAGAAGGGTGCGTGTCTAATTCAATTGCTAATCTGGTAGAAATCCCAACACTAACATCATTTGCATAATCTTTAATTGAAAATTACGTCTTTTCCCCCTTTATTTTCTCATCTCTCTGTTCAGTCATCTCCATGGAAACAAACAACTACAAAGGGATTTTATTTTTAATTTAAAAACAATTATTTGGAAATCATCATGTAAGCTTTGGCCTCTTTAAAAGATCATTGGAATGCAAGCCATATACAGTAGCTGGAGAGGGAGAGATATAGTGAGAAAGATTCTCTGCAAATGTCATCATGTTGACAAATGGCATTCTTTTCCCGGCCTGAGACAGTGGGGTCAATTACTGAATTTGCCATATTGATATTCTTGACATTCTCAGGAACTTTCCTTGAAGCTTCAATAATAAACTGCTCCAGAGACAATTTTACGGGGTCAGGGTTGCATTTATGAGTCAACAAAGCTGTTTTCTGTTTATCATTTTGTTTGTTCTGCCACTTTACAGTCTTTTTAGCTGTCCCCACAAGTCAAAATGCACAAAATATGTTGTGCTGTAGTTCACTCCAGTCCGTTTCGTGATGAAACATTTAAAAGAAATCCAAACTGGGGAAAGAACATGTTCCCAGAAGAAATGGAAAACCTTAATATGTATGCACTTTTCATGTCGACAAAGTTTTTGTGGTTATATGAAAAGAAAATTAAATTAATTCCATCAGCACCGGTCCCTCTTATTTTGTTCTGCTTCCTCCAGTATGATTGGCTATTTAACATAGCAGGTGTTTTTTCATCCTTCTCAGACAGGATAAGAGTGTTTTTAGAAGTGCGGGGGAAATAGGCAATGTATTTGAAATGGCCAAGTGTTTAATGAACAAGATAGTGATTCTTTTTACAAGTCATTGTAAACCTATAGCAGTTTTTTTTTTTTTTTTAAGTTTTTTTTTTTTAAGTTTTTTTTAAAGGATGACTATTTGTTCTGACATTTTACAGACGCTCTTTATTTTCCCATTGTGAGGCTGAAACACAGAGGACGTTTATGTCTAGATTTACTATTTATTAAATAGGCTATTACATAATTAAATGTTGGAAATGTTGGGGGAAGGGGCATCTGTCAATGCACATGTACAGACAACTGCTTCCCACTGTAATATTTAGAAAGCTAACATGTTAAAATTCAGTAAATAAGTTAAAACATGTTTAGATTTTTTTTAAATAAATTTGACAAATTAAAGTGTTAGAAAGTATTCATCCTCATGTCATCCCAAACCATTAAGACCTTTGTTCATTTTCAGAAAACAAATTAAGAAATTTTTGATGAAATCTGAGGGTTACATATGTAACCCAGACAATCCCTTTAGAGGGAACGAGATGCTGTGTCGACTGATGACGTCAATACCAACTATGTCATGCTGACCAGTGCCTGCTTGTGTGTAACAACTCAAAATATTAGCAAGATTACACACAAAATATGCAAAATTAGTGTATTGTACAAACCATTGATAAAATAAATGGTCCAAATTTCACAAACCGATGATACATTCAGGATGTATGCATTCAGAGCCAGGTGAGGAAAACTTTTTGGATTTAAAGATCAAGGTAAATTGTTTTAATTTGTCTTCTGGGAAAAAAGTAAAAAATAATTTTAAACAAAATAAGAAAAAAATTCCTCACTTCTTCATATGGTTCAAAAGTTTTTCACATGATCCCTCTTATTTAAAAAAAAAAAAAAATTAACATTTTGCAGATTCAAAAATATGTATGTAAAGTTGTAAATGTATATGAGATTCATTAATTAAAAGCTTTAGTTTAGGGAACCTACAGTTGTGTTCAAAATTATTCAACCCCCCAATGCTGTAAATGGTTTTAGAGAATTTAGAGTACATTTGTAATTGAATTCAGAATGAAATCCTACAAGGACTTCTTAAAGAAGCATATGCAACTAAAATGACATCAATTGGTTTTGTAATACAGTAGTAAATGTTTCTTTTGTGAATTCTTCATTGACACAATTATTCAACCCCTTAAAGACTACCACTCTGAAGAACAGAGGTCCATTGAAGTGTTTTCAATCAGGTATTGAAAGCACCTGTGGATGTCAGGGAGCAGCAATAAAGCCTAATAAGCACCAATTAGGCAGCTTTAAAATGACTGTGATACTCAGCTCCTTCTAGACATTTACTGGTGTGGTTACAAACATGGTGAAGTCAAGAGAATGGTCCAGGAAGACAAGAGAAGAGGTGATTACTCTTCACAGGAAGGGCAATGGCTATAAGAAGATTGCAAAGATGTTAAACATACCAAGAGACACCATAGGAAGCATCATTCGCAAATTCAAGGCAAAGGGCACTGTTGAAACGCTACCTGGTCGTGGCAGAAAGAAGATGCTGACTTCGACTGCTGTGCGCTACCTGAAGCGTAGAGTGGAGAAAAGTCCCCGTGTGACTGCTGAGGAACTGAGAAAAGATTTGTCAGATGTAGGTACTGAAGTTTCTGCTCAGACAATACGGCGCACCCTGCGTAATGAAGGCCTCCATGCCAGAACTCCCAGGCGCACCCCCTTGCTGTCTCCAAAGAATAAGAAGAGTCGACTGCAGTATGCCAAAAGTCATGTGGACAAACCACAGAAGTTTTGGGATAGTGTTCTGTGGACTGATGAAACAAAATTAGAACTGTTTGGGCCCATGGATCAACGCTATGTTTGGAGGAGGAAGAACAAGGCCTATGAAGAAAAGAACACCTTGCCTACTGTGAAGCATGGCGGGGGGTCAATCATGCTTTGGGGCTGTTTTGCTTCTGCAGGTACTGGGAAGCTTCAGCGTGTGCAAGGTACCATGAATTCTCTTCAGTACCAGGAGATATTGGAGGACAATGTGATGCAGTCCGTCACAAACCTGAGGCTTGGGAGACGTTGGACCTTTCAACAGGACAATGATCCCAAGCATACCTCCAAGTCCACTAGAGCATGGTTGCAGATTAAAGGCTGGAACATTTTGAAATGGCCATCGCAGTCACCAGACTTAAATCCAATTGAGAACCTCTGGTGGGACTTAAAGAAAGCAGTTGCATTTTACATTACATTTACATTTTAGTCATTTAGCAACGCTTTTTTATCCAAAGCGCGACTTACAGGAAAACAAAAAAAACAAGCGATTCTGAATGGCAATAACACACAAAACAAAACAACACATCACAATTCATACCATTGCTCAGTACCATAAGCTAGAAGCTAGGTAAGGAAGGAGGAAAAGGGAATTTTTTTTTTTTTTTTTTTTTTTTTTTTTTTTTTTTTTTTTTTTTGGGATCAGAGTTGAGTTTTAGATGAGTTTTTCTTGTCTCTCCAGGGATTCTGCGTTCCTGATTCTGTTTCTGATGATCATTCCATGAGGGGAGCAGCAGGGAGGAGCAGTGAGCAGGAGATGGAGGAGTGATTCTGGTTGGTGATTTCTGTGCCTACCACAAGGTACGCTCAACTACGCCCTCTGCTCCTTTAGTGATCGGGGCAGTGTGGGACATGTGTGTGGTAGTAGTGGTGTGTGGAGGGTGGAAGGTGCAGAGCATGTGTGGCATCTGCTAATTGCGAGCAGAACTTGCTGCGAGGGGCGAGCAGCGAGGGAGGGTGAGTGAGGGAGAGGAGCGTGCTCTGGGGCGACGTGGGAAGACTCTTTAGACTCGCGAAGAGGTGAGACAGCAGATTGCAGTTTTTTGATTGAAGAGAGGTTGATGCAGCAGAGACGGCCAGACCCAGAGAAGCAGCATTGCAGGAAAGGAGCAGGGACTGGAGTTGTGTTGGGACAGGCGTGCTCAAGGTTGCGAATTTTTTCAGTCAGGCGAAGAAGCGATCTGCATGACGAAGCCGTGCATGAGCTTTGACCGCTGGTCTGTGAAGATGTGATTTCTCTGAAACTCAGTGCCCAAGATTTTCTGGTTGATGGAATGTGGTGGGGTGATGTGGTGGATGTTGTGTGTGTGTCAAGTGGTATGTTGAT
The DNA here is from genome assembly GCA_037194245.1 of Opsariichthys bidens. Lineage (NCBI taxonomy): Eukaryota > Metazoa > Chordata > Actinopteri > Cypriniformes > Xenocyprididae > Opsariichthys > Opsariichthys bidens. Next base: position 6,180,043 of record CM074283.1, on the reverse strand, counting down.
GTCGGTATGTTGGGTTGGGGGTGTTTCAGGTTGGAGAAAGCTCATGGTGGTGATCTTCCATTCAGACAGCTTGATCCCAGACAGCTTATCCGCCAGACAGCTTGAGTGGTTGAGATCTGGGCAGCTACTGTGGAATCATTGGTGTGATAGGTCAGGTAGTGGTTGTGCATAGCAGCATATGTGGTGTAGGTGGGAGGATGATGTAGTATGTATGATGTGAGTATAATAAGTGGAATAGGAGGAGGGGACCAAGGGAGGAGAACTGAGGGGACCCAGAGGTTCAGTTCATGGGGACCCCAGGCCCCTCCCTCAGCAACTCTGAAAGACCTAAACCAAAAGATATGAAGTGCCTAACTGAACCAGTACCACTGAGACCAGCAACCTGATGAAGATGGTACGAGAGAGAATGAAGAAGAATTGGGTGGACAGAAGAAATTGATGGAAGCAGAGCAGGGGGCAGAGATGAGAAGCAGGACAGGGAACAATGGAGCGCAATTTAGCGCAGTCAGATTTCGCCACAGCACAGATGATTTGAACGACCAGCCTCTGGTTGTTTGTTGTTGGTTGAAACGGACATGGTTGAAAACAACTCGTTCAAGTGTTTTGTTGTTTTGAGGATGAGGAGAGACAGATGTTTGTGAGTTTGTAGGTGTTTGAGTGTTGGTGTTTGGTTTGGGTTACTTTGGGTAGTGTGATGCGATTCGATTTGTTTAGCGTGGGTTGGTGGTTTTAATGGAGACGATAGAAGAGTTAATAAGTGGTGTGGAAGGCAGAGTGTGTGGCCTGTGTGGAGAGGAGTGTGGAAGGTGTGGGTGTAGGGGCTAAGTGGGTGGGTGAGTGGAGAGGAGAAGAGTGTGAGAGGGATGGGGAGTGAGAGAGGGAGAAGGAAGAGAGTGGAGAGAGAGAAGAAGATGAGATGAGGAGAGAGAAGAGAGAGTGTGAAAGGAGGAAAGAAGAAGAGTGGTGGTGGGTGAAGAAAACTGGAAAAATGGTGGCATGAGGTGGATGGTGGATGTGGGGGCGGTGTGGAAGAAGTGAAAAAGATGGCGATTTTTGGTGGTTGCAGTGCGCAAGCCTAAGAATGTGACTGAACTGGAGGCTTTTGCCCATGATGAATGGGCGAAGATACCCGTAGCTCGCTGCAAGACACTTGTGTCAAGCTATGCTTCACGTTTAAAAGCTGTTATAACTGTAAAAGGATGTTGTACTAAGTATTAAGATTGAATGTCACTTGGGGGTTGAATAAAACTGATAATGATGTGAGCAGAGAAAAGACGTTTGTGGTTATTTCATTATAAATGTTATGTTATATTTGTCTGACCTACACGTGCCTCTTTGATTTAATTGTAAGCAGGATGACTGAATGATCAAAATCAATGTCAAACCGGCCAAAACAATCAATTTCAGTGGGGGTTGAATAATTTTGAACACAACTGTAAATGTCCAAGATTGCATAATACATCAATATTTGGAGTTTCAAAGCCTACTTAGTTGACCTTAAGACATTAAATAGGCCATAATTGGCAAAAATGAAAGCACATTTCTGCCAAAATAAATACAACAATATTGTTTGGTGAGGTGTTTCTTCAAATTGTTTTCACCATATTTAATTAAGGTAAGAGGGTGAAAGAGGAAAGCTCTTGAAGAGTTTAATTAGTACCTGGGCTGTTCCAGAAGAAAGGCCTCGACCAATGCCAAAACAGCATTAGGACATTTTCCCCAATGCTTTCCTGTAGAATAATAGAAAGGCTTTTTGGAGCAGCAGATGTGGTTTGTCCATTGGTTTTCTACAGAATGCCTGCCACAAGCATTTAGTCAAATGTATTTTCTTTGCAGAGCGGGTAGAGGAACAGATGGCATTGTAATCAACATGGATAAATGCAGACTTGCTCTCTAAAACTCAATATATAACTGAATACTTTTAAGACAGACAATTGGATTGGACTAGTCTTTGTGCTCATTCTGAGGCTTGATGACATAAAGATAGTCTGGTGTTCATTTTGGGGTTAGTCTCCCACACCTTCTGAAAATCACTAAATCCTGAGATTGACTGAGTAGTTTTTGGACAACTAGTGGTCAAAGTGAATCATAATATCTTAATAGACAGGGGTTATGTCATGAGCCCGCTAAATTGAAAGAAAAATACACTCTGTCATGCAAAACAAATTGTAGGTATACGATTTTTAATTCCATTTATTAAATTGGTCAAATATAAGTGATTTGTTTATTTATAATGCACACACATTGCACTGGATATGAAAAGAATAATTATAAAAGTAGATTACGGAACAAGCTATCTGTTTCTGATGCAGAAAAGTTAGTTCATGCATTCATGAGCTTTGAACAATATGTTATGAACGATAATTATTCTCCAACTGACCCTTCGCAAAGCCCCGCCCCCTTTAGTTAATGTTGCTCTGTCCGACAAGCCGTACGCTCTCACTCCACACATCATGTTCTCACACAGTGAAAGATACATCCCGGAGCAAAGAGGACACTGACAACGCGTCGACAGACAGTTTTATATTTAATATATTGTAATTTTTTAAAGAAGTTTAAAGAATAAATACCGTATAGGTGCTCTTTAATGTGTCGCTGTAGTTCCTTCAATTGGCTCGTGAACCAACCATTTCTTCGTACTAGTTCATTTATAGTATCAAATAAGTATGAATGGACATCAGAAGGACTGTTGCTTCAAGCGTGGAAAGACGTGAGTACACACAATTTTTGAAGTTCAGGTTCACCAACATTAATCTACAAACTCCCCTGACTGCTTTGTCGGACAAAATGGCGGATTCTGGGTTATGATTGGTCAGATCGCCTGTCAATCAAACTGTTTGCAAAGGGTCAACTGCTTTTCTGTTTTCTCGGGATGCCCGTCCCGGGGTGACTAGAGAGTACGTCAGCTCCAGTTTGGATCCAGCCTCTTATGAAGACTTCAGATGCCTCTGCACATGTGAAGAGATGGCGCCAACCTCTGCCAGGACTTCAGATGATGCAAACTCTGGATCAACATACACATTCCAAATTTTTCTATATATCCTAATCATTGTTAAAATGTATTCATTTCTTCCATGAGCTCATTTTTTTTAACCTTAAATTAATGCATCGCTTCAATTAATACATTGTTTGCTAACTGCGTGATTATATATGTCCATTTCTGAAATTACATAATTTGGACACAGTCAACTCTGATAACAGATTACTTTAAATTGTAATGTTAACTTGCATTCTATGTGAAGCGGTATACGAGAACTATACAAATAAATGTGAATTGAATTGAAAATTAAAATGATCAAACTTCATCTGAAATGTGAAGTAGCCTAATTTAAATACACCACAACAACATTGGGAAAATCTTTTGCAAAGCTACAAAAGACTGTGCCACCTATTGATCAAAAGTTCTCATGCAGCTTTGTAATTCCTGCTCAGAGATATATTTTGTTAAGAAGCTACTGAGTGGGCCAAATATTACTGTAAAAAAAAAATGTTTCTCAAATGCATAGCATTTCTTCTCACTAGCTCAGGCACATTTGCATGTGTAATATCAGCTTGTTGAAATGTTTGTTTTACACACAGGGGTGGCTTCTTGCCAGAGTGGTTCGGCACAGTAAACTAACACTGCATTCCAAACAGATATGGAATATTCATGCTCTATAAAAAAAATCAAGAGGGAAGGAGAGGAAGGTAGTGAGGAAGAGAGAGTTATTCATATCATGCAGCCTCAAATGCAAACTGTAGGAGTTCATACATATATTTGAATCAGTTCTTCCAGCTCAAGTATCTTCTCACCCTGTAATATGTAATTTTGTAAACAGCATTTTGAAGATTATATGTGTCCTACATTAAAACACTAACTGTATATCCCTCGAGAGTGCACGACATGACTGGAGAGTAAAAGATTTTCTTCTGTATCATCTGCTAACATGGTTGAGTTTGTATATTTCTCCAACGATCTCCTGAATATTCTGTGTGGATTTAAATAAAGACAGTTTTGTAATCTCCTACTTTGTGCGCATCCTAGCCACAGCATAACACAAAGCCAGCCGAGTTTTATTAAAACCCCATCCTACCAGTGGTGAATTAAATTTGACCAATACTACAGTAGTGTTAGATGCTGCACTGCCATCTATTGACATGGATCTTATTCTGAGCTTTACATTTCCTCTGTATATTATACTGATACTTTTCATTTCATGTAAAAAGAAGCAACCTGGGCATCACTTTTCAGGATTTTCTCCTTGTGTGTACCAATGTTTTTCTGCTTCTTCTGTCATACAGGTACAGATTGTCCCATTGACTCCCCTGGTAAAGTGTGTTCCATTGCCTAATTTACATTCTTTGCATAATCAATTTACTGTAGCTCATCTACAGAGGGAGCCAATGAGCAAGGGGATTCTCTTACTTACATAATTAATATAGAAAACTCTTATTCATACAGACTTCATGTAAGTGCATGTAAGTCAGATGAATCTTCACAAAACACAATTTATTTTTCAATGTGTAAAACTTTTGAAACTACCGAAAGCGCATTTGAGTTTTCCAAGACCTATGACCTATTGATTGAAGATTTTAATCTCCTCTCAGTACGTGATCTGCATTTGTAGTGCACAGCTGTGTTTCAGTCTTGGGTAAGACACATCGTCTTCACGGAAAGAAGACACAGGAAGAAGAAATCAGCTGTTACAACTGAAAGCAATTGTAATTTGCGCTAGGAAAATCAAACTGAAGCAGGATAACCTCCTTTTCACTTCGCTTTTTGCTTGTGGCACCATGCCCACCTCGCTGGCAAAGGAACAATTTCCTAGCAATCACTCATGTGCATTAATAATCCAACAGCACAATCAGAAACGTACAATAGCCTCATGCTAACGTCTCCCACCATTGTGCTCAAAAATGGGCTGATTGAGAAAACTGATTTTAGATTGCTGGTCTCATAAAGCCCATGCAAATCTTGCCTTGCATGGGTTTCAAATCAAAGACAGCTGTAAGAAGTCTATTACAGGCATTGTCAGAAAGATCCTACAACTCTATGTGCTTTCTGTTTAGCCACATGATAGGTTACAATTGCAATATAGCTTTTATAATACCAGCTTGGCAGTTTGGCACAGAGAAGATTGCTTGGGATGCACATGATGAGCATACTTTAAAAAAAACCCCAAAAACTTTGTGTATACTGCATGTCAGTTCTTTAAGCAATCTATATTTCATGCTTTAAAGTGTAGCCTATATTAGCGCACTGAGATTATGAATTCATTGCCAGAGATCACAGTTGGTCATATCTGGCCATGTCCTCAGGATTTCTGTCTTCTTGTTTCTTCACATGAAGTGCCAGAAGCAGTATATATCTGATATCACAATCATCTTGTGCGATCCTGAACAAAGAATGGCTTGGGAGAAGGAGGAAAGCAATCAATGCAAGTGAATAGCACAAACAGCATACCAAATCATGTATTGGAACAAACAACAACAGGAGAGTTCTTTTTTTTTACCCAAAACTTAAGTGAAGGCGTACCAAGCGAAAAGCGAGACAGAAAGCGAAAGATTTTTCACATATGTCTTTTTATTTGTCAAACAAAAGAGCTGTCTATATGTTAGCAATGGCTGTCCTCCTTTGTACACTTCGCTTTAACTAATAATGTGTAATTATGTTTTACCATATAGCACTTGCTTGACAGAATGAATATAAAAGAAATATGACTCTTTTTTTTTTTTTTTTGGAACATCTGACAGCATAAACGCAAAACCAAAAGATTATGTGGCCCACTGGGTCTCTCTTGAATTGAACATATTTTTAAACAATCACTATTCACAGCACATGTAATGGAAATGCTGGACTATCAGACCCACCAATATATATAGTTTAGTTATTGTTTTAAAAATGTGCCTGTGGACCTCATATTTTGATGTTTTTTTTTTTATTCTTAATACACAGTCATCCCCAAAGGTCTGTACAAAACTGTTAAATGTGTACACAAGTCATTTGAACAGTGTTAGAGAAGAATCTCACAGACACAGGGAAATGTTAGACAAGAATTACTGATATTACCTCCATATATGTAAATAGTCATGATAAACATAGAAACATGATGCCAACATTTATCTGTTAGTTAAAAAATATGGTACTGCACGTGATGTATATGCTGTTTCTTGTGTATGATATATGCTGAATTCATGTTAACACATCTCTGACCTTTTTTTAATTAATATGTCACATTCAAGACTGTACAAATAGTGTTAACCCCCCTCCCCCCTCATGGGTTCTTGTATATATATATTACATAAGTGTTATGGGCCCTGAAAATTCCCCCCCAAAAAAACAACAAATAGATTGATGCAGTGATTTCACAACTCAATGGTGCTCACCTTTCAAATGAATAAATAGATTTTGATGATTACCTAACAGCTGTATAAACATCTGTATCTAATCTTTGCATACAAGTTATTTAATGGTGCCTTTAATATATGCAAAGGAAAGGGAAAAGAACACCAATCCCACTTAGTGTAGTCCATACAACACATTTTTGTATGCTTATATTCCTTCACATTTTAACAAGCACATACAAACGTGGGATATTTAAAAGGGATTTGCATTCCACCAAAGTTAAATTTAATTGTACGATTGTAAAATTGACATCTATCCTGAGGTTTTTACAATCAAGAAAAACAAAAATACAGTAGTACAGTTACGTAATAGGTTAACAGCGTGAAAAACTGAGACATCTGGAAGATACACAAAAAATATTGTACACATATATATATTTATATTAAAAAAAAAACCTTCTAAAAGTTTAATTTCCAAGGACAGTGTTTTCTTAAATATTTCTCCTGTTTTGTGAAGGACTGCCAATGCAATAACCTGTAAGAGAATGTATCTTTGCCTTCATAATTTTCCACCAGTTGTCTATGTGTGTGACATTGATGTTCTAGTTACGATTCACCTGTTATTGATGTTTCCATTACTGTAGTATTGTTTATATGGCATGTCTTAACGTTATGGGGCATGTAATAGTGTCTTTAGAAAAGTACAAGAAATCAGATCATAAAAATTTGAAATGATAGATAAAAATGATCTACGAAATGCTTTAATTTGAACTTATACATCTTGTTGTCTTATACTTCTAGTCAATTTTGCATCATGCAGTTATTTTGCGTTTTACATATAATACAATACCATCATATTTTTGTCTACACAACAATGTCAGTGTCGGTTGTGATATAACGTCAGTCAGGCCTGCTATTAAAATGAAAGTAGAAACATATTTTACATATTGATGTTAGTCTTTTCTGCTATGTGTTGTGATTTTTTTATTATGGCCCAAAAAGCATTGCATGTCATTTTTTGTTCATGTTTAAAGTGACACTGTACAGTGGCTTTTGTTCCACTGCGTAAACCACAGTGAAATAAACCCCGCCCTCCATTTAGCTCTTAAAAAAAAAAAAAAAAAAAAAAAAAAAGATTTAAAGAAATATTTCACTAAGTGGCACAGACCACACAAAGGACAAACAGGCAGGGTATGATGGATGACTAAACCCCACCTCTTTAGGAAAAAATAAAATAAACTAATCATAATATAAAAAAAAAGGGAAAATTCAGATGAAACCAATTTTACATGTTTAAGCACAGTTTATATTGAACATGGACCAAAGTGTAGCAGAGGGAAAATGAATAGGGGTCTTCACTCTTCCTCTGTGCATCCCAGTAACTCTGCACGCAAAGTGATTCTTCCATACCACGACCATGGAAGAATTCGGATGAATCTGGCATAGATGGGAGGATCTATCACGTTCTTTCTGTGGGTGTCATTATCAAAATTTCCTTGAAAGACCTGAAAGAAAAGAAAAAATATTCTCAAATTATACACTGATTCATTTTTACTTTTCAATCAAATATAGCATATTTAACAAGAGCAAAACATTTTAACATTTTTTTTGACAATATATATATATAATTTGTTCAGTGTATAATTTTATTTGTCAAACACACAAAATTGTCTTTATACAGGTTTTTGGTCATGAGGAATATTGTTAGCAAGAAATGTTTCCTGAGAACCATATCTGCATATGGAAATGCCACTGAACATTTTAAACTCTTCAGCTTTGTCTAACATGCCACCAATTAAAAGTTTAAAAGAAATTTAGGCTAATTCACCATGAACAGTCAGATTATTTTATTTTCTCTTAGTGAAATCAGCTTGACAGAAGACGTATAGAAACACATTTACCTATCAATCAAATTGTGCATATTTACAATACAGAGTCAGACAAAGGAAGTACAGTTCATGATTTATGAACAACCCTGTGTAGCTGAACTGATGCTGAAGGCAAACAAAGCTCAAGTGCATTCAGTGTAAAGAGTTCAGAGATGGGTAAATTTCTGCAAACAACAAAGTAGCTGGCTGGGAACTAAGTTTTCATGTGGGCTTCAAAGAGCACTGACAGCACATATTCATCAGTAGAGAGTAAACAATCAGAGCAGAGAGATCCTGTGTGTCTAATTGTTGGTGTCATAAGAATTACATAAATGTGCGACAGATGCCCTCTGTTTCTTACTTCCGGACTGAATCAGCATTCCATTTCTGCACCAAGGAACCAATCTCATGTTTTGCAGCTCGACTCAATCCAATGCACTCTTAGGCAGAGCAAGGGGAAATGTCATAAAAAATTGATTAGGCAAAAGGGCAGCTCAAAACATGAAGTAGTTTGCTGAACTTCTCATCTGATGCCCTGTATGTTTGTAGAGAATATACGTGCACAGGAAAGTCTTTCAATGCCAAGCATTTCCCGCCAGGCTTTTGTAACGATAAGGTCTGCATACTTTGGCCATGAGTGTAGATAGAGTGCAGTGGGAAAGACATAAGTAAGATTTATTAGACTGCAACGCTGACTCTAATATTGTCTTTCATTAACATTTTATATAACCCTGATGACACCTCAAATGCCTGTGTGATTCCATTATTGGCAAATACCAAACAGAATATCCGAAATCAAGCATGGCCATATCTGAAGTCAATGTTGGGGAAGAACAACCACTAAATATATATATTTATTTATTATTTATTTTTTAAATTATTATTATTTTTATTTTTTTTGTAGCTTCACAGCAGTTCAGTAGTCTTTACAGTATCACACTTTCAGGGAGTTAAATCAATTATATCAAGTGGTTCACATAGAGTCCATTTGATTAAACTAATGCAATGCACCAATTTACCCAGCACAGAAGTTGCTTTGAGGAGTATTTGAAGAAAGAAAAAGAGTTAGTAACATTGTACTTGTTTTTTTTTTTTTTCTTGTTTTTTTTCTTTTATGTATTTAGTGTAAATTTACTCGTTGAAGTTTAATGGCGTCAATCTGTTTTAGATCCTCATTGTTTGTACAAAATAAACTACATCATATGATGGGTAGCTTGACTGTCATTTAAATATCTAGTCGTTAAACTAGAGGAGCACATTATCTGTTCCTTTGAAAATCCTCCACCTCCCCCAGCTCCACCTGTCTAGATCTGCTTCAAAATTTATGTATGTCTATTTATGTAGCATCAGCATCTTACATGCTCCACAGCAGCAGGACTGTGCAAAATAGAAATACTGGCAAAACCTTCTAACATTTACAAATAAGGACAAGTTATTCGTTGAGGAAAACAGGTCTTAACTTCAGTGTCCCACAAGCACTCACTCTGTGTCCTTCCTTATTTTTTAGGTGAGTTCAGAACATCAAAGTATATTGATATCCGGCACACACAAGTTCTGCACATGCAGTGGTTAAAACAACGCTGCATTCATTTGGTACACATGTGTGTCAAACCAAGTTTTTTCAGTAGGGATACATGTATAATTATAAATATGTGTACCGTAAACTTTTTTATCACATCTCTTAAACTGATTGGAAGCATGTCACAATACAATGCCCATGTTACAAATAGTATAATTGTTGTTACAGGTTAAGGTAAATATTGCTCAGCTAATGTAAACTATAACCAGGACACTGTAATTTTAAGTGTTACCCTCTGACATGAAGTCACGATGAAACGGATGTAGTGGCAGATCTATGACAGGCATCCGAGTGTAATGGCTTAGTGTAAAGAAAATGTAGGATGTAGCCTTGGTTCTATTCATTGGTTGGAAGTTACAAGGTAGATCTGCAGACCTACAGTCGATTGTGGTTTTCTAAATGACTGGAGAAGATCGAGACATAACCCTTTCAGACTAACCCTAACCTTAACCTAACAGTCAACTTACACTCTAATGAGAGTTAGTTGACATGTAGTTGTACAGTTACTTATAGGTAGTAGAGTGTCTATTATAAGTGTAACCCACATGTTTCTATTCATACTGGAATTCATATTCATACATTAGAAATCGTGTTTTTTATATTTATTTTATTATGAAAGCTTTAGCTAAAATTAAAATGAACATCATTTACCAGGTAAGGCATTAAGGTTAATTTCTTGAAAAACAAGTTGCTATTTAACTGCTAAAAGCTGCTAAATAAAAACAGACTGACAGAGGTGTAATCTCTTTTGTGGTACTTACCCATTTCAGACTTTCACGCAACAGTAATCACTAAAACTTCAGTGAACACTTACGCTTTCTGTGACCGTAACCAAATGAGACATCTCACTCTTCTGATGTACTCTCTGAAGGAATGATGGAAACAAGTCACTCTCAATTACCCTTCTCTCCCTGCGCACCCAAGAACATTTGGAACGATTATGCATAAAAGCTGCAAAGAAAACAAATCCATCTCTAAGACATCCTATAAATCTGTGCCTGGTGTTTACTGCTTAATCTAATCCCTGCACTGCTCGGCTCATGACTGCAAAGTTGTCTTTAGAGCACTGAATGAGTGTTTTGGCACACAGAAACAAATGGAGGATTATCTAAGTAGGTACATCAGGTAACGCAGATATTCTATTTGGAGGTGAGGGCTTTTGGAGTTCGATCACAAGGGGAGGACACTTTATCACTTCATAGCCTCTTCAAGCTGCTAGACTGCTCAATTCATAAACACGTCCTTTGAAGTGGGTCCTTAATATGGAACTGAATCAGTGTGAAAATCCCTCGAGTGATGCTCAAAGTGGCAAGGCAATCTCAAGTCCTTTTTTGGAGCATGGCAAAACAAGGTTGTCTGTGGGGAGATCTGGGTATTACATTAGAGCATGACTTTTGCAACTGATTCCAAATCTGATTGACACAAACATAGAGATGATATAAATAGACAGACAGACAGATTATAGACAGATCCTTGTGGGAACAAATTGATGGTACATTCAAAAAAATCATAGAATCTGTCTGATTTGGAACACTCTATAGAAACACCACAAAAATACCAACTGAGCCTCAACTCACAACTGATTTCAAAGTAACTAGGGGTGTTCGATTACAAGTTTTCAGAGTAGACTCAGATTCCCGAGTAGACTCCCAGAATCGATTCCATTTGCTCCATTTACTTTAAGTTAAAACAGGGCCAGCAATAACAATACAAGATTGTTCACTAAATGTAGCCTATTCTTTCTTTTTTTTTCCTGACACAAAGCCTAAAACTCTCTATATTAAAACAATACAGTTTAATCATACCGAATTAGTCCAGATCGCATTACTTTGAAATGATGAGCATCACCAATTCACCATTCGGGAGTTCAAGACACTAAAAAGGATATCTAGTTGTATTTATGAGAAATAAATACATGACAAGATTAAAATTTATTTTATTAATAAAACTAAAGCTAGCACTGAGTTATGATGTAAGTTGGCTGTTAGTTATTATTCTTATTTTGTAAAGTAAGCTATGTAAGATAAAAGTATGTGACTGGTGTGTTTCTGTGACGGCTCCAGCTCTCTGACACATGAGTGAGCCATTTCAAACATCACAATGAAGTCAACAACAAGAGTCCATTGCCTGCTGGAGTCAACTTCGACTCTAAGACTATTACGAGTCGAGGAAGAAACATTTTTGGAGTTAACGCCCCATCACTAAATCATACTTTATATTAGCATGTCATGATATAAAAAGTGTAAATACCCAGCCCACACAAATATTAGGTTTAAAAAAAACAAAAAAAATCAACTTGGATTTATTTTTCCACTGAGCTCATCACAATGCACGTGCCTGCACAAGGACAGAAAACATGAGTTTAAAATCATGGCCAAAAACACCCGCTTATGAATCTGAGCACCTATTTTGCACAACATCTTTTATAACTTTCTAAAGGCTTAATATTGCTTTATCTTATGCCAGCTGGCATTATCCTTCTCAATTGCTGTCATCTGAGCCAAATTCATATTATGCATGTTATGGTCTCATCTGTAGTGCACTAGCTCGCTCAATTTAATGTTATTAACTAATTATCAAGATATTGCGAGCTCTCGCCCTTTCCTGACACTCGTTTGGACTGTCTATAAAAATGTTTAAGAAGTGGCAGTCCACATGAGTTACCCAGTGGGTTGACATCCCACACCCCGACAGGACCCAAATGAGGACACAATGGTTTTTAATACACCATTCCTTTTCTTTTTTTTTTACCTCAAGTCAGTTTCCTCGTTTTTGTTAACACATTTATATAGTAACAGAGGAGCTGAACAGTCTGTGCTGTGCACTGCAAACAAATCTTGAACAACAGATCAAATGTGAGGGCTCCATGGGTACAGCTGTCCTATTTCTCCTGAGTACTGATAAAACTGTGAAGATTTGGTGTGACTCAGCAGGAAAAAAAAAATCCTATAAGTACCTGATCCGAATTTCTGCCATTTCTCGGAGGCATTCGAACTTAACAAAGCTACTCATTACCCCTTTGCTGAAGCAAGCTTCAGTTGGCAGTTTTCAAATCATGGTTGTGCAATTAATTAAAATGATTAATTTGATTAATTCTATACTTTGTATATACTTAAGACATGAACACAGACACATATTCACACATAAGCACACTGATGATCAAAAGGTTGGTGTCAGTAAAATAATGATACATTAAATACATTAAAGGCATGTGTTACAAAAGAAAATATTTCTCAAATAAATGCTGTTCTTTTTATCTTTGTATTTATCAAAGAATCTTTAAAAAATGTATCAAAATTTCCACAATAATATTAAGCAGCACAATTGATAATAACAAGATATGTTTCTTGAGCAGCAAATCAGCATATTAGAAGGATTTATGAAGAATCATGTGACACTGAAAACTGGAGTAAAAATGCCGAAAATTCAGCTTTGCCATTACAGGAATCAGTAACATATTAAAACATATTAAAATAGAAAAGTCATTTTAAATTGTTATAATATTTCACAGTATTACAATTTTAACTATATTATTTGATCAAATGAATGTTGAGAATAAGATGGTTCTTTCAAAAACACTTTACTTAATACAAAAAACAAACAAACAACAAGAAAACAAACAAACGGAGGTAATATGGGAGACAATTGTGCTGTGTTTCAGATCAGTTTTGAATGTTTTTCAATTTTTTAGAAAGACAGAATAACATATAACAAGACCAAAGGACAAGTTATAAATAATTCAAACACTACTAAATAAATTATTGTGTTAAAGGTCTTAACAAAAGAAATAGTGTTAAATGAACCATACATGTTTTTCTTTTCCAGCCCTAGTAATTTTATTATGTTGATAACCATTAACGATTTAGGACAAAAAAGGTAACCCTTTACAATAAGGTTCATTAGTTAAACATTAGTTAAAGTATTAACTAACATGAACTAACCATGAGCAATACATTTGTTACTGTATTTACTGATCTCGTTAACGTTAGTTAACGTAACATAATAATAATAATAATAATAATTCCTTACATTTATATAGCGCTTTTCTGGGAACTGAAAGCGCTTTACATATGGAAGGTGGAATCTCCTCATCCACCACCGATATGTAGCATCCACCTGGATGATCCGACGGCAGCCATATTGCGCCAGAACGCCCACCACACACCAGCTTATTGGTGGAGAGGAGACAGAGTGATGAAGCCAATCAGTATATAGGGATGTCTAGGAGGCCATGATGGACAGAAGCCAGTGGGCAGATTTGGCCAGGATGCCAGGGTTATACCCCTACTCTTTTCGAAAGACATCCTGGGATTTTTAATGACCACAGAGAGTCCGCACCTCGGTTTAACGTCTCATCTGAAGGACGGTGCTTTTTTGACAGCATAGTCACCATCACTATACTGGGGCATTAGGACCCACACAGACCACAGGGTGAGCGCCCCCTGCTGGCCTCACTAACACCTCTTCCAGCAGCAACCTAGTTTTCCCAGGAGGTCTCCCATCCAGGTACTAACCAGGCTCAGCCCTGCTTAGCTTCAGTGGGCAACCAGTCTTGGGCTACAGGGTGACATGGCTGCTGGTCATGTTTGTTCATGTTAGTTCACAGTGGATTAACTAATGTTAACAAGATTTTAATAATGTATTACTGTTTAAATTAACAGTAATGTTGAAATTAACATTAACACATTAATAAATGCTGTGTAAGTGAAGTTCATTATAAGTTCATGTTAACTATGTTGTTGTTGTTAACTATGATGTTAACTAATGAACCTTACGGTGAAGTGTTACCGAAAAACAAAAACAACAATAAAACACAAACAATACAACAACATTGATGAAGACCCATTACACATAGTTCATTTCACTCATTCTGTAATGTATTACCAAACTTTTTCTCAGATCTGATTGTTCAGTGATTCGGAATATGATTCTGTGTTAGAAGAGGGATCTGTGTGACTGCTAGTCAATATACCGGGCTAATACAACCGCTCCTCCAGAGCTCATCTCACCTCAAGACAGTAAATAGTGGGTTGCATTGTATTCAATTTCATCTTCAAAGCCCATCATCCCCAGAACCCTATTGCCAACAACCAGATAAATAGCACTCTAAGACTACTATTACACAAGGTCCAAATCTGAAAGGTTAAAAAAGAGATATGATACAATCTGATATCGCATTTTTCCCCTTGAGTTGAAAGCAATTGTGGATTTTTAGAAGATTTCAGTAGAGCTTGAAAGCTGTACTGTGACAACAGAGTGATAAGAACAAGACCAAGTGATAAGTTTTGAAGAGTGACCGAAACATGCCAAAAATCATGTAATCATATAAAATCATATAAAAAGGAAGAGATTGCCTGTCTGTCTATATGGTGTTTTCAGAAGAGCACCTCTAAAATTCAAAAAGGGGCTCTCCTTAATAATATCCACTGTGCCCTTTGAGGTTCACTAAGCCTCACTTAAACTTCACTGGCTGGAAATAGTTTTAACAACCTCCACCCCCCACAATCTGTTTTGGTCTGTGCCTTCTATTTAACCCATTGGGGCAATGTTTCCACAGTATTGATTTCTGCAATAAGGACATCAAGGGCACCTACTACCAGAAGACTAAAGATAACATGTACCTTTCCTGGTCATGATTCGACACGGTAACATTTTATTTTAGGGTCCTTTAACTAGTTGCTTATTAGCATGCATATTACTTGAAAATTGACTATTTATTAGTACTTATTAAGCACAAATTAATTCCTTATTCTGCATGGCATTATACTACATTCTTAATCCTACCCAATAGCCAAACTTAACATCTACCTTAGTACTATTAATAAACAGTAACTTAAGCATTTAATAAGGGAAAGGTCTTTAATTGTTTATATGTATTCCTCTATACTAAAGTGTTACCTTCGACATTGATACAGATGATACAACAGGAGAATAATCCATCTATTTCTGTGTATTACTTTCTGCTGGTCATACCCATCATGGGAATCCAATCTCTTTTCTTTCTTCATTCAAATGCTGATATAAACCTTATAAGCCAATGCATTTCTGCTCATCAAACTGCCATCTTCAGGCTAAGAAGTATAATATGAAGCACAATCAAAATTAATACAGACCACAGGGCTTCACGTCTCCCTTGAATGGTCACCAAGGGAATGTGGATACATGCCTGGATGGGGGTAGGGCATCCACTGGCAGCTAATCTTGAGATGTGATCTTATTTACCCCATTGCTTGCGAGGGAATAGGTCTATTCACAGGCTAATTAACCCCTTGACGTTGACCCCAGGATAATCAATGATGGGTGTGCATTACTGTGCCAATCACAGCGTCTTCATTACCAAAAGCCAGAAGATTTCCGACAGAAAACGGTAAAAGTTGTTTTTAAGCAGTTGTTTGTGTGGGAATTATGAGGTAACTAAGCATTCTCTCAGTGTGTAAGCAAAATGACTTTCATTATTTTTTTCCTCTTGAGGTTACATTTAGATGAGTTTGCGTTTTGGCCAAAGGCAGACTAAGATCTGAGGAACACATTACAATGATCAGGGGCACACTACACCTAAATGTGGTTGTCACTCCTCTTCAGAGTGGTTAATGTTGTTCTGTACACACAGAAAAGGTTACAATGGGGAGTGACAACCACAGTCGAATCAATTTTAATTAAATCATTCTAGTGTTTACAGAACCAAGCTGAACAACTAGTTGTTAATGCATTGACACCACTTTCTTGTGGACAATGACAGCTTGTCAATTTCTGTCTCTTTACTCCAAGTGCAGTGCAAGCAAATTACAGGGAAAGAGGTATTCATTCACAAACTTTGGTATTAGTCTTTGTCTTGCCACCTTACTAACTCCTATAGAGTGCTTCAGGGATGACATATTTTTGTAGGGCATCCCATGGGAAAATAACACTGAACTTGACCGTGATTATCGCGTAAACGCAATTCTTAGTGCGAACATGAAATCGCAAAAGCTGTGATTATTTTTTTAGCTCCAAAAGCTAATCCATCTGAAAGCACTGTGTCACAGAGGCGAACTCCATGATCCCTTCCTCCGACCGTCGGAGGGCGCCATCCCCGGAATACTGACTTCAACACACACCAATACACGCACTACATTTCCCACAATCCCCGTACCTTGGTACTAAGCATTCTCCAGCTGTTGGCACTTATGTGGACTATTTAAGAGACTGATAACCACTTATGCACCGCGAAGTCTTGTTTCCAGTTGGTGCATTACTGAGCGTTATTTTCCCT
The DNA here is from genome assembly GCA_037194245.1 of Opsariichthys bidens. Classification (NCBI taxonomy): domain Eukaryota; kingdom Metazoa; phylum Chordata; class Actinopteri; order Cypriniformes; family Xenocyprididae; genus Opsariichthys; species Opsariichthys bidens. The sequence continues at coordinate 6,163,020 of CM074283.1, read as the reverse complement.
GTTTGCCATTTTGTTATCGACCTGTTGGACTACCGTTTTTTGATTCTTGCTGCCTGCCCCTTGTGTTATTTGCCTGGACTCAGTTTATGATCGAATTCTGCCTGCCCTGACCTGTATCTGTTCTACCGTTTATGATTCTGCCTGCCCTCTGATGTTCCCGTTTGCCGGTATTTGACCATTGCCTGTTTGACCCTGTTGATAATTTTAATAAAGCTGCTTATGGATCCTACATCGAGAGACGATTCAGTACACAATGCGAGTTTGAGTCGCTTATAATGTTCTTTTGAAAAAGCAACACGCATCAAACATCTTTCCAGACATGAGAAAGACAACATTTAATAACATGATTTTACTCAACTTACTTCATAACGACGGGTGAGCATCTTTCTGTGAGATGATATGGTTTTCTTACACAAAATAAGGCAGTCGTGAGTTTATTAGTCATGTTTAATCAGTCAAAGCGTTTCAATCTTTTGTTTCTGCTACAGCATTATCTTCTTCTGCTGCAAGAGCGCCCTCTGGCTTTCAAATGGAGAAGTATTTACTACCGATCACAGAGCCGTACAGCTCTGACAAGCTGCGCATTAAATAATTGCAGCCTTTGGCAAATCGCGTGCAATTTAAATGCGATAAATCGTGCATCCCTATGTGTAGCTTTATATGTAGCTTTATATCATATATCATATAACTAATAGTTGAGATTTTTGAAATAACTGAGAAAAAAATATAATTGAAAAAGAAGTGAGAAAGCATTTAAAACCCTGACTCCCAAAAGTTTTCTTTTTTCAAACACTAAAAAGTAAATTCAACAATGTCTGTAGAATGTACATACATTAATCAACATCTTTATTGCTGGGTTAAGAATAGTCTAGGAAGCCCCAGAAGACAAGCTCAGGCCAACAGACTGGACACATTTAACCCACTAGAGGGTTGTAAACAAACATTTTGGCGCACTCTTCACTGAGGCTGGGCAGATTGGACTGTTATCTGTATGTAGGCAGACCATGGAGAAAGAGACAGAGTCTGTCCAGGTACCCTGGGACAGTGTTGACAGGATGAAGGAGAATATACAGTGCTGTATCCAGACAAGGAGATGCTTCTTTTATTGACTTTGTGATGTAAACATGTCCATGGAAGCCAGGTTTCTGAAAACAATGACTATCTAGAGTAGTGTTTAGGTTTGTGTAGTATGTGGTTAAAAAAAAAAAAAAAATCAGGGTGATTCACATCAACCTTGAGATAAAAGCACCTTTGGTCAAAAGATAAAAGTTCTTTTAGTTTCTGACATGCAACAGTGCAAGAGAAAGAATCCTACCTTGTCTTTCTTCTGTTTTTCATCTTGATATATAAACCATCTCTCGCCGTTATTGCTGTAAGCCACCTTGTAGGAGCCGACAAACTGAACATGTCCAAAGTCTTTAGCCCCCTGGGTAATAACGCCTGTGATTTTTGTAGGCCGAAGCATATCAACCTGAAAAAAACAAAACAAAACAAAAAAAAACACATACACACAGAATGAGAGAGCTCTTCTAACAGTAAGATATTTTAGTGATTACTTGACTTCCCAAATAGCCTAAATCCTTCAGCCTTATCTTTGGCAATAACTTCTAAAGATACAGTAATTTTGTTTGGATGTGTATCATCAATTATTCACAGCAAAGTGGGCAATAAGAAGTAGCCTTTTATTTCAGCTCAGCAGAACTGTGATTGCTAGCCACAGCAATATGTGATAATTGCATTCACTTAATATTTTATGAGCTCGTATTTGAGTTTTTTGTAGTTGCAAAGCTGAAAAAAAAACCTTTTATTTTGTTGTGCTTTATGTAATCTGATTTGTAAAGCAACCTAAATATGTACTTTTAACTGTTTACTTGCAATGCTAAATTCTGTTTTTCAGAAAAAAATGACTAATGAAATGAAATTAATGGTGTGCTTTGTGAGCCAAAGGCATATAAACACCTAAAAAGTGGACTTGAACGGATAATCAGGCTGCAGCAGTCTCGATAAAGTTAGACATCTTAAGTCATTATTATTGAATTGTGGCTACAAATGCTTTGAACTAAACCAGCAAAACAAAAAGGAGAAGGCAGCACATTTGCACAGGGAGATAGTGTTCAGATAGTGTTGGTTGGGAAACAAAATCACTCATATAAACCCACAGCACTCAAGAATAGCCTCAATACCAGAACAAATACACCAAACACAAGAGCTTAATTTCTCAAGCCATAAAGGTTTGGTCACATTAGCAAAAATTCAGTGAGGTCCACTGACGACAGTCAATGTATGAAGCACAGCTCAAATAGCCTTAAACCAAGCAGGTTTCTGTTGGTCAGCGTGGTGAATCATTGTGACTAACTTGAACCCTAAGCTTCTGCATCAAGGTCACTGGAGAAACCCCACTGTTTTATTATTCTATGACAGAGAAACAACAACAACAAAAAACTTTACTTCACTATACAGTCAATCAACATACAACTATGGACATAGTACACTTTTTTTGTGAGAATAGAGTCATGCATTTGTCCCCCTAATGGTGTAAAACAGATTATTTCATCTAGACTCATAAACATATAACTCACGTATGCATACTACAACAAATGTGGCATTTTCAAGGTAATTGCAATGATAACAGGTAGGAGAGTGAGTGACCTGGAATGAATGGAAGTGCTTGACACACCTGCATGTCCTTGATTTCACACAGAAGCTTGAACCTAAAGCTAATCACACTCAAACCAATGAATCAAGCCAGTCCACCTGAACAAAGGAGGACCTTGACATCGAGGCATAATTGCAGTTGTGTGTAAACCTGAGGACACAACGTTTTATCTTCAACGTCAGTCATTGAATTCTGGTGTGTTAGCCTGTTAACTGTTTCAAATGATGATGATGATGATGATGATGATAATAATAATAATAATAATAATAAAAATAAACTCAATACGGGAATTTGTTAAGAATGAATTGCACTTGCTTGTTATTTCACACATGCTGCCTGAGGTGTTTTAATGCTCAATTCACTAAAGAAATTATGCAAATCAGGTTATGCCATGTTTTTTAAAATGCCAAAAGCATGCTTGTCTACACCACGGTAGATATATGACTGGTTATAATGTTCTTCTCTATCACTTAGTGACTCAATGCCACCATTTCTGTGATTTGTAATAGCCCCATGTAAATTGCACCAGCCAAATTGCACTGACTTTTTTGTGAATATGGCTCAAAATATAAACCTAATGAACATAGAAAGGTTTGTTTGTGCTGAACAGAATGAAAATATCTAATACCGAAAAATAGCTTGATTAAACTGCATCCAGTTATTGAAAAAAGTGTTTTAACATAATGCACTCAAAAGTAGCACAACTGCTTACTGTATTCACCCCAAGGTGTCTAACATTCACACAGACAGCAGGTTTGAAGTCTTTCAGACAAGGCTGACTAAGGATTGTGCATTTGGCAAAATGTAACAAAAAACTAGATTCAGAAAAATTCAAATCAAAAAAGATTTATTTTATTGTCCCTTCATTATAATACAACACCCACAAGTGTTGATATTTATTATCACAACAGTACTCTAGCTAGTATTACTACGCTTCGTAAACACTAAACTATAAATAAACTACATATTGTGGCACATGAAAGGCATTGAACTAAACAGACTTCATATGCGCTCCCACAGTTGCAATATTAGGGTCCCTGTTGCAAATGTTGAAAACACCTTTAGTTTATAATTATTTGAATTCTCTGACCCACTTTCATGCCTACTTAAGAGAAACAGGCATAAGGTAAAAGTGGGGGTGAAGAGATGAGGTATGTTCCATTTTTGATTGCCTTTGATTGTGTTTGCTACATCGTAATTTTCAGTCTGGAATTGACCCTTCACAAACAGTTTGACAGACAGGCGATCTGATCAATCATAAAGCCGAATCCGCCATTTTGTCTGACAAAGCAGTCAGGGGAGTTAGTAGATTAACGTTGGTGAACTCGAACTTGAAAAATTGTGTGCCGAAATTAATGAGCTTGCGGTGCACTGACAGCTTCAGCTAGTATTTATAAAGCGAGGGAAAGAGTGGTGCTCACTTTCGAAGTAATTCGTTCACAAGAAAAGTTATTGTTGTTCAGGAGACTTTGTGAGTACTTCATACTTATATACATTTATATACAGTGTATATATATATATATATATATATATATATATATATATATATATATATAAATATATATATTAAATGATTTATTTCCTACATGACAGTTTTACAAAACAGTCTCAGAATGGTGAACAAATAATATTTTTGGTCATCATATTAAAAATAACATTTGAAGTGCTGGAAAAATGTTGCGCATCTGTGTCCAATTACAGACACCATGTTTCTTATTCAAATGTTCCCATTAGCTTCGTCTTTCTTACAATCAATAAAACTGATTTAGGTATGTGTGATAACTGCATTAAAATATGAATACAACATTAAAAAGTCAACCATCGATACTTTTGTGTCGATGTACCGCGAGTACAGAATGACAGCTAAGCGGAAATGGGCAAGTTGGCTTATCAAAAACCAGGAAGTATGGACAATTAAAACATGTTAAAAAAAAAAAGAAAAAAAGGAAGCTGAAGCTGTATTTCTTCAGATGTTCTTATAATTCTTCGATTTTATTTTCCTTCCCTAAAATCTCACCCTCTACTCATGCACACACATTCTTCTGACACTAGGTAGCACTATAATAAGTAGTGGAACTCTGGAAACATTTGGACTACAATCAAAATCATTTGTTTTCCTTTGCAATATCTTCTTCTGTGAAATACTTGTTCGAAAACCTCTAAGTCAAGGACACCAACACAATCTGATGGAGGATGCCATCCATTTCTGATGCTAGGGGGTGCTATGACTAAAGAAAACCACTGTGCATCTGTAATATTTGCCATTTATCACCAAAACAACTATACTGTAGCCTCACAGGATTTGACCTGTCATATTTGGCCTTTTTTTTTTTTTAACACAAAGTATAGTCAGCTCCAGAACTTCTCCCTGTGATCCCCTTCATAAGAATAAAATAGAGACTTTTAAAGAAGCTGCTGAACAAGGTGGTGGGACATCAGAAGAGTTTTGAGAAACTTGCAGTCAGGGGGACAATTGGCTTTGCTTTAAGCATAACACTGTTTGTTAGCAAATCTGTTTTAAGACAGCACATCAAGCATCAGCAACTCCTGAACCCAATGAGCAGCTGCCATTTGAATGAATGGGAATGTTAACAGCTTTCAGACTTCTCTGATTTGATACTAGTTTCATTCAGAAATGTAATAATTTCATCACTGTATCTCTAGTCTATTTTAGATACAAGAGTATAAAAATAGATCTAATCTGTTGTCTTGATAAGAGAATAACAAGAAAGTTAGTGTGAACCCCTCAAAACAGACAAGACTAAGAGCAAATTAGTCCCTTGTGGTGAATATTTTATTGCTCCACTCAGTTCCTTCAAGCCTGAATCATTCTTCATCTGTACAGATTCGCACTTAAATCGCTTCTTTTCATCCCATTACATTAATTAGTTCCACTGCTTAACAAACTGCATACAAATCAGACCTGGAAAATGGAATACCTCTGGTTGAGAGAAAATGAGAGAGAGAGGTAGAGGGGAAAAAAAAAGACACATTTTTACGAGTAAAAGCATCTCCAATTCATACCAAGCGTCCAGATTTGAACAGACTTGACAGCTTCTCAATTCAGAGAGCGCTTGCTCTGCATGCATAATTCAACACAACCAAACCTCATCTAAGAGCTTGACACGCACACACACACACACACACAATTACTTCTTGCAGAAAAAACACATTTGAGAGAATAACAAACAAAAAAGTGCATTCAATCAATTAGGAACCCGTTTGGAAACAAAACGTGTGCTTTGGTGAACATCCGTATACGAGTTGAATGTGACAGCTTTTGTATTATAGAAGCTTAACGCTCTAACACTGATATTTATAAGAAAAATAAAATCTATCACTGCATTCATCCATTCTAGCATAGCTATAGATCAATTTAAAAATTTACTCCCTGGAGGATATCAATTTCTTTAGCCATCCATGCTTCAAATATAGTTAAGAGCTAAGGACATTCTTAAGGTGACAAATACAGCTCCTAGTCAATAGATGTATTGAATCATTATTGTTCATCTATGAAAGGACAGGATAGAAGCTTAGATATTTATCAGGTTGTCACAGAGCATAGAAGAGCAATGATTAAAGAAGTATGCATATTTCCTTTCGAAAGAGCCACAGGTGAAACCTGTGTGGAGCTTGAAAATCGAAAGGTTAGTGCTACAAATGTTAACATATTCAGCTATATTTCTGAAAGTACCACTGAGAGCTAACAGATGAGTAGCAGAAAGTTATTGGATGTTATGAAAATATTTTCAACTGCAAAAGATTATTTTCATACCCATATTCAAATGAGTATTTTGGATTCATCAATTTCCTTACTGTACAACAACTTCCTAATCCATTTTCTTGAATAGTGTTTGGATTTAATTTATCTTTGAATAGTTTAAACTGAAAACCTACATAATTTCAATACAAATTAATATTCCATCACATTATGAAGAATATTTATGAGCTAACAGTCGAGACACTCAAGCTTCAAGCTATATGGTAATTTTCTGCAGTTTGCAATAGGTGGGAAATACATAGGGGTTAGTAAATAAGACCCTCAGCCCATTATAGGCACAAGTGAAGAGCACAGTGACGCAGTGACAATGCATTTAAAGCAGATAGATGCAATGATTGAAGATTGTAAAGTGAATTGCAGAGTTAGATGCATCTCCTCGTTTCCTGAAGTAAAACCAATTATTGACTAATCGAATTTACACTGACACTCAGGGAAATCAACTTAAATTGGGTAAAGTGAAAGTTTCATTGGTCTTCATCTAACAGAGGGTCTGTAATGTGGATTAGAAGCACTCTCAAATTAGATTAGTTAACTTTGAGAACATTCGCAAACACCAAGTTAACATTTACATGACTTTCGCTTTTGGATAAGAGGGAGAAAACTCCCCAAAGTACGTAAACAACCACCCACATGCTTGATGTTTGAAAACACTCTGAAAGAAAAAGAACACATCTCAAATGTTGAAAACAGGAGCCTGAAGCTTCCCAACAGATTGTCTTCAATACTTCATTTCAATAGGTTTAGTTCAAAGATGAAAATGTAAAAGTGACACCGATCAGCATCGCTCCAGTGCTTCCACGGTATGGAAATGGAGCGAAGAACAGTCACATATATAAATAAATTAAAACACCTGAACCCAGAAAATTAAGGGTGAAGACTTGAGGAAAAGCCACCTGAGGTCTTGGAATGAAGGATAATGGGTTTCATTCACAAACCGTGCATATGAACTAATATGTACGTGTGAAATCTGTGTATTAACATTTTCACATTAATAGCAAGTGAAAGCAAGTGTTCCTTTTCTGCACCCTGCTGCAATAACCGTTTCCCTGGTGATCACATCATCACCATCTGCCCACAAAAAGACCTTGACGCATCTGAAAGTACTCCTGCCCTTCACCTTTTCACACCAGCACACATTAAAAAACAGGAAGCAGCTTCTCTTGGCACATGAACATAGACATCTGTTGCGTTCTCATTCTTTCAGTAAACAACTTCACAGCAAATCAATAATGTGTTGAAGGTAAAGTAATAATATTCACTGTTAAAATACTTTTTCCTATCTCATTTTAATGTACAAAGGACACCACACCATCTGTAGTCTGACTTCTGACAAACGCAATGTGGCTCTGTAGTGCTGGTGTAGTCGAACTTCTTGTATCTTGTCTTGTTACTTTGCAATAACGACCAGGGACAATGGACAATTATGCAGCATGGTGGTCATTATACAAAATTATTTGATTGTATAATGTTGTGGCTGACCCATTAGAATAAACCGTGAAATAGTACTATATAACTGAAAAGGGAATGTGTAGAAGAATATTGCTTTTTATTGTGAAATAAATGCTTATTTTCCCAAAGCTCAAATCGGATTAGACTCACCGAGGGAGCTGTTCCGTTTCATTTGCGTGCTGGATTGGAAGCAAGAATCATGAAAACATATTTTAAAAAATATATATATATTTATTTATTTTTGCCCATTCAATAATTGTATTCGAATCCTGAAGACTTTGTTTCCAACTCACAATTAGTTCATTGAGACAACATGGCTTCAGGTAGTGTTTCTATTGATTCATTTACAAGGCTGGGTAATAAGTCAAATAACATTAAAACGCTGTTTCATTCAGAATGAAGCAATGGATGTCAACCAAGCATGGGAGGGGGGTGGTGCGGGGTGGGTTGTTGATTTTTAAAAAAAAATGGGTAGACTACAAGAATGCCATTTACAAACATGTATCAGACGTTTTGCTGTACCAGAATACATCGGTGGACCGTTTTGATCCCTTGAATGGTAAATCCCGGGGCATCCTGCACATCCTTCTTTCCATGAGCACTGATGGCCGCTTGTTGAGCTTCATTTTTCATGTGTGACATTTAATCAAAACAGCAGTAGCCCCAGCCTTTATTTAGCTAGTCATCATTACCGCTCTAGGAGACAATTACAATTCCTCTCAACTTCTGTCATGTCGATTCCCTCATTTTTCCAAGGCAGCAGTTTTCTCAGATATGTTGTCTTGGGCAGTGACATATTCCATTTTTGAAGTGTGTACACAATAAACAACTGCGACAGAGCAGAAATTTAATCAACGTGTAAGTAGCAGCTTTGAGCTGTGGACATGACAAGATGCGCCCAGTGCTGTTGACTAAGGGAACTCGTTTCCATCGCCAGAAGCATCCACCAGGTTACATACCAAAACAGCCCTCAAAACACAGAGCAATTATACCAGACCTTCTGATTAACACAAACACATGTTTCTGTTTGCAGAGAGCCTGACATTAATCAAGGCATTGCCGCCGAGTACGAATCAATCTTGCATTACTCCTAATTACTGTCCCACGCCCAGGCTCCACTATTCGAGCAATTTGTTCAAGCGTAGACAGATCAGTAGTCTCTTTAGATTGGCTTCAAATATGTGTGGTGTCAGTAAAACTGTTCACCGTTAATGGGCACAGCTTGGCTTAGGGTGCGCAAAAACCGCAGTGGCAAATCTCTGCTCACAGTCACTGATTGTGCTACAATGCCTTTGCTTTGGGGTGTCTGTACTGGGTGTGCTTAATGTATTTTTTTTTCGGCACATGGCCAGTATAATATCATATATTCAAATGAATAATTGGAAAGAAGAAAGTTTTGTTCCCAAATGCCTGAAGTAAATATACAGTATCAAATAACAACCTTTTGTAAACACAACTAGTCTAATCATAACAAAAGTGTCCAAAGTTTAACATATAACAATTGCAATGCGTGTAAATGATTTACGGACTAAATGCAGCAGAAACTCCAGAACAATCGGCATATAGAGTACAGACATCACTACTTGCTTCTCACAGCGTTCAGCTGTTGCTTGGTGTTTTTGGCTTTACATTAGCATAAAGTTAAGCATTTCTCAACTCTTGGATGCCCTCCATGTCTTTTCTGACCCGCTGTCAATATCACAAATCACCACGAGAGGGTGAAGGTTGGCTTCGAATGAATTGAAATGCCTTTCAAAAAGCAAAAATTGCTTTGCTCCGTTAAATCCACTGCAACACCGTGAAGATGTTTCCGTTGTGTCATCCAAGGCAACTGCAATATCAACACACACAACAAAAACCTGAGTCCACGCTTGAGTGTTAATGAGCATTATCAAAGTCTATACTGGGGTAAATTAACTGGCAATTATTTTAGATTTTCCTGATTCATTTTGTGTAGCCCTACTCATACTGGCACTGTTTACAATGAACTATTAAATTATGAATGGGAATCACTTGTAATTGGCTAAATTAAGATCAGTAAATTAAGATTATCGTGATAAGTGATAAAAAAAAGAAAAAAAGAACTGCTTCTTTAATGACATCTAGAGCGATTTGTGCAAAGCACTGGGGATGTATTTAAAAAGGTAGTCCGCTGCTGTGTCACTGCTGCTTTGTAATGAGAGCCTTGTTCAGCTAGTGCACTTATTAATCAGAGAACATAGCATCTTTAAAAGTTCTCCTACAGTAGCAAGCTACTTATGAGAAGAAAATGCTAGAGATGATCTTAATTAAATGTAGAGCATCAGGCAAAGTGAGAAATTTATCACGGCACAGGAGATAATTAACTGAGAAAACACATGACTATCAGATGAAAAATATTGTCAAAACCTACAAATTTGAGGTGCTCGGACTGTTGAGATTATGTGGGGAGGGAAACCGATCTTAAGGTTTTTTGCATCGGCAACTGAACAGTTTGAAGGTATTTCATGTGATGTGAAGAAACATGATTAGCAAAATAAACCAACAGAAAGTGCTGCAATATTTACTGTTAACGCTTTGATGCACAAGCTATGCAAACACCTTCTAATGCATAACATGGGTCTAAAATGACCCGCATTCATTTCAATGTTATTTCATGCATGGCTGGGCATTTTTTGTTTCAAATTTTGAAATCTATTCAGCATTATTTGAAATCTATTCATGCATATTTAAGTATTTAATATTCAGTGAGCTATGAATTCTATGATCTATGATAGAATGAATATTCCAAACATTTTTTTTTTTTTGATGACCACTATTTTTATTTTATTTTTTCTTAGGTTTTGTGTTACGACATCAAGTTTACACACATGGGTCAAAAATTACCCATCTATGCAAGTGTGATAAAACAAAATAATAAAGGCAACATTTTGTTAAAATATTCATCTTAGCAGTTATATTGTGCTTCTCAATCACATTCCTCCCAGCACTGTACATTTTGCATGTCTCATTTATCAAACTCACCAAATTCAGGTCATTAGCTCATTAGCAGAGACTCCAAGACCTGAAATGGTGTTCCAGTAGGAATCATGTGAATCATGATTCCTACTGTCATGTGCACAATTTGCTATTTTATTCAGAACAAAGTAGTAAATTGTGCGCACGTTTTAGTAAATCGAGGGAACGAATAAGTAAATTGTGCGCACGATTTAGCCTACTATCCGGGGCTCTGTAATCAGTTCCAGACAACAAACTACTGTGCTAATTTCATGCATTTGAGCTAACTGCATAAAAAAAAAAACCCTTACTAAAAAAATACTAGAAAGTATTCTTAATTTAATAATTAAAAGCCATTCTCAGCACTTATTGTAGATTATACAGGAGCATCTCAAATTAGAATGTTGTGGAAAAATTCATTTATTTCAGTAATTCAACTCAACTTGTGAAACTTGTGAATTAAATAAATTCAGTGTACACAGACTGAAGTAGTTTGAGTCTTTGGTTCTTTTAATTGTGATGATTTTGGCTCACATTTAACAAAAACCCACCAATTCACTATCTCAAAAAATTAGAATATGGTGACATGCCAATCGGCTAATCAACTCAAAACACCTGCAAAGGTTTCCTGAGCCTTCAAGATGTTATCTCAGTTTGGTTCACTAGTCTACACAATCATGAGGAAGACTGCTGATCTGACGGATGTCCAGAAGACAATCATTGACACCCTTCACAAGGAGGGTAAGCCACAAACATTCATTGTCAAAGAAGCTGGCTGTTCACAGAGTGCTGTATCCAAGTATGTAACAGAAAATTGAGTGGAAGGAAAAATTGTGGAAGAAAAAGATGCACAACCAACTGAGAGAACCACAGCCTTATGAGGATTGTCAAGCAAAATTGATTCAAGAATTTGGGTGAACATCACAACGCATCAAGAGCCACCACACACAGACGTGTCAAGGAATTTGGCTAAAGTTGTGGTATTCCTCTTGTTGAGCCACTCCTGAACCACAGACAACATCAGAGGCGTTTTACCTGGGCTAGGGAGAAGAAGAACTGGACTGTTGCCCAGTTTTCAAAGTCCTCTTTTCAGATGAGAGTTTTGTATTTCATTTGTGAACCAAGGTCCTAGAGTCTGGAGGAAGGGTGGAGAAGCTCATAGCCCAAGTTGCTTGAAGTCCAGTGTTAAGTTTCCACAGTCTGTGATGATTTGGGATGCAATGTCATCTGCTGGTGTTGGTGCATTTTGTTTTTTGAAAACCAAAGTCACTGCACCAGTTTACCAAGAAATTTTGGAGCACTTCATACTTCCTTCTTTTCCAGCAAGATTTGGCACCTGCCCACACTGTCAAAAGCACCAAAAGTAGGTTAAATGACCATGGTGTTGGTGTGCTTGATTGGCCAGCAAACTCACCAGACCTGAACCTCATAGAGAATCTATGGGGTATTGTCAAGAGGAAAATGATAAACAAGAGACCAAAAAATGCAGATGAGCTGAAGGCCACTGTAAAAGAATCCTGGGCTTCCATACCACCCCAGAAGTACCACAAACTGATCACGTCCATGCCACACCGAATTGAGGCAGTAAGTAAAGCAAAAGGAACCCCTACCAAGTATTGAGTACATACAGTTGTGTGTTCAAAATTATTCAACCCCCCAATGCTGGAAATGTTTTTAGAGAATTAGAGACATTTGTAATTGAATTCAGATGAAATCCTCCTATAACTTCTTAAAGAAGCATAATATGCAAAAAAATGGACATCATTTGGTTGTTTACAGTACAGTAATACAGTTTTTTTTTGTGAATTTCATTGACACATTTTTCAAAACCCTTAAAGACTACCTCTCTGAAAGACAGAGGTCCCATTGAAGTTTTTTTCATCAGGTTATGAAGCACACCTGTGTGTCAGGGAGCAGCAATAAAGCCTAATAAGCACCACAATTAGCTAATTAAAATACTGAGCCACTACTCTCCTTCTAACCTTCTAGACATTTTGGTCATGAAACATGGTGATGTCAGTAGAATGGTCAGTCCAGAAAGACAAGAGATGATTACAAGAGAAGGCAATGGCTATAAGAAGATTGCAAAGATGATTGCAGAGAAGATTTGAAAATATAAAGATACATCATAGGCAATTCAATTCAAGGGCAACATTCGCAAGGCAAAGGCAAACTACACTGAACGTTGAAAAGAAAGAAGCTGACTTCGAAGCTGTGGCGTAGAGTGACTGAAAGAGTGGAGTGAAGAAATTGTGTGACTGAAAAAGATGGAGAAAAGATGTTTGATAGAGATGATGTTTCAGAGAACAGCACTCACCCAGATGCGTTCTGAATCAGATGCACAACAGGCCAGCGGCCCCAGCCCCTGCTCCATGCCAAGGCTTGCCCCCCAGACTATCAGGAAGACAAAAGTCAAGAGTAAAACAAAAGAAGAAGTTTGACAGTGTCTTATGATAAAAGTGATGTGGACAAAAAATGTTTGGAATGGAATTAGAATTGTAGAAAAACTGAAGAAAAAGAGAGGAAGGGCTTATGGATAGAACAAGGAACTATGAGAAATGGAAGCAAGGCGGAATTGCCTAAGGGGCTGCGGGCTTCTGTGCTTATGCAGAAGGCTCAGCGTTGGGAAGCTTCCACTTGTTCTTCAGGTACCAGTGTGCAAGGTATATTAATAGGATCTGTGATTCAAATCCATCCAGGGAGAAAAGTGAGGGGAAGTGTGATGCAACCCATCAACCAAGAGAGGTCACAACAACTGGGACTTTTTTGACACAAGCATGCTCCAACATCACTAGAGCATCATTGCAGATTAAGACTGGAACATTTTTGAATGGATTAATGTGGGAAAATAAAGAATCCAGTTGCAAGAAAGCAGGGAATTAATTGGAAAAGCAGAAAGAAACTCGCCTTAAGAAAACTTTAAGAGTGCACAAGCTTAAGAACATGATGAAATTGGGAAAGAGACTTTTCACGTTGAATGTTGACAAGACACTTTTAGCTTGCTGTTACTCCAGTTTTTAAAAGCTAAAATAAAGTTATAAAAAGTGTTTATAAAAGTACTAAATGTAATAAGACTTAATGTGTTGAACAAAATTGGAATGAGATGTGATTGAAGAAATAAAAGACATTTTGTGAATTTGTCTGACAATGGATGGAACATTTGTTTGTTCTGTGATATCATGTATACAGTAAATGAACATTCTTTCTAGAAGGCCAACAATTCACTAAAAATGTTTTTAGATAGTGAATTGGTGGATTTTTGTTAAATGTGAGCCAAAATCATCACAATTAAAAGCAACCTTAAGGAAACATTTAAAAGACATATGTGCTGACCTATAACAAAAACTAATATGAAACTATATTCATTGAACATACTTGACTTAAAGTTTTACAAAATGTCTTTGAGTGGCAGTGCACATGATAGTTTCAAGCTTTGGTTAAAATTAAATCATGCACCTCTCAAATCGTTGATGGATTTTTTGTTTGTTATACAAAACAAGTATAATAATAAGAATAGAATGAAACTTTTGAAAAGAATTGCATAAACATAAATAACTACATGTAATGACACATTAACTTTGAATGCCCCAATTGTTTCATGTAATATCTAATATAGAGTTATATCTAATATATCTAATTTGCCAGAAAATTACCAGGTTGGTATCTAAGGATGTTTTAAAATAGAAAGCAAAACTGTTTTTGTGGGTTTGTTTTTGTAGTAACTGTTGCTGCACCAGTAGGGTCAGCATAACATTTAGCATATGCTTGCATTGCTGCAATGATTCAGTAATAAGGAAGTTCTAAAAAGAGCCAAGTGCACTCTGGCAGGCTCTCTGTGTTATGCGGTTAGCCTGTTAATGTGCATAATTAACTAATAAGCCTCTGCCAGCTGGAACTGAGCATATTCACTGTTTGCTTCTGAAGATTTCACCATCTCATCTTCAAGCATCCCCCAAAAGGGAGCAAGCTTCTAATCTCATTCCCATATCTGCCTGTGTGAAACTTGTTTCTGGATTCCAGAGCACAGTGTTTGAGGATCTGTCTGATCATTCTAAAAAAATGAATACAGCAATGAAATTGTAATTCAGAACAAATGAAATAGAATAGCAGTCAAACAGTTCCAAGATGGAAGATTTTTTATTTTTTTTTGCCTACTCTTTTATGAATACTGTGAATTCAGACATACTGCTCATATTTCACATACTAGTTTTTCACCCACTAGTATGGAGATATGTGTATTTAGTCACAGAAAAGTAACATGAAAATGACATTGATGAGGGTCAGAAACAAGTTTTGTGATGAATTCATAGAATATCAAATAAATAAATATATTCAATTGATAAAATATTTTAAAAATCAAGCATACCAGGTAAATTGGACCCCTTTATGCATTCTTGGTTTAATACTTAAGCCCTGAACTGTCATAACCTCATGGGCAGTGAATATCAAGCTTCACAAGTTTCACTGTATGAAACTTTTTCACTTAGATTACAGTTTCCATCTTTCTTTCTCTTTCTTTCTTTCTTTCTTTTGAACAATAAAATTAAAATAAAATAACACAAAATATAAAAATACAATAACTGTGTCGCTACATACCAAAGGAAATACGATATCTATAAAGAGTTATAAACAATAATTGCAATATGTCCGAATAGCATGAAGCAGAAGCTTGTTATTTTTCCAACCCCTTATACAATTCTAAATAGTTCCAGTACAGTTGAGCTCAAAAATATATACACCCCTTGCAGAAAATGCAAAAAATGTTAATCTTTTTTATTATTACTGTCCTAAATAAACTATTTCACATAACAGGTCCACAAGACAAAACGACCCCATTCAAAAGTTTACATACCCTTGAATCGTGTGTCATTACCTGGATGATCCATGACTCAGTTAAACTGAGCTCTGTTATTCAGAAAAATCTGCAAATTCCAGAAAATTCTTTAAATTTTAAGCATCTTTGCATATTTGAACCCTTTTCAGCAGTGACTGAATGATTTTGAGATCCATCTTTTCACACTGAGGACAACTGAGGGACTCAAACACAACTATTTTAAAAGCTGCAAACATTCACAGATGGTCCAGAAGGAAACATGATGCATTAAGAAGTCAGCCGGTGAAAACTTTTGAACAAGATGATGACGTGCATTTTTTTTTTTTTTAATTTTGTTTAAAGACCATATTTTTTCATTTAGTACTACTCTTTGGAAACAACAAAGGATACTTACATACTTTCCCAGAAGACAAAAAAAGTACAATTTATCCAGTTCATCCGATTCAAAAAGTTTACATCCCCAAGTCTTAATGCATCGTGTTTCCTTCTGGAGCATCATTGAATATTGAATGCTTTCTTTTGTAATGTTGGCTGGACTTTGTATCTAATAATAAAACACTGCCTGCAGCAGAATCATGGGGGACCAGCCAAAACACAGTTTGGTAAGTTGCCAGGAAGGAAACGGGAAAGCTAAAAGGTTTGTAATTCTCAAACAAGGTGAAGGTGCATTAAAATTCACCGATTAACAGATTAAACGGGGAATTAACCAAGAATGAATTATGCCCAATGATTACTCAGTTTATTTGCACATGCAGACTGCGCTGTTTTAGCACCTAATTCCCTAAAGGAATTATGCAAACATGGCAAAGCCGCTAACAAAATGTGTGCTGTCCAAAATTTTCACAGTGCAATCTCCCCTCTAACAGACCAATTCTGAGTGCTCAGTTATGGAAGAAGCAGCAGACTACCACGATAGGTTATACTTTACTGTGACTGTACAGCATTACACCACTACTGCGATCAACAGCATCAGCTCTTTAAAAGCCAAAAGTACAGTTGACTAAAAACGTCAGAAACAAAGAGTTAAGCACAAACATTGCTGTTTAGATGAGAATATAATGCACTCTCTTAACACTGATATTTACACTACAGTTCAAAAACTTGGGGTCACTATAATTTTTTAAATGTTTTTGACAGAAGTCTCTTATGCTCACCACGGCTGCATTTATTCGATGAAAAGTAAAGTAAAAAACAGTAATATTATGAAATATTACTACAATTTAAAATAACCATTTTTCACGTCTTCAGTGTCACATGATCCTTCAGAAATCTTTCAAACATGCTGAATTGTTGCTCAAGAAACATTTCTCATTATTATCAATGTTAAAAACTGTTGTGCTGCTTAATGCTTTTGTGGAAACCGTGCAACTTTTTTTCAGGAGTATTTGATGAATAGAAAGTTCAAAATAACAGCATTTTTTTAATTTTTTTAAATTATTTTTTTTTGTATTAACATAAAAGTCTTATGACGAAATCAGTGTGTAAGAATTTGTCTAAAATGACCTCAAAGGCCAAATGAAATACAATGTCAAAATCTTGTGAGGCTGCAGTACAAAGGGAACCGTTCAAAAAACGTATGTGACCTCTAACAAAACTGACATGACGTTAACACATTTCTACTTGACTTAATTTTAAATAAATTATTTTGCAATGTGTGTGAAATGACACTTTATAATTAACATATCAAGTCAAGCTTCTTTCACATCTTTGTTAGTATAAAGTCTTTCCACTGAAAAGAAAGACCCCTCTAGAGGGTAATGATAAATGTAGTCTTAACAATGTGAAGAGCTTGAGACAGATAACAGGCCACTGCAGGGTTATAAATGCTTTTATATAGAGTACAAAGACCTCATCCTGAGAATCTGATTCGGGCTAACACCACTAAATAACAAAACACATGAATACATTTTAATCAACAGTTTTATACTATATCATCCTTGCAGATTTGATTATATGAACAGTCAATCATAAGTGCACGATCTTGTACAAAATTGTTCATGATGTTGTTCAGGGCTTATTGAAAATTATTTTGAAATGTTTATATGGAGAAAATGAACGGGAAAAATCCTTCCGGAACAGGCTGCTGGGAAAGTGAGCGCCATCGGTTGCGGTCTATCACATTGCTTGTCATGGTTTTGCAGAAAGGTTTTGTTCTCAATTCAGAAATTTTCCACAGACCCCCTGGCTATCTGAGACAGAACCCAGTTGGAAAACCGCTGTCTTTGATATAAATTCTTGTAAATTCTAGTCCTCATCTTTACTGGAAAAAAAGACATTGCAAAGATGTATCAAACTGTCCATGCATATAGTTCATAATGAGCAGGGCTTTAGGTCCATAATGAATGTAAGCACTCATTCTCATGCCTGCATGATGAAGGCTAAAAGTTCTGTGTGTGGAACTGAGGTCACATCTCTGTTTGAGCAGTGGTGAAGACACAGGAAACCACAAATGAGGACACTAAATCGATTCATTACACAAGAAGAGGAGGGAGAAGAATGAGCCCAAAAGGCAATTTTTCAAAATTTGAGGGGAGAAAACCCAAAGATAGACCCAGACAGGCTAGACAGATGGAAGAGGACGAGGAGAGCGGTCTCTTCACTGCCTGTTGGTCGACTCAGCATGTTTGGAAGCAATTAACAGAAACTTCAAGAGGCCTTCTTGCTGTGGAGTATGTCCAAAGAAAAAAAGAGCTGACTTGCAGTGTATTTGAAGGGGTGGTGAGTAATTGGTTCATTCAAACAGCTCCAAAACCTGTCAATGGGATTTATATACATTTTAATGTGAGTGGTTTGTTTGACCTTAGAAGTCCCTGAAAAGCAGTATGATTTGTTTTTTGATTGCTTAATGGAGGGAAACTTTGCGACAGGTGTAAAAGATAATGTTGTTTGTGACTCCTGCCTGGACTTTAATTCACTAAAACAAACTGGCTGGCAATATAAGACTTTATTTGCATCAATCTGATGCAGTTCCTAATCCAGCTAAATGAATGGAGGCAAATGAACTTACTCAATATTGACATGAGCTTGTGCCATGTAAAATGTCTGCTTGATTGAACAAATCAACATACGCAGACCAAACAGTTTAACAGGCTGGAATTACCAAGATCATTAACAAAGATTGAGATAGAGGGCTCTAACAGCAGCTTTGTTTTCACCGAAATCAATGGACATACTGTAAAAGTGGAAACATACTAAAAGCAAGTGGACCGCTGAGACATATCATCAGGATATCGAAGTAATGGGATTCAGCACAGCACTGTGTTCTGTTTGGTCAAAATGTCTCTGACATCACTGCAGTTTGTGAGGTAGATCTTGCCTTTGCAGCACTGCAATTGTCTTGATTAATTAGAATACTTAATTTGTCATTAAGCTTGATTAATTCCATTAATCTATTAAGCCTAAAGTCATTGTGTGGTGCCACTGGTATTGATTGTTCCATTGGGGCAACCACTGCTGAAGCTCACAGTTCACCATGGCAACGAATGTTTGAAATGTGCCCAACTGTGTCTCAGACTCGCTCAATTTATGTGATTGCACTGGAGCATTTATTCAGTAATCTCAGGATATTAATCACTTTTAACACCTCATGAGCTAGAAAATTATTCAGATGTGATGACATTCCCTGCATCTCATGAACAACAGTCCATGTCCTGTGAAAAATGGCACAACCCAATCTATTACAGAGCTGTCTATCAAAAATAACAAATGAAATTATATGAATGCAGGATGAAAAAAATAAAATAAATAAACATCCTGAAAATGCCTATAACGTACACTCACCGGGCCCTTTATTAGGTACACCTGTTTAACTTTTTTGTTAAGGCAAATATCGAATCAGCCAATTGCATGGTGGCAACTCATTCATTCAGGCATGTAGACATGGTCAAAATGATCTGCTGATGTTCAAACAGAACATCAGAATGGGAAAGAAATGTGTCATAATCATGTCAAGGTTGATGGTCCAGAAGGGCTGGTCTGAGTATTTCAGAAACTGCTGATCTACTGTGATTTTCACGCATAACCATCTCTAGAGTTTACAGAGAATTGTCCCATAAAGAGAACATATGGGACAGTTCGCTGCTGGTGGTGGCGTATGTCACATGTCTGTCTTGGACTTTTTTCATTTTAGTCACGTCTTCCTTTGTTCAGTTTCCAGCCACTCCTTTGTTTCTATGGTTACCATCATTATTAGTTCAGTTTTACCAGCTGTGTCTTGTCAATTAGTCTCGTTGTCTCCTCTGCTTGTTCTTTGTCCTGTCACTGTTATTATTGGATGTGTTTTGCATAGCTTTTGAGTTATTATTAAACCTTTAGAATTGTTCGGAAACCTGCTTCTCCTGCTTTCTTCTGCCTATGGACACATATTTTTGCAGATGACAGGAGCTAAAGAATTGATCCTGGCTGAGGACCGTCTGTGGGGCCTGATGCAGAATGGTCGTCCTTTGGAGAGGTATGTGGAGGAGTTTTTCGAGCTCTCCCATCAGGTGAGCTGGCCTGACGCTTCTCTCAATGTGTTTTAGGATGGGACTGGATGAGAATACAATTCGCTTTTGAAGTAGTTATAGAAAATAATCTTCCTCATCCAGCCCCATCACCAGCTCACCACTCGTTGGTTCCCTCCACATTAGAGTTTAGATTCTCTGCCCGAGCCCGAGCCTGGGTCGGGCCGATATTTCCCGCCACTATCCTCGGGCCGGGCCGATCAAGCATTGGTGTTTTTTTTAAAATCATTACTTTAACCCAATTGGGTGGGGAGAAAGCTATATATATATATTTGGAAAGTAAATACCAATACTATAACTAAGTAACAACGCGGACAACTTTGAACAAGTTAGACAAGTAAAAAAAAAACTAAAAAAACTAAATGCAGTCATGTGTCATTCGCAGTGGCTGCGTCTCCTCCACTCGCAGTCTCACACGAATCACACTGGGCAGCTGTATTGTGTAGCGTAAGTGCAACATGGAGCTCCAAGAAGTAAAGGAAAAAATAAAAACAGGAGATCTACTTTGTGAAAGTTTGGAGGAAAGTCGGAGGTATGGAACCATTTTAACCCCCGTCTTCGATAATTGCGCAACCAGGCCAGATTGTTTCAGGTATCCTTGTAAAAGGTCTGAAGATCGAATTTTATCTTCCACAGGGTCAAGACATTAGGGTTTGATTTTGTAGCCTACTGCCCAGAGAAAGCGAAACTAAAATCGTCGTCGGTGTGTTTATGCGCTATAGCCTACAAATAAACTTGACGCGCCTGAAGTCTAATAACAAATAGCCTACAAACTGCTAAAAAAAAATTTGAAGTAAAAAGCTATATTCGTCCTACAATGTTTTTTCTACTTTACCACAGCAAAGGATGTGAATAGGTAGCCTATAATAGACTTAATTATAAGCAAATGAAAAAAAATAAACGTTTATAATCCCTGCGAAAATAGGTGGGATGCGAGTGAAGATTTGGAAGGGAAAAAAACGTCAATAACAGCCCACGTATTAAAAAAAAATGGTCGGGTGTAAATCAGGCTCGGGCTCATAATTGCAGTTAATGTGTCGGGCCGGGCCGGGTTCGGACACAACGTGCTCGGGCTTGGGTCGGGTCGGGCTTAATTTTTTGGGCCCGATCTAAGCTCTACTCCACATACCCCTCCATTCTTGTCCTCCTGCTCCCCGTGTCCGATCTCAAGCCACCCCAGTCCTCTGTCCAGCATTCAAGATGGCCGCCACTCCCGAGCCTCATCCCAATATGGCCACCACAAATGAGCCTCTTCCCAAGATAGTCGCCACTCCTATGCCCTTGGGTATTTTAATTGAGTATGAGGGGATGACTTGGGGCCTAGATATGGCTCCAGCTCCTGAGTCCGCTCCAGTGTCTTCTCCAGCCCCTCAGCCTGCTCCAGTGTCGGCTCCAGCTCCTGAGTCTGCTCCAGTGTCTTCTCCAGCCCCTCAGCCTGCTCCAGTGTCGGCTCCAGCTCCTGAGTTTGCTCCAGTGTCTTCTCCAGCCCCTCAGCCTGCTCCAGTGTCGGCTCCAGCTCCTGAGTCTGCTCCAGTGTCTTCTCCAGCCCCTCAGCCTGCTCCAGTGTCGGCTCCAGCTCCTGAGTCCGCCTCAGTGTCTTCTCCAGCTCCTGAGTCCGCTCCAGTGTCTTTTCCAGCCCCTCAGCCTGCTCCAGTGTCGGCTCCAGCCCCTGAGTCCGCTCCGGTGTTGGCTCCAACCCCTGATTTTGCTCCAGTGTCGGCTCCAGTCCTTGAGTCCACTCCAGTCCCAGAGTCTTCGGAATGTGCAGCTCTGGTCATTATAGCCACAGAAATTTTGTGTGTTTGGGGGGCACACACATCCGCTCCAACCCACAAGCCCACTCCAACCGACGAGCTCACTCCAGCACCTGCTCCAGACTCTGCCAGAGAGCAAAGGGGGCTACCTGTTCACAGCCAAGTCCCTGAGTGTCCGGCTCCGCCCGATTCCCTGAGTCTCCGATTAGACTCTTTCTGGCGCGGGAGGTGATTTTTTTTTTCTTCCGGGAGGGGGAGGTAATGTCACATGTCAGTCTTGGACTTTGTTTGTTTTTCATTTTAGTCACATCTTCATTTGTTCAGTTTCCTGGCACTGCTGTTTGTTTCTATGGTTACCATCATTATTAGTTCAGTTGTACCAGCTGGGTCTTGTCAATTAGTCTTGTTATCTCCACTGTTTGCCTTATATATAAGCCCTTAGTTTATGTCTGTCCTTTGTCCTGTCACTGTTATGTTTGGATGTGTTTTGTCTACCCTTTGAGGTATTACTAGACATTTAGAATTCTTTGGAAAAGCTGCTTCTCCTGCTTTCTTCTGCCTATGGACACATGTCATTACAGCATAATGGTGTGGGGTATATTTTCTTGCCACACACTGGGCCCCAAATACCAACTGAGCATAATTTAAATGGTACAGACTATCTGAGTATTTCTGCTGACCATGTCCATCCCTTTATGAACACAGAGTACCTATCTTTTGATGTCTACTTCCAGCACCAATGTCACAAAGCTCAAATCATCTCAAACTGGTTTCTTGAACATGGCAGTGAGTTCACTGTACTCATATGGCCTCCAGAGTCGCCAGATCTTGATCTTGTAGAGCACCTTTGGGATGTGGTGGAACGGGAGATTCACATCATAGATGTGCAGCCAACAAATCTACAGCAACTGCATGATGCTATCATGCCAATATAGACCAGAATCTCTGAGGAATATTTTCGGAATCTTACTTTGTACATGCAGGTCGCACAAATATGCATTTAATTGTTTTTTCAGTAATTTGTTTATCCACAAGGTAGCAACAGTGCACTTGGGGCATTGATTCACAAGGTAGTCAAAGAAAAACTGCATAAACAGAACAGACCAATACGCATGCAAGCTACAGTGATGATGGAGGTCTACACAGACAAGAGATTGTGTGAAGAGGTTAGAAAGTACCCTCATTTGTACAACTCTAGCATGAAAGAACTCAACTTTTTTTTTTAAAAATTGTCAAATAATATTTTTATATTATTTTTATGTTAGATGTTTTGCATTTTTTTCTTTTACATAAATATTGTAATATTTACATTTTACTTAAAAGTGACAACATGCCCCTCTAATTTTGCAAATTAGAATAATTTCTGAAGGATCGTGTGACTGAAAACTAATGGCTGCTGAAAATGCAGCGTTGCCATCACATGAATACATTACATTTTAAAATGTATTAAGTTTCATGATAAACCAATGTAATTCATAATATTACACATTTAAATGAAAATAAAATTTAAGCCAGTGATTTTACAGCCAGGATTAAAGTGAAATATGGTTAAATGTGAACTGATAACAATGGTTTCAAGATGATTGGCTTGAACAATGGCAAACAGCTCTCGCTTGAAGCCTGAGATAAGGTGATCGGTTACCTTAATGAACAGAGAATGAGCAAGCTGAAACGAGATGCTCTAGGGAGAAGGGATAACTGGGATTTCGTTGAAACTTTGATTCTGGGAGCTAAATAGCAAGAATCTTTTCCTCAAAATAAAGCTTTGATCTTTGTTGAGGTTCTGTATCAGAGATCATCTGAACACTGAATGTTGTTTTATGTAGACTACACCCTGAGCTGTGCTGCAATGATCTTGTCATTACAACACACATTTCATAGTTACATGTTGTTCGCCGCTATTCTGTAGAATCAGAGCCAATAACAGTAGACTGTTCGTAACATTTAAGGATATTATAATAAACCCTACCTGCAGCCACTGGGACTGGTCACTGTGTCCAGATGTCCAGGCATTAACCTTCCCTTGTTTATCCAGTCTGGCTTTCCCAGGCTCCCAGGTGAACATGTCCATGTTAAGAGTTCTGAAGATGCTGGAGGCTGTGATTTGGTAGTCCTGAATGTGGCCAGACTTCATACCCATTGGCTCTGAACACCCTGAAGAATTCAAAGGCATGTCATTAGCTCACAGACCAGATTACACCAAAATCAACTCCCATGCTGGTATAGGCAAATATTTTCGGGTTAGTGTTTTATGACCAACCATGCTGGATATTTTTAAGCAAGTAATGCAAATAATTTATGAATTGTTTAGCTCCAAATAACAAATTCAAGCATAAAAAGTAGATAATGCAGCTGTCAGGCCTCTAGCCAGTTTTAATTTATTTGCATTGGCTTTCAATTCAATACAAAATAGATTTGTTTGTGTTGCTACCTGTTTTTAAACCCTTGAATGGATTAGCAGCTGCATTCCTCTCTAACTTACTATCTATTCACAATTCACTAAAGGTCTTTCAGGTCATTCAGCCAGGGACTTCTAAATGTTCCCCAGGCAAGACAGAAATTGAGAGATGATTGTGTTTTTTGGTAAACTCTGTAATAGCCAAACTGTTTTATTAGACTCATACACTACATTACTTTAAAACAGAGCTTTAAACATATTCATCTTTCTCTTTTAATAATAGTTGATTTATTGTGTAGTTGTTGGTCTTTTATGCTATAAATCTGTTTTTTTTTTTAATGTATATGATTTTATTGATTGATTTTCCTTAGACATATTGCACAGTACAATGATCGACAATTGTTGTTTTTAATGGTGTTATATAAAAAGTTGCAGTTAAGAAATAATAAGACTAACTCATGCTCAGATATTGAGCCGTAAATAATATGAATTATAGTATGAAATTGTGTGCATATTTAAGGCTCAACAATAAGGATGGTTCAAAGCCAGAGTGAACACGATTCAGGGCAGTTAATGTAACATTTACTTTCCTTTTGGGCCAGCACTGTGTTCTTACATCTTTTGTTCATATTGATCATGAATATGTGTTTTTTCATGTTTTGTGTTTTCATGTTTTGAACATTGCTGGATTTTTAAAGATGTCATCAAGGTTGTTAGTTACCTATATGAATGAATACACAGATGAGGTTTTGTTGACGTCTTGTGACGGTCTTGAAAGCAACTAAATGCAATCATTTTCAGCAAATGTGTGTTGATGAATTTATAGATGTCAAAGTTATATTATAGATGTATGATTTCTAGCTATTATTTAAATTAAACATCTAATTAAAAACTATATCAATATTGACATATTAAAATAATTGATCATTTTTGTGGTGGGAACATTGGCAGTGCAAGTAAAAATCTGTTCTACTAGCACAAGTGACAAGTGGATCAACAGAATCCTTGTTGTTGAGTCCTCCTTTTATTCAGATCTTCCCTAATAATAAAATGAATCTCCTGAACTGGGTAAGTGAAAACAGAACTGACTTCAACCATGTTGGGTTGCAATTTTTTGACTGTCAGAGGGACAACACCATTTCAAAGTCCCCTTTGAACGTACTCTCAGAATGATGTATGCTGAAGTGACTCACCCGTGAGCTCACAACCCAAGAGCTCCATGCGAAGCGTGCAGTGTCTCCTGCATACCTGCGGGTAGATCCTCACATACTGTGCCTCGATAGGAGGGGTGAAGGAATTAGCATATGGAGTGTTGTTATCAATATTCCCACGGAAGATCTGGAGGGAGAATGTGCGGGGATTTAACAAGATGAGAAAGCAAAGACAAGACAGTCCTGCTCCATCACAGCCACCCCAATTTATTACACTGGTCTTTAATCAAAAGTGTATATAACATTTGTATATATATATATATATATATTTCCATTGTAATTTTAAGTCAATGGAAACTAAAATTGTTTGGTTACCAATAATCTTCAATCCTATTTTATGTTACACAGAACAAAGAATGTCAGACAGGTTTGAAATGACATAAGGATGAATAAATGATTTTTGGGCATCTACCCTTTAAGTACGCAAAATAGATGTAAAAGGAAATACTGATCAAAATTTGGTATGTAAATGGAATTTAGCAAGAATATAATACATAATAATAATACAATAATACAATAATACAATGCAATACAATATAATAGAATGGCTAAAATTCCCTAACAACAATCAATGATCAAAATGGCAACTACTCAAAGTTATTAGAGGGGATTTGGACACTGTCTAAAAATAAAAAAAGATGGCATCTGAGATGATGGACACCATATGTCCTCTGAGGCCCTGACATCTCTCATTTATCCCCTAAAAATCTAGCCTGAAAATGCACACGGCGTAGAGGGAAGCAAACGCACATGCTGAGTGACTGATGTGGCTCTTTTTCGCTAATTAAAAAATGTCTCACTATATCTTCCTCTGTGCCCTTGACTTTGTACGTCCTCCAGGTCTTTCCGTCATCGCTGTAGGCCACTTTGTACGACTTAACATATTCTGGGCTCCCGATGCGCTTGGCTCCTTGGGTGATCACCCCTGTGACCCGCATCCTCCTCTGTAGGTTAATCTGAGCGAGGGTGAGAAAGAACAAAAGAGAGAGAAGAACATATTCAGAAACAAAGAGAGATACAGAAAAAGTCTTCTTTCCAATTTTATTTTAATATTGGTTTATTTCTATATAGCTCTAATTTATTTATTTTTTAATAATTTCAGTACTCGCAAAATAAACTCAGACAGCATCAAAAACCTTCGCGTTTGTCGAACCCACAGATTCAGTATGTCGTGGTGTCCAATTTCCATTACTTATTACAAACGTCATGTATTAGCAATGATGGCTTGGGTCGTTTCTGAGAAATTACTGCAAGAAATGGAAGTTGCGTTAGAACTTGCAGTAAGAGTCACTGAAAATCCTCACTAGAAAAAGCTTCGGGTCAGTTACACTTGTTTCATAAGCTGAATACAGAAGGCGTAGGACGTAGTGATTTGAACTGTGAAAGGCGAAGTGTTTTGAACTGTGAGAGGCGTAACACTTTCTTTGTCACTTTGTTCACTTTCTCTGGCAGAAGCTATATATTTTTTACTTTATAACTTGTTAAATATTGACATTTTTCTTACACAAACGCAAAAGCCGTGTGGAGTATGTTTATGATGTATGGATTTACTTTTTTGAGCTTCATACTCATTGGTCCCTTTCACAGCCGTTATAAAGCTTGGATGCGTCAGGATATTTATTAATATAACTCCGTTTGTGTTGATCAGAAAGTAGAAAGTCATATACACCTAGGATGACTTGAGGTTGAGTAAATCTTGGGGTAATTTTCATTTTAAAGTGAACTAATCTTTTAACATGACTTCAAATCAAACCATAAGCCAAATGATTGTAGTGTTAATCTTTTTATTTTTACATAGTAAAAGATTCCAACATGACTAATGACTCAGTAAAAGGAGCTATTTTGGCAGTGATGATAATGTTACAGTGGCCTGTGACAGTCAAGGCTGCTGGTGGTCTGCATTCCATCGAATGCTATAAATTGAGTGCAATCACAGCTCTGGTCAGATCACTCATATTTCTTTGTGATTTATGTCTGAGTTGCGCAGCTGTAAAGTGAAGCTAGCGATGCATAGTGCAAAGAGAGACACCGTACAGTCCTCTGACTCAATGGCCAATGATAACTACTGGATGTCACGGAACAAGTGGGACAAGGTAATATAGACAAGCCAACCTCAGAGATAAGAATTCAACAGCAGAGCAGCTTTGGAAAACTGAATCGGTGTCCTGCTAGGTGCAGATCTGCAAAAGGTGAACTATGGGTGCTTAATATTGCCAGAATGGTTTAGTCTTTTCTTTTAGACAGCAAAGACTCCTGGCCGGATGCTGATGAAATGAAATCAGTATCAACAAAATCCATTGATACACTGCAGAGGAGACACAAAAGCTGCACCTGTAGTGACATTTAGACATTTACACAGACTGTTTAATTACCATTAAATGACATTAGTTGTGTATGATGGCCTGCAATGGTCATGTAAATTTGTAATTACGCAGAAGTGAAACATAGAGTGGAACTCGAGCATTTCACACACACACACACACACACAGCACACCAGGCAAGGAATTGATTTAGAGCATTGACACACAAGCCTAGATTCTTGCAAACATCCCTGATACTAATCAAGTGTTGGCTAAAGGCAGACAGAAACCATAAATGAGTGGGACAGGACTGTGTTTGCACTGTTTATGACAGTGCAAGTGGCATAAATCTGGTAATGGATATATGGACCCATTCCTTTCTCTGACATTCAAACTTCACTGCTCTCACACAAAGATTGCTCATACTGCAAGATGAGAGTCATTTATACAAGGTAAACAATGACTAGCCGACTAGTCAACTGCTCTTCCAGACCAGTAGTCATGGAAGCCCTACAGACAGCATTTCCATTTAGACAACCCGCCAAAAACTGTTTCCACTAGACACACCCAGTTCTTCATTTCATAGTCACCTTTCTGAAGTACACCAGTGGCTGTTAAAGCCATGCCTTGTTCCATTATGCATTCCTAGGAAGACCAAGAAAATGCAGAAAAACCATCCCATGCTGGGAAAAGATCTGGCTGATTAAGCTTTGTCATATACCCACAGAGCTGTAATTTCAAATGCACATCCACATAGCTTTGCAGTTTATCTTTAAAGTAGGGCTCTACTGCAAACTGTAAAGCTGACCTAAGAAAAGACATGTCCCTCATTGAAAACCAATTTGTGTTGTTATGTATAATAGGACTGATCCTTCCAGGACCCTACTGATTCTACTTGAGGTGCATTTTTAGCAAGTATTTTGAGCTCTGCACATTGAATAGCTGTAGGCCTCTGGTTTTAAAATAGGCCTCGCAACCTGACAGCCTTCTGAGAGTGTCTTAGTTTTGTAGCTAGCCAGTAGAATATCAAAACGATCTTTTCTGATCTTTTTCTAAAATGCCACACAGGTAAACTGCAAGCACAATGGATCACAAATGCTTTTGGTAACTAGTGTTTTGGAGGAAATAATTAAAAGTAGCAATGCTACTAATTAAAAACCTACAAATTAAAGTTTTAAATTGTAAACACTGACATTTCCAGGTTACAGATGTATCTGACCGAGACAGTCAATGGTGTCATTTTTGGGAATTTAACTCTTAAATAATTTCCCCTTTACAAAATTATGAGCACTTTATTTATTGTGGTTTTCCATTATAAGACACTTAGATTATCAGTAAAATCATGAAAAACATGTAAAAAAGAAAGAAAGAGCATCAAATAAGTGTTGCACTGTTGAGAATGTAAAAGTAACATTTTAACCAGTGAATAAATATTAGCTATGACATCCACTATTTTATGCAAACTTTGGGATATCACTTAAAAAGACAACACTGGATGGAAATGCCCAGATACACATACATTCTAGAAGTGTGCATTTAAAAGACATGTGCATAAGCTACAATGGTGTCACGGTTGGTTGCAGCTAAAGAAAAGTGGCAGGATCTTTGTGCAGCTGTACCTTTTACAAAAAAAAAAAAAAAAAAATCAGGAGAAACAGGCAAACATGGGTGATGAAGCAAACCACTATGATAACAAGAACGGACAAAGAATACTAAAGCTGAGGGCTACATACTGTATACACAGGTTAACTAAGCAAACTAGAAACAGGTGTGCAACTAAATCAGTAACCCCGGTAACAAATTTAGAGCAGGGAAAGTGGGGAACAAAAGAAAACAGGAACAGATCACAGGAAAACAAAGTGATGCAAACTAAATGGAGAAGAAAACAGTACAGAAACCTGACAGATAGAAAAATATTTACCAAATAAACTGCTCGATGCGCAACAAAAAACATCACTTTGCCTCAACATAGAGTGTGATTGGATTGCACAGCATCTCAAATGTTGGTTTGATCCAATCGGAAAGTCAGACATATATAAGTCACATTTATTATATACCTCCCAGAACTGTCCCACATGATTGCGTTCACAAACACCAGGCATCCGCCTCCGAACGCTAGATAACATCAGAGTTTTATTGTGTTTCGTCTGCACGCTCTGAGATGCAAGCAATTTACAATGTACGAAAAAGCCAAAGTAGCTTCCCTGATTGCAGCAACTTTTTTTTAAAGATTTTTATTACATATATTTTGCACCAATTTCCTAGAAAATGACATTTTTTTACTCTCAAACACATGGGATGGAAACACTGCAAATATGGAAACTGTGTTTTTATTCTAAAACCTTTCCTGCGCATCACAGAAAATCAGCTGCGTCTCTCCACTGCAGCTCCTTCATGTCAGTCAACCTGCATCATGTATTCAGTCAACTGTGCACACAAATCAATAATCAATATTAAAAAGTACAGTGCATGTTTTTCCTTCATTGCGAGTGTTTTGTAAATACGTATGTCGACGTATGTGTCAGTAAAACAGCTCTAGAAAAATAAGTTTGACCGTAGCATAATTGCCTTCACCCCTTTACTTCTTGCTACCACTGTGAGTTTTCTCTTCCACAGCAGGGCATATCCTCAATGCTACTGTTAATCTGAAGCACACAACTGAACCTGCTGTGGGAGAGAGGGAGGACGTGCCCACAGGGACTGACATCATGCCAAACCAAACTGTTGTGTAGGTCACGACTCAGTGCAACTCAGCTCTGGTCTAACAGACACTATTACTCAAATTTAAGTGCTTAGTGGGAGAGCAGGGGGGAATCTAAGATTATGTAAAACAGTGATTCTAAGATGCTTTTGCTTTAGGACCTAGAATTTCTCTCGGACATCAGGTGGTAACCCAGCACACTACACAAGTCAAAACAAAATATCCCCAAAACACTTACTTGTATTAACACTACCCAATGCACAACAACAGGCATAGTTAATATCAAATCAAAATCAATCAATCAATTTATTTTTATTTTACATATTTATTTATTAACATTACAATTTCATAATTGCATAAACAGTAACAGAAGTATAACTTTCCATAACACACGGAAAAAATACTGTTTATTGCACAATATTAAAAAAAGGGCCCTGAAACACTACATTTTATGAACATTACCCTAAGCACATTGAAATGTAAAACTAATAAATTGATCTTGTTTGTTTGATTGTTTACATAACTATGGCTGATACTATGTTTATCATACACTATTCATTAAAATGACCCCAAAACACTACATTGTATTAATATTACCCCAAGCTCAATTATATTCATAATAAATGAAATATTTTCTATTAATATTTTTTGGGTTTGCTTATTAATTTGTTCATTACATTACAATTTAGAAAATGCGCAAAACAACAGTGATTAACACATGAAACAAATAATGTACTAAACACTAATAATATTAGCTACATTATCCATATTAGCTGCAATAATATTAGCTGTATAACTGGGCGTATGATGTGTAACAAAAAATATGGAAAGTGTTTTTTCCCCTCCCTTTTAAAGACTATTTATTTTGCTACAACCCTGCATGATTATATGGTTAGTTACGCTTTATATTTTGCATTCAGCATTGTTTTTTCCCTAGCTTTCTGTGACCCTATCATAACTATCCCGCAAGCCATTTTTAGGGTCGCGACCCACCAGTTGAGAACCAGTGATGTAATAAATATATGCAGTACAATGCAAAAGACTAAATTAAAATAAAGAGATTTCAAATCAGCTCCCTCCTACACACCACACTTCCAGCATGTACCAGAGAGAGAGATCGAGAAAGAGGAGCACTAATGTCCTTCTTGCATGGCTTCATGGCAGGAGGGAGACTGAGAGCAATATGGAAATGAGAACATGCTGATGCTCAACACGGTGTGTTCCTCCTGTCTGTATGCATACACATGTATTAATGCAGTCACTTGTGCACATATGGCACAACCCCATCCATCACACTCTACATATGTACACATGAACCGCCATCGTTGAGCAAAGAAGTGATCTGCACGTAATGAGCCTTTCAAAATAACTCCCACACTATTTCTCAGCATAACTCCTCTGTCTAACTAATGGAGAAACGCTTGAAGACCCTAGACTGAGTTAAGGCATTTAGTCTGCCTTCAAACAGCGAGTGAAAGCAGTCAGTCAAGTCTTTGTTTCCCCTAGAGGTAAAAAGCTGTCTGAGAGGCTCCTGAGGGACGGGGCGTGGAGCGAGGCCGAGTGCTTGGAGTGTGGAAGGAATGGGAAGACAGCTCAAGCTCGTAGACAGACAGCCATGAAATGGGAGAAAAGTAATAGTCATAATACAGGGTTTAAAATGATTTGTTATCGCTGAGTGGGGAGCGTGTGTGCGTACACGTTGCTTCACAGTCAGCTACACTTGATGACAGCTAATTCACCATCCAACTGTGTGTGAGCAGTGGGCTGGGATTTTGAGGGACCACACAAATCACTTGCTGAATTCGTTCTCCTAGCCTTTAAGTCTCTGAAGATGTATCAGAAACTCACTAAACCACTGACAGTGGCTATATAGAGCACACGCTGGGAGAACACGCCAAGTTTTTGAAAGAACAATCACTTTTCTAATTTTTCTAGTTTGACATGCTTGTACAGTAATTAGAAATAATTGTAACAGTAATTTGCACTTCACTCACAGACGTTTACTTGCATTACTCATGGAGAGATCTTCACCTTTGAATATTCAAAATATTCTTTGATTTAAAGTTACATCTCACAAGTTGATTTTTTTCAACAAAAATAAAAAAATAAAGCCAAACCCTTTAAAAAGGAGGTAATAAATAAATAAATAAATAAATAAATGAATAATAACTTTGGTAAGGGGAACACATATTCACTTTTAACTACGACTTGTCCCTCAATAAACTCATAATTTACTGCTTATTAATAGTTAGGGTTGCACTTTATTTTACAGTACGTGTACTTGCAGTGTACTTACCTAAGAAAGTACTGGATAACATAAGGTAACTACATGGGTTAAGGTTAGGTGTAGGTTCAGGGATAGTACCAAGTTATTACCTAGTTATTGCAATTACTGTAATAAGTACACAGTATGTTCATGGGAACAGGACTGTAAAATAAAAATAAAATATAAAAATAAAGGTAGTTGTTAAGTTTAGGTTTTGGTAAGGATTAAGAATGTAGAATAAGGTCATTTAGAATAAGGCATTAATATGCTTAATAAATACTAATAAAGAAACATTAGTCTAGTATTAAACATGCCCATAAGCAACTAGTTAAAACACTCTAAAATGAAGTGTTACCATAATAATAATAATAGTAATAATAATAATAATTCAATACAAATATGTTACTCAAAATCTAACACAGAGTGTTAACTTGACTACAATGTTAATAGCTTGTCTAATTTTGTAAAAGGTTCATTAAAGGGTTAGTTCACCCAAAAATGGAAATGACCCCATAATTTACTCACCCTCAAGCTATCCTAGGTTTATATAATTTTTGTCTTTCAGCCAAACACAATCAGAGTTATAATAAAAAAATTTCCTTCCAAGCTTCATAATGGGAGTGATTGAAGGATGCGATTTTGAATCCCAAAAAAGTGTATCCATGGATCATAAAACGTACTCCACACAGCTCCAGGTGATTAATAAAAGCCTTCTGAAGTGAATTGATGCATTTGTGGAAGACAAATATCCTTATTTAAAACTTTATAAAGCAAAATAACAAGCTTCCGGCGCGACTGCCATAAACATTCGACTTGCATTTAAAAAGAGTTAACTTCCGCGATCAGTGGCGTTTCTACACGGAGGCCTAGAGAGGCCCGTGCATCTGTAGACATGTCCCTGGCCACCCCTGTGGCCCCCCTGTGCTGACCAAAAAAAAAAAAAAAAAAATTATGAATTTATTATGATTTTACACGCGAGCGCCAAAAGCGGAACCAACGCGACGGAACGTTCTACACGGGTAAATTAGAGCGGCGCCGGAGACTCGTATCTAGTAAGTGACTTGTTGTTCTTGCACATAACCATGTTACTTTTGTTCCTCACACTGATAATGAAATCAGGTTTGTAAATGTCTGGAGTCGATATGTTAGAAACTTAATATCTAAGCAAACTCATCAAAGCAGAAGCGAATATACAAATGTCACTATCCTTGCTAGGTCTACACAATGTTTTGATGTTAACCACGTAACTTCATTTGTCTTGGCAGTTGCATTGCGATAACATACATTTGAGTAGAGTAATCAACACTAGGCAATCTGCCCGTGTTAAGTAGGGAGGGATGGTTAGGCAACAAAATGTAATGCATGTTTTTTTTCTTCCGATAGTTATCATGAAACGAGGAAGGGACATAGCGTCGTTTTTTGCCCCAGTAAACAAAAAAGTGAGAGAAACAAATCAAGTTATTGAGAGAGTTGAGGAGCATAAAGAGGGAGAGCCAGAGGGGTCAGTGGAGGTTGGAGAGAGGGCAGGTGATGTAAGTGAGGACTCTGACACAGAGAGGGAAATTCCAGAGGGTGAGGAGGATGAAGAAGAGGGTAAGGAGCATGAAAAAGAGGATGAGAAGGATGAAGAAGAGGGGGAGGAGCATGAAAAAGAGGATGAGGAGGATGAAGAAGAGGGGGAGTAGGAAGAAAACATACAGGGACAGAGAGAGGAACAGCCAGAAGGACAGAAAGGAGATCCATGTGGATCAAGTACTGCACCATCAGGTTTGTGATGAAGAAGGTTATTACTATTTGCAAAGCAGTTCAATTATAATTTCATTGTAGGCCTACTATATGTCCTTAAATCAAAGATGAATTTATCATCATTGCTCCATCATTACTCCAGTCTTCAGTATCACAAATCCTTCACAAAATCATTGATAATAATCATCGATATTGATGCACCTACCTTTTTTGCACCTGCACTCACTCTAGCACAAATGTTGTAATAAATGTTTATGTGATTGTAAAGTAAAATAAAGTTTATAATCTTTAAACATAATTTTTACCATTTGTAATGTGCCCCTCTGGTTAAACACTGGCCCCCCCTTGGCCCCCCTAGTAAAATTGTCCCGCCATTGTCCGCATAACATAACATACTACCCATTATAACGAAGGACATAGAGTAGTTCATCATGGTATTGTGTACTACATAGCGGAAGCTAACGCTTTTTAGACACAAGTTAAATACACATCGCAGTCGCACAGGAAGATTGTTATTTTCCTTTTTTTGTTTGTTTTAAATAAGGATATTTGTCTCACACAAATGCATCGATTTTAGTTTTAGACATTATTTAACCCCCCAGAGCTGCTAAAGGACCTATTCTGATGCCAAATTTATCATTCATTTGCTCAGAATAATCTTAACTTTAGCTTTTTGTCCATCGCACCGTAAAAAAAGATACAATAATTAAATGCTAGAAAGTATCTTTCATTGGTAAAATATTTAAATTGCTGGATTATCGAAAGATAGGATGGCTATTTAAGACATTTAATATATATATATATATATATATATATATATATATATATATATATATATATATATATATATATATATATATATATATATATTTATATATATATATATATATAAATGAACTATATAATTCTTTATTCGTTACTGTGATATAAAAATACTCCTACTATAATATAATATTCTGGTCACACGGCCAACCCATAATGTTAATTATACACCAAATTAATCTCAATCTATCCATTCATAGACTTGCACAAGACAAAAACAGGGGTGACCAATTAAAACTGTGTGACTAAAAGGCCATGACTGGGTGATACTTCATGCTCATAATGGCCACAGATGCTGGAGTCACTTTATCTAATGGAGATACACACTGGTGACATGTGTGGAGGGGCCATTGGAAACATCTGGCATGGCAATATTTGTCAGTTTTGCGGAAATTGATTCGGATGCGGACGGTGGACATAAAACGGCTGCAATTCCCAAAGGCTGTTTATCAGCCTGACACCCAATCACACAAGAGTCGTTTACCAATCATGATCTCAATTCTCCAGCTACTGACAGGGTTTTTAAGTTGTTGCGGTGGGTGGTTGCAGAATGAGAGTCCTGCACAGACATGAACAACACTACAGACTCTACTGATTCCAGTATATATATCTGCCTTCATGATCATGCTTAATTTAAACAATTGGGGTCCGTTCACATATTGCATATTTTGTGCGCTCGTTATATTATAACAAATTTATTATTTCAAGTTCATAATGGAAGCTGCATGCGCACCGTTTTCCAAGCGCAGAAAGATGAAAAAATATTTTTCAGAATGCCGCAAGCGCACTGCAGATCACATGACAAGAACCACCCGATGAACTGATGAAAACATCGAAAGGTTTTTTTTTTTTTTTTTTTTTTTTTTTTTTGAAATGTTGTAAAATTGATGTGGAGATGGTGTTTTTATAACTCAACAGGTGAGCAAGATATTTTATATTCAGCGCATTGTAAATCATTATCTATTGGGTCATTTCATTGTAGTTTTTGTAGCACTGTGCTGAAATGTATTTTCAAGGAAATACCGTGTTATGAGTATAGCTACAGTAACATCTTCAAGTCAGCTTGAGATCCTTTCCATCTAAATTGTTTTCTGTATATATCTTAAGCCTTGTAGTGAATGTTTTCTGAGCAGTAGGATAACCATATTCATCCTCACAGCCACACAGAGCCGAAGCACAGTCATAACAATGTTCGTAGTTTTTTTTTTTAAAACCCCTAGATGGCCAAAAAAAAGAAATCCGACCTCCTGTAGATAGTCTGTAAATAATCAACTATATACAGCTGATTTTTAATTTTTTGTTTCTTTATGTGATATGATACGTTTTTCTATATATATGTGTAGACTATATAGGTTTTGCTGTCATAGTAATTCATTTGTATTTAAAAAAAAAAAAAAAAAAAAAAAATATATATATATATATATATATATATAAAATAGAGAACAGTTATTTTAAACTATAACAATATTTCACAATATTGATGTTTTTACTGTATTTTTGATCAAATTAATGCAGCCTGGGAGAGACTTCTTTCACAAGCTTAGTTTTTTAAACAGTATAGCATTTGTGTACGTGTACATACAGTAAAGTGTTTATATATAGTCTCTATAGGACTGACAGCGGTATTCTGTTGCTGTCTTCCATCAAGACAGTGGCATGGCTTACAGCCCTGCTCATTACCTCTTAATGAACTATGACTCATCTCACGCAGGAACATGCTTGCAGTTAACTTAACCACCAAAAGCAGTTAACCATCATATTAAGCCATGCTATGACACAATCTGCTGAGTCACGCACAGTTATAATTATCCCACCTCAAACATTCAGGCTTTCTGCTGTGGTGAGGGCATTTTCAAAGATGATGTGCTACTTTTTACTGACAGTATCATCCCTCAGGATTGTCACTGGTGTCTGCAGGGATAATCTCACCCTTCAGTATATATTGTCTGTATGAGAAATCCTGTACTCAAACCTTTTCTAATGTTGGATGAAAGGCAGATTTTAGACAATAATAATGCCAAGTAAAGTTTTTCAGACCAATGTGCAAATAAAAATTGAAAGGCCTAGAGAGAAAGAAATAGATAGCGATGCCTCAAATTTAAATTAGCCAATTAAAGATTGCTATTTAAAAGCTCTATACTTTGAGATATAGAGGCCAGGTAGCCATTTGGCACAGCCATGTAAATAAACTGACTGCATTTTTTTTTTTTTTTGACTCAATGTATATTATCATATTTCTATTGCATATACACTACCGTTCGAAATTTTAGGTTAAAAAACGTAATATTGTGGAATAGTATTATGATTTAAAAGAACTGTTTTCAATTTTAATGTGTTTTTAAAAATGTAATTTAAACTAAAAGCTGAATTTAATACATCATTACTCCAGTCTTCAGTCACATGATCCTTCAGAAATCATTTTAATATGCAGAAAACCAACGTATAAACATTGAAAACCATTGTGATGCTTAAAATTTATAGACCTTAAATTAATAAAAATATAAAATCTTATGAAAATAGAAATTTTGCAACATTTTATGTCTTTACTGTCATTTTTGATCAATATAATGCATGCTTGCTCAATAAAAGTATTACTTTCTTTTTTCTAAAAAAAAAAAAAAAAAAAAAAAACTGACCCCAAATGTTAGAATAGTAGTGTAACTTTAAATATGTAAATTAATTTAAATAGGAAATATGTGATTTATGTTTATAGTGACTTTAAATGTACTGGGTCATGCAGATCATTATGGTCCATATTGTGTGGTATTGTCTCACCTATAATATAGTCCTCTCACAGTGACAATAAAACCTCCCAAAACAGTGTCGTATTCTGCTTGTAATTCATGTTTTATGTGCTTGACAAACAATCTAAAAAGTATGATGGCTTCGCAAAATAAACACAGAGACTGAACCCCAGTTACAGATTCAAGGGAGGAGCTTAGCCTGTTTAATGGCTGGAGAGATAGGGTTATGGGTAGGGTTAGGGTGTGGTTGGGGGATGCAGCTCCACCCATCATGCCCATAGTAGGTCAAGAGACTCAACAGCCATTAACACTACATGACTGAAAGGAGCCGTAAGAAGCAACAGCAGTGCAAATAATGCAATTAATACCACAGTGCATGCTGAGAACTCTTTAAAAGTAGGCTATATTTACAACTTATTGTGCTGTCTTTGTTATTGTACAGTTAACTAGGCTATGTAGTCAATTACTGCCTCATAATGACTAAGGAAAGGAAAAAAAAAAAACATTATATTCAATGAAATTTGAGAACAGACACAGGGGTCCATCTGATTTCACCCACTTACGTCTGGCCTTCACACAAATGAGTCAAATGAGTGTGAGTGTTATTGGCAACATGGATGATATACTCAGAACTGACAGCAGTTACAAACAAATTCATAGCCTGAGATACTTCATTTAGTGGTGTACGGTTGCGATATTTAAACTGGGGATAAATTA
Organism: Opsariichthys bidens; assembly: GCA_037194245.1. Taxonomy (NCBI): domain Eukaryota; kingdom Metazoa; phylum Chordata; class Actinopteri; order Cypriniformes; family Xenocyprididae; genus Opsariichthys; species Opsariichthys bidens. The sequence goes on along the minus strand of CM074283.1, from coordinate 6,124,163 downwards.
CACAAATCGATTCTGAAAGGTAACACTAAAACAAGTCTGGGAAGGATAAGTGCTGATATGTTATAATGAAAGCCTTGGATGTTACAGAAGAGAACTTAAATGATGCGATTCGGCAAATTGAGGAGACATACCAAATCCTGATCCCCCCAAGAAATGAAATAAATAAATGAATAAAGCACGCTGCTGAGTATTCCACTTCCTTCATGTTCAAAAGTGCCACTTCTTCAGTTATGAAATCTCATGCTTTTGTCCACTATGGGCTTAAAGAAATTTCCCCAGTGTGTCACAAAGCAATTTCACACAAGCAAGAAGTCAAGATGCAAGTGCTACTGACAAATCTGCCTCTGCCACCCTCAAAGAATTACATGTTTACCTCTAGCTCTTTCTCTCTCTATTTAGTAAACAAATCGATTTGTCTTCATTCAAGAGATGAGAATTGTAAAATTTTATTATAAAGAAATTGATACTTTTATTAAGCAAGGATCCATTATATTGATCAAAAGTGACAGCAAATCATTTATCATGTTTCAATTTCAAATAAATACTGCTGTTTTGTTCCTTTTCATTAAAGAATTTTGGAGAAAAAAAAATGTTAAGCAAATCAGCATATGATTTAGAAGATCATATGACCCTGAAAACTGGAGTAATGGCAACTGAAAATGTAACTTAAAATTAAAGTTTTAAATATATTAGAAAATAATAATATATTAAAACAAAAATATAAGTATATTAAAACAAAAAAGTTATATTATATTGGAATAATATTTCACAATATTATTGTTTGTGTGTGTGTGTGTGTGTGTGTGTGTGTGGGGGCGGGTATTCCCTATGTTATGGGGACCAAATGTCTGGCCAGGTATAGTAATACTAGTAAATTGTGATCTTGTGGGGACATTTTTTTGGTCCCCATGAGGAAACAAGCTTATAAATCATACAGAATTATCTTTTTTGAAAATCTAAAATAGCAGAACATTTTCTGTGACGGGTAGGTTTAGGGGTAGGGGTAGTGAAGGGGGACAGAATATAAAGTTTGTACAGTATAAAAGCCATTACACCTAAGGAATGTCCCCATAAAAAAATTAAAACACAACATGTGTGTGGTTCAGGTATACCCTATGTCCTCACAAAGATGGTTATATCCAAAATCCTTGTCATTGTGGGGACATTTTTTGGTTCCGGTTAGGAAAAAAGATTACAAACCATTATAAGTCAATCATACTAAATGAAGTTTAGGTTTAGTGTTAGAGCAAAGAATATACAGTTTGCACAGTATAAAAATCATTATGTATATGGAATGCTCCCAAAATACATAAAAACCCAACATTTGACGTCATAAAATGGCAAAAGCATAGCTTATGAATAATAAGTTATGCACCAACAATTTAGCAAGAACTTTTACAGTTTTGATGAAGACACAGTACTTTGAGTAGCTCAAGATGAGAGGATCCAAGACAACAATGAAATGTAAACAATATTATAATTATAAATGAAATGAGATTAAAATTGACGAAACTAAAAACAGTCCTAATAATACAGTGATTTGAGGGAGCACTCATTGTCACTGATCAGTTCAAGTTCTTAAATGAACTTAATTCCCACATCTGCCGCTGTCATTATTGGGATTTTATAGCTCAGTGGCTATGCATGGATCAACTGCTTAATCTTAAAGATGAATCGCTGGTTTATAGATAACATTTTTGCTTTGAGTATGAGGACTTCTGGGTTCTATTCTACTAACATATTTCTCTTCAGCTCTGGCGTAACTTTTGAATTGTAAAATAGTGCATTACTCACATACATTGAAGTAAATGGACACATTATGTCTTCAAGTGTCCTTTTAGGGTCTCTATTTTTAATTTGTGCTTGAATTACTGTATAAATTAATTTAAAAGGAAGAATAAAGCGTGTTGCATTTTACTCAAAACCTTTTAAAATGTAATAGGTGGAATAATTAATAATTAATAATGTTCACGAAAATAACAATTTATCTGATGTACAGATAGACTAACTAAATTAATAACTATTGATTTTTTACAATGGAATGAATCAATAATAAATTTACTTAAGATGGACAATGACACCATTTTATTTAAGAGCTGCTTTGCAGCCAAAAATTATTTGCCAATTATCATTGTAAAGCTGCTTTGACACAATATGCATAGTAAAAGCGCTATATAAATAAAGATGACTTGACCTGAGTCGACAAAAACAACATTGCCAAACATGGCAGAAAGTGGTGATGACGTCCCCACTGCCCCCAATGTAAATGATGCTAGAGCTTGCATTTTGTTCACCACTACCGCACCTGAAGGCTTGAAGACCGCTTGAGAAGCTGAGGCATAAATGAGAGGACAGGACAGAATAAGAATGACAGTGTGGAAAAAGCGTGTTAACGAGAGCCAGACAAACAAACAGTGTGTCGCCTCTGATTTAAGTGACGAGAGCTTAGGATAGGTCATATGGTGACTGCCACAGTATATGGCCTTAAGCCAATCTAATATTTCTAACACAACTCTCTGTGTTCTAACCCAGCAGCCCCAGAGCACCAAAACCTCCATCCCAAGTGGCATCATTAAAATCAGACAAACTCCCTAAATGCTTTAGATTTCTCCCTTTTTTCTTCTTTAACCCTCTCTCTCTCTCACTCCACCTATAATCCTCACTCTTTACCTGCGAGCAGCCAACGGCGCACAAATTTCTTTCTTTAGCCGAATTTCATCTCAGCTCCTCACAGAGGTCAGAGTTTTACACTATGCTGCTTGCACAGACAAGCCGCTGAATATCAATTCAATGAAGGATCAAATTCAGTCTCCCTGTCTTTTACAAGCAGGCATTTAAAGAATGAATCCGAGGTTGACATGAGGCTACTCATCGTAAAACTAGAGGTAAATGGACTGAGACTTCCATCCACTGTGATTGTCTGCATTATCAATCAAATGTACTCTGCTGAAGAACCCGTATATGAATACTAAACCATCTACCCGAAGAAGCTCAAAGAAATGGATTGATACACAAAGATGTAAGTTTGCCATCGCCATCAATCAACAGTAATGGACTAACATGAAGTGGTTCTGTGAATGGATAATGCTTGTGAAACATTTCTGACAGAATTGCAGCCAAGGAGGGAATTTGATAGAAAAAAAAAAAAACTGTTTTGATTTCTAGAGTGGATAACAGAGAGATCCTGCTAAATTCACAGCTTCCATGCTGAAGAAACCAAAAACAAATGAACTGCACAACTGTTTTCAACTGATAAGATTTTTTTCTTGAGCACCAAATCAGCTTATTAGAATGAGTTTTGAAGGATCATGTGACACTGAAGACTGGACTATAATGGTTGCTGAAAATTCAGCTTTGCCATTAGGAGAGTAAATTTATCTCACTGGTAATGAAAAAGCAATATACTACCTCATCGATTTGAATACCTCACATTGTCACTTTGATCTTCTGAACTGTCGGTCCATTTTCAATGACAATAAACTTGACATTTTTCTTCTTACTGAAACATGGCAAGTTCCTGGTGATGTTCTACAGTTAAATCAACTCAAACCATACCATAAGTACCACAGTAAAGGGGTTGGTCTCACAGTCATCTATCGAGATAACTTCCGACTCTCACAACTTGATTTTCATGACACTACCACATTTGAATATATGGCTTTAAAGGCTGACTCTCATAACTCTCTTATAATTATTTTACTCTACTGCCCTCCTAAGACCCTGTTTAAGTTTTTTTTTTTTTTTTTTTCCGAACTCAGTGAACTGTTGATCCTTGCCTGTTCCTTGACATCTCCTGTTTTACTACTTGGTGACTTCAATATTCATGTTGATACTGTCTGTTCTAACACAACTCAACTACTGTCAGTTTTTGATTGTTTTAATTTGACTCAGAATGCTCATTTTCCTACTCACACTCATGGTCATATCCTTGATCTAATATGTGCATCATTGGTGGAAATCTCTTCTATGATTCCTTTTAACATTGGTATTTCTGATCATGAACTTAGATTTCAGATTAAGTTTACCTGTGCGTAAGAAATGCCTTAAGACAGTTATATCATATCACAACCTTAAATCTGTTGATATTGCATCATTGTCTGCCTCTATTGTTTCCTCCACTATTTCTGAAATCTTTGATATCTCTTCTCCCTAACTGATACTCTCTAGAAACCACTCCATCATCTCTGATATCTCTGATAGTGTGCTCCTGTTCAGATCAGATCCATCCAACTCACTCACACTTCCCCTTGGTACACTCCTGAGCTACGCATCCCAACGGCTACCGGTAGACGTCTCTAGCGTCTTTTCAGGAAAACAGGCCTCACTGTTCATTATTTAGCTTTTCCTGGACACCTCAAAAACTATAAATCTGCTCTGAACACTGCTCGTTCTGGTTTTGTCTCTGCTATGATTAACAAATCAGGCAACAGGCCAAAAGTACGGTGGCCGAGAGAGCTCAACATGCTGCAAATAAGAAAACAAATGCAAATAGAAAAAAAACACCAACAAATTAAGAAAACGTGATCATCAGTTTGACAACACATGTGCTGCAAATGCTCACAACACAAGCAAACACAGAAACGCGCTGCAAATAGCACAAACCACAACGGAAATGTTTCAAGGGGGACCCCAAAAAGTGACGAACCGTAATAGGAGCCGCTTATTAGCTGTGTCCGAAACCACTCACCCGCTCACTCATTCACTAATCCCTAAATAGTGTATGGCATTTGAGTGCACAATGTGTTCACAGTCATTAAATACTATAAAAAAGCTGCAAACAAAAATAAACACACATAAAGAATTGAATATTATTTCATGTATTTATTATTTTTAATAAAGTGTTTTTCAGTTTGCTAGGAACTCACGCTCACAGATGACGTGGTCATCCTCAGACGGCCGTTACGATGACATTACATTAGTTTGCTACAGATGATTAATGAATATTTTTAAATCATCCACTAAATTCTCTAAAATCTCTAAAATTCTATCAAATCTCTTAAAGTTTAATGAGTTAAAAACAATGCCACATATTAAAACACTTTGCTGTTAGTGAGTTAATGCCTACATAATATAATTTAATAACATTTTCTAGCTTGTGCTGTTGTCAAGTAGGGTTCATCACTTTTTGGGGTTCCCTTGAAACATTTCCATTGTGGTTTGCGCTATTTGCAGCACGTTTCTGTGTTTGCTTGTGTTGTGAGGATTTGCAGTACATGTGTTGTCAAACTTATGATCATGTTTTCTTAATTTGTTGGTGTTTTTTTTTTTTTCTATTTACATGTGTTTTTTTTATTTTTTTTTATTTGCAGCGCATTGAGCTCTCTCGGCCACCATACAAAAGCATTATTTAACGCAATAAACAAGCTCATCAAACCTCCATCTCATGATGCTCAAATTTCAGAGGAATTAGCTTTTCCTTGACCAATCCATCTTCTGTCTCTGAGCTAATGTTGAAATCAAACTATTCATCCTGTCAACTTGTCACTATGCCACTCTGTCATTTCTGCACCTATTTCTCACTTCATTAATACATCTCTTACCGCTGCTTCATTCCCTCTGGTGCTCAAACTGCTGCAGTTACCCCGGTTCTCAAGAAACCCAACCTCGACCCCTCAGCTTTATCTAATTATCGTCCAATTTCAAATCTCTCATTTTTTGCCAAACTACTGGAAAAAAACTGTTGTCTGACAATTTTACATTCCAGTGCAGGATTTGAGATCTCTGCCTGTTCCTCTGAAGCAAGGTAACCTCTGAGTCAGATTTTACATTGTCATGGGTTTAATTATCACATCTACGTTGATGACATACATGTGTGTGTATATATATATATATATATATATATATATATATACTATATACGAAATGTACGTCTCCTCTACTTACTCAATTTGATAAAATTGCCACCTGTGTGATTGATATAAAAGAATGGCTTACCTCCAATTTCTTGAAATTAAACAAGGAAAAGACAAAAATCATTATTACTTCAACCCCATTGCTTACTAACGAAATTCCCATTGACTCTGCCTGTGATATTGCTGGTACTCTCATCAAACCACCCAGTAAAATTAAAAACCCTGGTGTCATTTTTGATTCCTCTCTCAGCTATGAGGCTCATATCAATTCTGTCTCTAAATCTACTTTTTTTTCACCAACATTGTATTTCCAAGCTCTGTCCTTTCAATAGTGTTAAAGATGCTGAAACGTTTATTAATTCCTTCATTTCATCCCGTCTTGACTATTCTAATTCCCTTTTCTTTGGTATAACTGCTAGCTCCATCACCCGACTATAATATATATTCAAAACTCCGCTGCAAGAATTCTCACCCACACCAAACGTTCTGCCCATATCACCCCTATTCTGTTTCATCTTCACTGGCATCCAGTGACATATCGTATCAAGTGCAAAATACTCCTGCTCACTTTCAAATCATTGCATGGCTTGGCTCCTAGTTATCTCTGAAATCTGCTTCTTCCCTACATCCCAACCCTATCACTTCGTTCATCTGAATCTGGTCTTCTCTCAGTCCCTCTGTGTCGCCTCTCTTCTATGGGAGGCAGATCATTTAGTGTTATTGCACCCAAACTCTGGAATTCCTTCCTCAGGTCTCTCTGCTGTTCTACTAATATCTCAAAATGCAAATCCCAACTTAAAACCTGAATGTTGTTCTCTGAATGTTACCACTCATAAGTTGTGTTCTGTTTTCCTCTGTCCGTGATTATATGTTGTTGTGTCTTGCCCAGTCTATTTAATGGCCCCTCTCACTGTTAAATCTTCTATTATTGTTTGTCTTTATTACCTGTTGTCTGTAATGATTACCTATTCTTTGTATCTCTTTGGTGAAGCGTCCTTGAGCAATGGAAAGGCGCTATATAAACAAAACTTATTATTATTATTATCAATTAGATTTTAAAATATGTTATAATAGATAACAGTTCTCTTAGCTTGTAATATAATTTCACAACATTACTGTTTTAACTGTATTTGTAAAAGTAAATGTGACTTCAAAAACATAAGAAACATTACAATTCTTAATTGTTCAAATTTTTTGACAGGTAGTGTTATTATAATATTTTTATATATTGTTGATTTTTTTTTTAGTGCTTTACATATGCATCTCTTTACATTGCTTTGGCAATATGTACTTAAGTATGCCATGTCAATAAAGCAAAATAAATTGCATTATAATTTGACAAACTTATAAAACAAAGCTTTAAGCCTAAAAAGTTGGGTTGACAAAATCTATCAAAGCAAATATACAACAACAACGACAAACACATTCTACCAATGATCATCATTTTCAGATAAATCTGCCGAAAAGAAGAGAAAATTTTGGCCAACTACAGGTTCATTCACTGTTGATGGATCTTCCTCCAGACTTAATCTCTCCGTGTCAATCTGTTACCTGAATCCATGGCCATCTGTCATTCTCGGCTGCGGTCCAGGCGTTCACAAGACCCTTCTTATTCAGCCGGGCAAAGTAGGGGTACCATTTCTGGAGGCCGAAGAGAGCTCTGTGAGTGGAGGAGGCTGTTATCTGCTGGTTGGAGATGATTCCACCCTCCATGCCCAGTGGACCGGAACATTCTGCTCAATACACAGAAATGACACATGGATGGAGAGGTTAGACTTACAATGTACAACGCATCATGTATCATGGCTCAACCTAACAGAATACAAGGTTTTGACAAATATGCAACTTTTAGTACAAACTTGTTATTTGCACACCAAAAGTTTTATGTTTTATGTGAAGGTTCAAATTGTTGGATCCTCATGTACAATGTGCACTTTATTGATTTAAGGATGCTAGGTTTATTTGTATGGAATCTATTATCCGTAGGCGTACTAATTAAAGGGGTACGTCACGGCTGGCTTTCAATGAAACGTGTCTGCCTTTGCAAAGACGACAAATAAATGATAAATAAATAAACAAACAAACAAACAAACAAAAATTCTGAAATCAGAGCTACCTAACTAGAGAAAACAGAGAAAAGGGGCTGTTGTCTTGCCAAATAGGAAAACTTCAGCACACTACGCACTGGGAACTGGGTATGTTGGCTTCCAAGGCAACTCCCAGTTTGCTCCTATTGGATAGACTTGAGTCAAATTGCACCTTGTTGCTTGAGTAGGAAATAAATCTTAGAAATTAAACTTTTAGTCGACTTCTTCACGGTTACAAGAATTCAGAGTAAATGTTCAGCGGAAGTGAGTTTCTTTTGTTGAAGGATCCAGAGCATTGTAGAAACTGAAAAATGTAGAAAAAGAAACACACACATTTTGCTCAACCCTTAAAATACCAAATAGTCCTATCCTCACTCAAACATACTCTTCTACTACCTCCTTGCTGTCCATGACGCTTACTTTGACCACTCCAGAGTTGGCGTCCTTGTTAGAATCGTCCTGGGAATCACTATCCTTGCTTACATCCTCCTCGGAGAGCTCTCCAATGGACACACTGTTTTTCCTCTTCCGTTTCAAAAATGATTTTCTTTCATTCATCCTATGAGCTGATTTCCACCGTCCCACCTTGGGACATGATTTCACCCGCAGGAATCCTATTTTGCATGTTATTTTCATTAAGGGCAATACCGGCCTTGGTGTTCTCATTTTCAAAAGTGTTTTGAAGCTCACACTGTTAAAAGTCTCTAAAAATAGAGCACAACGTACTGTATAAATATGAATATAATATGAATAAATATCTTTTTATTGTTGTTTTACCAATATTTTGAATTATACATTGTGTTGTGTTTTAGGGTTAACAGAAATTTCCTGACAGAATTTTTTTTAATTATTTTTTACAGTGCATGAAGCCATAAGTGAAAATGTTTCCATGTTCCTGTAATCTTCAACCTTGAAAGGTGTGATTTTGTTTCTTCTTAAGATTCTTTTCAAAAAGAGGGTTTCAGGTGCATCTCTTACTTTCAAGTCAGCATGGTGTTTTCACAGGCTGTATGCCTGCTTGTGCTTAAATACCTCAGCTGTGTGAACATTTAATTAGAAAAGCATGACTTCCATGGAAATATAATGCAATTAGATATTGTACAAGTGTCAGAAAGAAACAGTTTTATTTTGGATCGAAACATCACATTTAGCTTTTTTTTTCTTTTTTTTTTTTTGCCTCAAAGCAATTCTCTCTCTCATCTGTCCCTTTCATTCTCTCTACAAAAATACTCAAATCTCTCAAAGTTGAAGCATTGCCAATGACCTCAAAAAAAAAAAAAAAAAAAGGAGCTTAGAGCTTATGTTTTTAACCATCTGAGATAAAATGTGCACATTTTCAATGCAAACATTTAATTGGTCATGTTTATAACCGGTTCCACCTAGATCTTCTTAAAAAGACTAAAGAGAGGAACAAAGTGTAAAACATGGAGCTGAAAACAGTATACATTATTATATTATGGTGGTCAAGTCAAATTGGTCAAATTCCAATGTTAGCTAAAAAACAATGCAAATATTTTGTTTTTTTGTTTTTATTGTTTAATTTAATATTAATGCCTATAATCGGTTGTTTAATGACAACCTACCCCATGTTTTTCTTGTCTGTAAATATACTGATGCTCAAAAGTTTGCGGTTGGTAAAATTTTAAATACATTTTTAAAATGAGTCTCTTATGCTCACTGATTCTGCATTTATTTGATCAAAATACAATAAAAACAGCAATATTATTGCAATTTACTTCATTTGGTTTATTCATTTATTTGCAAAGGGACCATTTCATCTGCAGTCCCTTGGCAGGTCACCACTAACTATCAAAATAATAATTTTCCATTTTAATATATTTTAAAATGTAATTTATTCCTGTGATGGCAAAGCTGAATTTTTAGCATCATTGTTCCAGTTGTCAGAGTCGCATGATTCTTCAGAAATCATTCTAATATGCTGATTTGCATTTCTTATTATCAACGTTGAAAAAAATCTAGCCAATAAATTTTTTTCAGGATTCAATCATTAAATTCATTTTCAAATTTAAATCTTCTGTAACATTATAAATGTCTTTACCGTCACATTTTAGGAATTTAATGCATCCAAATAAAGGCATCCATTTCTTTCACAAGAAAAAAAACTTTGAATGCTAGTATAAATTGTAAGTTTATAAACCTGCATCTCTTCCGAGTGGAATTACAAAGACTTTTGGAGCATCTATTAGTCCTTACATCAAACATCCCTTTTTATTCAACTGAACCTTGTCTGTTCCCATTTAAAAAGGTTGCAGTAATTAGTCACCCATCAAGCAAATCAATACCGGAATGCTGTATCATCATCCTTAAAATGAACTTCCTCAAAGCCTTCTGGGAAAGAGAGGATGTTTGTGAGTTTGTTTACTTAACACTGATATGTACAAAGACATTCCTCCATTACCTCCCCTCTTAAGGGCTATGAGGATGATTCAATTATTCAAGCCCTTGCTTTGCTTCTTTTTCTCTGCTTGCTATTTTCAGTAGTTTTTTTTTTTTTTATAGAAATGTAAGCTATGTTAGTCTTGTAGTTTTGTTCCTCTTAGTCTAATTTTTTGAGAAGAACAGTTAAATTATCTTAAAATATGTGAATACATTGCTAATTAAAATGTTATTTAAATTACAGCAACAAGAAATATTATTTATTGTTGAACTTAAAACAAAATCAAAACAGAGAATTAAAACTAAACTGTGAAGGAAGACAACATTTCTGCATGTGTTTCCAAAGACCAAAAAAATGACAATGACAATATGCAGAAACCAGATAAATGCAGTGTTGTAGGAAACTGAGTACACCTGCTGCTTGACAACCTACTGTTTCACACACAGAGGAAATAAAAGGAAAACCTTTCAGAGATGAACAGGATGCAGACTATCCATCTATGCGGCTGGCTAGTTCACCACTTATGGAAAACAGTTCATTTTTTAACATACTGAAAGACTTTTAAATATCGCAAAGTTTGTCTTGAAGAAATACTGCATAAATCTGACTACATCATTCTGAAACGGACAGATGAGGTTATGAATGAGAATAAAAGGTCAAGGGGTGTAAATGATGAAATTACCATCAGAACCTCTACGCTGAACTTCTGACCATTAGTAACAGAGACAAATTGCATATTTATAACAGCAGGTGAATTTATATCCTTGTGGAGAAATGAACTAAGATCTTTACTCGAGTGAAAGATACAATTTACATAGGATTACATTCTATATCAATTGAAATCTATCTATGTATCTATCTATGTATCTATCTATGTATCTATCTATGTATCTATCTATCTATCTATCTATCTATCTATCTATCTATCTATCTATCTATCTATCTATCTATCTATCTATCTATCCATCCATCCATCCATCCATCCATCCATCGTTGCCTTTAATATATATATATATATATATATATATATATATATATATTCTTTAGTCACATCTCCAGTCTGTCAGTTTCAAACCACCTTTACAAGATAAAAACAGTGCTCTAGTTCCTCGTCTGATTAAAAAAAAAAAAAAAAAAACACTAAGATGAATAAATGAGCATGATAACATTTGGTGTTCTGCTGTACATAGATAATCTAAATGTCCACCGTCTACTGCCTGTTCTGAATGCACAGCACCAAACCAACACGCACGCCCTCATTTTCCACTCCATTTCTGTGTAATTTAACAATGTTGCCGAGGTTATAACCCCACAGATACATCTATTAATATTTTTCAGAATCCCTCTTCTTCCGCATAGCATATACATTCGTAGTGGTGGTCTGATTGTTTGGAAATGCACATAGGCCACTGTGTTGATATACATCTTCAATTCAATTTGGGCTTTGACATTTCAGGTGCCTTTTCTTTAGCCTGGGTATTCAATACTAATATTTACCCAGGCTTGGCACTCCATAGCTCCCGATTGATTCATCTCAATTGCCAGATGCTGTTTGAAGAAGTCAGAAGTTTCTGCTTTGCTTCTTCCCTTTTTATCCCTCAATCACAAAGACAGTTTTGTGAGGAATCAAAGAACAGGCACATCACAAGGGTACACTTATGACACCTACAGTCACAACAGATTTCTGTTTGCTGTGGATCTGTGGATTCAGAGTTTAATTATGTCAAAACAAAAAAAGTAACTATTTTTTTTCCCTCTCTCTTGCCATGTCTTTTTTTACACCGTGCCGATTTTCTTATTTTCACTATTTTAACATCAAAGAGATATGTTTCACGAATGCCATACAGCTCTTTTATCACTGCGGATCTGTTGGTTCTCTGTGGGGTATTAATTTAAACCCAAAGCAGACAGCATGTAGAATGTCATAGGACTTAACTGTAATATATAAGTGATTTCTCTAAAGATAAAAAAAACAGCACATATTCAATCCATCCATCCATCCATCTCAAGAATTTGTCAGACCCTTGTTTTTAAAGTTAAAATTACAATTTCAATTCATTTGAAATCTTTTTAAATTATATCCTGCTTCGATTCAAAAAGCAATTCCTGCATTCTATTTGCCACCTCAGTTCAAATTCAACCACTGATTTGGAATTTAAAAGGTATTTTCAATTCAATGCTGAATAGCTTCATTAATTCAGCAGATTTGAATAAAGAAGAGGAGGATTTTCTGTGTATAACGACATAACATTGGATCTGTGAATGCTGTGATCTGTAAAGCTTTACAGTTACATTCACCATTCTTTCATCCCTTGTCCATCTCGTTTTGTGTTCCAGTGGATGGAAATTAAAGGTTCAGTGACAAAAAAACCTGAGAACCACTGGAATAGTCCAATTAACACTTAGCTTGGCTTACATATTGTGAAACATAAGGACTGGCAGCATTTCCCAGAGAAATTCTGTCTTTCATTGTATGAGCATAAGCATATTTCATTCAGATATTTTCTCTGGCGCTGTTGTGACTTGTGATGACACGAGGCTTGGTTTGTGATCTACCATCGTGAAAGAGTTGCCTGCCAGTCGCCCGCCACAGTAACAGCAGCAGCGTCCAGCTCATCTACTGACCTTCCAGCATATATCAGCAGTCCAACAGACAGTGGCCATCACTAATGCTACAGGCATAGCGGAGCAACAGTTGAATCCATTTCACACCAGATCTATATAATGTAAATTGAATTGAAGGTAAACCTCAATCTTTGGTGCTTGTTCTAATGAGGAAGAATTGCATGGGAATTAGCTCTTCCTTGTCTAGATTAAAATGGATACAGCCACAAGCACAACACCAGAAAACAGGTTTGATTATTAATGATTAATTTTATTTTGTTTGATTTTATTCATCATTTATACCTGTAAAACATGACTTTCAAGGTTGAAGTATTACCGCAAACTTCAACCTCTGAAACTGGCGCTCACTGAAGCTAAATAAAGTCACTGTAGAAGCATATTAACATGCTCTTAAAATGGATATTTATTATGTGATTTCCATTTAAGATTGTACTTTTTGACTGTAATGTCCTGCTGTGCTTTCTGAATAATGCCTGAATAATTTATTCCTTTTTGCCAATTCCTGTTTAGCACATCTATATTTCTTCTACTGAAATAACATCCTTTGAAAACTGAAATTTCCCATCTGTTACATTTATTGAAAATATCATTAAAAAAGGGTCTTCAGAACTTCATCTTACATCTTTATATCTCTCTGCATGAGGTGGACCAAGAACACATGTTGAGAGTCTTCACAAGGATTTCTTAATATTTTGTTGCTCAGAATTTGTCATTCTAATCAGGAATGGCTCCTTGCTGGACATTCGTTTATTTTCTTTTTCCTCACACTTCCTCTCAGCACACACAAATGTGCCTTTCCCTCTGTGCACATGTGCTGAGTATCCAGAAAAAACGTACTGAACAGCTAATCTGCTAATCAATTTTCCGCAAATATGGAGAGGCATTTACATGTTTTACCCTAAATCATACAGATTTGTCATAGGTTGTCCTGGGCTCCCTAAAGTCCTCTCTGTTATAGACCGCTCATTAAGCCCAAGGGAATATAGGCATCAAATCACAAATATTTTGTCCTGGGCCCCATGAATTTTAGTGACAGCCCTGGCTCCATGAATTCACTGGCACTCTATACTGACTAATGGTTGGATGGAGAATAAATGTCTATGAGGAGCTCCTTCTGGAATAAATAAGCTGCCAAATATTGATTTCAAAACTGATGATGGATATTCTCTCAAGAGATAGGTCGTCTGACTGTGCCATTTTTCACAATAAACTTCACTGACATCTTTTTGTTAATTTCCATTGACAACTGTTTTCCTATTTTTTTTCATGACAAAACTATCTTTTATTTTATTTATTTTTCAAAGTACAGTCATGCCCCTCATTTTTACAGTTGTTCCTCATATTTAATTACAATTCAGTTACTGATCTTGAGTTTACAAAATAGGGTACAGTTATTTATTTTTCTATTCATCAAATCTAAATTGAAATAAGTATTAAGATGAAATGAATTTCAAAGAAATTAATAAAACTGCTACAAGTGCAAAATGCATTTCATTTCTTTTACATGAGTTGCCGATGTTAATATACACATGCATTACAGCATAGTGTTTAACAGGGCTGGGACAAAGCATCAATGCATTGTGAATCGAGAAATTCCGGATCGATCGGATATTTTCCGTGTATATCGCAATTCTCTCTCGAAACGATTCTGAGCTTAGTTTGTTTTCAACAGCAGAGGGCACTGCGTGCTTTAGAAACAGGCGTACTCTGCTTCCTTCCAGGTCCTTACACACACACCACTAGAGCCTTCTATAAAGTAATCATTCATAGTGTTGGAAAAGGTCAAAGCAAATTACAAGGGTGTTTGCAGTTGGATGTTTACATTAATCTCACGTCATAAAATACATTCTCAGACTCAGCCGAATATGCGGCCTTCTTCGTGAACATTTGAGCATGCAGTTAAAAAATAGCGAATAGCGCCATTCGGTGTTAAAAACTAAATTCAGAATTGATTTGCGATGCATTCGGAAAATATCAGAATTGATCCACGAATCGCGATACATCGATATAATGTTTTTTTTTTTAAGCCTTACAGTTCCATATCAAATCATTTGAGTTATTTCAAATTCCCTTACAGCATCTGCTTTGTGTCTGGCCATTATCATGGGTGAGTATTATTTTATAATAATTCAATTCCCATTGTCAATTATTCATTATTTATTATGGATCAAGGTTGGGGTGAGGAGGGGACTTACTTTGGGGAAAAGTAAGTATTCTTTCTTATAAAATGGAACTAAACAATTAACATTACATCTAAGAAGTTATATTTTCTTGTAAAGTTCCTAAACTTTTTTGAACACATTTGCAACAAATCCGCTCCATCAGTTTCCATTCACCTGCCACCAGAGCTCGCCCGGTCACATCATGGACTCCATACACCACAATACATTTCCCATAAACCCCTCACCCAGACACTGATCACCCAGTCAGCTGTTCCACATTACCTTCACACCTGATCCTCATTTCACCTCTATAAAAGCACCACTCACCCACACCTTCTTTGTGAAGTATTGTTGAGTCCTGTCACAATTCCGAGCATTTATTGCTTGTTTTCTTCTGCCTGTTCTCCGACCCTGCCTGTTTTCCGTTCTGTTGTTAATCTGCCTGCCTATTGACCATTTGCCTGGACTATTTATTACGAG
Organism: Opsariichthys bidens; assembly: GCA_037194245.1. Classification (NCBI taxonomy): domain Eukaryota; kingdom Metazoa; phylum Chordata; class Actinopteri; order Cypriniformes; family Xenocyprididae; genus Opsariichthys; species Opsariichthys bidens. The sequence continues at coordinate 6,108,559 of CM074283.1, read as the reverse complement.
ACTGCTTGTTCCCCGCCACTATTGTCTGCTGTTGTGTTGACCTTTGCCTGTGCGACTACGTTTTTGTATTAAAGCTGCACTTGGATCTCATTCGCTGACTCGCTCATCATTACACCATTGTTCTGACACAAGATAATTTTTTTTTTACTGGATTTATTTTAGTACACACTTGCATTGATGACATGAATTGAGAATAGAAATATACACAAAAAAATGTACCAATTATTTGCAGTTGCATACTGGACAAATCAACAATCTTACAAGGTTTTATGGCAGCTGATTTTCTAGAAAATATTTTTTGAATAAATAAATAAATAAATATTTATTTAATTTCTTTGCAAAAAAAAAATATTGAGTTATGAAACAGTGCTATTATTATTATTATACTACTACTAAGAATAATTTAATTTGTTTATAGAAAGGACAAAAACCAAGCTTTTTTTAGTTACTCAACACATTCAAGTAATTTAAAGCAAAGGCCACTTTCTTCAACAGAGATGTAACCATCAATTTACACAGGAACTTTGTCAACATGTAGGTAAATGAAAACATGCAAACATCCTGACAACATGTTCATTGTCAGTTGTGGTGTACAAATGATGAGCAAGCACACAAGTACATGTCAAAGCAAACTGTGAGAACAGTTTCTCAATGGGAAACGCTGCTGCAGACTTCAATTAATGCCTTCAACAACACTTGAGCCAATATATAGCAACTGCCTGTGGTTACACAGAGGAATGTAAATACACTGCAGTATAAAGATTGACCTTTCGATTTGACTGTGACAGCTCATCAAGATGACTTGTCATTTTCTTTATAGCAGTATGGCATGATATTGATATGCTAGGAGCTGTATGGTTTATCATTTTAAATAGTGAGAATCCTGTCATTATAAGCAACTACACATTTCATTGATATTCTGCTCATTCACAGCTATATGCACAAGAGACTTTCTTGTGCAAGAACTTGCAGTTTGACTATGTGAGCAAACACAACATGCAAATTCAATCCACTTTTAAATGATTCTCAACACACATGCAAAATTTGACTTGTGATGTAAAATGTTTCCCGACATACACTGTCCCCAAAAATTTGGACAATCGAACCATTCTTAGAGACATTTCAGTCAATTAGATAATAGAACATCAAACTACTGTGAGTGACATCTGCGGGGGGAAATAATAATAGTAAATAAATATAAAAAGAGGGAAGAAAACTAAAACACAATTAAATGTGGCTTGTAAGTCCAAATACTCTTTTAGAGCCAGTGCGGTTGGCTTTGACTAAATTGATTTATTTGTTTCTTTATTTTATTATTACTGTCAAGAAGTAGTTACATGGTTTCAGCGTTTCTAACCCAAAGAGACAGACAGACAGAGAGAGAAAGAGAGAGAGGGGAACCTTAAACTTTCAATATGCAAATGATTTGCAGTGAGCCAGCTTGCCACACATAATAAAGCAAAGGAGGTGGCAGTGATTCAACATGACAAAAAGGTGAAATGAATAGAGCGAGACTGTCAGTCAAATGACTGGGGGAATTTAGCAGCAATCGATTTTAGCAGTGTGGGAAGACATGAGTGAAGGCTTTCTGACAGGGCTTTGGTCAAACTCATTCTAGGTAGGTTGTGGCACATCTTCCTGGGCTTGGTTTGGAAGAGATTTTTTATTTTTTTTTTTTTTAATATGGCTGCCTGTGTTTGTGTGTGTGCCATTGTTATGGCTGTCAATCAACAGCATTTTTAATTGGATTTACAAAATATCCTGATTAACCAAATTAATCACAATTAATTCCATGAATCAATTTTTGCAGAAAAAAGCCCCCAAATAAAGATAATTCATGCAGTTTTTTGTTGATGGTAATTTGTGTATTGTTGTGCACATATAAAAAAAAAAGAAAAAAAAAAAAGAGAAGATAATTGAAAATGACATCATTATAGCAGATGAAAGCATTATATTCGATTCTGTTTTTTTTTTTTTTTTTCTGTTGTGCAATTACAAATGAAGAATTAATTCCCAAATAGCCCAATATATAGTATATTGATCATTATTTTGGAAGCTGGTATAAAATTGCAGATGTTTAATGTAATAACCATGAAAGGGATGATAGAGGTATTTGTCTCCATTTAATAAATGTCTTGAGATATCTCAAATAACCCAAAGAAAACTAATATCCCTTTTGATTCATGGCGATAAAGCATATCTATTGTGAACAAATGACATTTTCTGTCTCTTGCCATCTCTCTCTCTCTCTCTCTCTCTCTCTCTCTATAATTCAGTCACACTCCATCTGTCTGCATCTGTCTCTTGGTCTCATTGGCCATTTATTCAAAAAAACAGCAGCAGCAATATAAATGTTTTACATAATACAGATAAAATGGTGATGAAATACTATTTCATCAAAGCGTTTGATCATACCTAAATCAAAGTGTTTCAGTTCTTTTATAGAGCTTATGTTAAAATATTAGCCTGCTACATGAGCATCGACTACTGCTGTTAAAAAGAAAGGTAAATGACATATGATTCTCGTTTGTACAGTGTGAGATGAGTGCAATGACTGCAAAGCCACCCTGTCCACTCAATCACTGTTCCCTTTAATTGACAAGCACGCTTCCCTCATTCATGCAGTTCGAGGAAGAAATTGGGTAAGCTAAATTTTAGAAGTGCAAGCAATGTCAAAAACACCCCCCCCCCCTTTAATTATGTAACAATATTCCAGATCATCTCTCTCCAATAGTTTATATTAGTTTTCATAGATTTCAATTAAATTCCTTTCCGAGGCATGGCACCACACCCACTGTGTCCGTCTCTGTTCACCCTGCACGATGTGTCTTGTGTGAGTGGGTACAACTGTCTGTTCTCCACTGTTCTTGCATCCTTCTCCATGGACCCGGTGAAACAGATGCTCTGAACTGTCACAAAAATTCACTTAATACAAAGCCCACTGGATGGACTGAAGGAGAAGAAATGGGACAGGGAAGGAAGCATCCATAAAAACAAGAACATGAACTTACTGTACTGGCAGTTTCTCCCCATATATTCTCCTGGGCATTCACAGGAATAGTTCGCAACAAGATCTGTGCAGATCCCTCCGTTTCTACAGGGGCTTCTTTCACATTCATTAACATCTGTAGAAAAAAAAAAAAAGATGAAAAAGGAATCATTTGAATCAGGCTTAGAGGCAATTACTGGAACATCTCTCATTCAAATTCACTGGTAAAGGCCAGTTTTATTAGGTTTGTACCATTTGTTATTTGATATTTGTTTCTTTCCTCATTGCTTAGAAGAACATTCCAGTCATGTAATCAAGTTATAGCGATTAAAAATGGTGACTATTGACAAAAAGGCAATAAAACCCTCTTGCTAGTTTTATATTAGTGTAACTAATAACTGTTCTATATTATTTCTTGTTAAGTCAGGTCCATTAAAAAATATTGACAGACAAGATATTTGATTTTAATAATGTTTTAGTAAATTTTGGGATTAACATGAACTAAGATTAATAAATGCTTTAGAAGTATGTTCAGTTAACTAAAGTAGTTAACTAATGTTAATAATTGAAACCTTATTGTGAAGTGTTACCTATATTGTCACACACACACACATTAAATTTTGCATTTGCTCACACATTAAATATTTCACTGAGCAAAATTACATACACACACACACACACACACACACACGTTCGTTTTGCTATCAAAGCGAGGACATTCCATAGGCGTAATGGTTTTTATACTGTACAAACTGTACTGCCCCCCCCCCCCACCCCTAAACTTAACCCTCACTTTTTTTGACAACGACAAGGGCATTTTTAAATTTTTAATAAAACATTGTTTAGTATGTTTTTAAAGCTGTTTGAAAAGTGGGGCCATATGAAATGTCCTCATAGTTCACCTAGAAGTTGTAATACCAGTGTCATACCCATGTCATTATACACATTTGTGTCCTGATATGTCACAAAAACACGAACACACACACACACACACACACACACACACACACACACACACACATATATATATATATATATATATATATATATATATACATAGTTAGGAGCCCTGCAGGAACAATGTATGGAAGAGGATTGTGGGATTGGGAGATGATCCAAGCAGGATTAAACTTGTTTCACCCACACATAAATCCAGGTCCCACACATCTCCGACTGTCTTTTATTGTTAAATTATATTCATAAAGTCTACTAAGAAACAGCAGCATTGGAGCATCCTGAGGTTAGAATCAACAATGGGAAAATGAATTCAAATAAGCAATTTTAACTGTTAACATCCCGTTGAAGTGACTTCTGTGCCACAAACACAACAGTTACAGAAAACGGCAAGAAAATCAATATAAATGTAAATGCAAATGTGAATAAAATGTAAAAAACTGACACAACTCCCTTTCTGGGAATGCAGTCTTTTCTTTTAATAACACATGTTTACACTGACGCATGATAAGCTACCAGACCTATGCATCAGCCCACATCATGAGCCTCGCAGTGTTTGAACAGTGAGCTCCATGCAGAGAAACTGAAATACACACAGGAAAAGATGAGATCAGTTTCAAGACTGAGCTCACGGGTGATGGGGGTCATCACTTTAGCATCTACCGCAGCGTTCATACAGAAGTGAGACTTTGAAATTCCACCCCATCATCCCAAGGCTTCACCATAAATTAGCGTGATGAAAAGCACACCTCTGTCTTTATTCCTCTGTGGTTAGACCAACAGGATATAGACAGCTGCTTTCTGAAAAAGAGCAGTCACAATAGCCGTGCGGTCTAGGGAAACCCTTAACTCTCTAAGACCAAAAGGCAGGAGACGAGATCCATGTGAGTCTGGCCAAAGAATAAAGTTAGAATGTGCAATTTTTTGGATTTTAAAGAGTTCACAGAAAATGACAAACCGAGAAGGTTATAGCGCCAAACACTCGTCCGAAAAACCATGTACCAAACATCTTCAGGCGCATAGATCCAAATGATTAAACAATCCAAGAATGAAAAAAATTAAAATAAAAAAAATATCCACACACATCCAAACTTGGCCAAAATTTGTATTCAATTATTATAAGGAGGCTATTTTTTTTTTTTTTCAAGATTCTTTGATGAATAGAAAGCTCAAAGTAAGAAGCATTCTTCTGAAAATTCCAGCATACACTACTGTTCAAAAGTTTGGGGTCTGTAAGAATTTTTATTTATGTTTTTTTTTAAGAAAATTAAAGAAATTAATAATTAACTTTTATTCAACAAGGATGCATTAAATTGATCAATAGTGACATTTAAAGGCATTCATAATGTTCCAAAGGATTTTTATTTCAAATAAATGCTGTTTTCTTGAACTTTCTGTTCATCAAAGGATCCTGAAATAAAATTGTTCTGTTGATAATAATAATGAAAAAAAATTTTTTTTTTTTTTTTTCAGCAAATCAGCATATTAGAATTATTTCAGAAGGATCATGTGACACTAAAGACTGGAGTAATACAACGCTGTTTGCTAACCAATACAACAGGAAAAAGAGCCAAAGAAGAACAACGCATACGTGCATGATGAGTGCTTGAAAACAGATAGTGTGCACTTGTCAAATGCTTCTTTCTGCACATGGACAAAGCAGAATACTTTGAAAGGCTTGGACATTCAACTGCATGTGAAACAGAGTGGAATGCGGACTTCTGTGTAGGATTATCTAACAAATAGGATTCACTTGACATTGACTTTGCTAAACTTGACAATGATTTTTTTCTGCATGTGCATACTGTCACACTGTATTTGTGCATTACGTTTCCCCTTGCACATACCTATAGATAATATCTTATATAAGGACTTTGCATAGACATAATGCTTTTTATTCTGTGCAAACTGTATATTGCTGTTTATCTCCTAACCCTACCCCAAAACACAACCCTCAGAAAACGTTCTGCATTTTTCCATTTTTCCAAAAACATCATCTAGTATGATTTATAAGCTGTTATTTGTTATCGGGCTTTACTATCCTTGTGCGGACAACATCGCAAGGTTTAACCGAGCACAAATCTCAAAAGCAGAAAATGTTACGAGCAGCCATCACAGAGCTGAAGGACTTATAGCTTTGATGTTTGGAGGATAAGCTTGCATTCAACAGCAGCCTTGATTTGCTTAACTTTTCTGGCCTTAATAAATCAAAGACTTAAAATCCTGCTGGTATTTTCGGACATTGAATGCATATGTAAAATGAATCCCTAAATCCCTGTATATTTTTCTGATCTAGGTTTGGCTTGAGATTAATTTATCTTTCCAACAAAATCAGCGCCAATGTTCATGTAACTTGCATGAACTTCATTTCTGCTCCCATGAATTATAAGTTTAGTAGTGCCAGCAAATGATCGGCCTTCAAAACACATGAAAAGTGTGTGCAGTAGATCTGACTTACACTGTGGGTTTCCCACTTGATGTGTGTATTTTTGTTTATCTGAAACACACGCAGAAATTCTGCAGCACTTGTGATGGAAAACAAAATGCACAACAATTACTTCATTACTTCACACATCTTAATGACCATGCAAGTTCAAATTAGAAAACTATGCTCTAAGCACTCCTCTCCGAACAAGTGCTTTATTAGCATGGGTGCACAAACAAGCCCTTGTCAGACATAGTGCCATCGTCATAGCAGGAGATTGTCACAATCACGAGGATTATGTTTTAATTAATTCAAGTGAGAGAGGCTTAACGCTCTCATTAACGATCATTAACTTGACAAACAAAGACCTGAGAGCACACTGCTGACAACGACAAGGGCAAATTATCATTAAGTTAATAGCTACTTCAAAATCAAAATTAGGTGCTAATGTTTACTTTTATATTTCACAAATTTGTTGATTTGTTAAAGGGGTCATATCATGAGGAATCAAATTTTCCTTAATCTTTGTAGTTGAGAGTTCAGCCTACTGTGAAAACATATTATTACTGAAAGAACTCAAAACTTGTTTCGCAAGATGAAAAGATCATTCTCACTCTAAAATCCTTGTTTTCTAACATCATAAACGCAAAACATGAACATAAAACTACGCACATCAACACTGATTATTTGGGGTTCAGAAATGTGTACCATAAAGTGAAGATTGATTAATTAGACCAGAACCGGTGGGTCGTGACCTCAAAAATTCCTTTTTGAGTGGGCCGCTGAGTGACCCACAAGGACAAGAACAAAATTCTAAATGTTCTTCTGATGCAATACTTTTATTTTTTGAATACATGCATGATAGCTGTTGACTGTTCTGCATAGACTTTGCTCTTCGCTTCAGAACATGTTCCATTGTTTTTCACTGGTAACATGTGGTAGGCATGTTTGAGTGTTGCACTTTGGGTTAACTAATTTTGAGAAATAAATTTGCTTGGTTCAAATTCCTAAAAATTTGGGTCATGGCTTAAAGGATTAGTTCACTTCTGAATTAAAATTTCCTGATAATTTACACACTGCCATGTTATCAAAGATGTTCATGTCTTTCTTTCTTCAGTCGAAAAGAAATTAAATTTTTTGAGAAAAACCTTCCAGGGTTTTTCTCTGTATAGTGGACTTCAGTGGGGTTCAATGGGTGGACGGTCCAATTTGGAGTGTCAGTGCAGCTTCAAAGCGTTCTACATGATCCCAGACGAGGAATAAGGATCTTATCTAGCAAAACAATCAGTCATTTTCTAAAAAAGTTAAATAAAAATTATATCCATTTTAATCACAAACTCTCGTCTTGCACTAGTTCTCTTCTTCTTGTTGTTCTTTGCCTTGTATAATTCCGGCACTGCTAAGTGTATTACTGCCCTCCACAGGTCAAAGTTTGAATTAAACTATGCTAGTGAAAGTATATAATAATTAGTTTAAACTTTGACCTGTGGAAGGCAGTAATACACTTAGCAGTGCCGGATACACTTAGGAGCATCTACACTGCCACTAATTATGAAACAAGAGGAAGAAAGCTAGTGCAATACGAGCGTTTGTGGTTAAAATGTGTGTGTGTATATATATATATATATATATATATATATATATATATATATATATACATATACAGTGGGGAGAATACATTGATACACTGCAAATTTTTCAGGTTTGCCCACTTAAAAAGCATGTAGAAGTCTGTAATTTTTACTCTTCAACTGTGAGCTGTGTGTGACAGAATCTAAAGCATAAATCCAGGCTACAGGACAATAGGCAAGCAGTTTGGTGAGAAGGCAACAACTGTTGACGCAATTATTAGAAAATGGAAGAAGTTCAAGACGAAGGTTAATCTCCCTCGGTCTAGGGCACAATGCAAGATCTCACCTCGTGGGGCACCAATGATCATGAGGAAGGTGAGGGATCAGCCCAGAACTACACGGCAGGACCTGCTCAATGACCTGAAGAGAGCTGGGATCACAGTCTCAAAGAAAACCATTAGTAACACACTACGCCGTCTTGGATTAAAATCCTGCAGCGCACACAAGGTCCCCCTGCTCAAGTCAGTGCATGTCCAGACCCGTCTGAAGTTTGCCAATGACCATCTGGATGATCCAAAGGAGGAATGGGAGAAGGTCATGTGGTCTGATGAGACAAAAATAGGACCTTTTGGTCTAAACTCCCCTCGCAGTGTTTAGAGGAAGAAGAAGGATGAGTAGAACCCCAAGAACACCATCCCAACCATGAAGCATGGAGGTGGAAACATCCTTCTTTGGAGATGCTTTTCTGCAAAGGGGACAGGACGACTGCACCGTTTTGAGGGGAGGATGGATGGGGCCATGCATCACGAGATCTTGGCCAACAACCTCCTTCCCTCAGTAAGAGCATTGAAGATGGGTCATGGGTGGGTCTTCCAGCATGATAATGATGCGAAACACACAGCCAGGGCAACTAAGGAGTGGCTGCGTAAGAAGCATCTCAAGGTCCTGGAGTGGCCTAGCCAGTCTCCAGATCTGAACCTAATAGCAAATCTTTGGATGGAGCGACCTGAAGGGATCCTGGATCTGGAGAAGGTCTGTATGGAGGAGTGGGCCAAAATCCCTGCTGCAGTGCAAACCTGGTCAAGAACTACAGGAAACGTATGATCTCTGTAATTGCAAACAAAGGTTTCTGTACCAAATATTAAGTTCTGCTTTTCGAATGTATCAAATACTTATGTCATACTTATTAATTACTTAAAAATCATAGAATGTGATTTTCTGGATTTTTGTTTTAGATTCCATCACTCACAGTTTAAGAGTACCTATGATAAAAAAATAAAAAATAAATAAATACAGACTTCTACAAGCTTTGTAAGTGGGCAAACCTGCAAACTGGCAGTGTATCAAATACTTGTTCTCCCCACTGTATATCCTCATCTGGGATCTTGTAGAACACTTTGAAGCTGCACTGAAACTGCAATTTGGACCTTCCCCCCCATTAAACCCCACTACATGGAGAAAAACTGTTTTTCTCAAAAAGCTTAATTTCTTTTCGACTGAAGAAAGGAAGACATGAACATCTTGGATGACATGGGGGTGAGTAAATTATCAGGAAATTTTCATTCAGGAGTGAACTAATACTTTAATGAGCATGGCATGCACTGAAAAAAAATAGTTTTTTAAGCTTTACATCACCCAATTAATAATTTGTCTTTCAATTCCATTTGTTTTATTTTTAAAGTATTTTTTATCATTCAAAACATTGTTAAATATAAATATTTTTCATTAAGAGATGAACTAAAACATATTTGTTTTGATAAATGTACAATTTCAAGGCTACACACAGGCTAGCACATGCACATAAAACACAAAGCTCGACCAACTTGAAGAGATTGCTCTTCAAGTCTATGCTCTGTGGATCACTTTCCTGCACCGGAGAGAAATGTGATGCATCGCGAATAAACTCTAAACAGTGAAACAACCAATGAAATTGTGCTGCTTTTAAGTAGCCTGTTGATTTTATGCCAGGCATTACTGTATGTGTCCTAATAAATATTATTGCTGTTGTTGTTATTAATAATAATAATAATAATAATAATAATAATAATAAACTGTATTGTATAATATAGTTTTAGTGGTAATTAACAATAGTAGTATTACTAGTAGTAGTAGTTTATTAAAGCAATTAAACTGGAGGCAGATCACATGAATGAGAAAAGACATAGTAACATAGACATTATGAGTGGTTAAGGCAAATTTACAGGCACCATTTTTCTGTCATGAATGCAGTCTAGTGTTTATTTACACCACACGTCCAAGAAGAACCATTCTTTAAAAGTATGCAAGCTGCTTTGAATGGCAATTTGGTTGAAATGCTCTCTGATAAATAGCAAAGAACAAGCTATGAAAACATTTCAGGCTCACAAGTACAGTAAACGAGTCTTTTAACAGCCTCCAGGTCTGCATGAATGTGAATCTCTGTGCATTTAGTTCAATTCAGATCGTGATATAAGTGTTCTTTGACCACACAATAGAGTCATTTAACCTTTCAATAGCAGAGGATCTTCAAAAAACACTCAAATTATAGTAACTTATTTCTCAGCAGAAAGTATTGAAAGCTTTATCGTTCACTCAAATGAACATGGGGGCGTGGGGCTTTGGTGATGGTGCGTCGCGCTGCGGTTTGCACTGCACATTCACTGTAATTTGCTACAATTAGACCTCGCACCTGCAGTGGGCATGTAATGACAGAAGCGTCTCGGCTCCTTCTTTATTGGACGAACTCCTGCTTTTTCTTCCATTGTGTTCACGGAACCATTAGAGGCAAATTGATAGATGATCAGGTGGCATTTGGCACTTCAGGTGTACATGGAGAGAGATCCAACCTGGCAAGAGTGGAGGTTCTTTTGAGATGGTGTAGCCACCCTAGACTGAGAGGCAGCTTAAGGACTGAGACTTTAGATCAGTGAGGGGCAATTAAATCTTTTATGTGGGTGTGCGAGTGTGAGATTTTCAGGGAGAGCGAGACTGTGTGTGTACGCTTGTCAGAGCGCATGCGGGAGAGCGAGAGAGAGAGGATTACCTCAGGGGAAGAGTAGCTAATCCACACAGTCGGGGAGACGCAGACACTGAGAGGCTCAAGGTCAGGTAAACAAAACTCTGCCATACCTGACATCAAGATCCCTCAACTAGAAGCCATCAGAGTCAATGAACTCCTGCTTGCTGACCTTACACTATCATGTGCACTGTGCAACTCTGATACACAAGGAATACTGTGAGAAATATGATTATAAATATTATAAAACTCGCACTGCTCCAGAATTCATGTAAGACATGATCATACAGAATAATGTTTACTAGTGTACTAATGTCAACGAGTATAAAAATTATCATAAATTTAATCATGATGATGGAAAACTTCACATGTGAACACTCATATTTGCATGTGCACATACATGTTTTTTTTTTTCTTTTTAACCTTCATGTTTTATTTATGGTTTGGGAGACCCCATGGGCTTGAAAAACATACTTAACATGTCAGTATCGGGTTGATACTTCATGTTTTTTTCTTAACCTAATGAGAACGGATTATAAACACAATTTCAACCAGAAGCCTTGAAACACAAGATGAAAAAAAAAAAGAATCCATAAATATTCACCTGATAAACCACCTGATTTGTGGTTCAGGGTTCTCATTTTCTTGCCTCCAGATAATGTTAACATTATTTAATTTTATAAATGAAACGTGCATAAATAAATGACCATGAATAAATGAAATTTTGACATTCTCAGACTCATGTACACTTTGTAGCCGATAACACCTGCTAAATGAATTATATTTCAAAGCATTTTCACAGAAGCCAGACTCACCACATTTCTTTAAAGTGCATGTGTACTCTATATGGTAAAAGTGAAGGATAAAGATTTAACCCTGTAAAGTCAGATGTATGGCATATTAGTCAGAAAATCTATATTTTATTTAACATAGACAAAATAACAATAATGAAAATAAACAAATTTTAGTCACAAACCGAGCAAAAATGTGCAATTTGGTACAATTTAGAAAAACAACATAAAGATGGATTTTGATATCTTGTAATGCAAATTAATGGGATTTTTTAAAACCGTATAGCAGACTACTTACATAAAATGCATATAAATATCACTTGTCACTCAATATCTAAGACATATAATATTTAATACATTTAAATGCTTAGTTTTAAGATCAAAGCTCTGTGGTGTGATGAATGATAGATGTGCCTGTTGTATCATAATTGATACTCAGATTTTGAAAGATGAAAGTATTTATACAAAGCAAAAAGGCAAGGGTAGAACGATCTGAAGGTGGACACAATAATAATTATACTAAAAGGCTTTTTACTTAGCCAGGCACGTGGAACTATCACAGTACTGTAAGGCATACAATAGACTGTTTTCTAGTTTTTTTGGATTAGAAAGAAGTTTTGAATTTTGTTGGCAATTTAGAGGCTAATAATTCATTTATCAAATATCATACAGTAAGATGGTTATATCTCCGCACTGGCTTTCAAAACAGATCACATTAATGTGTTAAAATTGGGATTTCTAAGATCCCAAACATACACAAATTAAAGTCAATCTCAGCAGAGCAAAGGGTTAATCACATCTGTTGCATTCAAGGTATGACATGCAAAACAAAACCACACAAAAACGTGTTTTTGTGAACACAACGTAAGTGAAAGTAGCTTCAAAACTAAAGATCAAACAGAGACACAAAAACAGAAGGATTTTACAACTCATATATATTAGTATGCACACGCAGAGGCAGACAGAAAGAGGAGGGATTGTCCTTTGCTGTGGCATTGTCTGCCGTGTGAGTGATGAAGTGCTCTGCTAGCCGGGAGACAGTGGAGGCTTAACCTGATTTAGTGTTCAGAGCACATAGGGCCATTTCCACAGAGCGAGGGGATGGAGGTGTATGTGTGTGTGTGTGTGTGTGTGTGTGTTTGTCGGCGGTGCATGCGTGTATACATGTCTTTTAAGCTTCCAGCCTTCCTCCAATCCACATTCACCGCCATACCTCTCCCAGAACAGAAAAAAACCTCCAGAATCTCTCTCGCTCTCTCCACTACCGAAGGATTTTTAAAATCTTCCAAAGTGTGCCACACTCCCCTATATGACTACCTTCTAACCCTTTATCAGGCCCTTAACAACATCTGCTGTTATAGTTAGTCTCAGGGCACACTCTGATTGGCCGTGGTCGAAAGTCTCTCACCCTTTTTCCTGTTCGGCTCAAAGCAGCTTTCAGTCATGGATAATGAGAGAGATGAATAGCACTCCGGCATGAGGATCTGTAATGGTAAGCACTAAATTGGTAGCCGTGCATCCCGGGAGAGAGCCGAGGGAATGGGAAATGGCCTTTCTGGTAGGCAGCTGTGACCCCTACTGCATGGACACCTGCTCTGAGATGCTCGGATGAGGGTGAACCGTGCAGAAGAACGGAGAAGATGAGTGCAGTGGGACACAGTGTAAGAGATGGGGGGTTATAGAGGGCAGAGGTGTGTGAAACTTGCGCACTTGTGCAGTTCTAGTGCATTTCAGTCCGTAACTGTACAAGTAATAGAGCTTGGATAACTAAGATGCTGAGGGCAACTGCTACTGCTTGATTGACAAGTCAATCATCAGCCAAAAATGAATAATATCAATACTAAATATGTCGCCGCAATATGTGGAGTGAGATTACATCCAAACAATATGCTACGTCTTCTATAATGTTTACATTGTGTTTACCACAACAATGAGCCTCATAAATATTGAACAATCCATCTGTATTACTATGAAAGAGCACGCAAGAAGACCTTTATCAAAATTATCAAGCAATAATATATTTTTGGACTTCGTTTCAGCACTTTTGACTTTTGACAACTCTATGTCATTTTAGATACAAATGTTTGCAAAAAGTCTTAAATGTACATTGCTGTGCGAAAGTTTGGTGTATTTTTTTTAAATAATACTTCTTTTTTTAAGTCAGTAAAGAGATTTACAATGCCACAAAATATTTTTACTTCAAATAAATACTCTTCTTTTAAACTTTGCTATTCATCAAAGTAAAAATAACAGTTTCAATTGGTTCTTAACAACCAAATCATTGTATCATTGTTTTCAATATTGACAATAATACAAAGTGTTCCTTGAACACCAAATCAGGTGAATATTTTCTGAAGGATCATTTTTGGACTCTATAGGGACCAATTGTTTTTGTATTCCTTGTTCTTATGCATTTTATTGCCTATATTTTATTTGAATGAAGAAATAAAATATGTCATATGAGTATTATCGAGATGTGTTGCCAGTTCACTCGCTTTGACAAAAAAGAGGTACTTCATTTGTCCCTGCCCACTTTTCAACTGAATATACTAAATATGCCAGAAGTAGATGTGAAGGTCAGTAGAAAATGCTGTCCTCACAAATAAATCTAATATTTCTCATAACACTTCATGCTGTTGGATCTTTAAATGCTTGTTAATTCCATTTGCAGTATGAATGTTTCTTGTGCACTACTGCTATGATTGGATTTGCTGTTTAACAATAGCAGATAAAAGTTTACAGTCAGATTGAATCTTACTTTTCTTCTTTCAGTATTACATCAGATGAGATCCCGCACTATATCTAACAAGTGATGATTCAGCAAATGAAAATGCCATGGTCGCAGGCATTGCAGTATCTCACAGAAGTGAGTAAACCCCTCATATTTTTGTAAATATTTTGTTATATCTTTTTCATGTGACGACAGTAAAGAAATCACACATTGCTTCAATGTAAAGTAGTGAGTTTACAGCTTATATAACAGTATGAATTTTCTGTTCCCTCAAATAACTCAACACAAAGCCATTAACGTCTAAACCGCTGGCCACAAAAGTGAGTATACCCCTTAGTGAAAATGTCCAAATTGGGCCCAATTAGCCATTTTCTCTTCCTGGTGTCATGTGACTCGTTAGTGTTACAAGGTCTCAGGTGTGAATGGGGTGCAGGTGTCTTAAATTTGGTGTTATCACTCTCACTCTCTCATAATGTCACTGGAAGTTCAACATGGCACCTCATGGCAAAGAACTCTCTGAGGATCTTTTTCCACTTGACAACATTCCCCCTCACCTGTCTTGCTTTCTATGTTCTACTGTTCAACTTTTATAAGTTACTCTTTTACCTGTTCAGGATAATTTTTGATACATTAATTGTTCCCTGATTTTAATTATCTATAAATTGCTCATTAGTCTTGTTTTAAAATAGATTTTTATTGTTATGCTGTTATTGTTATTATTATTATTATTATTACTAACGTATTGTTTAAAAATGTACAATAAACTTTTGTGCAGCTAAAGCTTCAATTGTTCTTTTTTTATATTTCCCATCAACAGTTGAAATAACACTTCTACATGCTATACAGTAGCACTCTAAAATAAATTAAAATAACATTTCAAAACAGTATAATACAATACAGTTATTAAACATCTGTGTGTAATACTGTACTTTGACATGGTAAAAAAACAGTAAAATGTTGTATTCAGTTTTACAGTGTGCTAAACACTACTGTAGTTAGTGTTAGGGTGATTTTACTGTTGACTGAAATACAGCAACTACTGGATAATTGTTGCCGGTAAGTTACTTTTAATTTGACAAGAATTTATTTTATTATTTTTTTTTTACAGTGCAAAAGAATTAGTTTCTCAGAGGTCTCAATAAACAGCTGTAAAAATACGTAGTTCATTTTACAGTTGCCCTGAGCACAGACAAGTGCAATTTGTTTGTTGACTGAAACCATACTGAGAGTATATCATTAGTTTATCAGCTTATCTTCTTCTCCGCTCAGTGGGAAAGAAGTAGCAGGCGCTAAGCTGAGGAACTCTGGATTAAGACATAAACATGACACTGTGTTGACTTTCATACCAGCCCAAGCTGTTATAATTTATTAAGTGGCTGTTTAAAATAGTGGAGCTCGGTTTGGTTCATATACTTTTTATGCTTTGCTATAATTCAATTTACTGGGTATATTTCACTTGAATGCGGTCCATATATTCAGTGCATCTATTAAATATAATCGAGTGAACGTGAAACGAGATGGCTAATTCAGATGTTTTTGTGAATTCTTTTGAGAATTGAAATCATTTAGTTTGCTTGGCTTTTACAGTTATACAACCTACAAATACATGCATATATATAATGGTCCATTTCCATGACTGTTTAAAAGTTCTTCCCTCAGGACTAAAGTTATATGGCGGACAAAATCAAAATGATAGTTTTATGGCTTTTAGTCATTGTCTATTAAGGGTTAGGGTTATAAACCCTATAAGAGCTCACTGGAAGTTGTAAGGAACTGTTATGCTCATAGCAAGACTTTGGTTTATTACCAATTTGAACATTTTCTCTCAGCTCGACAACTTTAGTTTAACAGGTGCCTTAATCAGTTGGGAGTTGTGATCTTCAATGGCACTAATGAACCCCCAAGCTTAATTACATCCTGTGTGTCAGACCCAACATCTGTCACGTATGAAGTTATCTTGAGGTATGATTCTGAAGTCAAATTATCAAGTAAAATTACATTTTCCTTTTTTGTATTACAAATTTAATCTATAAAAATAAATTATGAATACATCTGTAATATAAAATATCAATCTATGCATAAGAATCTACACATTAATTCAATTAAGACCACCGAGTGTAACATGTTCCTGGATTAGGATTTGAAGGACAAGTTTACAGTTTAGAGGTAGGGATATGGTTAGGATTAAATTTTCAGACAGAAATATTATCCCAGGATCAACAAAATATGCTAACCCAGGAACAAGGAACAAAATCAGGATGTGCATAGGTCATCCCAGGAGAAATGGTTATACTGTAGGTGTGTGTACAAAGAAAAACACCCAATAATGCAGGTAGGGTAGAATTAGGCCGATTCCCATCGATTATTAATATGCAAAAAAAATAAAAATAAAAAAATAAATAATTGCATCTGCATCTGAAGCTGGTTCTGAGACTTACTAACCCAACTAACTCTACTAACACTAACCAGTCTCAGACCAGCACTGCTTCTCACCCAAACATCAAAATAAACCAAATTATTATTTTTTTTTTTTATTAATTATTTTATTATTCACTGTTGGACAGGAGTAATCGAGACAGAGATGCACTTCCTCATTCCTCATTTGTTACACTGTTTATTTAAGTTTAAGTCATGTTACTTTGATGGTTTTATTATTATTTTGTTTATTTATGTATTCCAGGCTTTGTTGATATTGTATTATTTACAGTCACTCCAATAAAGCAATTTTGATTTGATTTAACAGACAAAATGTATACCACACCAGTTTTGCAATACTAGCACATTAATGATAACCTTTGAAAAGAACGTTATATTTGCAGAGAAAACAATGACAATGATTTAATTTAAACACTAATGCTGCAATAAATCAGAGCAATTATTGTCTGGTTAAGTTGGGTGCAGTTGATTCTGTGCTGAAATACTAATGTCACAACTGATTACTGAATTCACCCCTCAGTTTTTTTTGTTTTTTAAAAGCTGCAGGGATGATTCTAGTCTGATGGCCTGGCTATAACGATGGGCTGAGTCCTAATGCAAGTGCAGTGGATGATGTTTGAAGAATGGGCAGGTTTCTGTACTAACAGGCTTTGGCAGCCTGCCAATGGAGCTCCGGCAGCAGAGATGAAGGCTTGGCTGCAGCACAAAGAGGGAAAAGAAGCACATAAACCTTCAGTGAAGGAGGAGAGATGGGGGGAAAAAGGCAAGAGAGTGGAGAGGAAAGAAATGACAGAGATGAGATGAAAAGAGAGAAAGTTGAGAAATAGGTTGGGAGAGAAATATTGGGATTCAAGAAAAAGAGAAAGAAATGGGAAGAGTGTTGGGGTCAGTTGGAAAGGAAGAGGAAAAGGGAGATGGAGGAGAGCAAAAAACAGGGGAAACCATCAAGAGGCACGCAATGTGGCAGCACCAGGGGACACAGAGAGAAGCTCTGTCTCGATGGGATTGTAGAACAATGGTGAAGAACAATACAACAGCTCTAAACTTTGCTCCTTCAATGAGGCTTCGTAACTAAAAAGCACTATATCACTTGATGTTTTGGATCGCGCGTTTTCAAAGTAGGAAGAAAACCAACAAACACATTCTACGCATAAAACTAGGTTACCCATTGCAGCTAGAATTGTCAGGTGGTGTGACAATACCGTTCCTGACTATATATAGGTCATACCAGAGAGCTTACCGTAGGTGTGTAGAGCAATCAGATTAATTATGAATAAAATGAATTACAACTACTCAAGCACTATATGCCATAAAGACATCATGATGTTATGTGAATCTGTGAATGTGTCTTGTTTCTAAAATCGAAGTCTGTCATTGTTTTATGTAAAAATATTTCTTCTATAATACGTTTGCAGGTTGGTTTTCCCAAAAAGCGTAAAAAAAGACGGTCTCTGTGCCAAAATGGGATGTTTTTCTGATGGAGCATTTTGGAAACCTACCGTATTTGAAAAGTGAATTACTGCAATGCAGGAACTACACATTCATCTTTATGGACATGAGCATTTGTCCACTACCATGCATTCTGAAAAAAAAGGACTAAACCGTACAATGAAGATTATTTTAGTTTTTAAAAATCATAGAAAGATTGCAACTGTTATTTAATGAATAAAAGGAAAATTCATTATTTTACAAATGAAAACCTGACGCGGAAACATGCACAGATAGCCTACTGTATTTTCAACTTCAGTCAACTGTGATCACTAGAAACATATTCAGTAGTCCCTTAACTGTTAGGTTTATACGCAAATATACTGTACATCCAAGAATGAAATATGTTAAAATGTGGATATGAATATTAACTTTTTGAAAACAAACCAGCTGATACCTTTTGCTCTGCAGTAGGGCTGGGTGGTATATCAAGTTTGTACGATATATCGATATATTGTTCGATATATTATACGATACAGAATGAAGCATTATCGTTTCTACCGTGGATGCAGAGAGATAACTATAAGATATATAGTTATCACCTATAGTTTAAAGCAGCTTGCCCCCTTTGAGACTAACAGATTCATGTGTTGACAGATACTCGTGCTGTTTAATGTGATGTTTTCCTCAGTGCATAACTTACATTTTGCAGGTATATTCTCCATCTGTAAATGTTAGTCATGCAAATATTTCCATTTTGCTGTCAAGTGTGGACGAGTCTTCTGCGAGCGAATCTCCTCTAAACTTCTTAGACTTCCACGAACGAGCGCCAAACAGACGGATAGAATAGAATAGGATCACCATAATTCTGACTAAAATATACATTTTTGCTAAACTGCATAACAATATATGTCTCATATGCACAATTTTAAACCTACAAGTGAGTGTATTTTCATTATAGCAGTAATTGTAAAGTGACTATTGGGATAATCAAAATAAAGGCTAATATAGCTAATTCTGTGCTTTGTTTTAAAAAAAAAAAAAACACTTTTTACTTTTAAATTGTAATCTTACAATGTTAGAATGTGATGTAATTTTCCCCTTTTTACACATACAGTATATCTCATGGTTACATTCACTATATTTGTTTAAATAGCTTTCAGTATGACTATTGTTTGTAGAACAATGTTAGGCAGGATGTGAAATAAGAAATACGGAAGTTTTTTTAAAAAAAAATGTAAATAGAAAAATGTAGAAAATACCAGTATATACTGTATATCGCCATATAGCCAAAAACACTTAGATGTGTCTTTTTGCCCATATCGCCCAGCCCCACTCAGCTGCAGTGTCAGTTAGTGTAAGAAAAATAAGAGCACCCTCTTCTCTCCTGTCCCCTCCTCCTCAACAAGTCATTCAGCTTGTGTTATTCTCAGCTTCCAGATACAGCATGTGATTGACAAGTGCACTGTAGCATGGCATGAGTGATGTTCACCTGTGTTGTCCAGTCTGACAAACATTCACAAGAAAAACGTAAAGGTCAGCAGTGATCTATGGGACGCATGTTTGCCGGCTAGGCAGAATAAGACTACTGTATGAGGACTGATGTTGGAAACCAGGATCACCAACCCATGAAACTTTCCGATTCAGGCTTTATCCCTGCTGTTTGTTTTTCTTGATGCCTTCAGACAGCTCAGAGATAACAGCAGTTCCAGACACGACAGAATCAGATGGCTGAGAGTAAGTGTGGCCTGCCGCCTGGAAGCCAATTTTAAAGCAAATTGTGTTTTCTCTCAATAAACTGAGTGTATGTCTATAGGAAAGAACATAAAGTTAATGAGTTCTTTAATACTGTATGTTATAGAAATGGACAAAAGTACAAATGTCTCCTGCTTCTCAAATTTGATCACACATGCTTGGATTTGCCATGTCTGTAATCAAAAGTTTGTAGATTAATCTTGAGCAAATTCTTCTAATACAAAGTTATCTGAGTTATGCAATTCACAAATAACTAAATGTACATATTTATTTACATATATAACATTAGTGATAAATTGTTTTTAGGCCAATACTGGGCCATTTTAATTTGCCTGATGATTTTGGCTGATACACATCACCTCTAAAAGCTCTCTCACAGCTGAACAATTTCAAAAGACAAATGAATACTTAATTATATTTCAAATAAACAAGCAAACTAGGAAATGTAAAAATGTTTTCATGCATGTGCAGAACTTGTTTTTCCACACTCTTATTTTGTAGGATTATTTTCACCAGAATGCCCGAAGAACAAAACCCCTTTCATGCTATTCTCTTTCTTCTTGTATTGCCACTTAGTGTAGCTGCAGGTTATTTTAAATAATTCATTGCCTGAGCTAGAGGGTGGAGATACAAAGTATTGCTGATCGTCCACAGGAACCCCATTAAGTATTCCCACAAATACCCCCCAAAATATTTACATGTTTACATAGACATTGATGAAATTTCTGAATAATGACTTACTTTTTTTTAACACAAGGCATGGAATAAAGGACAAAATGTGCTTAATAAAGTGTTTTGATTTTGTGTTTAAATGAATTAAGCATTATGCTAAATGTATTTTCAGAGCTAGGACACATCACCAAAACTAATCTAAAAGAGTGAATCATCTAAAAATTCATCATCTAAAAGAGTGAATACTCTGGAAAGCATCACGTTTTACTGAAAATGTCATGTACTGTATGTGTACAAACATCTGATAATACATGCCGCTAAATATCTTCTTGTCGTTCTATCACAGTGTCTACACTGTACTCGACCGTTGTCGCTCATATTTCAACCGCGTCTACACTGGATGAGAAAAAGCAGCCGCTTTTATGACACATCAGTTTACTGTCAGAGATTTGTCGCTCTCATTGTGCCACATCCAGTGTAGACAACATCACTGATTATAATGGGTTCTATTGTCTTTTGTTGCATCGGTGTAGATATGGTGTAATATTCAGGGAACAGAGAACAGAAGAGCCATGGATTGTACTATAGTGTCCTGGTCTCGCCAAGTTATTTCCTTTGTTTTTTTTCTTTCTGTCTGTCATGATTTTTTGTTTTTTGTTTTTGTTGTTGTTGTTGTTGAAATGTGTCAGAAAACACTGTAGTTATGCACACTTGACTTGATTTTAACTAGAATCACCTGGGTGCACTCATCTATTTGTTAGTGCTCTCAGTTTGTAACTGCAAACTTTGATTATTCGCTGTCGCTGTCGGATTAGTTCATTTCAGAATTAAAATTTCCATATAAACTACTGGCCCCACTGCCATCGTAGATGTTTATATCTTTCTTTCTTCAGTTGAAAGGAAATTAAGGTTTTAGAGGAAAACAATCCAGTATTTTTCTCCATATTGGGAGGGTACAACGGGTTGAAGGTCCAAATTGCAGTTTCAGTGCAGCTTCAAAGGGCTCGACACAATCCCAGACGAGGAATAAGGCTCTAGTAAAACGATGGGTCGTTTTATAAAAAAACATTAAATAAAAAATGTATACTTTTTAAGCACAAATACTCCTCTTGCACTAGCTCTGCGATGTGCCACGCATTACGTAATCCCATTTGAAAGGTCACGGGTGACGTAGGTGAAAGTACCGAATAACTGTTTACAAAGTGAACATGACAAGAAAATGCCCTTTACGAAAAAGGTAACGATGTCGGATGATGTTTAAGGGGGAGGAGAGAATGAGATGGAGTGTTTCACCCTACCGAAGTACTTTTGCCTGCTTCCTGCATGACTTTTCCA
Source organism: Opsariichthys bidens (assembly GCA_037194245.1). Lineage (NCBI taxonomy): Eukaryota > Metazoa > Chordata > Actinopteri > Cypriniformes > Xenocyprididae > Opsariichthys > Opsariichthys bidens. The sequence continues at coordinate 6,086,477 of CM074283.1, read as the reverse complement.
ATAGGGCTGCACGATTTATCACATTTAAATTGCACGTGATTTGGCAAAGGCAGCGTGTAACACTGTTCTTAAGTACGAAAAGGAGGCGGGAACCGGCGAACATTCAACTTAACTTTAATAATAAAATAAACAAACAATAAAACAAAAGTAAAATGGCGAAAAGTTCCTCACGGCGACTGCCGCCCACACAAACATAATAAAACACAAAATAAAACCCAGGCCTGGTCCTCCTCTCGTCCTTCAATATCGTTGCTCCTCTTTTATGCTTCCGGAGCTCCTCCGTGAGAGATACGAGACCGGTGCAGTGCGCAGCTGACGCTCATTAGCAATCACGCCACCGGCCTCGCGGTGTTCCCTCACGACTCTCGCCCGCCCTGCTCGTCACACTGCGATTATTTAATGCCTAGCTTGTCAGAGCTGTACGGCTCTGTAATCAGTAGTAAATGCTTCTCCAGCTGAAAGCCAGAGGGCGCTCCTGCGCAGACACTCTAAATATTTCCTGCAGCAGAAGAAGATAACGTGTCATGTCGCTGTAGCTGAAACAGAAGATTGAAACGCTTTAACAGATCAAACATGACTAATAAACAAGACTCTCTTAGTCTTGCGTGGAAAGCGCGCCCGAGATGCTTTCTCCTTTTGCAAGCGTTCGAGAGCTTGCGTTTCTGTAGTGTCTGTCATTGCTATGCAACCATGAACAGCTTTCTCCATGACTATGCGGTAATTTCAATGGATTTCCATCACCGAAAAGCCTTTGCAGTAGCTCCAGTACAAGATTTATTTATGGAGAAGAAAAAAACAAACTCCCGCAGTGTTTGGGTGCACCACGGAGAATTTCACAAACTCTTCCAAGAGCTCCATCTGGACGATGAGAGATTCAAAGCCTATTTCAGAGTTTGATAATCTTTTAAGAAAAATTGGCCCAAGCATCACCAAACAGAGCTTCTGCCGTGAAACCATCTCTCCTGCACAACAGTTCTGCCTTTGTCTGAGGTAATTAGGCGACCGTTAGGGTAAGGGAAAGGGTTGATTGGATAGTTCTTGTCACATGGCCTGCGGTGCGCTTGTGGCATTCTGAAAAGTTGAGATGTTTTCATCTTGCCATAGCACAGGTGCGCCTGGAAAAAATGAGCGCGGCGCATCGCATGCGCATCGCTTCCGTTACATAGGAAATTACATCCCACATAGGAAATAATGAGTATGCACGCATAAAAGATATGTGAACGGCCCCTTATTCTGTGCAAGAAGCCACATCATCTCACAGAAGGATGCTCAACAATCGCTATGAAGTGAGTGTGGAGTAAAAAGTTAAAGTTAAAAGTTATTAAATGTTGTATTTTGTTGGACAAGACATTAATAAATGCTTCTTATGTCTGGAAAGATGTTTGATGCGCTTTGCTTTTTCAAATGTACATTATAAGAGACTCAAACTATCAGTGCTTTCAGATGGATTAGCATTTGGAGCCAACAAGCTGCGCATAAACCGAACCATTTCATGATCGCACTAAGAATTGTGTTTAAGTGATAATCACATTCAAGTTCAATGTTATTTTTCGTATTGTGCGATTAAATCGTGCAGCCCTACTTTCCAGCGTGATTATGTAATGTGTGGCACATCACAGAGATGGCCCAAGATTTGTGGTTAAAAAGTATTTAATTATTATTATTTTTTTTTTTAAATGACCGATCATTTCGCTAGATAAAACCCTTATTCGTTGTCTGTGATCGTATAGAGCCTGTTGAAGCTGCATAGAAACTGCAATTTGGACCTTCAACACTTTGCAACCTGGTGATCGTCCATTATATGGAGAAAAATTCTGGAATGTTTTCTACAAAATCCACAATTTCTTTTTGACTGAAGAAAGAAACACACAAACATGTTGGATGACATGGGGGAGAGTAAATTATCACGAAATTGTAATTCTGAAGTGAACTAATCCTTTAACAAATTATTGCATTTTTCGGTAAAAGGAGAGGACATTCAGGTAAGTAATTTCCCCATGAGTTTGAATTTGAACTTATAATGTTTAATGAATCAATCTTCTTAAATCTGCAACAACAAGTGAAATCACTTCATGCAGTGTTATTATCTTGGTGTTATTTAGGTTAAATGTTTGTTTCTCATAAAAGATGTAACTTCCTTATAGGTTGAATCAATTCTTCAACTCTTGACTTTTTTGTTTTAGTTTGTTATTTTTGTGCTGATGCTAGGCTGAGGCATTGCTACTAAACCTCTCTGGTTATCTGAGATGTATTGGTTCGGTCGGTATAAGGGCTTAAAGGAACTCTTGGTTGAAGCATTGTTTTTTTAGTGTAAAATGACTCTGAGGAATTAGATGGGTTTTTTTTGTTTGTTTTTTTTGGCCTCAGAAGTTAGGAGAGTTTTTATAACACCCTACTGAGAAGGAGTTAGACAAAATGTCTAAAGATAAATGATTAGAGGCAGCAGCACAGTTTGGCATTGGACTCAGCATTTAAAAGAGGGTGTAGGGCTTATTATAAAATCAGGCTTAGCAGATTTGGGTGTGTTTACAACTAAGCCTGAGAAACCTGCTGTACTTGAAGACCCTAAAGTACAAGTTAATGCTCGAAAAAGTTTAATTCCTTTATTTATTAGATGGAATGGAACATAGTAAAATAAATCATGAAAAAGAAAATGAACTTTGTAAACTTAATACCGAAACGAAGAGACTGCAATTAATAAAAGAAGGTAAACTAGAAGTTTGGTCTAATATTGTGCAGCCACAAATGTGTAACTCATTTTTGCTGGGTTTTGATGTTGCAAGAAGTCCTAATCTCATGCCCAAGTTTAATGAAGATGAGCTGGACACTTTCTCTACTGTAGTTGAGCGTCTATCAAATTCCAAGGCAAATGCCATGCTCAAGAGATTTTACCGATCATCACTTCATTTGGCCTATACTCTTATTCTGTGATGAGTTTTGGGCTTACTACTTCCCAGTGCCCAATGAACCAGGTAACCTCTGGTTTAGAGGGTTGTTCTGTATACTTAGATGATGTTGTGGTCTATACTCACTCCTGGAAACAATATCTCTGCCATGTCCAAGTTCTTCAAATCTCTTGCTGAGGCTTGGTTAACCAATAACTTGGCAAACTGCAAGTTCGCCATCAACAACAGTAACCTATTTGAGTAAAGTTGTTGGGAAAGGCATGGTGAGTCCTGTGTGGGCTAAGGGTCTGGCTATTGATAACTTGCCTCCCTTCAAGTACTCAGCAGGAGGATATTACAGGAGTTTTTTTCCTAACTTTTAATTTGTTGAAAATGAGTGGTCTTTACCGTGCCAACAGCCATTTGGAAATTTTAAGAGGTTGCTCGGGTCACCTTTCCAGATCCAAGTGGATGCTAGCCAGGTTGGTTCTGGGTCTGTATTATTACATACCACTGAAAATGGTGTAGACCATCCGGTCAGTTATTTCTCTTGTAAATACAATTCTCATCAAGAATTGTATTTAACAATTGAAAATGATCACTGATTTGGGCATTATAACATTTTGAAGTTTATGTGAGAAATGTTTCTACTCTTATTTTGTTTTTTTCTGACCATAATCCACTGACCTCTTTTCATTTTTTGCAGAGCCCAAATCAACGCCTGGTTTGATAATCTCTCTTTTAACAACCCTACTCTTTAGACATTCAGCACTAACAGGGTGTGGATAATATCCTGGCTGACACCTTGTGCCGTGCTCCTTGTGAGTCTTACAGAGATTGAAAACCTTAGTATCTTGTCTCTTTCATTTTGTATTTCGCTCACCTTAAATGTTGCTTTTCTTAAGTGTGAAGAACTACTGGAAATGGAGATACTAAGTGTGAGATGAGAGAGATTACGTTGGCCAAGTACTGAGTTGGTGTTGAAATGAAGTGTTGGTGATGGGATTTAATTTATGATAAAACAGTGTTTTAAATTTTTGAATGTTACATTTTGTATTCTGACCTATTAAGAACAGAGTTAATTAATGAAGCCCTAAAGTAGGATCCTCCATTTTTATCAGGGGAGGTGTCATGTTCTTGCTGTGTTATTTTCTTTTGATTTTATTTTTCTTTCTGTCAGTCATCTGTCGATGTCCGCCTTTGATTGTGATATTGTAAACACCTGGGTTGGATGGGCTGTGGGTATTTAGCGCCTTGTTTGCTTACTAGTGATGGTAGGGTAATCTATACTTTAGTTGTTTTTTTTCTTGCATATTGCAGGAATGGGATTGTTTGGCAAGTTCCTTTGGATTACAACTCCTAAATTATCATGAGAACCTCGTTAGTCCCATCAACTTGGATGAAATGGTCGGTGTTTGAAAGATTTCTGTTTTTTAATGTTTTTGTGTTTTCCCCTAGAGCTTTGTAACAAAAAAGTATTTTTTGCAACCACCCTTTTTTGCCACCGTTATGAGCTGAACTGTAAGAGATGGGTTTTAAAAAAGTAGTGAGCTAAATGTTAAAAAAAAAAAAAAAAACAGGACTATGAACCCTGCAACAAAGCAGCCAACAAGGACAAGATCTGATAATGACAAAAGGAAACATATGGAGATATACCAAGGGGTCAAGGTCGGACTGCTTAGCATAGCCCTGTTAGAAAAAAAAATGTCGTAAATACATGCCAGTGAGATGAATGGGAATAGTTAGCTTTCCCCAGGTATTGTAGACTTAATATGCATACACATAAAGCAATTAAAAAACAAGAAACATCAGGGTAAAAATGAAGGGATGGATCTCGGAACAGAAAGAGAACATTGGAAAATAGAAAAATACAAAAATTAAAGATGAAACAAAGCATGAAAAAGCCTTCAAAACCATTAAAACCAAACAAAATTAAAATGTATTCCTGTGATGGCAAAGCTGAATTATTAGCATCCATTACTCCAGTCTTCACTAAGTAATTAAAAAATATTATTGACCGCAATATAACTTATACGCTTGTTGGAGAGTAGAACAGCAGAGTACAGTTTATTATTATCACATTCCTGCGACATTTCAGAACACATTTGTATGATTTTATTTATTTTTTATTTATTTATTTTAGTGTTTAAAGAATGTGCATGTGTTAGAGAGATTGAGTTTAACCCTACAATCTCAAAAGAGAACTAGACTTACACCTTGCAAGAGCTCTATAATCAGAAGCATCTGTGATCAACATAAACTTCAGTATGTCTCTGTATTTTTATGTTTACACTGAACACACTAAATATAAATCTGTACACTTTTAGCATGCGCCTCTGAGAATGCTATCCCATGTGTATTTGTCATCTGTGAGATGTCGGTTTTAGAGTTTGTTTAAATGTTTTTCTGATGTTTATAATTTAGAATGTATGTGAATCTCTTTTTAATGAGGTGTTTGAACTGAAATGTTGTGCATAAAGTGGTACCTGATGCTTTATCTAAGAAGAAAACACAGTTGCTCCAGGGAATATATGGCCTGAAACATTGCACACAGTATAATCACAGCCCAGAACACAGAAAATATAAAATCTGTTTGGTGCGGTTCATCCCCAATTAATGTTTTCTGCGCTGTCAAGAGTCTAATTGTTTTTTGTTGTTGTTTATGTTTTTTTCCTTGGTTTTCCATTGTGCTAGAAGGTTGTGATGTGTGTGGGCCATGGGTTCAGGAATGGGATTGTAATTTGAATCTCCAGATGAGCTGGTCTTTCACATACTGGATCATTGAGCTCTGTGGGAAGGCCACCCAGATTGTGAGAGAGCTTCAGAGATGAATTGCAGCGATCAAGAATAATGTTTTTTGGCATACTGTTACAGTTTAAATAATTTAAATAAACACATTTAAATAAAAACACTGTACTTATGCTAATATGACAATATGACAAGTGTGGCAATTTCTTAAAAATCTAATTTCAATATAATTTTCAACCAAAGGTCCCATTGTATTACTGTGGGTGAAATGTCTAGGACACAGGATTCATCGACTGGATTCTTAATTATTAGATTGGCTAATCATTTTGTTAATAAATAAGCACAATACCAAGTCAAGCCTATACATCCAACTATCCTGTTATTATTATTATTATTATTATTATCCCAGTTAATGCAAATCACCCCACCCAAAAAACAAAACAAAACAAAACAAAACAAAAACCTCAGGCACAATGACTAAACTCATGTGCTGTTTTTAATTAGCAGAGGCTCTATACACACCCATTTTTTTTTTTAAAAAAGGTTGAATAAAGTTCACTTTAAAATGTTCTCTTAGTAACTCAAAAATATACAGAACATCATGAAATAATAGCTAAACTAACTGGTTTTATTCAAGTCTATTAAACATTATTTAATATGGTGATAGTCAGCTGCAATACATCAGGTTCCAAAAATATATTTAAGCCTTTGATCATGTAGAAATAGCATTAAAAATAACTATCAGAATACAAATGCTTATTTGAAATCTTTAGAGCTGAAGTGAGTCACTTCTGTCTCACTCACGTCATCAACCATAATAGTGTGCAAAAGTGCCTGCCCACTTTTCCAGCTGCCTTAGTTCTGGAAAAAAAAATGTTCCCATAAGTTTTCTCCCTCAGGGATATATATAAGAATACTACGATCCCATGAAGCAGTGTGTGATATATAATTAATATAAATGAGGGAGAAATATAACACTATTGATGTTGACATAGAATATGTTGATATAGAAACAATTTTACATTTGTTGCAAAATACAGTTAAAAAGTAGAGAGACTGATTGTCATTCACAGTGCTTCATGGCGAGTGGACAGGTGCTCGTTTGAATGTTGTTCTGAATAGTGGAGTTTTGCTGAATCTTGGGTATTGAAGATTTTCACAAGATATACTGCATATTCCCATACAAGACATATAATTATCCCATATAAGAACTTCATGGGAGGGGAAATTAGTCTAAAACTTGCTTATAGTTTCATTGTTGTCTCTGCTTATTATACTGAGATAAGAGAACATTTTTTCAACATTGAAAAAAAATATTACACACTTCACCTTTAAAGAAAGTCTGGTTGGTAATAATGGTAACCTTTGGATTTTCTGAACAGCCAGTAAAAAGTACACACAGACAGACAGACACACACACACACACACACACACACATACCCCGTCTCTCTCTATCTGTCCCTCAGAGTGGTGCCTACAGGCATGATCCTATTTATTACCGGAGCAGAGGGAGCAGTTTGTGTCGAGCTCTGAGGGGGTGACGAGGTAGAGGCTGAGCTGAGAGCTCTGTGAGGACAAACTCTCACCGACATGCCTGCATATCTACAATCCGGATGCTCTCAGTCACAAGCACAATGGAAATGTGGATTCAGGTAAACATTCCCACAGATTCTGGCAGACGTGGCTCAGAAAATCAACAGTAATGCATATGGCACAGTATCGCCACAATTTAAGCTATTAAAAAGGATGATGAGATTAAATGAAGAGAGCAAAGATATTGATTGCATCTGCATAACTTAAACTTCAAAGTGTGGAGCTTGTAGCATGGATTTACAAAAACTTGTTTGTAATTGTGTGGAGTTAGCCAAGATTATTTTAATGCTTCCGAGACCGAGAGGCGGCATGATCTGGTTTTATCACAACATCATATGCAAACTGTATAAAAAACATATTCACCAGCATATTTCCGACAAACCAACTGCCATATTTCTTTTATACCCACCAGGCAGCCAAGAAAACAAGCCACACAAGTGTCTGTCAATATTTAATCAAATACAGATCAGGTCCAAAAACCTTGCACATGTTCCTTCGATCCAAATTGATCACCGTAACAGCTGGAATATTCTGTAAGAAGCTGAAGATTGCTTATTGATCAAAGTACAAATTAAATCACCCAAACGACTACTTGCTCAGATATAAAAGTGATGGCATCTTTTGAGTTTTAGCCAAAGTGTAGTCAGCCCACTCAAGATGCCCCTGCTTGAAAAGCTTTTTAACCTTGCTTTATTATCTCTTCTTATATGCACTTCTTAAAACAAATTTTCTTCAACACAACTGTTTGCAGTGCCTTTGGTAAGACCATGTGATGTATCCCACAGACTTGGCCTGAAATGGATTTGATGAACTTTCTGCAACACAATTTTCCATCATTAAGCAACAAAGTGAAAAATACAGTTCTGCATGCTAAAACTCTTCAGGTTTAATAACCTTGACAGAAACAGAACAAAGCGATCATTAATTGTTTTATGCATAACTGTGCAGACCAGAAAATCTAGTTCTTGGCCATTCATATTAAAAATAAACACAAACATCATACGGTGTCTTAACAGTAGCCACATTAAAGATGCGTTTTATTTTATTTTATTTTTTTCTTATTCATTATTTTTTCTATTGTTAATTTTTTTCACTTTGTAAGTACCTTCAATTTGCCATTTTGTAAAAAATGTACTAAACCAGGCAACTTACCTTACCCATTCTAACAATCCATGATGTGACAAATTATTAAAGCTCTTTATTCATTTTAATCCATTTATTGTGCTATCCAGATGCACAACACCACATGTGTAAACTATCAAATATGAACAAAAAGAGATTCCTTGTGGATTATTGTCACTGGAATCTTGCTTGGTTAATAGTACACAGATGAATGATATAATATTAATAATGTTTATCATGGTATTGCAATGTTTAATGTTCTAAACAGTGGCTGTTTAGTCTACCACAAGTGAAAATGACAGCTGGCTGATGGGAAGTAAACAATTTGAATCCAATGAGCTTTCAGTGACATATCACATCAAAGGCTCATAGTTCAAAGACACGATTTGGGGCTTTATTAGCATTATAACCAATACCAGTAATAATACCAAATGCACTGATCCCCCTTTCCTCCTATTCCAGCCGGACAATATCCACATGCTTCTCTGCCTGCCAATAGCTTGTCGTGACATGCCATTATAATAATTGGCCGCTCGCTCTCCATCCCCAGTTGGCCTGCCAATCTGCCCATTGACACAGTGCGAGCATGGCAGCCTATCATTCCAGTAATGGCAACACAGCAGAGATTCAAGCTGGATTTCACCAATACAAATGATAATGGTATTAGAGCTAGTCACCAGTGGGTCTCATCATCTCAGGGAATTCACAGAAATAGGCAAGGATAACTAAGTGAAAATTTTTACAGAATTCAAAACTGATGACCAAAGTAAATCTGAATGTTTGAATGTACATGAATATAATGTTTATGAATGTACATGAAAATGTATATGTAACCACTCCTGTTCTACTTGCACTGCTCTGAGCAGGATGTAAATCGTTTCCGGCATGGGAGGTGGGCATGATAACAAGGGATAGAAGCTAAAGACCACATCCTCTAGTGTCAGTCGCTAGAGCGCCTCTTGAGGCCAAGCTGCACTCCAATACACTTACTACCCTAAACCTAACTCCTATCTGGGTCACGGCACCAACGTAACCCCTACTAGCCCTATGGCGTGGAAGGCAGGCACGCTAACAAGGACACTAATGACCGCAGCCTTTAGTGTCAGTCACTAATGCGCCTTTGAGGCCAAGGGAGGTTTACAGTGGATGTTTACATATATACATTCTAATAACACGAAAATGAATTAAAACCTCCACCCACCCCTCACTCCCATCCGGGTCACGGCACCAACATAACCACACCTGTCCTACTTGCACCACTCCGAATGGGATTCAAACCGACGTCTTTGGCATGGGCACGCTAAGAAGGACGCTAAAGACCTCAGCCTCTACCGTGTATCTTAAGGCCAGGAGAGTGAGGTTTACACGCACAACTCCTGCTAGCTGGCCTCTGTTACATTCGGACAAAATGTGAAATAGTCAAATAGTCATAAAGGAGAACAAGCATAATCCAGCACAAAAAAATGCTGTCATGATTCAGCCCCCCCCAATGTAAGGGGTAATACATATCTTACGTAGGTACTAATACATAACTTTCAAAGACACAAAACGTACATTTTTGTACATTTAGAAAGGTGCTGAAACATACAATATTGACATATTCATAGCACTAAATCGTAAAAATACTTACCTTTTTACAGCGAAAAAACTTAAATCTTTCATGTCATAAAGATATATGTATAATTTCCCTTTTATCTTTTGTTTTTTAGATAAATGTAAGATCCCTAAAGCCCATCCCGAACTTGCACTACGTAGTTTTTTCGTCCTCTAGAGGTCGCCTATTCAAAACAAAGGTGTGGCTTGATTGACACCAACACAGCTGGTGGAAAAGAATCAGGATGGGACTCAGGCAGAAATCATTCATCGTTCATGGATCCGATTATTAACATTACTGTAGTAGAGAGGGCACGAGTAAGACAAGGCTTACAGAGCCTGTGGGCAGGTTGCAGGTCTATCAGGCCAAGGCACTCCATGACATGCCCCAGGGCGGTCTTGACCAACAGCTCGTGGAAGAGCTGCGAGCCACCACTGACCGTGCCCTCCGGCCGACGAAGGTGACAGCGTGCACGGTTAGTCAAGCGATGGCCACGCAAGTGGTCCAGCAGCGCCATCTATGGCTCAACCTGGCTGACATGAGGAAGGCCGATAAGCATTGGTTCCTGGACTCCCCTGTGTGTCTGGTTGGCCAATTCGGCGACGTGGTTGAGAGCTTCGCCCAACAATTCTTAGCCGCACAGAAGTAGACGGAGGCTTTGAGACATGTTCTGCCCGGCGGGCCATTGCTGCCTCCACCCAGCCGCCAGTCCCTCCTCCCGCCTGCATCGTCCTCCGCCCCTGCGAAGTCTGGAGGGTTCAGTAACTGTGGATCCCAATTCGTCGGTTCAGTTCTGATGTATGTCGAACGTGACCGACTGAAAGGGAACGTCTAGGTTACGTATGTAAGCCTCGTTCCCCGAAGGAGGGAAAGGAGACGTACGTCCAGTCGTCACAGTTCTTGTACCCCGCTGAGCACGGACCACTGCTCGTCTCCTCAGCGAAAAACCAAGTGTGAGCGCTCTCTCTGCTTCCGTATTCATACCCGCTCGTGGCGTCACACAAAGCTCACACGCCAATATGAATTGGCTCATTTAGTTTACACTCTGAGGCGATAGGGCTCTCATGTGATATCCCAATTCGTCGGTTCTGTTCTGACGTACGTCTCCGTTCCCTCCTTCAGGGAACGAGGGTTACATACGTAACCGAGACGTTTTCTGTATATAAATGTATCAAAACATTTGTGTGTTCCCTCACGTAATATATATTAGCAGTTTTTGGTGTTTCCATGGTTTCTACAAATTAAATTCTGCAACCGAGAGTAACGCGGATATGATGCCATTTACAGGCGACTCCCTCACACATCCCGGATCCTTGGTTAAAATTGCGTTTTTCTCATGATTTACAAATAGTTGCAAACATTTGGGATAGTAAAGGTACTTAACTGAACAAAATATATAACAGATATATTACACAATTTTACACATATTGTAGCTTTAAACATACCCATTCTATACAGAATGTTAAAAGAATAAAACATAATGAACAGAAATATGTAGAAAATATACAATTTTAGTAAAAATATAACATAAAAAGGATATTTTGAGCTGGAATACTATACCTAACGTTACTCCTAAATCTACCCATAACCATTTATTAAAACTATACTGTTATAAATAATAGAATAACAGACAAACAAGCATAATCACAATAGTTTATATATTGCAAAAATGTCAAAAGTAGTTAAAGTGCTGAAGTGTTATAGTTGCAGTCCTCTCTCGCAGTAATAGTTTTTTAGAGGGTACAGAGCAGTATTTAACTTACTAATCCATGAAAATATAAATGCGCAAGTATTTTTCTTTTTAGTGCTATTTATACATCACTATTGTACATTTATGTGTGAATGAAAATGTAAGTAAATGTATTTATGGTAGAACCACACTTTATGCAAAATACACAAGTATTCTCATGAGAGCAAGTTGGAACGATCACTTTAAGTCAGAGCTGTGAAGTCCAGAAAGAAAAAAAATTACATCTGTCTTACATCAGTATTACAGACTGCCAAGTGTAATCTAGTAATATCCAAACACAGCGCTTATGTGTCTCGCAGGAATACTTGATCCTGATTGGTCAATCACTGTCTTTTGTGGTCAAATATATTTCATATAATGACTATATAATAATAATAATAATAATAATGTCCATTTATTTATTTATTGGAAACTAGTCGTGTAATGAGCGAGACAGTGTAGACTCAGCCGGTCATTATCTGTAAGGTTTATCCGCTTCCCACTGAGCCAAAGAACACCCCTTATCCAAGATAAAATCACCGTTACACACAACCTCTCTGCTTATTGTTTTAATAAATCCCTTTAGGATATATGTTGTGATAATGGCTGGCTGACTATCCATATTGTAGGTACCATCCAGTAATTGAATCAGACCTCAACATTTCAATCTATAGTAATGCCTATGAAACGAGGATTATTATCTTCTTTGTCCAGCACTGTTGGCCTTGACTGATCTAAATAGCAAGGTTGCATTGGCAAGCCACACTAAAGATAATGCGCAAAGCTGTGAAATTGTTCTTGATGCTCATAGTTCAATGAGCCATATCTGTCTATAGCCTGAAAATACCTGTGACATGCTGGAAAACGAAATCACATTAGCTAAAAGTAGATTGCTAGCCACGTCTGAGATCATTCTGACCATGGACAGAACATGTTCAGGATGGTTAACAGGGAAAAGCATGATGTTTAACTAGGAATTGATTTTGCTGATTGCATGATTGTGTAGAATATTGATCCATTTATACAATATAATAACACAAAAATGAATTAAAAGGCTTTTAAAATGTAAATTTTAGATATAAATTAAACAAAAAAACAACTCCCTACACTAATGAAGAAAAAATTTAGGTTATCTTTTTCACAAACTTCATATGAAGAACATCTTCAGCATATACAGCATATCAAAATGAGTCCATGGAAATAAACATAATCAAAACAAAAATAGCATCCAGTTTAATTTCTATTTAATATTAGATATTTCATATCTACTTTATAATGCTAACTGTTGCTTGCAGGTGTATTGAATGTGCCTAAAAGTAAAAATCAAATATGCGTGATTACGCCTATTCCCCCAAAATGTGGGATATTTCTTCCTAATGAAAGAATGCTCCAACACACCTCACTTTCAGGACTTATTTTATCTATGGTTCCTAACATTTCTAACAGATTTCTGCTCGTTGTAAATCAAATACAGATAAATTAGCACAGCACCAGTACATTTATTTCAATGCGTTAATGAGAGCGATTGCATGTGTCATACCATCCCTCTATTAATTGTGAAGTTGTGGGATGTAAGTACTTACTTCGAAAGTAGAAAAAATATAAGCTATAACTAATGAGTTTCTAAGCAACTTTAGTGATAAATCACAGGACAGCATTGACAACAAGTTCCTCTCTGTGCACGGGATTTTCCATTCCGCTGACTGGACTGAGTCACATGACTACATATGCAGTAGTAGTAGTAGAAGTATGTTTTAAGGGGGAAGTATTAACAGGATTGAAAAACTGAAATAAACGACATGGGAAAATTATGTCGGTTAGAGGTTCTGAATTTCGGTTTTGATTACTTTTCAAATAATCGTCCAGTTTTTTTTAGGTTTTGTCTGTTTGCCAATTAACCTGAGGTAACATAGATTTCTTTTCATGTTTCATGCTTCCCTGACAGTGTTTTTTTTTTTTTTTTTTCCATTTCCACACTGATTCCAATGTCGTTTCTATTTCTAACAAAGGACCAGCATTCAGCACAGGGTTTATTCTTGCTGATAAAAATCCCACTAACTCAATTTTATCAGTTCTATTTAGCCTGTCAGCAATTACAAAGACTGCTCATGGCTGCAACAAAGCCCACTAAGCTGTCATTCTTGGGGCTCTATTATCACTTTCCTTTTATCATTTAATTGCAGGAATTACCCAGACACTAGATTTGGTTACCTAATGTCTAATACTGTATATGTGCCAATCCATTTCAACGAGCGAAAAAGAAATTGGATCCCATTATAGACCTTTAGCTGTTTTGAGATTTAACAAACGTACTTACATAGCAGAGCTTTACTCAGCTTAACTGAAGGTAATCACAAAAGGCTGATGACATGAGTCTTTCAAAGTTGGCTTTGATAAGACATACAGTCTCCTTTTGAAGAAATGCATGTGTTTATGACTATGCACAAAGGACAACTTGTAAACACACAGAAAACTGGTGAATATCAAGTGTCTAGAACTTTACATAAATGAGTCACAGGTTTAAACAACCCTTTGGTCAAGTAAACTGTGACACATGAATTTGGCACTGAGGTTACATGCAAATCAGTTTACCGTTTTATCTTTCCACAACATTAATCACTCTTTCCTTAGGGAAATAACTTTTTTTTTTTTTCGTTCCTCTTCTCCTCCCACATCTTTGGACACTCATCGCAATGTTTACTAGCTCCTGCCCAGAACCACCCTTGGTCATCATCATCCCCTCACCTGTGCCCCATCTGCCATTATCATGAAGCTCATCCAACGGCAGCCAATGCTAGCGTGCCTGCATCCTACTCTATTGCAGTTATAATAGAATATTTCATTTATAAATAATTCAAATGAATTTATGTATTTATGGTCGTATGCATGATGTATGCACCCATTATGGAAATCTAATACAAATAAGAACTTATAAAATGTATTTCTGTTTATTTCACAATAACTGTTGATTCACAACACATTCATAGCAGTCTTCTAATACTCAAATAAATAAGTAAATAAAAAGTGGAAAAGGTGGGGGAAATCTCACCAAAAAGCATACTGATGATAACAAAATATTAAATGATACTGAATGCCATTTATTCAGCTATTTCTGAAAATCTTAGAAGGCACAGAGAATAGCTATTATTCTCTAGAACGGCACCGCTGCACAAGGCAATCGCTGAAAACAGCATGAACTTTGCACTTCCCTTGACACACTTATGGTTTTATTGTGACACCCAGGATGTGGGATTTGACCTGAATTTGAAACACAGTTGCGAAGATATAGACTTAAAGGATTAGTTCACTTTCAAATGAAACCCCAACCTTTACTCACTCTCAAGCCATCCTAGAAGTATATGACTTTCATCTTTCTGATAAACACATTCGGAGATATGTTAATAAATATCCTGACCCATTAAAAAGCTGACAAGCTTTACAATGGCAGTGAGCGATACCAACGAGTATGAAGCTGAAGAAACTGTATCCATCCATCATAAACAGACTCCACAGGGCTCTGGGTGGTTAAAAAAGGCTTTCTGAAGCAAATTGATGAAACAACAACAACGAAAAAAAAAATCCATATTTAACGAGTTATGAAGTAACATATTTAGATTCTGCCACATCCTGTTACATTGCTTCACGTTTTACACTTCTCAGAATTTTCCCAGGGTTAACAATTAATCCTAGTTATTCATAAGCTGCGGTATTACACTGTACATTCCTAAACCCTAGGTTAACATTCATATTTGCGGAGGCAGTGTCACTGATTGTAGCAGTGCAGCATGCAACCTGTTTACATAAAGGTGCATTGTGAATTATCATATTGTTGACTGTTCAAGTTTATAATGAATAGACTTTCTGGACTGTAAAGTTAAATATGAAACGGTCTCTTCTTAACCACAAATGTCATGTTTTCTGTCAAAATTTTATGCACGTGGCATTTCTGTGGATGTACAAAGCCTGTGAATTTGAGGCATGCATTTATATATCGATTGCTAAGAATGTAACCATAACATTCTAGCACTCAACATTGTTACACACTTTACAGTACATAATTTGCACTGCAATAGCAAGAGCTATGCTAACTCTTCCCCGGAGCAGATGCTGCTAATTTGGAGAAAAACCCTGCTTCCTTTACCCGGGACTAATTTTGTTACTTAAAAAAAAAAAAAAAAAAAAAAAAAAAAAAATACAATCAGATTTAAAAAAATAAACTGAAATTTACATTTTACATTTAAAATGATATAAAAAAATAAACAAATCAAAATTTGATATCAAAAATATCAATCAAAACTATAATAGTATCTTAGTGATACTAAAATAGCACTGCATTTGACCAAACACTATATCATTAAATGGTTTCCATTCATTGTGCCGACCCCATGGAAACTGCAAAATCTCCCATATGCCAACTAACTGGAAAGTGCAGGAGACAATAGAAAGGAAGCCCTGGGTTAAACAATTATTAGTGAGATAATTTTAAGATTAGAGATACGACAGAGAGACACTGAGTTACAGCAGCAGAACTGTTAAGGAGCTTATATTCAAATCCCTTTTCATCTCTGATTTATCCTCCAGCTTGTATCCACACACACTCACACACTTAATATGCAACAGTAAATGTTGATTTTTCTGTCTTTTTTATGCTGGAGTGGCAAAAGATCAGACTGCTTCTGACCATATGTTCAGCATAGGACGGAAAAAAATAAGAGAAAATAAATCATGCAATAACATCTGTCCTTGTTTGCAGTGATCAGAGCAAAAAGCAATGTGTGAGCACTTGCATTTGAGTGGATATAAATACATGCATAAATTACATTAGGCCTGTTAAATAAACTAAAAAAAGAAAAGAAAAATGATTTATTTAAGTGATATTCTTCAATTTTACACTACTGTTTAATAGCATCTGATATCGCTTTCTTGCATCATTAACATTAATTATGATATTAATTACATTAATATTTCATCCCCCATGGTCTCACAGGATAGATGCACACTTCAGAATATCAGAGGAGAGTAGTAGGTCATCCGGTTACATTTTTCTGAATACTGTGAATTGCGACACGGTACTTCTTCACATATAGGCATACAGTACTGGAATGCAGGGCATGTGTATTTTCCTTCAATGTTAAAGAATTTGAATTGAAAATGAAATATGAAATCATATGCATGATGGAATATATGAATTGGTTACACATCTATTGGTCACACATCTTCACATGATGCAAATTCGCAGGGCAGAGTAAAGACTTGAACTTTAGAACACAGTGAAATTAGCTTGATTTTGCATTTCACCGGCATTCGCATGCGTATGCGCATGAATGGAAGCCAGTGGAACGGAAAGTGTAGTATACAACAGCTTCTTTAGTTCCTCAAATAACTAGTTGACTAAAATTTTCAAGCCTTAAGAAATTCCTTGTACACTTTCTGTGCATTTGCAAATGAGGTGCAGAAAATGCCAGGCAGCAATTGCTATGAGATGCAGGTAGTGACGTTTGTCACGTGTTTAAAAATATGCCGATTGTATAGGCGTATATGCTGAATTTAGTGCGTAAATAATATTATTTAAAAATCAGATGGTTAGCAGTTATATAAGGACACTTTCATTATTGCTGGGTTAACAAAAGTTTACTAAATGGACAATATATACCAAATATATATATAACACACACACATACCAAACATACATAGTGTGTAAAACACACATAACAAAGTAAAGATGTTGTAGTGATTTGAGACACTGCAAAAGCATTGTTATGCAGGGTTCAGACTACATAATATCAGCACGATTTTGGCATGATCCATTTCACATAAGGTATTGTGGTGATTCGTAAATGACAATGGGCATCAGGATGTAAGAATCGATAGTTTTATCTCATATGGTGTATCATAGTGGACAGACGCCACGCCCGTGATAGGATTTTTGGATCAATTCACTGACTCCACCCACATCCAAGTGTGACATCAGAAGCCACGCCCGTGATGGGAAGTTCTGATCATTTCACAGACACGGATCTTTCAAATTCATTCATCAAAATGAATAAATCTTTTTTTTTTTTTTTTCCCAAGTCATTCATTTCAGCAGAATATAATTAAAATGTTACATGATAAAAGCCAAATTCCCCAACACATCAACTTATGCAACGTTTATCACATTTGGAATAAGAAAAAAAAAAAAAAAAAAACCTGCAATGCAAGGCCAAATAATGAGAAACAGAAACAATTAATTCATTGCTTTGCTGGGTCTTTTAGTTCAGCTTAGCACTCTGTTAGTTTATCTCATTGGTATCATTTGTTTATCCCGTGACATGATGGATATGTATATCTATGGTGACTCCGCATCCTTGTGTCGCCCCTGAAACCCCTATTTGTTATATGTAAGTTTCCGATTGAAAGGGTTTTTTAGGCAAAATGATAGGTTTTGAGTGTTTCAGGTAGGTTTTAGGTACGTTTCAGGTGTAAGGGTAGGTTTTGTGTGTGTTTCAGGTTTAAAGGTAGGTTATAGGTGGCTTTCAGTGAGGTTTGTCAAAAAAAAAAAAAAAAAAAAACAGTTTAATATTTAATAAGTAAATGATAAAGAATTGGGTGTGAGGGTTAAGTCTTCTCGAAGTTAATGAGGGTAAGCTTGATTTTCCCCCCAACCACTGCACCAGGAATCCAGCTAATGCGACTAATTTCTTTGGTTAGGTTACAGTGACGGGTACGTTTAGGGATCAGTGTTTGAAGTAGGCAATATAATACTGTGATTGACATGACATAAAATCAGCTGCAATGCAGCATGGGCCTGGCCTCTGACATCACACTTGGATGTGGGCTGGGTTGGATGTCCACCGCAGGTTGCAGGGAGACGCTTCTCTTGCAACCCAGTGAGTACTGAAATTAGCATTACGTCAGATCGCCATGTTGGTAGCCATTGCTTGTTTAAGTTCTTGTTTTTGGAAGTCAGTTGCTGGCTCCGCCTTCAAAATGACATCATGCATATCGTTAGAGACAGCAAAGCGACGATTAGTCGGGAAGCAACATGAAGTCTGACATGTTTCTTGTCAAAATTTCATAATCTGACACAGTGACTATCGTCAAAGTCCCTTTCAGATAAGTTAAGCTCCTATCTCTTTTAATGGGAAACATCAAATTCCCCAAAGCTGTTTGCTAAGCTTTGTGTGTATTTGAAATCACCAATGAAATCTGACAACAACTGTCTCATAAGTTTTCTTTCTAAACACTCAAATCATGACAAAAACAGTATTTTTTAAAGGCTTGATCAAGCTAATGTGCATCCTAAGCGTGTGCCTCTTTTGTCTCATTTCGGAGGCGAACCGGAGCTTCTAACAGCCACTGCAGTGACGCGTTTCAAAACAACTTTCTCCAAAACAATATGAGTGACGCATCTTGCGTTATTCTACAGTCTTTGCTATCATAACAGACACAAATATCATGTAGTCTGAACCTGCATAAGGTTGGTTTCAGGTCCATCTGAGACCTGGAAGTGTTTAAATAAGATGGATTCATGTATTCAGAACAGTGGAGCACAATACAACAGCTCTTTTCAACTACACTAGTCATCCAACAACCTAAAATGAATGGAAACAATGCTGTACAAGTCAGTGTATGAACTTACTGTGTTGGCAATGGACTCCATTAAAGCCTGATGGGCACTTGCAGACGTATCCAATGAATGTGTCGCCTCTGAACGTTTCACTGATTTCACAGGTGCCTCCGTTGTGACAAGGGTTTGGATGACAGGGTCCTGTAATATAGACAAATAGAAATAAGCAGACGGACTAAAGTGTGCGTTTTTTTTTTTTTTTTTTTTTTTTATGTATGCAAGTGTTCACAACCCACATAATGGGTCAGAACAGATGGGTTAGAAACAGACATCAGCAGTTTATAACAGTGAAGCGCTTGCATCTCTATCCTCAGCGGTTCAAGGATGACTGCAGTGACATTCAGGAGAAAAAAAAAAAAGATAAATAATTGAACACAGTGAACGAAAGGATGGAATGAGAGACAGTCACAGAGAGAAATAAGAGAAATGTAAGTATAAGCATCACTTGCTGAGGTCACCATGGGGCAGCTTGAGGGATAAATGATATCATGGGCACTGCATTACCTCTTCTGGCACTGTGTCAACACACAGACAGAGAAAGGGAGAGAAGAGAGAGAGAGAGAGAAAGAGCAAGCTGGTATTTCACTCACTTGCTACAATCAGCCAGAGAGATAAATAGGAGCAGAAATTGATAGAGGAGTATGTGGAAAGGTTAAAGAGCAATGCTATTTGACAGGATGTCAGTTTAATGACATTATAAATGAATAACAGATTCAGTAAAAGTAAGACACATACGGCATATATTAGGTAACTAGACAATATGTTGCATATGTACATTTATTGTAATGTGCCTTGGCAGGAGGATCGTCTCCCCCAGCTGATTCTGTTTGCACTCAAGGTTTATCCTTCTTTTATGCTGTAAAATGAGAGGTGATTCTAGGACTTTTTGAAGACCGATTCCTCTACTTAATTGTTTAAGTTAATATCCTGGGGAAAGATAAAAGGTAAAGATGTCCTGATTTCATAAATATTTTTATGTTTTTATACAAATTACAGACTTACATATAAACTTAAATACCAATTATTTTATTTTGTTTAATGTAAACTATATTATGTGTGATATTTATTTATTGGGGTCAGTAAGATTTTTTAAATGATTTTGAAAGAAGTCTCTTATGCTCATTAAAGTTGCATTCATTTTGATATTTATTTTGAAAATACAGTTTAAACAGTAATATTGTGAAATATTATTACAATTTACATTTTAAAATGCAATTTATTCCTGTGATGCAAAGCTGAATTTTCAGCATCATTACTTCAGTCTTCAGTGTCACATGATACTTCAGAAATTATTTATTATTATTATTATTAGAAGTGTTAAAAACAGTCATGCTGTTTTTTTTTTTGTTTGTTTGTTTTTATGGATACCATTTTTAAGATTTCTTTTTTTTTTTGATGAAGAAGAAAGTAAAAAAGAAAAGTATTTTTTTGAATCAAAGAAAATTGTAACATATACATTGTGTATATATATATATATATATATATAACATTATACACAACAACAGGGTAGATTGCACTGAAAATGGTCAAACAATATTTGTTTTATTTTATTTTATTTATTAATTATTTTATTTTTTGCTCACTTGGGGGAATATTTTTGTAAAGCTATTTTTAAACAACATGTATTGTAAAAAGTGACTTGAAGATTTAATTTGACTGGAATGAGTGTATATAAGGATATATGATTTATATTGGTTCTTAATGGTTTGAGTGTCCCTACTCCAACTGGAAAACCACTTTGATTTCATCCATCACCTTGGGCAAAGAAAAAAAAAAAAGACACTTTTGTGAAGTCATGATTGACCAATCAAAATGCTGATTTGACCAAGAGCTTTTAAAACAACATTCAGGCAATGGACTGATTGTTCTGGAGTAGCTTCTAATCTTTTAGTCTTCACAAATGCTGCATTTGCAAGCAAGTCAAGCTCATAAGAACCCCAGAAGGCCCATATCTCACGGCCTATCAATACCATACTGATGTTTAAAACATTAGAGTGCCTGCATCGGGCTGCATGCTGTCAAAAGTTGCTTGATGAAATTGCTGGGCAGTCAGTTTAATCTTTCGAAATATCAGTAGTTCTGCAAGAGGGCATGGGTTGAATAGAGAGATGAATTACAGAGATATGATCAATGTGCTCTTAAGTGCAAATACCGACAAAATGTAGATTGTTCAAAAGACACACACACACACACAAAACAATAACATAGGGTTCCTATTGGAGGAGCTCTGGATGAGAGTCTTGAAAATGTTTGATTGTAAATGTTAAACAGAAAGATCTCTGAGACGCACAACTCTTTTCAAAATCAATAATAATAAAACATTTTGAAAACACTGTAAAATAATATTTTATAGGGATCAAGTGACCCTGAAGATCAGTGGTGTATTAAGTACTTGAAAGCCATACTTGAGTAAAAGTATAAATATCTTACCAAAAAATGACTAGACGTAAAAGTCACTGTTTAGAATATTACTGAGTAAAAGTTTTAAAGTATGTGATATTTTTTGTACTTAAGTATGAAAAGTATTTTTTGATATTAAACATGCTTAAGTATTGAAAGTAAAAGTACAAGTAAATGCAAAATACAAAAGGAGCAGAAAATATTATTAAAAATAGTTTGAGCAGCAAGATTGTTTGCAGTTGTATCTCTGTATCTCTCATTTTGTTTGCTTTGAATTAAAAAAATGGCAAAATGTTTATTGCAAGTTTTAAATATAAAATGCCCTAATATTTTAATTATACCTTGATCATTCATGTTAATTCATAGTGCATTATGACTAATGTCAGATGTAGTTTTAAAATATTCATAGTTCCTTTCAACATTTACATTTCAACAAAACTTTTTATTAACCTTTAATGTTACAAATGCACTTATATTGCAAGTGTAGCCATTTCATATAAATCCAAACAATCATGCTTAAAAATGACTATTTTACATATAAAGGCATAGTATATGTATACTTCTATTTTAGAACATTTGATGATTATCTAATCAAAATATGTGTTAAAGTGCAGAAAAAAAAGCACACAAATCGAATGCATTTCTCATTTATGTTTCTGTCGGCTGCATGATTAGGAGACAATTTAAAGATGCAACTTTGCTGGATGAATGCATAAAACTGAACAAATGAATATAAACTAATGCAAATAGAGGGTAACAATTGAGACACTCAATAGAAGGTGTTTTAACAGCTTGAGGTAATGCTACTACTAATGTTAGCATCCTCTCAGCCTCGACAGCATACATACTGCTGTTCTCCACTAATGCAGCGTCTAGTCAACAAACAAATTACTTTAGTGATATGAAAACATATGCTGTAGTGTACTGTATAGCATACCGCTTTGTTGTCTGTTTTAAATCCGTTTTTGAAGTGTCCAGTTCTGTGCAGCACACAGCCTCCCGTCACATGTCAAAACAAACTCTATGAGGCTTCAGTGATAGTTCTTATTTGGCCTCTAGAGGTCACTTTCGTGCCACTCTAGCAATGGACGCCAGCTGAAAAATGAAATCAACCGCAGTTGTGCGAGCCCTTGTTTGCACATGCTTGCTTGCAGTCTGTGCTGTTCCAACTTTATTTTGTAGTAAGTAACAAAAATGCTTTAGGGAAATGTTTCGGTGTAAAACTATACATTTTATCCAGGAAATGTAGTGGAGTAAATATAAAAGTTGACAGAAAACTAAAAACTCAAGTAATGTACAGATTCTCCCAAAAAAAGTATTGCAACTGTAAATATTATTACTTTGTTACATTTCACCTCTGCTGAAGATTTTAGCAATGTGTGCTGAAAATTCAGCTTTGGAATAAATAAATAAATAAATATTAAAATAATAATAATAATAATGATAATAAGTTATTTTAGAAAAGAGTTAAAACTTAAAACTTTTGAACTGAGCAGTTCATTGCTTGAAGTCAGGCCAATTTGTTAAAGAGGACAAAAGTTAGAAGTGTTCTTAGACAACATACTTTAAAAAAAAAAACGTCACTTAAAGAAGAAATGTGCTACAGAAGGTAACCCTATCAACATTTGTGAATTCCAGCAGTGCATCTTATCATCTATAATGAGACCAGCAGCTAATTAAAGGGACACGCCATGGAATAACCTTGGCAAAACTCTATTAAAAGTCCTCTGCATCCAGAAGGAGAGGATGACAGCTATGCCTGCATTCTGACATGACGATCTATAACCACACAAAGCTTTGTGACAGTCTCCTCTCTACCTCCAGAGAGATGGAAGTAAGAAGAGGGAGAGCAAGACAGGCATGGAGAGAGACAGAACGAGAAGGAGAAACAGGAGCGAGGGAAAGGAAGGAGGGGGACGTATGCCACATTTGCACATGCTCCTGAGAGACGTCGCCAGGCATTGTGGCCGATGAAACAAAGCTTTGTCCTCTGTGCTGTTCCCTTTTGTGGTGCAAGTCAGGGGGATTAACAAGAATGTCAGCCGTTGTTGGCCAGCTCGTGCTTGTGGCAGGAAAGTAATTGATGTTGGCTGGCGCACGCGTCCCGATTTTCCGACAAGTCACAATGGAAGCCAATCTATCAGAAGAGCCTGACTTGAAAACAGCATAGTAAAACCTCAGTGATGGTTAAACACAGCAAAGTGTCCGATGTTTCCTGCACAATTAATCACTCTCTCATGGATGCTCCCGACTAAATTCCCAACAGAGAATTCGTTTTAGTTGCTCGCTTTTTTGAATCAACTCAAACCTTATTGAAGTGAGAGAGGTAAGCAACCCAAATGTGTTACACTGTCTAATGTATTCATTTATGGAGATTGTGGGTAATGTCACTGGGATGGTATGGAAATTGTAACGCATTAATATGGAGATATGGTGATCACTTGGTTGAATTATAATAATTACAGCTTTGGCGTCTGAACCTGTGCAGGTTTTCACTGAACAAACCTTTCAGCCATCGATTGGATCACCAATATCTGACTTCTGTGAGGTCCATGCAAATAAAGCTGTCACTAAATTAAGCAATCCGTCTAAGATAATTACACACTGCACCATCTATAGAGCATCATATATAACGAACTGCCCAATAGATAATTGTACCTTGGCAACCGGAGGAAGTAGGTGTTTAAATTACAGTCCCCTCAGGGTGAAGGTGATGGAGGTTAGAGGGGCTCAGACAGCCTCTCCATGTCTGAGTTATCATGAGCAGATTGAGCCGAGCGTTTGGGAGGTAGGGAGGTGAGCAAGGGGGCAGCCGGAGCTCAAATCAGACTTCCTGTGAAGCCAAATAAAGCAACACACCAGCACAGAGCAACAGTGAGGTCATGTGCACATGACCTGTATGTATCTTATGAGGCTGGGGGTTCCAGAGCGTGTTTTCCCACTATAGCTATAACACCATTACCATTTTTATTTTTTATTTTTTTTTAATTAAGCAAGGAAATAAAGTTTGAAAATTTTAAAACAAAGAAATGTTGCAATGTAAAATCAATTAGAAAAATAAAATTCTACACGCTTTATAGGTAATTATCAAATAATCAAATTTGGGATATTATACAAGCATTTGTACAGGCATTCAGATGTTTTTACTTCTATTGAAGCACAAGATACTCTTCGGGTCATCTCAAATCACGCCGTTGGTTTTAGACAAACATGTTTTATTCTTTCATGCTGTGAGATTTCATACTGCGTATTGTTGGAAAATAAATATTTAATTGTGATCCATTTCACACTGTTCAAGTGTTGCTGCCTTTAAAGCAAATGGACAAGATAATATTAGATAATAAATAAAGATAATGTAAAGATAATAAAACTTTCTTTTTTTCTAGTTTATACTTTTCACCTTCCAACCCCGAACTACATTGCAGAGTTGTGCTTGTGCACCATTCAGAATTTAATTGAGAATTTATTTCAAAAGTATATTAATTTATTATACAGATCCAAACCCAAAATTTAAAATGAGTAGATTGGATGTAGCAATGCTATTTGGATATAAATGTAAGGAAGTAAATGTATTATTATTATTATTATTATTAATAAACAATAAATGTTTATCAGAGAAACTTTGAATAGTGGCTTGACAAAGCTTTATTTAAAGTCTTGGAAGACAGACAGACTGAATTTAAAGAAAATTTTTTTTCATATTTCAACTAAAATATTTGTGGGGCGAGGTCATGAATACAACTCATTCTTTGATTCAAAATGTCACTATGATACGCTATTTAAAATGCTATTGATTTAATGTGCATATGATAATATGCTATTTTAAAAAAAAGATAAATAAAATAACTTGTATGCGTCTTCAAACTTCAAAAGTTGAATACACATTTTACGTGCCCTCGGGAAGCAATGTCACAATGCTGTAATTTAGAACACTATGTCCTTAATCGAGAATTATTGCACCGCAGAAAAACCACACCTTCGCATTAATGCCTATGCAGGCACATTAAAAGAGATGTTCTGCTCACAGAGTTTGCAGGGTAAGAGCTTACACAGCTCGTACATGGCCTAATTCTGTCTTCATCCTTTACGGGCAGTGCAGTATCAGCCTCCTAGTTCACTGCCTCCTGCCCAGTACACTCGTCTCTCCCACTAAGAACCAAGACTGGCAGAGAAAAGCACTCACTTCTGGCTTTTAGAGTCGCCTACCCTCTCTGTAACTTCCAGAGTTCACCCAGCTCTTATATGAAAAGACATGCTGACTACACTGAATGGATGCATCTACAAGTTAAAGTAAAAACAGAACGGAGGCAAGAGAAATTAATCAGTGATCATCCAGGCCTCTGCCAAGGGAGTGAAATCTCTTGAGGGAGCCAAAGTAAGTTCAAGCTCACCTTGGAAAGTCTTTCGAATATAGAGGGTGAGGGTGTAAGAGGAAGCCAGGAAATGCCATGGAAATGTCACCATGATAGCAGTCTGGCAGAAGAAGAACAGTCCGGAGATTCTCTCCTGTCAACTCACATCCATCCAAGAATGCAGCTGATAAGAATAGACATGGCCAAATGAAAACTCCTGCAACAGTTTACTTTGGATAGACCAACCGATTAGGGTGTTTATTTTGTAATCCTTTAGCAAGACGTAATTGCATTTTTGAAGGAATATCACAATTCATGAACAAATCACCCAGATAAGTCAAATTTATTTGTATATCGTTTTTCACAATACAGAGTTTAAGCAGCTTTACATAAATTCATGATGTAAATATAATATGCCTAATGTCTATAATATCTTCAGAGTCACATTTAGCAGATTAGAGTTGGGCAATAATATTATCTACATTTTGTGACAATACAAGCAATCAAGCAGTTTAGATATGCAATATACTGTAATAGATCACCCTGCTCGAGTATGCTGCAATCCAATAAACAATAATGCAACTGAGATTTATTATACACTAAATATTTGCTTTACTCAAGTACACTGTTTGTATGCAGGTAAAGTAGGATGTACAATTGGATGACGGATGGACGGATGGATGGACTTTTTTATGCGTTTCATAAAACATATTAAGGAAGCTGGAGCTCCAGACTGCTACTCAGGACTGTTTGCCGAGGCAGTGGATTACAGGTAATAATCTTCAGTTTCTTGCACAGACCAATCATTTTGTTTTGCCTGCATGAGTTTTTTTTTTTTTTTTTTTTTTTTTTTTTTTTGAGTCTCAAAATGACGGTAGCCGTTGACATGTATTATATGAATCACCAAGAACCACGGTTTCAGCATAAAATCTTCTTCACATTTCTACTGAGAAAAAAAAAAGACACCTACCATATTGCATGGCCTGAAGGTAAGTAAATTAACAGCAAATTTTATTTTTTGGAGGTGAACTATCCCTTTAACATGAGTCAACAGTTCTCAAGCCATTTTTTTTATTTTTTTTCTCCGAGAACACATGGCAAACACTGTGCTGGTAACCTGCTTACGAAACATGTCTTTAACCCTGAACTGTGCAGAGTTATTCAAAAGGCCACATTTAATGTAAACCCTTCAAATTATTGCCAACTGTTTGAGGCTAATAATTACCAGACATAGCAGGACCTGCATGAGAATAAAAGCCACCTCTTTCCATTTCAAAGTTGAAAGGCACAACACAGCAAATTGAAATACTGTTTCTCGGATTACAAAAATGGTGCTCAGGCCAAAGTAA
Source organism: Opsariichthys bidens (assembly GCA_037194245.1). Lineage (NCBI taxonomy): Eukaryota > Metazoa > Chordata > Actinopteri > Cypriniformes > Xenocyprididae > Opsariichthys > Opsariichthys bidens. The sequence continues at coordinate 6,059,096 of CM074283.1, read as the reverse complement.
GGGCATTTAAAAAAGGAGGGCTTTTAGCATGTGAGTGTCTGATAGAGGGGTCATAATAATGGCCAGTGAACTCAGGCCCACCTTTAGTTGCATAATGGCATACTAATGTTCGCTGAAGTTACCCGCTCCATCACTCAAACTCCCCAGGAGGAAGAAGAAAGTCTATTATTCATGCAACACACTCCTCCATAGCAACTACACTAATAAGGGCCCGGTGGGCTATAATAAATGTTCTCAAGCTTCATATGAAATGTACATATTGAATCCATAATTGAACAAAGAATGTAGAAGTGAAAAGAACACTGATGCTGTTAAGAAATAAAAGAAAACATTTCTGATTCAACAAGGCAAGACTAAAAGGAGCTGGTATTCAGATTGTGTTTTAACTTTTGAAGTTTTATTCGTGTGTCATCCGAGTGTCACCTCTCAAATTTGCCCAATTGCAGCTCTGAAAGTACGGTGGGATTTAGAGTCCAAAGAGCTTATACAGCTCCATTTTTGCTCCCTTTGAAACGCAAAGATGAGTCAGTATGGTTTGTAATATTTTGCCGCAATATCAAGTCAGTTCTTACGGTAAAAAAAAAAAAAAAAAAAAAAAAGACATGTGGGGGCAATCACATGCAACAAAAATAAATCTTTTTCCCATTTACCTCCTGCTCTCAAAATTGGCAGGACAATAAAATGCAAATAGCTTTTGATAAGGGTCTTGTAATATGAATAAGAACACATGGGGGAGAATAAATGATAACCTATATAATAGTGTTTAAAAGTGTCTCACTTAATCTATGTAATTATATCAAACATGTAGCATGCTATTAAGATGACAGACTGAGCAGTACCGATTCAAGCATCACAACACATGTTAACTATTGAATCCAATGATGATGCACATATGCACAAAAGTACATAACTGCATGTCCTTAACAAACCAACAAAATGCATAATTTTGGCATCAACATTAAAGTCTAAAATCAATGCTCCAGGCCCCTGCTAAAGAACCCAATGAGGTCAATGTTCTAACCCTTGTGGATTGTGGAAAATAAAATAATCCAAAATAATACCAGATTATATGTGAGCTCTAGAGCTGAAAGCAATCAAAACTATCCCAAACAAAAGTCTAAAGTCATCCGCTCTGTGGCTTTTTTTCTGATTGTGGTCTACACACAAAGGCTTGTGTCAAATGAAGATGCATGTACACTCTTCAAATCTGTCAAAACTGATTTAAGAGACTCAGATTGACAACATGATTTCATAAATTCATTTTTTTTATTTATCTTTTCATCTTTCTTCGGGTGCACACTTTCATTGTATCTACGATATATAATTTAGGGAAGTATTATAGCCTACTGTAAAGCAGAACAAAAATAATTGCATTAGTGTTATCCACACAAATGTATACAACTGGTATATCATACTTTTTTTTCTTTCCTTCAAATGAAAGAGAATATATATGAAATGTAACTAAACAAGCAAGGTCAAATGTGTCCATGAACCTTGTGCTTGAAAATCAATGATTTAAGATGATAGCATATGCAGTATGGGAAAAATAATATAAGTAATGTGAGCACAATTTAGTAAGATGTGACATTTGCAGGCTTTTATGTGCATCAAAGATCATAAATTCCTCACGGAAACCAAAAGGTGTTGGTAAGTGTAAACTATTGACCATATACAGTAGCATCAGCATAAAGCACGGCTGCCTGAAGAGTTAGCAGAGCTAATCTGAAATTCTAAGCAGGCTTTAAGAGCCACTGTGAGTGCTAAACTAATATGAAATTACAGTTTTTTGGATAGGATATGACGGAAGCAATATAGCTAGTGTGGTTCCCTTTCATGGGAAACTTCGAGCTGCGTCGAGAACGCATTGGGAACGCTCTGTGCGTGATTGTGTCGTGAAGCACTGTGAAAATCTGTCCAATGGCGTGACGGCGTCATGGGACGTCACACAGAGAGGGAAACTATAAAGCCCACCCCTCAAAACAAAGAATGGCAGCTTCTCTGTCTTCAGCAAGCGCTCTGTGTTTCTGTTCTGTGATATGTTACTGTTGTTGTTTGTTTTTTTTTTTTTTATTATGGAATCAGCAATTTAAGATGAATGTGTGTTAACTCTCCCCACCCCCGTTCATTACGAGTGGGGATTCACACGATTCCCGTTTTGTGTTGGAGCGGGAGGACGCACAGTTAGCTCTCCAGGGAGCTGGTGTGTGTTAGCTGGCTGTGTTCACTGCGTGAAAGAAAGTCGTTCCCGCCGGCTTCGTTCGTTCGGAGGGGAGGGGCGTTCGTCGCTCGCGTTCCCGTCCCGTTTCGGTTCCCGTTTCTCGGGGGGCAGAGCGGCGGCTTTCCATCATGGCGCGGGCTTCGCAGATGCTGAGGAGAGAGAGCGGGCTGCCCAGGCCTGCCTGCCCTCACCTGCCTCCTCTCCTGCACCTGGGAGGGGGAAGCACTCATCTCCCGGCCTCACCACCCGTGGAGGCAACCCCAGGGAGGAGGAGCTGCCTGTGGGCAGGTTATCAGCTCTGAGGAGGCTCTCTGGTGTGGATTCGACGTCTCAGCTGATTTCTAGCTTCATTACACCTGAGGATGAGGTTATTAATCTGGCAGATTCGCGCGCGACGGAGCGTATTTGTGAGCCGCAGCTGCAATGATCTGTTGCAATAAATAATTCGCTGCTATTTCGATTTTTCGTGTCTGCAGGGGATTTCTTTGTCTGCAATAATATGTGAGTTGGATGCTCGCGTTTGCTGAAGGGCTGCGTAGAGGCGTTTCTTCTCGTAATGCGTTTCGCTTTCTTTCGTTCTGTCTGCAAATGAGCGGTAGCGGTGACTGGATCTCGCGGAGGCTCGCTGACTGGCGACGATTTCTTGTCTGCAATAATATTCTTCTTTGATAGTCTCAGTAATGTGCAGGGTGCTGCGTATCTCGCGATTTTCGCAATTATATGTATTTTATAGGCAATGGAATTTGCAGGTTGCCCGCGTTTGCTTTTATATTTTCTTTCCCCTTTGATTGGCCGGGACCTTACATTTCTTTATTCTATATAATTATATTTTTTTTTTAAAATTAACTTATTGGTTGGATGCCTGTTTATCCATTGTGGAGAAAATTTTTGTAATATATTTTTACAATGCTTTTCTATTGTGGTCAGGGGCAGTTGTTACAGTGCCATCTCTTTCTTTTGTGTCCTGGGGGCTGATTCCTCCATCCCGGGTTTTTCTGGTCTGCCATTCTGGGCATTCAAGAGTCTCCCATTTCCTCCTGCCCCGCCGCAGGGGGACAAGCGATTGTGTTTGAAATCCTCAGCGGCCTGCCCAGGTCGGCTGGTTCGTGACTCCTATGTTCCTCCACCCAGGAATGTCTGACTGATTCCCTTAGTGAATCTGGGGGGGGGCGGCAAGGTTCTGACCAACGCAGTGGTCTCGAGAGCAGTCTCTGAGTTTCGTTCTGTAGGGCTCTGTGGCTCGAGAAAAGGAGGACTACAGAGCTGTTGAGTTTGGACACAAGAAGCCATTTTCTTTTTAGAATCTTCCCTCCGGAGAGTCTTCTGAAAGTCTCTTCTTATATCTTTGTTCTACAATCCGAAAGGAGGACTTCGCTCCATTCTTAGATGGTTCTGAAGAATTTCCTTTGGTTCTCTCATTTTCAAGCCAAATGTCCTGGATGGTAATCTCTTTTCCATTATTTTATCTATCCATATGTTAGAAAAAAATGAAAAATCTTACGGTCCAGTTCCTATTTCTTCGCGATCCATCACTTTTCACATAAAATGCACAAATACTCTTGAGGACCTTTATGCAATTCCATCTTAAAGATTATAAATTTTATTTATATCCTTGCATTATTTTTTATAATTTGAGATCCGCTTATTTATTTTCGAGACTTTAGTCATTCGGTACTTTTTCATTTGTCGTTCTCGATATATTTTAGATCAATATTGTTTACATATCCATGAAAATAATGGACAGGGAGCTGTCCTCTCTGATTCACAGGGAAGCGCGTTTGGCAGATTGTTTAACTCCATTTGTCTCGCGTCGTTTGGTTTTTCGACATGTCAAATCATTCACGATGTCGTTTCTCGTCCATATGGGGAACCTGGAAAACCAGGGTGCGTCACTTTTTCGATATAAAGGTTCTTCGGGTTTTGGCTCAGATCGGCACTAACATCTTTGTTTCGGAAGCACATGAAATCTGTTCTTTTTCAAAATAGGTGTCTGGGATCTTGAGCAATAAAACGCCTAAAATATTGACTCAAAGTGCTATTTATTTTCATGTTCTCTTTGTGAAAAAAGGAAATATAGATTGCATCCTCTGATCATGGACTAGGTTGGGTTTGGAACATTTGACAAAACATACCTTTCAAAATGCAAAACATGATCCACTGCCCACTTTTCTTCTAAGTCTGTGTCTTTACAGAGAAAAAATTGCTTCCAGGAATCAATAAACTTAACTCCCAGCGTCTTTGGACCAATCCTTTTCTCCTTGGTTTGGGAAATAACAGGTCACTGGCTTGCGCAACAAGAACCAGTTCATGAGGTTCCTGTCGATCTATCAGCCGTCCAAGGGGGCGTCCTGGTAGGCCTGTTTCAACACTGTAAAACTCGCTTCACTGCATTTTTGTGGGGTCGTGGCGGGCCCTGAAGAAAATTTCCTCATCATTTTGTGGGCGGGGTCCTGAGGAGGACATTCTCAGGTGTTTGGCAGGGCGTATCATGGTTGCTTCCTGGGTGGTTTTTTCAAGGTGGTGTAGGTGGTCCTGTCCAGCTGGTCAAATGCATCATGCCTTGGTCCTTTGTTGCTCATTCAATCTGTGGGCCCCAGAACGGACATTTGGTGGTAGTCACCTTACACCAGCCATCAGGAGGAACTGAGGTCATGGTGTCCTCGGAGGGGAAGAGCTGATGTCCGAAGTGCAAACCAACACATCCTCAGGAGCTCCTGAGGGAGGGGATCCTGCTGTGTTTAGTCAAGGTCCAGGTGTGTGTGCTTTTCTCAAGGGGCCAAGCTCAATGGGGGCTGCTTCATGATGGCAGTAGAGGGGGGGGTGGGCGATGGCAGTGGAGCAACAGACAGAGGTGGAGATCATCTGAGGGGAGAGAGGGAGGGTACGTCGGGGGCTATAGTAGACGTTGCTTCTAGGGAGAGCGAGTCTGGGTCACAGAGTGAAGACCTTGTCGGTCCCAGGGCTAGGGTCAGGGGAATGGCTCACCCCGGTGGTGTTGAGACTCCGAGGGAGCCAGCAACGGCAGGAGCAGATCGTTCAGGAAGGGGTTCGGGAGATGGTGGGAGTGGAGCTCTGGGTCCAGGTGTTCGAGGATTCGTGCTGGCCTGTCGGCTGGTGTCCAGGATGACATATTTGCCCTCAACCAGGAGCTGTGTTCGCTATTCTGTTTCTCCCTGCCTGAGGTGGATGCTGGGAGACGGGTTGGAGTCAGGGGTAGGCATGGCCCGGGAGTTGCTATGTTTCCCCCTCCCCATTGGGTCCCGACTCATTTCAGTTTTGGAAGTCTTTTCCAGTAGTGTGGTCGGGCATCAGTCCACGCAGAGCCGAGTCTCTGTACCTTTGGTTTTGCCACTCAATCGGACGCTGCCTGGGCTTCCCCTGAAGAGGAGCTCCCCATTTGAGAACAGGCCTGGTTCGGGGTTAGACTTTAGAATTTCTGCAGAAGTTCTCAGTAGGACACTTCTCTCCCAAGACTGATCTTTGTAAGTTCCCGCCCCATCTTGCTTACACTTCATACTTAGGACGTGGTTCTGCACTCAGGAGCCCTGTCTAGGAGGAGATCTTCAGTTCGGAGCCCCATCTTGGAGTCTTCTTGCTGAGTGCAGGGAATTTCTGTCATGACTGTGCTGTGCGGCTGGTTTTCTAAAGGCCTGCTGTTTAGGTCTCCATGTTGGGGCCCATTGACCCTTTCTGAACGCTTTGGCATAATTCGTCTGGCTTACTTCTCCTCTTCACCTGTTGACTTTTTTTTGGGGCTTTCTGTCTGCTGTCCGTTGTTTAGGCGTGGCCTCTGGTTAGATGGGATTGTCCACTTTGGTAACAACCCTGCTATGGGATTTCACCTGTCCTGGTGAGATTGTTTGGCTGGTTTGCGCCCAGGCATGACCTCCTGCATGCATAGTAAATGTGCTCCTTTTATTGAACCTCTATGCCCGTTTTTATTTGAATTCTAAATGAATTGGGAAACTTCAACTGCCCTGCCCCGTGGGCTAATACTGTGGCGGAACAATGTCTCAAATCCCAACAAAGTTCGGTTCTGTCCACGTGCTGCAGCCTTCATGTCTGGCCCTTGGTCATGAATCAAGCGGTTATGTGGTCGGCTTTCTGTGCTTCATGGGTCTGTCAATCCAGATTCCCAAAATCTAACGGCGGCTGGGCTTGTCCTTCCTTCTGGGTTCTACGTCTTTTCTAGATGTGGGAAGGGGTAGGTTGACCCATGAATGTGAGGTTGCGGTCTCGTGATTTTGACCTGCACATCGCAGCCTTTTAGGGTATGAGAGACTTAGGCCACTTTAGTTTGTCTGGGTGCTGGTCCTCGGGAAGTCATGGCACAGTTGATATCTTGTGCCCATGGCGTAGTGGGTATCTGGGTTCTGTGGCAACTCACTAGGCTACGCTTTTCATGACCGTTGTCACCTTTGGGGCTCCGTTATTAACCGTGGTTGTCTAGAATGGGGAACGAGAGTCCTATTCTCGGCCTCTGACGTCACCTTCTCTCACCTATGTCGTTTGTCGGGGCCGTTTATAGTGCGGTGGCCTACTGTTGGTATTGGCAGTTAGTTTTTACATTTCCTGACGTAGCACATGGTTCCGTTCTACTCTGGGACGACTCACAGTACGTCCACATTAGCTCGTTCTTTGAGAAAAGCAAATAAGTAACCAATCCGTTTGAGGTAGAGGAAACGGCCTACTCGAAGAAATGTGAATGTGAGAAATCATAACACTTAATGGCCTGGTTTCACAAAAAGGGCTTAGATTAAGTCACGAGTAGCCTTAGTGAAATTAGGACATTTAAGGAGCTTTTAGAAATGTGTGTTAGAGAAAAATAACATTACTGGTATACATCTTGAGACAAAACAATGGCACTGACATATTTTAAGATAGTTGCTTTCAGTTAAGACAGCTCAAACATGCATTTTAGTCTAGACTTAAGCCTTGTCTGTGAAACCAGGCAAATATGGCTGTATGGAAGTCCTGCCATCAAATTATTCAGGAGAGTCTATAAGCTTTTTAATTGGGTTTATTTACTCTAGAACATACATGTGCATTAAATGGATCAGACTTTGAGGCAGAAGCTAAAGAAGCAAAAGATAAATTAATACTGTAGTTTAGAAGAAGAAAATAAAACGTAAAAACTCACCCTCATGTTGTCCGAAAACTGTATTACTTCTTTCTTCTGCAGAACACAAAATAAGACATTTTCAAGAATGTTGGTATCCGAACAGTTTTGCTAATCGTTAAATAGACACTCAAATATGTCTTTTGGATCAAAAGTTTGGAAAAACATAGGGGTGAGTAAATGATGACAATTTTCATTTATGTGAGAATTATCTCTTTAAACAAGCAAAAATTGTGAATCCTTGAGACCAATTTAAACCCGTTGTGAGATTCATGCAAAATTTACATTGACAAGATTGGACATTGCCTGCCAAAATTTGCCTGATAACAGTAATTGTATCAACTACAATAGAAACTCGAAATCATTGAGTGATCAAAGTGAAAAAAAATGGTGACCAAGAGCAACAGATGCATGTGCTTCTTGTTCACAATGTGAGAGGAGCACACGGGAACATGAAGACGGGAGGAATGGAGTGTTTTATTGAAAGCTTGGAACCCGATAAAACAACGAGGCAGGAGAGAAGAGTCTGAGCGCTCTTCAAAGCAGTTCAGCTCACAGAGATCAGTAGGCTTGAGAGTTAGTGCTGACCAGGCGTGATGAGATGAGAGGAATCAATGGGTGCATTACTGAAGAGCCAAGGAGGTCGAGAGGAGGTGGAGAAAAGCAAACACCTCACATTACTGTGTGTGTGTGTGTGTGTGTGTGTGTGTGTGTGAGAGAGAGAGAGAGAGAGAGAGAGAGAGAGAGAGAGAGAGTGCACAAATGTGTATGCCCAGTGCAAAATCTGCAAAACTATCAAATTTAAAAAAGCAAGACAAAAAAAGTCAACAGTGACGGCAAACAATTTCAACCACGAGTGAGCGATCAGAATATCAGCAGCATCTGAACAGAGATCAGGTGATATATCATAAGTTTATGTGGCAGGTTTTGAGATGCTCTATGCATCAACATCATGGTGAGAAGACAGAATAACACAGCAAGGACGACGTGACATTAGAAGATATCTTGAGAAGGTGTGAAGAAACAGGTAAGGGAAGATCCCTGAAAAAGACGTGTGAATTTCATGCAGGGAAGGTCACACATGCCAAAACTGACAACAGTAGAAGGATGTGCAACAAAGAGAGATACAGGAGCCAAATGGGGAGCACAGCAATTACCATATCTAGATATATCCCACCTGCTGAAGTCGGATCCTCACCATCTGCTGCTATAGAGGGATATGAAGAAATTGGAGGGGAGGAAAGAGAGAAAGAGAGAGGTGGTCAATCCTCTTTCATAGTATCTCTCCGGTAACACCAAAGCTGTTTGAAATGTAGCAGGTGGTTCATTTGAGTCAAAAAAAAAAAAAAAAACTAGTCCTAAAATATTCCTACAAACAAAACAAATATTTCAGGGGACACTTCCAGTGCTTTCATATATATATATATAATATATATATATATATATATATATATATATATATGTGTGATTTACAGATTTCTGACGTTTTTCATAACCTAAGAGAGGCTGACAGGCTTTACATTAGTGACTGACAGCAAAAAAAAAATAAAAAAATAAAAAGCAGGCAACCACATACTCATTTCATACATATATCAAGGCATGGCACTGTCTGTTGCCATTTTGGTCATACAGCACATATAAGCTGAACTCACTTTCAAAATCCATTTGTGACGTCTGAAAATGAGCAGTAGTCTGAAGAAGAATATAATATGGCTGTTATTTCCTTTCATACTCATTACTTATTTTAGCTCTCCCAACCGGACCGACTGACTGCTGCTGCTGCTGTGTGAAAGTAGCAGATGACCGTTCTCGTAATCGCCTGAAGGTCAGCTTCTTTGGAATTAGGACAGTCTCTTAGGGTAAGTTTTAATACAATATCTAAACGTTGCTGTTGCGTATGACCCTGCCACTCGTTCAGCCGGAGACCAGCCCGTATTTATCATTCAGCGGCAGCTCTCAGATTATCCGGCTGAGTATGCATGTGTTTGACTGCTAATCACTGTGCTGTGGGCCTTAAAGGCAAGGATGAACCCAACCTGTCTACAGCCATTATCATCGACCTCCATCAACCTGATCATGTTTCAGCAGGAAGGCTCCTGGCAGCCTTTCTTTTCTCTTCTTCACTCTGTCTTCATCCTATTCATCTCGCTGTGTAAAGAGCTCTTCTTGGGTCCCGATCATATCAGGACTGAGGATAAGTTATCCTCATTGGCTGCATGTGATGAATTGTTTGTGTTTTTGTGTTGTTGGTGGCAATTGGAGGTTAACTCTCTCTAAAGGAATATTAGTGGTCTGTCTGTACAAGGAGGAATGTGGAACAGTGGCTTCATCAGACTGCTGGGGTGAACAAACAGTGTGTGGGCCAGAGATATTTACCCATTTTTAGTAATTAAAATGCATTCATGCGTCTAGTGATCTAAAGCATACGGTATAAGTAGGCATATGCTAGTCTTTGGGCCACAATAAGGAAAGGACACAAGTTTGTACTGTGTACTGTCCCATTATGAAAAGTGACAGAATCATATATATATATATATATATATATATATATATATCCCTTTCACATTGATATTGAACTTCATTCTACTTCCTTTGGTATTTTTATCCAGATGCAGCAGTTTGTAGAATGTCAAAGCCCCAATAATCCATGTAAACAAACTGAAGACCGACAAGCAGCAAGATCTGAGCTGTGCGGTTGTACCAACCCAGCAACCACACAGCAACTCGGGTGAGTGCCAATGTCTGCTACTCTACAACATTCATAAGAGTCATTATCTGAGCCAAGCCAGAAGTTTAACTACAAAGACATGCACAGACACAGTATACAAGCTTCTTTGTGCCAAACACAGCCTTTCCTGACAAATATACACATACATGCTAAACCAGGGCATTATACCTTTATGTTAATAAACCAACTTAAAGGCTCAGGAACACACATTTACACCATTTATTACTACAGCCGTAAAACAGCTGTGTTTTATTTTAAAGAGCTACATGAATACAAATATAACATCACACTTCCAACCAAGAACTTGACTCCATCCATTGTGAACTGTATCTTGTGGTTTTCTTCTATTTTGCTTTTCTATCTTTCTTTTACAGAGCAGAGTGACAGCTCAGAGACATGAAAGGGCCAGTCCCCATGCTATATCTTTCCACTTTCTAGCTTCCCCTCTTTCTGCTGGGTCTGGTTTCTAGAACATTCTTTGAGTCTTGTGTTATCTTCCTTCTGAAACATACTGCTGCACACTGGGGATCTGGCCCCGAGCTTCTAACATGAAAAACAAGGTTGTGGCGTTCTGAAAGGGGGGACAAGTGTATGTGTGTATTTGTGTGCGTGTTGGGCGGGGAGCTGGTCTTTGGTGAGGAAAAAAACGGAACTAAAATGTTGTACCACAAATGTGCTTTGTCTCAACATGACATCACGCAGTGTCTGGAAAATGCCCACTGAAGTGTAATGAAAGCAAATCTCACTGTCCTTCACATGAGAGCTGGTCGTCACATACAAGAAACTTTCTTGGTATTAGCATGTTGTTTTTTCTAGCATGGTGCCATTATAATACCATGTTTTGCATCATCATGCTGATAACGTTTCTTTATCATCATTTGGAAAACTTGCAGCTTGAACCACTGTAGGGAAACCACCCTAACACTTTTTAACTAAAAGAAGAACGGTGATCGGTCGAGCGCTTTCATGACGACAGTACAGGATTTTGTTTTCCTCAATGGATGCATCTGAGGCTCAAATTTCATTATGACAGTTTGAAATGTGTTGCTTTGAAAGAATAAAGGGTTAGTTTACACAAAAATGAAAATTCTGTCATTGATTACTCACCCTCATGTCGTTCCAAACCCATAAGACTTTTGCTCTTCTTCTGAACACAAATTAACATAATTTTGATCAAATCCGAGGTAAAATTTAGGTATCCGACTCCTCCATAGACAGCAATTTAATGACCACTTTCAAGGTCCAGAAAGGTACTAAAGGCATTGTTAAAACAGTCCACGTGACTGCAGTGGTTCAACCTTAATGTAATGAAATATTGTTGAATAAAGTCATTTTTTTTTGTTATGTTTTTGTGTATTTTCGTCGCTTCATAAAACCAAAATTGAGAGAGAGTAAAGAGAAAGATAAATGGAAGGCAGAGCTCAGGTAGAGGGGAAAAGCAAGGTCCGCCAAGAAGAAAATTTAAAGAAAAAAAGAGCCATAGAATGAGAATATAAAGGAAAAGAAAGACCATGTGACTGAAACCTAAATGTGAGACATTAAAACGGACCAATCAGCAGATTACAGCTTCCCCCTCCATACTAAAGGTATGACAATTATCAGACCCTCAATATACAAACATCTTACTCTAAAGGCCTTGATAATCAGCACCTCTTTGTCTTTAGGACTTCCAAATGGAAAAGAGGGGGCTGAAACAGGAAAGCAAAAGTCTTTATTGATTTTCATATTTTCATTCTCACAAAAGCATGCACAATGTGAGAAATAATGAGGGATTCTCAAATGTTTGCTTAAAATTCTTTTAGAGAGGAGTAATATTTATTCAATTTTTACCCAAAATGTGGCGATGTGAGCATTATGGAGCGCTAAACAATCTGATGTAATGTTTGTTTCATTCATGCTGGAAGCCGGAGCATGCTCACGCAGAAAGTCCTCAAGTGAGACTCATAAATCCATTAATCTTTACAGGACGTTACAGGAAGTCCCTTGTATGGACAAAGGCATCTAGAGATCACTGCAGGTGAACAGAGTGGTGCAGGTATGGCGTCAGAAAACAGAAGACTATTTTTCTTTTCCACTTTAGGAGTAAAATAAGGCCTGTGGTAAACATAACTTGGCATTTGGATCTACAATGCAAAATGCACACACTAAACTGTCTTATCTAGTTGCTTATTAAACACTTTTCAAAAATGAACATAACCACTTCAAAATTTGCATTTTCAATATGGGTGTATATGTTGCAGAATGAAACATCAAAGTATCATCAAATTATGTTCACCACAGATTTTATTTTACTTGAGAGATCAAGAGATTTGCCATCATCTTCACCACTCAGCATGCAGATAAAGAGATTTTGACTGATGAAACAAAGACAATAAACACACGATTTCAATCAGATATAGTTTATCTGTGTTATTTTCAGGCCATCTCGGGTTTTTCATAAGAATAATGTATATTTATAATGGGATCACATCATCATCACAGTGCAGAATACCATAAAAAATACGTTTTGCTTCATTTTGTGATAAGAGGCCACATGGGATCACAAAACGTTATTAGTGACACATTGTGAAAAGTACAGATCATTGCAATATTTCTTTCTTTTATTATTATTATTATTATTATTATTATTATTATTATTATTATTTTAAGAAAGCCAAAAAAGTGAGAACACTGTAAAATCTAATTTTGTCTTTACTTCAACTGTGAAGTAACAATAAGTTTTGGACCAATAAATCAAAAATCTAAATTTGTTTTGCTTATTGAGAATATACATAAACTTAAGATTTCGGGTGCAATCAGCTCAAAATCATGGTCTTTCTTTGATGCGATTGGCCATGCAAAAAGTTCTGCTTGGCAACAAGATAACTAATGCACCGATTGGTACACAGTCACAAAAGACTTCTTTGTCTCATCTTTTGCTGATGGCACCAACTGACTTCCAGCCACAGCCTTAATGAAATCAACTGAAGATTAAAGAAGACATTAAATCTCGTAAGATCTCAGCAGATGATTAATGAATAATGATGATTACACACTTCACAAACAACATTACCAGCTTGACTTATTACTAACCATTTGGAATTTATTTCTGTCATATATCTACAAAAGTCTTTTTTAAAATGTATTATTTTAAGTACTATTTTCTTTTATTTTTGCTACTGTATTTATTGTGATTTTAGCAGCTATGATATAATCTGAATATTTTGTTGATTGTCACCATTGTTGGGGTGTGTATGATGTGTAGACCGCCACCTTGGAATTATTAGTCTGCATTCTGAGCAGTTTTGAGGTATTGAGCTTCAAAGTTTTTGCCTTCCATTCGACTATGTAAATCCAACCTTTTTGTTTCCTAAAGAAAATGTTCACAACTTAAAAAAGTATCACACAATGTAATTGAGTTGTCACAGAATAAGAACTAATAACTCAATTTTGACAAAACAATGTCAGATAGAGCCTTATAATTCCAAGGTGACGAGATGTCTCAAAGATCAATTCTTGCACAAAAGATTTTTCATTTTGTATTTTCTTTCTCATCACCTTATTACAGTACTGAAACATTACAGTGAACCACAACCACAAAAGCATTATTTATAGTTCAGTAACACCTCAACCTTTGAGTAAGTAATAAAACTACAATAAAAACACCAGTGATTAAATTTTATGATGCTAAAAATTCAGCTGATCTGTTTCTCTATCAATTGTAACTGTTGAAAGAGAATTAACTTAAGAAAATTCAAGGGTCAAGAGCACAGTTGCAAACACTGATTACCATAATGGTGACTTCAAACAAAACATTTCCAATAAAACATCAACATCTAAACTGCTGTTAATTCTATACTTTTTTTCTATACAATAAGAACTCTTGTAGACATATGACAAAAATAAATTTAATGTGATTTATAATAAGTGAAGCAGGTAATGTTGTTTGTGGAGTTTGTTTAATAATCCTCTGCGAGATATTGAGAGAATTAATTTATTCTTCTATCGTCAGTTGATTTCATCTAAGGCTGTGGCTGGAAGTCAGTTGTACTGTACACAGAAAACCTTGACAAGTTGACTGTAGTCAAATGATTGAGTAAACTCATTCCCTCAATAGGGTATCAAAAAACCTGTATATTTAAGTTCACTTAACTTGGTGTTCATGTGTATTACCACTAAGCAGTGTTTAATTTAACTGCAATTTTGGCTGTGTAGCAACCTTGCTGCCAGTAATTTATTAGTTATGTTCTGTAAAACATGACAGTCAAATTCACTAAATGAAACAAGTTGATTTCACTCAAATGTTAGTGAAAATTCATTGCACTAACTGATCAGGAAAGTAAATGTTGAACTGAAGTGTTATTTTTTATGTTTTTGCACAATCTAATCTAGTTCTGTTGGGATTTAAAGAGTTTCTGTTGTCTTAGTTTCCTGGGATGCCATTGTGCTGAAGAGTAGAGTCAGTGTTTAAGTTAAGAATAAACCCAGAAACACTGATGTTATACTGCATGTAGCAATATTGTAAAACCACATATTTCCATCTTAAAAATATCTCTAAACTATGACATATGTTCTCCAGGACAAATGCGGAACACTTAGTTCATGCGTTCATGACATCAAAGTTAGATTACTGTAACACTCTACTGGGTGGTTGCCCTGCTCACTTAATAAACAAACTACAGCTGGTCCAAATCGCAGCTGCTATAGTTCTTACTAGAACCAGGAAGTATGACCATATTAGCCTGGTTCTGTCAACACTGCATTGGGTCCCTATTAAATAGATTTTAAAATCTTGCTAATTACTTACAAAGCACTAAATGGTTTATCTCCCCAGTACCTGAGCGAGCTCTTAATGCGCTGCAGTCCTACAAGTCTATTGTGATCTCAGAATTCTGGCCAATTGATAATAGCTAGAATGTCAAAATGAATTGCAGGTGGTAGATCTTTCTCCTATTTGACACCTAAACTCTGGAACAATCTTCCTAGTATTGTTCAGGAACAGGGCATGTTAGCGGACTGGAGCATGAGCGGAGCGGCTCATATTTGTCTACAGTGGTGAGCGCCTTTCTAAAGATTCTGCCAGGGCCGCTCACTCAACCCAGAATTCCCTGTTCAAAGTTAAGAACAAAGAAGGAGGCCTAGACTTAACAAAAAGAGGTGTGGAGAAACTGAGCTAGCACATAATCATTTTGTGATGTTATGTAAGTTCTTGTTGGTACTTTTTGGAAAAAACCTTTGCAGTGTCATAATGAACATCCCCTTGCGTCCATGCTGCCCTAAGTGCCGTTTAGACTATTGATAATTTGATGTGCGCTTTCCTCTCAACAACAAAAACACACAATTTGAAAAAAGCGTCTGATGTGATCATTGCGATGTGGAGATGTTTGCACCAGCTCTATTCAGCACTCTCCAGGCAAGTCACATTACATTTATTTATAGCCAACTACTTTATAATATAGCTTATTGCTTTAAAGCCACAAATATCCCAACTATCCATAGGCCTACTGTAATTGAGACATGCATTCAAGAAATTTATTAAAACAGAAAGACATTGTTTCGGCCTCAAAGAGCGCTCATTTGTTATGCACTTCAATGCGCACACAACGCTTTTTTGGTTTTCTTCTCATGTAGGCCTATTAAATCAGGACAATTGGTTGATGAAACATTGATTACAATTAAAATATGATTTATACAATATGAAATTCACTTTAAAGAATGGCTTTTTACAAAACAAAACTTAATGAAGTGGTCAAAATCATATTTGACTCACTGCATGATTCCCTACATATCATGCATCATGATGTAGCCCTGGTGTCTTACTCATGCTGTTCAATTGATAAACAACAGATTAAATTATAAAATAATAATATATTATTTAAACATAAATATGAATCTAAATAGGCTATGTTTCCTTTAACCCTTTTCAATGAACGCGTTATGGTGGATTTTTCCTTAATGACAGTGGAAGCAACTCCGTCATTTTTGGCCATGAAGATTAGTGAAAGACAACTGTAAAGGGTCTATTATTTGTGTACACTCATAATAACATCAAAACCTTGTGTTTCTGTAAAATAAAGAAAATAAACTGTGCACTTTCAACTGTGTCTCCGCAAGAATATTTCTAAAACTCAAAAATGAACTGAAACTCAGCGAATAGCCTACTTATCAAACAAACAGGAAATATACGTCTAAAGAAATAATAATAATAAAAATAAAACCAGTATTATCCTGCAATGTAATCTGTATGAAATTAAAGATGCACAATTTGCCTAGGTCAGCTAATTATCATTAACGTGATCACAACACAGAGCACTCTTATATTCATTATGCGTTGAGGCCATCTATACAAAATGGTAAACGTACTTAACAATGCATTAAAAAGCACCAACAAAGGCTTTAGTACATTACACAGAAATTTCATGTCGGAGCGGAATTTGAGCGAATTTCATTTTACCGGTGAGCGTGAGCGACACATGAGTGGAGCGTTCGCTTGGACTGTGAGCCATTGAGTGCAGCGCGCTGACACACAGCTGAATATTGAGTGGAGCGTCACATCGCTCCGCTTCGCTCACATGCTCTGTTCGGGAAGCAGAAACACTCTGTCAGTTTAAATCTAGACTAAAAATGCATCTCTTTAACCTGGCATACACAAAGCACATTATCAATTTATGTTTGGATTTAGGCTACATAGATTAGGTCAGCCGGAACCGGGAACACTTCCTATAACACCAAATGTACTCGTTACATCAGAAGAAGAATAGCATCTTCGCTTAAATTAGTTTCTCTGCTTATCCTGAGGTTTACTGTGATCAGCAGGACCCGGGCCATATCCAGATCAGATGGAAGACCTGCGCCTAGACACGACCACAACGCAGCCCTGAAGTGTCAGCAGCCCTTGTGAAGGCCTCACCAACACGACAGCCAGTGGCACAGATTCCAAACAAACCATCCCATACTGGCATGATGAATACGATCTTCAACTAGATGGAACTGAATTAAATATTTTGACCGTTGCAATCCCAAATCGGACTTATGACCTGTAACGCTGCCTGAATCACAATTAAGCACTGTTCAATGTTGGCCAGAGGAGAACTGATGTGGCTTTAGCTGCAGTGCATTTCCACACAAGGCGCATTTCATATTTTTTCCATAAAGACATTTCATACAATAATTAATTCTGACTCGATGACAACAAACTGCCAAGTATGAGACCACACTTATGTTTTTGGTGCAAAGGCTACTTGAACTGCATTTATTTTAGTTTAGGTATGCCATTTCTTTTATTTCTTTATTTAGGCTAACAGGTTAAAACTGTTTTTTAAGAATAGCACATCCCTATTCAGTACCATAGTATTACCATCTAATACCATCTCTGTATCACAGCACAGCAATTTTTGTAAGTATTGTAGCGTTTTGCATCAATGTGAAAATATTGTTGACTGGAGATATAAATCAGAAGACACTGAATCGTCTTTAATATCTGGGTAAAGAATTAGGCAGCATCTTCTTCTAAAGCAGCTCAAACACCATCTGAGCCAAACGGTGGCACCGCACGGTCTATAACACAGACTCACTAAACTGATTACAGGAAGAAAGTCATTGCTGCCAGACATCATATACTTCAATTAGTGCTGGAACTGATGTGTAGTATCTGTTCCGCCCTGTTCATCTGACACTTTGATTAATTCTGTGTAACTATGGTTAGATATGTAAAAGCTAATTCTTTCTTTTGATTCAGCTATATTTAATGGCTGATATACAGCATTCATTCTGAAAATAATATCTGCCAATCAGCTTTTAATGCAGCCTGTTGTAAATCCCTTGGGTCTAACAGAGAATTCAAAATCTGAGCTATTATATAATTACTGTGAAATGGTAGTTAGCCAGAATGGTTCTTAACAGCTGTCATTATACTCATCCCAGGCATGCAATAGTACTGAGGAACCTCGCTTTACAAAGAAACTCTTTCAGGTTTAAGGAAGGAAAATGTATGTTTATACCATTCAGTTAGTCGAAAATGTGAGAGGAAACACTTCGTTTGAAAAGATGAAAGCAGTGGAGGTCAAGAGAGCAACACTTGAATGACAAAAAACTGAATATGGATTTAGACTTCTAAAAAACTGTGTACATAAACAAGACGTGTTCTTATGGTAACTCAATTAACTGCCAGATAGACTCCAAGTACCTCAATACAGTATTTTATAACACTGACATTTTATTTACGGTAATTAACATCACAGAGAAATAAAAACATTACAAAACGTATTTTGGTTCAAAACCGTTCTGCTCAGACAAAGACATGGAATATGGTCGAATCATCTCAGTTTTTAGCAGGCAACAAAACATCCCATCCAATTCTACAATATGTCTGCTATTAGACGGATAAACCAATTTAACGGCTCTGACTATTCCAAGTACACAGAATATTTTTGGGGGTTTTTTCTGCAGTAAACAGCACTGAGCAACCAACATTTTACAATATGCAACTACGCAAAGGCTGTTGAACATCATGTTACTACAGGCAATAGATTGAAGTTAACATAAAAGCTGCCAATTATTTAATTTTACGATTAATGAATATATGGCGATAACCGATAAATGGCAGACACTAAAATTATGTACAATAAATACATATAAAAAGTTAATTTAGGCTTTTAAATAGATTACAAATGAATTTAAGCATCACAACATTTTAATGCACCTTATAATATTGAGATTTTTAAATTATTAGTGTTTCAAAACCTGAAATTAATTGATCATTAGATGATGGAAAAACAAATCTAAATATGAAAATGGCTAATTAAATCTTTTCCCACCAGTGTTTTATTTTTGAGTTGTCAGCCAGCTCCAGCATTTTTGATCATATTCACGAAACTTTAATGGCTCCCAGAATAGCCTGCAACTCTTTGTGAGATCGACATTTTTCTCTGTAATGTTTCTCTGCAGTTTTGATATGATGTTGAATGTTTGAACAACTTCTTTCTGCTGGTTTATGCAGATCATATTCTTCACTTGTTTTTGGTTCCAGAAATGATTCAAATCATTTTACGCTGGTGTGACGAGTTAAGATTTCTGTCCTTCCATTTAAAGTCCATTCCTCTAAACTTATAAAAAGATCCAAACAATGTCATAAACGCATTGTAAAAATAACCAATTGAGTGCCCTAAACCAAATCCAAGTCTTATGAAGCGACATGATGGCCTTATATGATCATTTACAATGATGCACTTTCTGTATTAAGCATGGACATTCAAATGTTCATGTGTGTCTGATGAGAAAATGACACGAGTTAGTAAACTGAGAGAGACTTTTTGGATGAACTAATAAAGTGTGCGAATAGACATTTTATATAATAGCTCACAATAGCCAGAGTTCAGACGTAGAACCTGGAAGCGCTGAATGTAAACAGCGTATGAGAATGACACAGAAGAGAAGATATTGTTGAATAAAGTACATAAAAAGTATTCTCGACGGTTCATAAAATTAAGTTCGAACCACTTCAGTCACGTCAACTGTTTTATCGATGTCTCTAATTGCTTTCTGGACCTTGAAAGTGTTGGCTAAATTGCTGCTTATGGATGAGTCATATACCTCTTTGATTTGATCAAAAATATGTTAATTTATGTTCTGAAGATGACAAGGGCTTACAGGTTTGGAATGACATGAGGGTGAGTAATAAATGACAGAATTTTCATTTTTGGGTGAACCAACCCTTTAAATAAAAATGAATATAATGCAAAATAACGAAATACGGCAATATCTGTGGGTCCTGATAATGCCAATTGTCTGATTTTACCAGTAAAAAAATCTCTTACATTATTTATATGTTTAGTATAATTCTGTATTTTCAGGTTCAGAATCATGGATATTTTTATTCTGGTGTCACCCTTAAAAGTTTTCAGCTATCCTAATTTAAAATTTAGTTTTATTGTTCAGTGACACATTTAGTCATTTGTTAAATTACATACACACACATTAAATCTTAAAATATTGTAAACTCTTGATTAAGTTGTATGTACAACAAATAAATTTATTGAAAATTGTTCATGTTTTGGAAATAAATCTGTTATTTGAATTTCGGTTTCGTTTTTAAATTTTACTCAAAATATTGTGATATGTATCGTGTCATGAAGCCAGTACAGGGATACGTGTCAAATCGAATAGTGTATCATTACGCCCCTAGGTAGCATTATTTGTCAAAACACCAGACTGCTTCACAAAGGAGGGTCTACGCATGAGGGTCTGACATTTTCTTATATTTTGGTTGTGTGATTCTCCAGTTTTGTTGTCATTGAGTATCTGAAGTTCTAGCTGTTAAAGCTCCACCCTCTTCTGGAAAGGGGGCCAGGGGCAGCAATGTGTTTTCGCTCACACCCAAATAGGGTCAAATTTGACAAGCTATAATAACTTATATGTGGGATATTTTGAGCTGAAACTTCCCAGACACATTCTGGGAACACGAGAGACTTATATTACATCTTGTGAAAAGGGCATAAAAGGTCCCCTTTAAAGTCTTGCAACTGCAATGACAGTTCATAATACTTGATAAAATTAAAAAAAAAAAAAAAAAAAAAAAAAGGTTAATGAAGGTAAATTAGTTCTTCAATACCGTATGCCTTCATAAAAATACCATTTGGATATATGTGCAAATGCACACCAACTCTGTCTTGATCTCACATTATCTAAGCCGTCATGTCCAGCCAGGCCTAAGTGCTACATTTATGATGTTTATTTTAAGAACTTCTTTCTCACAAATCTCTTTCCATCTGCCCTGATGCTGTCTCTAAAACACATTCCTAAGTGATAACTTCTAAAAAGCTAGTTAGTAAACATAGCCGAAAGGCAAATTTAATCAATGCCAATGAGGATTTTATCAGTTCAAAAGTCCAGTCTCTAAAGTGAATGTGTGTCAATAGTAGGCATCACATACTTTGACTCAGTAATGCACAGACAGTTAATTACAGCTTTTTAAATAAGCGCCATGAGTCATCTTGCCAGAGTAAATGGTCTGTGACAGACAAACTGGGCATCATGCATTACTAGGTGTTAAATAATTTTATACACTCTCCAAAGTAAAGATTACACTTTTTTTTTTAAATTAGCCTTTTCAGAAATGACTACACAGACCTACTGACCTTGTATTATTATTATTATTATTATTATTATTATTATTATGCATTTATTTCTATAGGCGCCTTTCTGGAAACTCAAGAAACACTTTCTTGACACTTTTGTCACCATACATCATTAACAAAACAATCACAATAATTAAGTGATAACAATAAAAACAATTAGATACAATACACTTTTTTTTTTTTTTTTTTTAAAGACAATGCAGTTGTGATCAGAGGGAATAAGCTATTCTAAACAGATGGGTTTTGAGTTTGGATTTAAAATGTGGGAGAGATTCTGTATTATGGAGGTCAGGTGGAAATGAGTTCCAGAGCTGGGGAGCAGAGCGGCTGAAAGCTCTGCTCCCCCTGATAACAAGGCAGATAGGGGAACAGTGAAATGGATGAAGGAAGAGGATCTCAGAGTGCGAGTGGGTGTGGTAATATGAATGAGGTCAAAAAGATATGAAGGGGTGAGATTATGAATGGCTTTAAAAGTGAGAAGTAGTTTTTTTTTTTTGATACGGTAAGTGATAGGGAGCCAATGAAGCTGTTGTAAAATGGGTGTGATGTGATGGATAGAGGGGGTGCAAGTGATAATACGGGCAGCTGAGTTTTGGACCAGTTGTAGTTTATGGAAGGTTTTATGTGGGAGGCCAAACAGAAGGGAATTGCAGTAATCTAAACGAGAGGTGACAAGGCTGTGAACAAAAATATCAGTGGAGTGAGGTGTAAGGATGGGACATAGACAGTTGATGTTTTGAAGGTGGTAGTAAGCACACTTGGTAACATTATTAACATGGGAGGTAAAAGAGAGGGTGCTGTCAAATATGACACCCAGACTCTTAACCTGAGGGGAGGGGGAGATGGAGTTATCAATGAGTAAAAATTAAGGCATTTGTTTAATATTGATCTTGTACCTATAAGAAGTTGTTCTGTTTTATTACTATTTATTTTGAGGAAGTTTGAAGTGAACCAGGATTTTATGTCAGTGAAGCATTTGGTAAAGGAGAACAGTGGGAGTTGGGTTTAGTTGAAAGACAGAGCAGGGTGTATTTGCGTAGCAATGTAAATGAATCTGATGCTTACGGAAGATGTAGCCAAGGGGGGAAAGGTGAATGATGAACAGCAGGGGCCCCAGGACAGAGCCCTGGGGCACACCTGTGGTGACAGGGACTGATGGGTGGTGAATGATTTTAACTGAATGAGGCCTGAGAGATGGTAGGGCAGGGCTTTTCACCTGGCAGCCCACAGGCCAGTCATCCATTTAAATACAGCCCTTAGATTTATTTTGATTAAATGGCCTTGCTGCCTGACGTATCACTACTTTCTTCACACATAACTAGTCACCATTTAGACACACACATTTGATCAAGTCTTATATAAATGGATTTATGCAAATAACAGCTGCAGACAATTCTTCGAACAGAAAAATAGCCACAGAAGCTAGCAAAAAAAGCAATACGGTTAGTCTCATTGTGAATGTGTTGACACTCTCATTAAATAAAAAAAAAACTTCACTTCCATTTGAGCAAATTTCAAGTAGGCACTTTATAAATCTTTACATCCCCCATTTACATAATCTTTACATTTATTTAAATAAATAAATAGTTCAGAAAAAAGTTCTTCACTACAAGTTTCTATCTGTGTCTCTGTTTGTGTGTGTGTGTGTGTGTGTGTGTGTGTGTGTGTGTTGACGTGTGTTTGGTTTTGTTTTTGAGAGTTGGTTCTCAACATGTGTTCTGCTCTTCTGTAGTTAAAGGAGTGTCCACTCCAACAGTGATTCTGAGAAGCACTGAGAGATTTATGGAATGGAAAAGAGCCGATCAGATTACACACAGACCCTTTCATCTCCCTATAATCCCATTTCTCACCCATGCCAGCTCATTTTAGAGGGAAATGAATCAAATATTTCCCCAAACAAATGTCAGATGCTTGGCATCATGATCCAACTAAAACACACAGTGATCCACCCACAAAACTTTATCTAACATGCAAAAGAATGGCGGTGCAAAAGGTCTTAAATGTAGCGAACGTTATGGCCAAAATAGTCAAACACAAACATCAAGACTCCTCAACACAATCACACAGGCCACTGAAATATTGTCTATTTGACTCTCATCAACCCACCCCCACCTTTTTTCCATTCCAAAAGTATGTTATTTGAGTCTAAGTTTAGAAAAGGCAAGAATAAATGAATCCTGATGATAGTTTATTACAGAACAGTCCCTACTCATGTAGATAATCCAAGCCCAGGGTGATAAGGCTAAGCCACAGGGCGGATTGACTTAATCTTACTGAAATCCTGGAGAAAGTAATATCCAAACATAATGTAACAGGTATAGAAAGCACAAGGCTGATACCACCCTAAAGGTGCGTGCTGAAGATAGTGGAGCGTGACATGCAGAAAGGTGCTGCAAAGGTGTATGGGAGAACTGATGAATCGTTATTGGTTACAGTCCATTAAAAGACAAGATATTTTGTATAGAACAGATTTGATCATAACTATCTTCTTAGAATGAATACATAGAAACCAAATAAGCATTTATTGAGTTTGAGAAAGCACTCCATGACCAGCAAAACACCTTTCAGTCACACCATTAGTTTTTATTGCTAAAAATGTATTGTATATCATGAGATCAAGTATAAGCCAAATATAAAAACCTGTACTTGTGGCTGATACTCACGTACTAGAACAAATAAGTTATATAAATTCCAGGTGTGTTAGATAATTCAGGAGGGAAGCTAAAGAGAAGCTTGGGGGGGGGGGGGGGGTAGGTTAAGTGAGGATTTGAGGGCTTGTGGATCTTGCTGAAATATGAAAGAGAGCTGTTGCTTTACATCACATATAAGAACCTGAGACAGAACCACAGCCAAAGTAGCAGGGATATTGGATGAATTGCGAATAAATTCTTCACTCAAAATGTATTTGACCATCAATTAAAACTCTAAAACATCAAACTAATATATATATATATACAGTACTGTGCAAAAGTTTTAGGCAGGTGTGAAAAAATGCTGTAAAGTAAGAATGCTTTCAAAAATAGACATGTTAATAGTTTATATTTATCAATTAACAAAATGCAAAGTGAGTGAACAGAAGAAAAATCTACATCAAATCAATATTTGGTGTGACCAATTTTGTTAATTGATAAATATAATCTATTATACTGTATATATATATATATATATATATATATACAGTGGGTGCGGAAAGTATTTAGACCCCCCTAAATTTTTCACTCTTTGTTATATTGCAGCCATTTGCTAAAATCATTTAAGTTCATTTTTTGTCCTCATTGATGTACACACAGCACCCCATATTGACAGAAAAATACAAAATTATTGACATTTTTGAGGATTTATTAAAAAAGAAAATGGAATATCACTTGGTCCTAAGTATTCAAACCTTTTGTTCAGTATTTAGTAGAAGCACCCTTTTGATCTAATACAGCCATGAGTCTTTTTGGGAAAGATGCAACAAGTTTTTCACACGTGGATTTGGGGATCCTCTGCCATTCCTCCTTGCAGATCCTCTCCAGTTCTGTCAGGTTGGATGATAAACGTTGGTGGACAGCCATTTTTAGGTCTCTCCAGAGATGCTCAATTGAGTTTAAGTCAGGGCTCTGGCTGGGCCATTCAAGAACAGTCACGGAGTTGTTGTGAAGCCACTCCTTCGTTATTTTAGCTGTGTGCTTAGGGTCATTGTCTTGTTGGAAAGTAAACCTTCGGCCCAGTCTGAGGTCCTGAGCACTCTGGAGAAGATTTTTGTCCAAAATACCCCAGTACTTGGTCACATTCATCTTTCCCTCGATTGCAACATTATATATGTATATATATGTATATATATATATATATATATATATATATATATATATATATATACGTGTGTGTGGATGTCACGATTGTCAGCTGGAGTGCCACAGGAAGATCCACTAGAGGGCACTTCACTCTGGACTCTTTTCATTCACACTCACACTCACACTCTCATTTGTTCGCACGGACTACATTTCCCATAAGCCCAATACTCAGTCACCAGTCACTGATTACCGCACCAACTGTACCTCATCACCCAGTCACCCACAACATATAAGCACTGCTCTTGCATCCATTCAGCATGAAGTCTTGATTTGGTTCCCCTGTCATTTCCGAGCTTTATTTCCGCATTTGATTCCCTGTTGTTTGATTTTTGCATGTTTTTCCCGTTGCCTGATTCTTGCTGCCTGTCCCGACATTCCTGCCTGTGTTTTTGACTACGACTTTGTTTATCCCTTCCCATTTGCTTTTCTTCTACCACTGCCTGTTTGACTACACATTTTCTATTAAAGGTGCATTTGGATCTCACTCCATGTTACTATATAATATATATATATATATATATATATATATATATATATTTGAGTATCATTAAGATTTTTTTTGTATTTATTTTATTATAAGGGTGCTTTCAATTGTGATTTACTGTCAAAAGTGAGAGTAAAGACATTTATAATGTAATAAAATATTTCTATTTCAAATAAATTCTGCTCTTTTGAATTTTATTTTCATCAAAGAATCCTGAAAAAAAATGTATCATGGTTTCACACAATAATAATAGCATAGTCAACCTCGCTAATTGACCTTCACAAACTATTTTTAGTCATTATGAACAGTTGTTGCATGGAACAGAGTTCTCATCTTAAAAGCTTTCAATAATTTCAAAAATAGAAATGGGAAGATGTACTAATATACTCAGACCCATTCTTTTTAAGAAATAATTATTCCTCAAATTCATAGAATCACAACAGCATGAACCTAAAACTCGAAACAGTTTCTAAGTAGGCTCCTCAGAGCATTCATCACTTGACAAAGTTAATTACTAAATAATCATACTTAAAATGAGCGGATGGTGGATGTGTGAAAGCGACATGTATTGCTGAGTGCTGTGAGAGTCACATCCACATCTCTCTTCCAACAGATTGTGACAAGGTCAGAGCAGATTTGGGTAATGGATCTAATCTGCATTTAGCACAGTGGCATTCCGAGTGACGGGCCTGTCACCTCCCACTAAACACTAGCTTCAGGGGGTGTATTCAGTCTGAGAGAGTCTTTGTCTAACACAGACACAGACATCGAACCATTTCGTTAAACAATTTTTTTCTGTAGCTGGTAGAGCATGATGATAGCAAGGTCGTTTGATTTTCAAGGCATCATGTATTTGATAAAACATACTTAAAATGTACACTATTCGCAATAAGCAATAAATGTACAATAAGCATCAGACTATCTGTTTGTCCAACCAGTGGCACGCAAGAGAAATGCTTGAGAAACCTGTATGAAAACAAGTCAAGTCAAGTCAAGTCATCTTTATTTATATAGCGCTTTTTACAATGCAAATTGTGGCAAAGCAGCTTTACATTAATAAGAAAATGGTGTCATTGTGCAGCTTATTCTATATATTATTGATTCATTCCATTGCAAATATCAGTAGTTATTAGTCTAGTTAATTTAGGAATAGCAGCACTGCAGAAAACAGTGACGTAATCGTCCGGCACAGCTCAGTTCACATACAACGGCGCCAATGCAGGCATATCAAAAACACTGCTGAATATCAAGCAAGTGTCCCCAACTTAAGCAAGCCAAAGGCAACAGCGGCAAGGAACCAAAACTCCAACAAATGGAGAAAAAAACCTCGGGAGAAACCAGGCTTAGTCGGGGGGCCAGTTCTCCTCTGGCCAACAGTGAACACTTGTCCGATACCCAGGCAGAGTTACAGGTCATTAAACCAATTTGGAATCGCAACAGTCAAAATATTTAATCTAGTTCCATCTAGTTTAAGATCTTTTTGATCACGTCGGTATGGGACGGTTTGTTGGGATATGTGCCACTGGCTGATGAGTCGGTAAGGTCTTAACAAAGGGTGAGCTAGTTAACACAGTCTCCGCCGACACCACAGGGCCACATTGCTGCCGCACACAGGCACAGGTTCCCCATCCGACCCAGACACGGCCCGGATCCAGCCAATCACGTTAATTGGTAAACCTCGGGATAAGCAGAGAAACAAAAAATTAGCGTAGACGGCATTCTTCTTCTGATGTAACGATTACATCTGGTGTTATAGGAAGTGATCCCGGTTCTGGCTGACCTGATCTATGCAGCCTAACAATCCTTTAACGGATATGAAGACAAAAGTTTATAGTGCGTCATGTGTATGCCAGGTTAAATAGATGCGATTTTAGTCTAGATTTAATCTGACAGAGTGTGTCTGCTTCCCGAACAATGCTAAGAAGATTGTTCCAGAGTTTAGGTGCCAAATAAAAAAAAAAACAATCATTATTGCAATTTGTTGGGATTGCTGGCACGGAATTTAAACACTTCACCATTAAAACTTTACTGAATATGAGGAAATTATTAATGATGTAATATTGTATTAATGTAGTCAGTGACAATGAGACAATGAACTTCTTGACCATTGCTGCAATAGAGTGAAAAAAAAATAAAAATAAAATAAACTTTTGGAAACCCATTACAGCGCAAATAAATTATTCATAACATTCAGTAATTTTCAGTTGTTGTTTTTTTTTCACTAACAATCTGTTTTTAGCAATTCAGCAATGACCAACCAAAGACAGAAAGAAAACTGTTAAAAGGGATCGTTTCAACAATTGAAAACTCTGTCATAATTTAGTCACACACATGTCATTACAATCCTGAGTTACTGTCTTCTGTAGAACATAAAAGAAGACATTTTGAAGAACGGTGGTCACCAAACAATTTCGGTTCCCACTGAGATTAATTGTATGGACAAAATACAGTAACCAAAACCCGTGGATGGATGGATGGATGGATGGATGGATGGATGGATCAGCAGATTCCAAGAGCTTTTGAAAAATGTTAAATGTAAATAATTTTGAAAATGTATATAACAAAGACAATTTTGTTTTCTCTTTTTTTACAAGATAAAATAAAAAATTAAATAAAATCGCCTTTCCTCATACCTTAAACTCAATACTTAATACTTAGACTACATAATGCAGTTAAAACCAGAAATATAAAGTATAAATAGCATTACTACTATGTCCTCACATAACCAAGGAGATTAATTTTGAATATAGGCCTGTTCACACAAAAAAGAAGAAGCAGGAGGTCGAACATATGTAACACCTGTCCAATACAGATAAATAAAATAACACTGATCCCTGGCTCAAGAATCAGTGTATCATTTGAGACTAGTGTTTGAGAAATCTTATCTAATAATAATAATAATAATAATAATAATAATAATATATCTCATAATAATAATATAATAATAATAATCAAATTAAATGCTACACCTACAACACTGCAGTGAGGATTACATACTCAACACACTTAAGTGAAATTGAAAACGATGAGAATAACATGTCTGGAGTGCAAACATTCACTGCTGACAGACACAGATATGTGCTCCATAAGTACTTGAGCCTTGTCTTAAGCTTAAGGATAGGTCCAACAAACCTTGACAGAAATAGGCCTGAAAATCATTGTAAAATGATTTGTTCTGTTTCATAAGTGGCACTTTTACATCTGCATAATACATTAGTTCTAATAGTGCTCCACTTGAACACAAAAATGACTTTGCAGAACATTAACAGTGTACGGCTAGTTCAGAGCACTGACCACATCTGCTCTCTTCCTCTTACACATCATTATGTCTCTGAAAGACAGCTTGATACTATTAGAGACAGAATGTTGCGCACATGACACGATCATGCACACACAGGGTCTACAAAAGCTGATTCCATGTACTAATAGGACTAGCCTGTAGGGTTAATAGCAGAATCGACAGAAGTATATGGGTCAATAGCTGCATCTAATAATCAAATTGCAGTCAGACTAGTAGAACAGTTGAAATAACAATAAAAAATATATCTACATTACATTTATATTTATTCATTTGGCAGACGCTTTTATCCAAAGTGACTAACAAGTGAGGAATACAACAAGTGAGTCATCATGAAGAGGCAAATAGACACATGAAGTGCTAACAATACAAGTTTCAGTAGCATAAGTTAGAATAGGGAGGGATTAGAGGAAATGAAAGCATAGAGTTTTTTTTTTTTAAGATGAGCTTAAATGCTCACGAAGGGGAGGAGTTTTCAGATGGTTTCTGAATATTGCCAGGGATTTTGCATTCCTGATGAAGGTAGGTGTTATGGAACACAGACTCACAGAATGGTAGAATAGAAGAATGAGTTTGTTTGACACACCAGGATCGATACACACAGGTAATGAACAGTTCACGTTATTGAGAATGGAGAAATGATAATACTGACAGTCCTTTGGGTTTACAGGAGAAGGGTGGAGATAGAGCAGGAACATGGGATCAGGTAAGCGGAGTGGGTAAGTGAGTCCTTTTCTCAAAGTTGAGACCAGACAAAGTGTGTGCTCCTATACTGTGGTGGTGATGAGGCGATGCGAATCACGTGAACGTGATTAGTTACAGGTGACGGTACTTGTTGCGACTGGATGCTGACAGAGCCTGACTGATCTCTGACAGTACTTCCCCCCTCTATGGCCCACTCCTGAGGGCCATGGATCCCGACGTCATGGTGGCCAACCTCTTCCACGGGGTGCTGGACGACTGGGATGTGATTCGTGGAATGAGGTGAAGAGGGCTGGATCCAGGATGTCATCTCTTGGGACCCAAAATTGTTCTTCTGGTCCATAGTACTCCCAATATATCAGATGTTCAAGACGGCCACCACGGCCCCGGGAATCCAAGATGTCTCGTACTGTGGAGACCGCTCTATCCTCCAGGAACAATGGAGGGGAAGGATCCTCTGTCGGGAATGGATAGAGGTGAGTGACAAGGCTTGAAAAGTGAATGTGGGATGAATTCTATAGTGAGAAGGTAATTGTAATTGATACGTGACCAGGTTGACTTACTTCATGATGGGGAAGGGACCAAGATATTTGGGACTCGGCTTCTTGCATGCTTGATGTCTCTGGTCGAGAGCCACACCAACTGTCCGGGAGGATAGGTAGGATTATAGGACCTTCTGAAATATTCGCCTGTACCTGATATCTGTGCACTGCCACTTGTAGATGGTGATGTGCTGAGTCACAGACCCTCTCACTCTCACAGAACCAATGATCTACAGTGGAAACATCAGAAGGTTACCCTGACCATGGGAAAAGTGGGGGCTGGTACCTGAGTACGCACTGGAAGGGAGTCAGTCTAGTTGCAGTTTGACAGAAGGAATTTTGTGCATACTCTGCCCAGCCCAGAAATTGGTTCCAAGATTTCTGGTGGCCGTGGCAGAAGCTTCTCAGGGAGCATGCAATCTCCTGAATCTTCCTCTCTGTCTGCCCATTTAACTGTGGATGGTAACCTGAGGATAGACTGATGGCGACACCTAGGAGCTTGAAGAAACCACACCAGACTTGATAAACGAATTGCGGCACTCTGTCCGACACGATGTCCTCTGGGATTCTGTAGTGGCAGAAGACATGGTTGAAGAGCAACTCAGCCGTGTTCATCGCTGTTGGTAAGCCCTTTAAGGGTATGAGCCGGCAGGACGACCAGGATGCAGGTGTAGCCATCGGAGGGAGGAAGATCGTTGTTGAAGTCCAATCCTTGGTGATAAGAACGGATGCTGGGGAACGGGCAGAGAGAGGAGCTTAGCGGTGGGGAGATGGCATGGGCTCTTGGAGATGGTGCAGTCAGACACTCCTGCCTGCTCAGACACCCCTGGATGAATCTTGCCTGTCGAGGATTCAAACGTTTGGTGTTCTGGAGATACTGGAGATTATTATGGTCTGAATAACAGGACACTCTCCATGGCTCCTTCCAGCCAAACGGTGAATTGTTTGCTGGGATCGGGAAGAGTTAGGAGCGGTGCTTCGGTAAACGCAGTCTTTAGGGCTTTGAAAGCTAGTGTAGTGGGTCCAGGAAAGAGACTTCGGTTTGTTCTGCAGGAAATTGGTGAGTGGAGACGTAATGGTACTGTATTTTTTGGTGAATCAGCGGTAGAAATTGGAGAATCCCAGAAATCAATGGAGATCTTTGATGGTGACTGGTTGTGGACCGCGTCCACCTTCCCCTTGTCCATTTGGATCCTGCGCTTACTGTTATTTTATTCGAGGAACTAGGTTGTCAACTGATGGAAGGTGCACTTCTCCGCTTGGTGTTCTCGGAGATGCTGGAGGACCTCTGCAACATGGAGGTAAAGTTTGGCTAGGCTCCGGGAGTAAATTAGGATGTAGACGACCACGAACCAATGGAGATACTCCCGGAGCACCTTGTGCATGAAATCTTGAAATACGGAGGGGGCGTTGACCAGGCCATATGGCATGACCAAATATTCATAATGACCAGTAGGAGTCACAAGTGCTGTCTTCCACTCGTCTCCTTCACGTATTCGCATGAGGTTATACATGCTGCGGAGGTCCAACTTCGTAAAGATGGCTCCATGTAGCTCCATGTACTCCACGTAGCTGTTCCAGAGCTGCTGGGACATGGGGAAGAGAATACCGGAACTTCAAAGGACCTTGTTTAAGGCACGGTAATCGACGTAGGGCCGCAATTCTCCGCCACTTAATCACTCACCCTCATGTCGTTACAAACCCATAAGACCTCCGTTCATCTTCAGAACACAAATTAAGATATTTTTGATGAAATCCAAGAGGTTTTTTAGCACTTTCTGGACCACGAATGACGTAATTATGCTGCTTTCTATTGGAGATGAAATTCAAGTTTTTTATTTATTTATTTATTTATATCTCCAATAGAAAGCAATGTAATTACCCTCATTCGAGGTCCAGAAAATTACAAAAAAAAAAAAAAACCTCTTGGATTTCATCAAAAATATCTTAATTTGTCTTCCGAAGAACACAACACGGGTTTGGAATGACATTTCAACGAAATTTCTTTTTTTGGTGAACCAGTCCTATACTACAACCTTGTAAAGATAGGTAAAAAAAAAATTGTTCCACATCATTGACCCATATAGTATAGACAGACAATTTAGCTTGATTCACAACATATTGTATTCAATTATGTAATAAAAGACCATAATCAATTTGCCTCATAACATCGTGAAGATGCTGTATCCCACTGGCCAAAGCTTAACCTTGAGGGCACTGCCTGAACTCCTTAGTATTTAAGATGCACAATCTTCAAACAACAGTATTCAAACAATGTAAACTAATCACTTTTACATTGCTCTCTCCCTCAGGCACACATAGTCATACTCACAATGGAGCTAAGCCCATGCATAAATGCAACACAAACATGAATCATTAACTGCTTTTCAACCTAGGACTTTCAGTCCTCTGAGTTCAGGTTAATTCTCAGGTTTTCTGCCTAGTCAGCAGAAGGTGCATGGCTATAATTCACAGAAATAACACACCAGTGTGGTGACTTAAAGGTGGTTTAAAGGCCTCTGAGAACCTCCCATTTTTCATGTGGATAACATTTAAAACCTTATAGGGAACACAATATCTCATCAAAATGTTCCTCACAAAAAGTAAAAAGGAGTAGTTTAATAAAACTGTTACTTTAAAAGTTACAAAACGAACATCATAATGTGAAATTGGTTGGGGATCTGTACTCTAAATAAAAAGCAACAACTCAATGTTACTTGGCTCTTCCAGCCCAACTCGATGCACAAAGGGAATCATTATTGTTTAGGTAAATTTTCATTTATGCCATACCTTAGGCACACTGACCACAGCGATCTATGGCTATTGGCATAATTTGCTTTGAATCAATGTGTTTTCCACATCTGTTTTCAAATGTCCTGCCAAAAACCTACTGCTTATCAGCGGGACGGTACTCAGTAGCTCTGTGCTTTGGCACACACAGCTCCACACGTACTCTGAGATCCAAATTACACTACCTAAGCATTTAAAAGGGCACTGAGCACATCACCGACATTTAAAACGCTGTGCTATTGTGTTTTTTATGCATGGATAAACTTTAAATCCAGAATTATTGGCTGTTTGAAGTTTTCATGAGGAACATTTAAAAGAAATTCAGGAACAGCAGTACCATTTGTTGTGGGTTTTGACTTAGTACGTTTTGAACAAATAAGGCAATGGCTTGTAACTAATAATGAAGTTAATCACAATCAGAGCATGTAAGAAAGTCATTTTTCCAAAGCGATTTACAGGACACTTATTACAGGGACAGACACCCTGGAAAAATGGTCTTGCTCAATGACACAATCTTGCAAGTGCTTGAAAAACTGATGTTAGGGTTAAAACTGCAAAATTTCTAATACCAGCCTAGATGTTTCAACACAACAACATATAATGCAACATTTAATCCACATCAAAATGTGTCAGACATCCAATGTAAAACAATGGCACACAAAAGCCCAATTTACTGTCAAATTAAAAATTTGTATAATCTAGGGCTCCATACTCCAACCGTTTTCAGCCGTTTTTAATTTTTATTTTTCCCCATCAGTGGAACTCTTTTGTTATGTTCTGCTTTTTTTTTCTTTTGTATGGGAACACCACAAGCCAAACATTCCAAAAAAAATTTTTAACTGTGCTACCTACTGGCTTAGCAAATACGATCCCATGATCTGCATGGCGGAATAGGCATATGTTATGTTTGCAACATAACTAAATGTGCATCTGCATCCCAACTCAACCAACCACCCAAGCAGCCAACCACCAAAACATTTTACTTGCATAGAGTAAAAAGTTGATGAGCTATCCTGGTAGTAGACATGGTATTTAAGTTCCTGTTCCAAGGATATGGTCAAACACATTCTGATTTGATTTTATGTGACCAAATTAATATGCTACTGTATACCTAAAAAGAAAAAGAAAAAACTACGCTTTATAAATGTTAAATTTGAGTAAAGCTTACCAAGTGTGGAACATGGCACCTCTGAAGACTCAAATTATGTCACTTCCTCTTGATCATATCATTTAAAGTGATAGTACACTCTTATTTTAAGATAAAGAACAAAACAGCATGTTAATAAATAAAAAAAGAAAAACATAAAAACCAGGTACATTAACATGTTTTAATTATTATTTTTCTTTAAAAATATATAAATATGATTGATATATTGCAAAAAAAAAAAAAAAAAACTAATTCAGTTATATAATGGTAACACTTAAATATTTCAAACTTCTGAGACTGACAATTGGCATGACAAAATTCATATAATCTTTTATATATTATAAAAATTACCATTATAATATGATTTTTTTTAAAATGATAGGTTTGTATTCAGTTAACTTACTAAATATTATCAAGCTTACAAAACTCTTAACAGCCTACTTTTGCATTTAATGCCCTTCATCAAATGTTGTGGATAGTAATGACAATATTTTTTGAAATTACTCTGTAATGTTTCATTATTGAGAGAGACCAGTTTGGCACATTGATTTAATAAGTCCTTCCCTCAACTTCAACTGCTGAACTCTCTCTCTGAGAGAGCAATCTTATCTGAAACCCTCTTAATAAGGCTGAAGAGCTAAATTGCTCAGCAGGGTGCAGCAAAAAGGCTAATGTGAAAGCTAAATGCAAGAAAACAGTTAAATCAAATGATGTATCTGAAGTGCAAATCAGAACACTATAAGAGCATGTCAAACTTGAGTTGAGACCCAGCTGTCTTCAGGGAATATGACTAACAACAAGGTTTTAAAAAGTATCGATGCATATTTGCAAAAGCTTCTGTGTGATCGACCAGAGCGACCCATGGAGAATTAGAATCTCTGCATCATTAACTTGCTTTCCCTTTAACATTTTTGCATCTTTTAGAAAGTTAAACAACTTCTCAGAATCAACAGGAACAGGCTGTCAGTATGAGTTAAAGAAATAACTCCAAAAGAAATATATTAAGGCTTAGACATAACTCAATCTACACCGATAGAAAGTTTAGTAACTTGGCAGCAGCAAAACTGAGGTGATAGGTGAAACAGCTCATATCTCAGCAGTCCTTATTAAATCAATTTGTGTGGCACATGGCCATCAGGGTTCAGCCCATTTTCCGTGTGCCATTACACATGGGAAATAGTGACTAATTCCATTACCCAACTCCAGCAGTTGTATTTAGACCATCACAGTGGTGGCATGTTGTGAACATATGGGCCAGCAAGAGGGCAAATTCATAGCCTTTTTTATAACACGTTGAGCTGCATGTGTGAGTGTTCATGTGTGTTTGTATAAATAAAACATGGGCCAATGCATAGAACAGAGTGGTAAACACAGAATAGCTCAGAAAAAGGAGAGAAACAGAATTTTTCTGGAGCAGGAAAGGTAGAGTGAGTTAACGAGAGGAGACTATATGGTGTGCTAATAACCATATACCAGAGATTTAAGAGCACAGAATTTTCACCAAAAAATCTGCTAATGCTTTTAAAGTAAAAGCTTTGCCATTCATGAAACTCAAACTGATCACAGATTAGATCTTCCAACCATGTGGTATTAGCCAATCAGACATAGTTCCAAGTAATCCAAGTAAGTATATATTTCATACTCTAGCCTGTGATCACCCTGCTGCTTGATTATGAAAACTTCTGTTACTCCTCCTCCTCCCGAGCACCACCAGTAGAGATCTGCTATGGGGGTTCTTGTCTTGCAGGAAACTTTCCTTCATGTATATTATTTTAAATAAGCTGAACAAATTATTGTATTTGCTCAGCAGCAGCCGCACAGCAGATCTCACCATAATACAAACTATGCCCCATTCCAAAACAACAACAACAAAAATCAATGTTGGTTAAAACATTTATGTAAACATGAACTGCTACAAGTGAATTTAGGCATTGCAACATTATAATACAACATTCAATATGACAAATTGATATTAAAAAGGGCAAGGCAAGGCTAAGGGACAGTGTACAGTGTAATCAGAATTGAACATGCATGGTTCTGTGCTAAGCATGGACAAGTCTGTGAAAGGACTGCCAGAGCTAGGTAAACATAAGGCAGACAATGAATCTATTTCAGACTTCGCAACCACCAAAACAATATGTCTACATTAGACGTGATCAGTGTGATGGGGCAAAATCAAATAGAACCCATTATAATCAGTGATGCTGTCTACACTGGATGTGGCACGGTTCGACATGACAAATTCCCGACAGTAAACTGATGCCCCATTTTTTTCTGATATACCTCAAGAGTTTGTGCACTTGAGGTAAGTGAATAATGAAACAGAAAACTTAAAGTTTAAAAGCAAACTATATTGCCTATACACACTGTAAAATGCAAATTGTAAGCTTCTAGAAATTAAGATTGGTAACTGATACAGGAAAGAGTCTGCTTACACTAATTCATAAGAATTTTGTACTTGGAGTGTCTGACCTTTTCTTACCATATGCTGCATATGCTCATCCCATTAATATGAGAGCAAAAATAAACATCACTTCCATGGCTTTGCCTGATTTTAAATGCAAGTTCTACATCTGGGTCCTGCAAAACCTGGGTAACACTCACAAATGTAGGCATCAAAACTGAGCCAAGCACCTCCATTCTTTACAAGGGTTTGGTTTGAAAAGAGGCTTTAGAGTAGAAAAGAGGCTTAGGAAACATTCAACACTTAAAAGTAGCTTATTTGGATGCTAAGAGATCCAAAAAAGAAAAGAGTGCTGTTTGGTGACTTAGCAGTGACTCAAAAGCAGAAGAGAATCACCTGCCACTTTATTATGCTGGTGAGGCAATAATTTAAATGACATGCAAATTGCAAACACCCACATTCTCATCTTGGCACAGAGAAAAGCCAGTGTAAATTCACATGTGCTGAATATAACCTATTTGCTGCCTAAAATGGTCAATTCAGAGAGTTTTAGATGGTGAGAAACTAGGACACCAAAGGAGGAATATTCCCATTTAAAAACTAACTTATGGAAAACATGCAGTCAGTTGCATGTTGCGGGCAGCGGTTTCCAGAGACATTCTTCATCCACAGACTCACAGCTCTAATATGATGGTGCACAGCACATAAATCACATTGAGTTTAAGTGGAACCGTGTGGGTTAGCAGTCATTTAAAGCAGGATGCATTGTTCAGCAGAGTGTGTCAGTGTGACCAACTCTGTATCTTGCATGTGCATTTAAAAATTTAACATTTTGTTGCTGAATTGCGGGATTGGCCTTCTTGCTTTTGTCGTTAAAGTACAAAGCCTCCTCAATAGTTTATCGCTGAAGAAATTTAAATGTCACAAACATAATAACACAATGAAGTGCAAATTCACTTCAGATGTTAATCTTAAAGGGATAATTCACTTCAAAATGAAAATTAGTTTAAAAAAATGTATGATTTTCATTAACATTATATGAAATATATTGTTTTGCCCATGATAAAATTAAATGGACAAAGGTAAGTCATATAGGTTTGGAATGACGTTAAGGTGATTTTACATTGAAGAACAGAATTTACACTGTTAGGTGAACTATCCTTTCAATATTAATAAAATCCATAGAGTATATTAGACGTCCATAGACAACATTCTCCAAATGGACACAATTTTGGATTAAAACCCAAACAGGGAACATTGTTATATAAAGGGGACATGTTTTACAAATAACGACTTCTTTAATGATGTATAGTTTGTCAAGGTTAAATAAAGGTTTAACCTAGTATGAGGTATTAACTTATACAATAAACATTTAATAACTAAATGGGTCACTGGTGCACATAAAAAAATATATCTTCTTCTTTATTAACATGCTTATAAGACTGAAAATATTTAGTGAGGCATCAATAAAAACAGCTTCTTAAAATGGCACCCTGTAATACTATACACTTATTTGGTCTTCACATCAAGGTTTATTTTGCAATAATAACCGTGCTACTGCATGAATCCACTTTAACAATTTACTTTATTATTACAATGTGTACAATGTGTACAATGTTCACTAATTTTTGTCTATGAATACAATGATTAAATAACACCTGATGTTGACTCCAAACAGCAGGTAGTCTTGAAACAAATATCACACAAATCTCAGCAAGCTCACAGATAATAAATACAAATGTCAGAATGTAATATATAAAAAGTCCATAGAAATGTTTTTAGATCTCCTGAATGCTAAACTTAAAAGAAAGACAGTAGCATGTGCACTCTAATGTACACTTAAATGCTTATTAAGTGACTAGCTTGATTTCTTCTCATCAAAGAAGCATGCAGCCAGAATTCCCCTCTACCCCTCTGTGTTGAGAGGTAGGGGCGGCAAAGAAGAAAATAAATTCTCCTGCTAATTGGATATAATGGCTGGGGGGAATTTGCTCCTGGTGCCTGAAATACAGAGGATAAACACACACACACACACACACACACACACTGCAAGACATCTGCGCTAGAGGCAACTGCCGTTGTAACAAGCCGACACCGGGAGATAAAGAGCTCAGCGAGTGGAGACTAAACAAGAAAAACCGAGAGAAGGAAAAAAGAGCAAGATGCAATTTAGCAAAGTGAGAGGCATAGCAGGTAGAGCAGACGGAAAGGCAAGACATTTAGCCCTGAAAGACACAGTCGCTGTCAGGAGGGCTGATCACGGTGAGAGAAGCCAGCGCAAAATTCTTTGAAGACTAAAGGCCCGTCCTTTCGAACGGTCTCCCGTCTGTGAATTTGTATGTATTAACAAGAACACCAAGCCGCTGAACTCAAAACAAAGAACATGAGACATGAAACATGATTTGAGTCTGTGATGGCTTGATGAACAAAGATAAAAGAGCACCATGTTATGAACCTGCAAAGATGTCGTTCACTCCCACATTACGACCTTAGTTTATGCAAGGTGGGTGGTTTCATCCACCACCAATACAAACAACCATTCCATTATGAGAATGCACATCTGAAGATACGAACTGGTACATCCCACAGGTCCCTTGAGGGTACGTTCTCTTGTTTCTCCAAAGACATTGTGTGAGTAAGTGCATCTGTGACCCCTCAAAAGGGCCAGTCCATGCAGGGGCCTCTTCTGAAAACTGCGAATGATTTTAACTACAGACTGTCTGGAAAAGTTTTTTTTTTTTTTTTTTTTAAAGCGGTTTATGCTACTTGGTATGAGATTCCTGTCCAAAAATGAGCTGTCAAAAGTTCCTGCATCTCCAAACTTTGCAATCTGTAAGTAAGAAAGTAATTTCATTGTGTGGTGTGTAGTGTGCAAGTCTTCAAAATGACGAGAAAGGGATCTGCTCTGCTGATGTGTAGATAATGAAAACAGTTTCTAAACAATTGGAAAGTCAACTTCAGAGGAAAAGTGGAAAGTACTAAAAAAATTGAGACCACTAGCTTGGAAAAGGGAACACTTCTCAAAGGGCAGAAGCAAACATATTTTGAAATTTTATTGAAATGTTTTACATTTCCCATGAAACACAACTTATATCATTCTGAATACACTCCTACGACTGACAAGACAGACATCTGTAGTCATGTTGAAGATTTGCAATGCCTCAACCAAAAGCCTACATTGTTCCACCCACATGCACAAGGTGAAGTACAACCTGGAATGAAATATTTTAGTCAAGTAGGTCGTTCTTGTCATAACTTTCTAAACTGTTAAGACTGTGTGCTGTCAGTCATTATCTTTTGATTGAAATTTCTGTTGAAATATATCTGACAGGCTCTACATTTCAACTCTGTGCTATGACAGCGTCCACGTTGTCAAGTCTAATCAAACGAAAAGAAACACTCATAGAAGCCAAAACACTTATTGTGTAGTTTCTTCTAAATTTAATTCATTTTATGTAAAAAAGAAAAGGAAAGAAAAAAAACAGACTTTAAATCGTTTCATAACATATTCATATTTCATAACATGAAATTAAACGCACATTGAATCTAAAGCAAAACACAGACCTGTTAGTTTTTCTTTAAGAAGCCCTCCTGTTCTCCACTCATTACCTCTATTAGCTGCACCTGTTTGAACTCGTTACCTGTATAAAAGACACCTGTGCACACACTCAATCAGACACTCAATCAGGACATCAGGGATAAAATTGTAGACCTAAACAAGGCTGGGGAAGGGCTACAGGACAATAGGCAAGCAGCTTGGTGAGAAGGCAACAACTGTTGGCGCAATTATTAGAAAATGAAATATGTTCAAGATGACGGTCAATCTCCCTCGGTCTGGGGCACAATGCAAGATCTCACCTCGTGGGGCATCAATGATCATGAGGAAGGTGAGGGATCAGCCTAGAACTACACGGCAGGACCTGGTCAATGACCTGAAGAGAGCTGGACAACCATCTCAAAGAAAACCATTAGTAACACACTACGCCCTCATGGATTGAAATCCTGCAGCACATGCAAGGTCCCCCTGCTCAAGTCAGTGCATGTCCAGGCCCGTCTGAAGTTTGTCAATGACCATGTGGATGATCCAAAGGAGGAATGGGAGAAGGTCATGTGGTCTGATGAGACAAAAATAGAGTTTTTTGGAGCACAACCCCAAGAACACCATCCCAACCGTGAAGCATGGAGGAGGAAACATCCTTCTTTGGGGATGCTTTTCTGCAAAGGGGACAGGACGACTGCACCATATTAAAAGGTGGATGGATGTGGCCATGTATCGTGAGATCCTTCAGTAAGAGCATTGAAGATGGGCCATGGCTGGGTCTTCCAGCATGACAACGACCCGAAACACGCAGCCAGGACAACTAAGGAGTTCTCCGTAAGAAGCATCTCAAGGTCCTGGAGTCTCCAGACCTGAACCCAAAAGAA
This sequence comes from Opsariichthys bidens, assembly GCA_037194245.1. Classification (NCBI taxonomy): domain Eukaryota; kingdom Metazoa; phylum Chordata; class Actinopteri; order Cypriniformes; family Xenocyprididae; genus Opsariichthys; species Opsariichthys bidens. Next base: position 6,018,289 of record CM074283.1, on the reverse strand, counting down.
AATCACAGGGAGCTGAAAGTCCGTATTGTCCAGCGACAGCCCTGAAACCTGAAGGATCTGGAAAAGGTCTGTGTGGAGGAGTGGTCCAAAATCCCTGCTGCAGTGCAAACCTGGTCAAGAACTACAGGAAACGTATGATCTCTGTAATTGCAAACAAAGGTTTCTGTACCAAATGTTAAGTTCTGCTTTTCGGATGTATCAAATACTTATGTCATGCAATAAAATGCAAATCAATTATTTAAATATCATACAATGTGATTTTCTGGATTTTTGTTTTTAGATTCCATCACTCACAGTTGAACAGTACCTATGATAAAAAATTGCAGACTTCTACATGCTTTGTAAGTGGGCAAACCTGTAAATCGGCAGTGTATCAAATACTTGTTCTCCCCACTGTATTATGATTAATCAGATGTTTGGCCATTTTTAAATGATCACCAATGGACAATAATTTATATAAATTATAAAATAATGAAGTAAATTAAGTTAAATATAAAAGGTGTAAATACTGTACACTATCAAAAGTTTGAATATCTCTAATGCTCACCAAGGCTGGATTTGTTTGATCAAAATACAGTAAAAAACAATAATATTGTGAAATAGTATTACAATTTAAAATGACTATTTTCTATTGTAACACAGTTCGTAAGAACGGGAAGAAGGAGGCGGGAACCGGCGAACATTCAACATAATTTAATAAACAAATAAACCAACAATAAGACAAAAAGTAGAAGGGCGACAGTTCCTCACGGCGACTGCCGCCCACACAAACAAAATAAAACACAACATAAAGTCCAGGCCTGGTCCTCTCTCGTCCTTCACTGTCGTCGCTCCTCTTTTATGCTTCCGGAGCTCCTCCGTGAGAGATTCGAGACCGGTGCGCCGAGCAGCTGAAGCTCGTTATCTCTCGCGTCACCTGCCTCGCGCCGCTCCCTCACGGCTCTCGCCCACCCTGCTCATCACATCTATCATATGAGAAAATGTAATGTATACCTCTGACAGTGCTGAATTTTTAGCAGCCATTATTCTAGTCTACAGTGTCGCATGATGCTTCAGAAATCATTCAAATGTGCTGATTTGATTTCTCATATTAAAATGAATTACATCATATATCTAAATTATATTGGCCATCCTCCTCACTACATATCAAATATGTAAATAGTAACCTAAAACAGGGCACAGGTACAAACGCAAGTCAAGTGCTCAGGCAAATGCTACAACAATTGCACATACTGTACCATTACTGTCAGAGTGACAAATAAGAGTCATATACATCAGGTCACTAAGAGGGTTTGGTAAAGATGATTTGATTTATTTTCCACATACACTCCAGGTAAAGTGAGTGGGAATCTTGCAGAAGAATGCCTAAAGGTCTGTTTGAGTGGAAATGGCTGTCATGATAATGATTGAGATGATTAATGATTTTGATTCCACCACAGAAAAGCAAGACTAGAGAAATGTCTGCACATACACCACCAAGAACACCTCATTTGAGATGATGAAGGAAGCAGGTGAGCTGAAGCACCCAGTCGGAGGGCTTGCACTGCCTGTTTTTCCCCACTTTACTTCAAGAATCCATGAAATCGCTTAAAGGGTTAGTTAACCCTAAAATGAGATGATTTCTGTCATTAATTACTAACACTCATGTGGTTCCAAATCCATAAGAACTTTGTTCTTCTTCAGAACACAAATTAATATATTATTAATGAAATCCGATGGTTTCTGAATCACAAATAGGCAGCAACATAATTGCACCTTTTGTGGTCCAGAAAAGTAGAAGCAACATTGTTAAAATAGTTCTGTTGTTGTGACAACAGTGGATCAACCTTAATGTTAAGAAGTGACGGGAATACTTTTTGTGCGCAAGAACAAAACCAACATAACATCTTTATTCAACAATTTCTTCTCTTCCCTGTCATTTTCCTGCACTATTTACGTTGTGTACAGCGTCGTCCAATACTGAACCAGCATTCGGATGTTAACACGGAAGCACTGCATGTCAACAGTGTAGGAGAATGACAGGGGAGAAAAGAAATTGTTGAATAAAGTCATTATTTCCGCTTTATCTGTGAATTTAATAACTATCATGCTGCCACAGAAAATAAATGTAGTTTTGTCCCATGAGTCCTCATATCTGGCAAGCCTCCTTACTAATCTTCAACGCTACACAAAATGCGTACACACTAAACTATATAGTCAACATTACAATCAATAACACAGCTTAAACCATTATTCTTTATGAGCCAACTCACAAAGAAGGAACCTAAAAAAAAAAAAAAAGTTTCCCACAGGTAATTATAATTTTATGGTGCCATGTGTCTGTGAAAGAAATTAATACTTTTATAAAACATGAAGCATTGAATTGATCAAATGTGACATTAAAGGTATTTATAATGTTTCAAAAGATTTTAAAATGTACTAAAATAGAAAACACTTCTTTTAAGTTGTAATAATATTTCACAATATTACTTTTTATTGTATTTTTGATCAAATAAATAATGTAGTGAGCATAAAAACATTCATCTTACCAACCCCAAACTTTCAGAGTATGATAATTTCAACTTCACTATTTTTGCTCATTGGTTGTAAGTGGTATAAGCCAGTGGGACTTTCTCATTCTAGAAAGCATCTGATTTGACAAAACTGTCAATATTTTTGGGAAGAGAACGATATATATATATATATCTGTTAAACCTTTAGAAGTACATCGTATATAGATCTCAAGAAACAAACTAAAAAACAGCGGAACAAAGGCGTAAGAGAAAAACAGGCATCAATGACTTATGACTCCAGTTTGTCATCTTTAACAATGTTTACAGCCTGCTGTTGAATTAATCATGAGAGGAGAGACCAGCACCAGGCTCAAGTAAATTACATGTGTCCCACATCAGTCGATGTTGTCAATACAGGAAACAGAGGAGGGAAAAAAGCAAAGTAAAAAGCAACATGAATTGCCATCATCAAATCCAGATAGCAGGTGAAAGAACAAGAAAGCCCACCATTTCTCCCACAATGTTAGAAAGCATAGGGGGTGAAGGAGGGTCAAAAGATAAAGATGTTAAAGTTAAAAAGGGTGAGTGTTGAAACGTAAATCATTCACACACTTGTTTTACCACATAACTCACACAGTGCTTTTGTGTGGGTCGTATATATATTCTATGCATTTTTGCAAAGAAAAGTATAACCTGTTCAACTAGGTCACCCATCCATAAGAACTACTTCAGCATTCTCTCACCTCACCCCATAAATCCTTTTTGGCCAAATCCGTAAGGGGCGCCTGTCACAGATGTAGCTTTTGATGATGACTCTTCCTTCCTATGCCGGACATTATGCCAGGCTGATCGATGTCACAGATGCTGCGAGAGCTCCCGCCAACTCTTTCCTCTCCTAAACCACCCACCGCGTCAACCATGGGTCGGTACCAGCAGTCACGGCTACTGTGAAAAACTGGTTAGCAGATGAGGCCTCAACCATTTCGCAGTTTGTGCAAAGCAGCAGTGTGAATTTTGATCCAAAACATGTGCAAGCTTTACAAGACACCCGGCTTTGTTGATGATAAGTTGTGTGTGCTTGGAAATCACAGGGCAGGGAAACGTGGATCCTAATGGTGAGCTGCCATGAGCACGGCGCTCACATGGTTTCAATCAATGAGCGAGGTGGAGATCAAACAACGGCACTCGCTCAAAAGACATGGATCCTCGCAAACACAAACACACCCTCACACAGTCAGAGATTTGTCACCAGCTGAAGACGGCAGATTTGTGCATTATGAGGTGGCGTGTTCTTATTTAAGCTGTATCAACACGTGTCGATGTTCCAGTCGCTTCAAGGCAGGAGAAAACTCAGAACACATGCTTTTGAATAATTAATAACTTTCTGAGAAAAGATATATGTGAATTCCTCACTTGGCTGTGTATTTAGTCTGCTGGTCCAAACAAACTGAAATTAAAAGTTGGATTAAACTCGCAGAGTTTAATAAGGATCACTAGTTCTTAATAGTTCAATAAATGTATGCAAAAACTATAAAAGACAGCACGGAAACAATTTGTTAACAAGCTTAAGATCTGGATAGAGCCATTAGTTTTCATAGAATGAGCTCTGCACATGACAAGTAGGGGAAAAATATGTTGGCTGTAGGCAGAATGACATGGGGAAAAATAGATATCAAGAATTTGCTCCAATGACTTAATTATGAACACGTTTTATTAACCCTTAAATGTATATCCTGGGTCTTTAGTGGCCCAGGATGTCATTCTCTACCCCCTTCCTCGTTCATTCAAAGTTAGAAATCAACCTTCTTAGTATTCCTCAATCAATTCATTATAAACAATACCACAAGAACAAAACGCATAAAAGAATTCCTGTTTTCCTACACATTTTTTTTTTTTTGTAACAGTACATATATTTTTTCTGCACAAAAATAATTGATATATGAATATATGCAATTTACTTTATTTCACAAGGTAGCAATGTCTGATACACAACTATGAAGTGACGTTCCACTCACAGTCACTGCAGGCAGAAAACAAAAGAATAGGAAGTATCATGTTTCATGTTTCTGTCCAAAACATGAAATGGCTCAGCAATTTGGTGCAGAGCAATTACAATCAAAATATAGATTTTGAAGATGTTGAAAATGATAGTTTTGTGAATATGTTTGAGATCGCAAATATTCGTGAGCTCAATCATATTCTCAAAACTGTCATTTGTTGAATGTACTGGGAAATGAGCTCTGAGAAAGAGAGAGAAATTCGAATATGTAATAGTGATTGGCGAAACATTCATGCATTTAAGGGTTAATTGGTTCCAATCATGTTTTAGTTAAATATGTCCATGTTTGATTGATTATTCACACATTTTAGGTAAATTCTGATTTTTATTTCTATAAAAAAGCAAAATTACAGTAGGAATGGAGCCACCGCAGCTAAGTGATGTTATCGTTGTGTGGCCAAACATAGTGTAACACCGACTACCAGGGCAAACCTACTCTGTGGGAATGCTATCTGTGTTAGAAACCAATTCATTAAAGATATTACATATCAGACTATATCAAAATCAGGTAACAATTCTAACACGGCCATAAATAAGAGCTGAATGCAATTTGCTGCTTATCACACATGCCACATGCCAAAACTTCTCAATACCAGTAGATTTCACCAGACTGAAAATATGAGCTGTCTACTAATTGTAATGAGGAATATAACCTCATCATATCTGTCAAATTGGCTCTGCAGTTGGGCAATAAATCTGTATTTTTCGCCTCATTCCACACACAAAATTAATAATTTCTAGAGACATACAATGTATGGATGAATTATATCTCATTTATTCTTGTCAGCACTGCAATATAAAAATAAATACACGTAGCATGCAACATAAGATTTTTAAATGTTACCAATAACTCTGTAAGATCATAAAGTTAACACAGTTAACAAAGAGTTAACAATTTTAAGACTGCATCTTTGTAATAACACAGAACTCCTAAAGGAATAACAGTGAAAGCAAAGATTGCTTTAAATTAGCCAGAGTATTACACTGTATTATGGCATTATTTATTTATTTTTTCTGCTGGTATTGTTACATTTCTAATGTTACTGAATAAAATGAACAAACAGGCACCTGCTTTATAAAACACTGCTATTCCATTAGGGACCTTGTTCAGAGCACAAGCATTCTATCTCTGTTTTGTGTGCTGAGGTTCTTTAGTTTAAATTTCACAAAGCTTGCATTTTCCAGCTCTTCCCGTCTGACCCCACAACACAAAACCATCACTGGAAAGAAGCTATCGGACCCGCTTATTCATTCGAAACCATCAACCCACACACCCACCTACACAAACACATAAACTCATATCTGAAGAATGTCTGCTGTGGTTACTGATTAGCTAACGTCTGAATGTAGCGCCATGCATTGTGGGTTTTTCTTTCCCAGAATCATCAGTAACAATTTGGCCACTTCTATACTTAAGTGATCTTAACAATATACCATCATTACATATTTTAGAAACATAAGAGCACTAAGTTTCTTGCTCAAATAAAATATTCTGCAATCTCAACCTGAAAACCATTTTACAGCAGAGAGAACCTTCTCAGAAATATACTGTCTCTAGTTAAGACAGACCACATTCCACCAGACAATTTGTGGTGATATGATCATGATGAGGAATGGGAATCTTTAAGAACTTACTGATTCCGGTTCTGATTCCTCTTAACACTTTTGGGTTCTTGACTATTCCATTAATGATTATTTTAGTATTTAAGGAGAAAAAATAAAACATTGGCAATTTATGAGATCATTTCAACAACAAATATTTTTTCTACCAGTAACGCTGGTTTAAGTATCACAGTTATTTGTAAAGAGCATTTGTTTGATTATCGAAAAAGACCTGAGTTATTAGAGTAATTTGTTCTGTAATTGGACAACACTGGACATGCTGTTTTGTCATGTTTTTTTTTTTTCAATTTAATTGTGTAAGTTTAAAATACAGTTTAAAGCAATTTTGTTATTTTGTCATTTCTATTTGTTTTTTTAATAAAATAGTTCTAATTAGCTTAAATTAGTGTATAATTTTAGTCTATAGTAATTTTAGTTCAATTAAATGTTTGCATTTTCATTCATTTTCATTTTTTTAGTTTCGAGTCATCATAATTTCGACTTTGTTTCAGTTAAAGCTGCTGTCTGTAAGTTTTGCCTCTTTGTCGCCATCTCTGTCCGAAACCTGCAATTGCAGTTAATAGTGGAATTATATTCTTTACATGGGTTGTGCATTGGCACGGCTCCTCAGCGCAGATAAATCTAATATTTTGAGGAGAATGGTGGACACTGTACATGTAACGTTACTTCGGAATCACAGATTGTAGTCTTGGAAGTATGACCAAAGAAAGAATTTTCACCAGAGAAAGTAATCTGAAAAAAAAAAAAAAAAAAAAAAAAACATTACAATAAATCGCTCTACCAGTGGTGATTAAATCTAACGATCGCTTAGCTCATATCACATCAAATCATGCAAATGTTATTATTGTTATACTTTGTTCTCAAATTGTTATTGTTAACAAGATCAGCATTGCATAATGAATATTTAGTGTTTATTAGCAATACCTGTACATTTCAATTGGGCCAAGCAAAGGAGCTTTGAACACTGGTTGGTTATGTATTTCCTCAAAAATTGATTTTGGACCATTTTTAACCAAAAAAAGTTTTGGAGCAGCTTTATCAAAAAAGATTTTACGTTTTTTTAGTTTTCGTTTTAGCTAATAACAGCACTGCAAATTGTAGGGAAATTAGTTCAGTATTCAATCCACAGAGGGATTTATGTGTTAGAAATATTAACAGAACCGAACATTTTTTGAATACTGAGTAAGAACCGGTTCTCGTTTCCAAACTCTATTCCTGATATACACATGCAAATGCACACAAAAACAAATGCACTCACACAAAACCCACACTATGATTAATAAAATGTGCAGTAGAAATGATACTCTTGTTTATTTATGCAGTAGCCTATTGAGAAAAATGAAAACAACCCAGAGTTGTAAACTGGTTAGAAAGCTGAACGCATGTTTATTCATTTAATTAGGCAAATGCAAGACGGAGGAAATGGAAATGTAGTTGAGGTGAAATCGGCCAAAACATTCCAGTCGTGCTAAACCTCAGTGGCAATAAAAACTAGAAAGCAAATACAGATGGACCGAAATACATCATAAATAATGAGTTTAATAACATCATATCACTTCTAACAAGGCCAGTGCCTTTAGTTTCTATCACTTGAATTGTTAATAGCCTTTCCAATTACTAAGAATAAAGTGTCCACAATTCAGTATCACAACAGATTCATGATCAATTAAACACTCAATTCAGCATTATGTTCCTAAAATGCACTGACCTAAAAGCAGCATTTGTAAAGCACTACAAATGATGCATTCCTGAGAAGGCAAGGAACGATTCTTCTGTCTACTACATCTGATATTAATTTCTCTCCATATTATTCTACAAAAACCCTCTCTGATTTCATACAGTTTGGGTAACAGTATTAGGTAATAATCTTGAATAATGTTGCATAATCTATTGGCTAATGCCTTACAAAAAGTCACGCTGGGTCAGCTGTTATTTTAGATTTAGACTTATTTAAATTTATTTGCATGATTTGATTTAACATGAAGATGAGGAGGAAATAATCTGTCTGCACACTGAAAATTACAGTGTCAATGTATAATAAAGCACAAACACATTGGCTATAACAAAATTGAGTTCTCTGATCTTAAAACCAAATGCTTCAGCCTCCAGAAAGAAACAGGTGTTTTCTAAAAACCTGTTCGACTTCAAAAAGCCCTCACAACCTGTTTGAATTTCAAGCATTTCTCTAATTATCATGAGCTGGTGCGAGTGGCTATGACCTTTCATCCAATTACACCCATCTAGGAGATAAAAAAAAAAAAAAAAAAAAGACCACACTCTTCTTTCTATTCCATCCAAATCAGCTTTTAGGAGAGCATGTGGTTTCACAGAGTGTCACAGTCTCAGCTCATGAGAATGGTTGAGCTGTAATGTCTAACAGCTGGACAACTCCTTCACAGACTCTCAGTTCCGGTCTCAAGGGGTTATGATTGCGCCAGTCTGGATGGTTACCCGAACTGAACCTTCTTGAATTTCTCAAACATTTGCTTGATGGTTTAAAGCATTGCATGACAAGTGACAACATGACTTATGGTCCTAAAGGCTGAACCACTGGGACATAATTTAGTTTTTCTCAGTAACTTCGGTACATTTTATGAATCATCCTTAAGATTTGCAAACCAATAAGTGCATTTCAAAAAACAATTCATGCAAACAACAACCTGCCTCGACCTCATGATTGAGAAGATGGTCTGCAATAGTTGCTCTTTTTCAATTTTGGCCTCCTCTACCTCTTCCACTGTGTTGCCTCCGTAGTGCATAACCTTCCGCCACACATCCTTACTCCTCTTCTTCCCAGCTGTTGACCCGGTTTGTTCCCTTGTTGTTCTTCCACAATCAGAATTTGTAACTCTGTATTGTTCTCGGTTTATATATGCATGCCAAATGAAATGCTATTTTAGAGAACTGCTTGATCATTGGTTGACAACCCTTAACATTTCCCTTCTTTAGTGCAATTCAAAATTTACCTGCACAATTCATCAATTCAGGACACATTAACAAAAATCAGAAAAGTCTAACAGAAATGTATTGAAAATATGCTTGACAGCTTTTGACAACTAGTTAAACCATTTTGCATGCATGCTACGCAATTATTGGTTGTGTTTTCCCGGCTTAAAATTGGACACTTTAACAATATCGATAAACATTTTTATTCATTTTTAATTTTTTTTTTTTTTTTTTTAATTTTGCTGCCTCGAGGCAACATTACACCATAATGGACAAATTGAAACATTTGAAATTTGCATGCACAAAAAAGGAATATATTTATTGAAAACATAATTTTCTTTAACAGACACTTGAACAAAAAATGTATCCAGTTTTTAATGTATTACAAATTTCATATTTAATAAAAAGTAACATTTCATATCCAGCTGTTTCTCTCAGGCAACACTGTACCATCATACCAAGTTTTTACAAACCACCATATAATTATGTTGTCAAATCAAGTTATCATATCGTTCTTCATCCTCATCTCCATCTTTGCTCTCACCCTTACTCTCTCTAATCACCCCCATCAACTGGCAGCGCTACTTGTGTTTTATACCTTTCTGAAGTGCTATAGAAAATGTGCAAATCATAAAATATGCATATATAGAATGTGAATTACCATTCTTATAAGTGCATTACAAAATCAGGCAAAAATGCAAATATATTTAGTTAGTTCTGTTTTATATATATATATATATATATATATATATATATATACACACAATATATTTGTATTCAAACCTAATATAGCTGTATGGCCTTATGTGATTCCATTATGATACAATGTTGCTTTAAGGCAACACAGTTTTTTTTTATATATATATATATATATAATGTAAAGTTCTTGAAAATACTTCTTTACTTACCGGTGAAGGTGTTTTTGTGGGTGATTAACTAGAAGCAAATTAGTGAGAAAAAAAGCACTTCTCATTGGAGAAAATACGAAGCCATGTGACGTGCACATGTGCTGAAACAGGACATGAAATTGACCCCCGTAGGTCATGTGAGCACTTTTTTTTTAGCACTTTTATTGATTAGTATTTGATTTTTTCTTTTTGACCAATGTTTGACCAATAAATTGGTGTCTTATTTTATTAAAAACAAACTAAAATAGATTATGTTGCCTGGAGGCAACACGGTACCATAGATGGTTAATGACTTATGCAAGGAACTAATGCCTAGATGTTTTGAAGGGTATGACTATTACAAAGGGAACCATATAATATATTTTGATCATCATGACATAAGCAAGTGATAATGCAAGAAACAGCAGACACTTGTACATAATCAGTTGCATGAATATATTAAAGCATTTGCAATTTGTTCAAAAGAGTGAGAAATTGCTTTTATGATGTGCACAAGTGACTAGATATGGAGGTTGAACATGTAGTTTTGAGAATTTCAGTTATGATCTGAGAAATGCACCAAAGCGAATAAAAATAAAACAATAAATAACTTCTCAATTTGACAAAATTACACCATGATTGGAGATGACACAATAAAAGTGTTCCACCCAAAAGTATTGTTTACCTCACATTTTTCTCATATTTCATCTCAAGTAAGCTTGTTCTTTAGTAAATAAGAACATTGTAATTATTTTAATCTTGACAGTGGAAAACTGTGAAAGACAGACAGACAGATAAATAGATAGATGCAGCTTCAATCAGATCTGTCTATCTAAGACAATCAATAAACGGTAGCATCAGAATATAGGTTTGATATGAGTAGGTGTGCAGAGAGACTGGATGGTGTCAGACTGCTGTAGAAGTTTCTGAAAAAGCGTCTCTGGTTGTGAAGAAGCCCTTATTAATGTGATGACATTTCTGGGTTAGCTTTCAAAGCTTTTTGAGTATGGCACACATAGCACCTCATTATGAGAAAACACATCCACTTGCTTAACAGACATAGACACACAAATGCACTCGCACGATAATGAACAACATGTGCACAATAAAAGCTAAAAATACAGGCACACACACCCACACATGCATACACACGTTTGACACATGCGTCTTCCCTTTACTTTCACAGACAGACGCACACACATACATACATCCAAGGGTGTTCAAACAAAGCTATTGCCCTGAACTGAGCATGAGATGATGGCCATGAGAACAGAACCAAGGGAAGAGAGACAAATACTCAGATATCGACTGTGGTTAATGTACTTAATGTGCCTAACAATAGCATGCTGTGAGCACTGGGTGTCTGGGAGCAGAGAATACAGAAGATTCTCTAAGCCTCAAGATCAGACAGACAGCGAGTGGTGTTAAACGAAACGGCTGTGCATGAGGAATATAATCAGCTTAAGGTTTGCATCGTAGTATCATATTGAACCTCCGTTTTCTGATAATCAATAAACAAGCCGAGGCATCAACCTTGGCCCAAGAGTAATTGGGGTGTCTTCATTCAATGCAGTTTGCTCAGATCCAGATAAATGATACTGATACCTGCAGCTGAATCTTATTACACCTCATGTCAGTAAAGGAGCTGAATAATGTAATTCATGGCTCCGAGGAGGCGAGAGAGAGACGGTGAATACCCAAAAGTACTTGTGGAATACGCTGTTCTATAGAGATCACGACTGCTAAGCACAGCATATCTGTACAGAAGCACGTATAGTTGCTGTCAGCGCAGAACTTGGATAGAGCTTATAGTCTAGCTGTAGACTCTTTTGAGGAGTTTGAGTGATGGAGCAAATCTAATTAGAAAAATATGAAAGAACCTTAGAGAACCACAACCGGAGTTCAGCCAATAATTCCCAAACAATCCACCCACTCCCAGTAATGCAGAAAGACTAGCCAACCGTCTGTTTACTTCCAAATTAATTGCTAATGAGTCACCTGGCTAGACATGAAATGCTTGTATTTTTTCTGATGTTTAGGACCTTCTTAAGCACCTTAGATGGTGTTTACATTAAAGACTATAATATATTTATACAGTTGAGTGCAGCTATGATGCCTTCTACATCAACTTAAACTCACCATTTTACTGATTCGAAACTGTACCGTATGAGATCCTTCTTCCTTAATTCATAATCTTTTGTGTGAGGATTGTTCAAACCCCACAGGAAGTTAAATTGGAATTTGAATTTTCCAAGGACATGAGTGTTTTCTACTTTTCTCAAATCTTCAACCAAAACACTGTCATTGACATTCACAACTATTTAACATTTAGGCGAACTTGTGGCGAATTCATATTAATCTTACTTGTACTTTTTCCTATGATCTGCTTACCCCACTAAAGTTTAGGTTTAGGGCTAGACCTTCTACTTTTATATATATATATATATATATATATATATATATATATTTTTTTTTTTTTTTTTTTTTTTTTTTTTTTTAAATAAGTATGTTTTCATATGAAACTAATTATACAGATTCATATGAAGCTGCCAAACCATAAAATTGTAAACATGTCAGGTTGAGTCAACATTTAAGTCTTGACAGACTTTGCTTTTATGGTTAAATGCTAAGTCATGAGAATTTTAATTATTTCTTATTATATTTCTTTACATTCAAATTCGAATTGCCATTATACTGCTTCAATTAAAATGCATTCATTAAATTGGACTTTAAAAGGCATTCTCGATTCGGTTATGTTACAAACCTGCTGTCTTATGCCGTATACTCGTGTAGGTGCAGTGAAGCTTCATAATATGCATTTTAAATGAATAAATCAAATACAGACTTAATGACAGCTGATTTCAGATCTGAATAATAAGCTCTTTGCTTTAATCAACTTTAGTCTTTAAACTAATGTCTTAAAAGAGCTATGGACCTAAGGGAAGACAAGGAGAACTTGCTACACAGGTAATTTTAGCACACCTTTAAATAAACTGTTTAAGTATGCAGCAATCTAGATCCAATCCACCCTCTATCCCATCACTCTTTAGCCACATCGGAATAAGTACAGCAGTGGCCCTTGTTAACAAATGCCACTTGAGGTAGCCATGTTCTCAAAGAGGATGATTTGTTTCCCACAGAGAAGAAGAGGGTTATTTGTTCAGCAGTGACATCATCTTCATTCATTTTGACTTCCTGCCATCTGCTATTCCAATTCATTGCTCATTATGGATGTCCTTTCACTCACAGGTGGTGATAACACACTACACCCACCATAATACCATCAAAATATGACAAAAGGAACCGGAAATAAATTTGCCTTATGCGTACTGAATTATGTGCTGGTGAAAAGCACTACAAATGAAAAAAAAAAAAAAAGGGGTTTTAAATGGGTGCCAAGGGTGTCATTCATCCACCAACCAACTGACCAGACTATATAAGACTTTGAACTATAAAGTGATTATTTAGACATTTTAAATAAATAAAGTTACGGACAATTTTAAGTGGTCATTTTCCATCAATTTCTTACAGCAATTGACATCTAACTTGTCTCAATTTGCAAACAAAACACTTTGTAATTTTTTTTTTTTTTTTTTTATGGTTGAGCTAAAGATTCTAGATGTGCAGGAGAGCTGAGCACATGGGTGTCATCGACAAAACAAACAAACAACAAACAATATATATAGACACACACACATATATTGAATGAATCGGCATAACTCAAGCATTATAAAAGGAGTTGAGCTATGTAGTACTCCTTAAGTAAATAAAAGAGGTCATGGTGCTCCTCTATTTATTTAATACTAATCTTGGATCGTTACAAGACTGCTCACATCTCTTGTTGTGCCTTTACCACTCAGTAAGAGGGGAAAAGATCTGCAGCAATCAGTCTTGTTTATTTTCTCATTGTTCAAAACAAGACAGACAAGGTGACAAAGAATCCCCTACTGCAATATTTCTTCCCAAAGCAGACAGGCAAGCCTAGACTGCCCCACAGGCAGTAAGATCCACAGGTCTGAGCATCTTGCATAGTCACCATTATTAAGAATACTCTAGCTCTCTCAGTAGCATTTGATGATATCCCCCGGTGTTAAGGCGCACCTTAACACCGCATCCCCCTCAAACAACAAATTCCTCAAATTCTTCAATAAGGTCTTAGAGAATGCGATTTGTTAACATTCCCTTTCATCTGAATACCAACTGCTAGTGCAGGTCCTCCCAGAAGAATTTGATTTGTTTTCCTTCTCATTTTTTGCCCATCTTTATCACTTTTTTGAAAAACATAAGAATCTAACCAGACAAATCTTATTGACCCCTTAATATTCTTCACACAGTCTAGCATGATCTTATTCCTGTGGTGGACGTGTGCTTCCATGACATAATACAGGTCAAATCTTGCTCATTTACAAACACCAAAGGTTCCATTTAGTGTGTCAAAACAAGTGAAGAATGAATCCGTCTTTTAATATTAGCTGTATTGCATGGGCACAGTCCAGACATTGATGACCACAATTACACCCCAGAGTACAACAAAAGAAGGGCAATGATTAAAGTTCAATGACACCTCATCAGAACGGAAGGTCATTATGGAAAGATTGAGTTCTGTTTCACCAGAGCAGCCATGTTGCTTCATTCATGATTAATTGTGATCTGTGAGCCTATCGGAACCAATGATCTAGAAAGAAATGGCCTCTGTACACTCATTAAAGAGAGAGTGAACGTGATGGAAGGAAAAAACAAAACAAATGACAAAACTATCTACTTCTCCTAGCAACCTGCAAAATGTGAGCCTTGTGAGCCTATCAGATGGTAAACTTGTGTACTACGGCTGCATGTTGTTCTCAAGGGAGGAAAGTCATTTTGCTTAGCTAAGAAAACAATTCAACTTGTACTCCATCGTAAAAAAAAAAAGCTCACGTCAACTCTCAAAATTACAATCAACTCAGTATTTCACTCTGCAAGTTCATTCTGGGAAAATGATGTGGTCTCATTTACATTTTTAACAAGGAATCTGATTGCACTTTGCATCTGAACCAGGCCTATTTAATGAGCAAATATATTTTTCAGCTCAGCTGATGGTCTTCTCATTAGACGGAGTGGCCCACAGTGGATTGTTTCTCTAAGGTGCTTACTTTTCATTTTTCCACAATGTAATGGCAAATGTCACACAATAAATAAAGCATGCAGGACTCACCCATGGAAGCCTTTCTAATGAAGTGGCCAGCTGACGCTGACAGCACAGTTCATGTGTGTGGGATAAAGACCAAAACTACTGGAGCTTAAGGGCCCGCAGACTCAACCAACCAGAACAAATTTGTCTCACAGTCTCAACATGGGTCCCCTGTCAAACACACTCCTGTCCTTAAGCCGGGGTAAAATTACACTGTCACGGATAGTGTGCCCAATACAACATGGAAAATATAATGCAATAAATATTGATAAATAAAGGTTTTGATATCCAAACTGTATACAGATTCACTACTCACAAAATGCATGCAAGTACAAACATATGCGTAAATAGTTGATGTCTAGACAGTTTACTGTCGCTAAAATATTCTGATCAGTCACTCATAATTTATACTCTACTATGAGGTATGAAAGCCTATTTCCATTTTAAAGGAAAATCTAGCTTATTTTGATGTAGTCTAAAAATGATGACTTAATTTCTCACAATCTGATTCCACATATTTTCTGTAATTTATATCTCACAAATGCAACTTAAGTTCTGTCATGAAACTCTAGATGATCAACTTTATTTCCCATAATTGTACTTATTTGTCATAATTGTGAATATTTGCCATAATTGTGACTTATATTTCAAAATGTGACTTTATTTCTTGGAATTTCAACTTTTGTTCTCGTAATTGAGAATTTATTTCTCACAATTCTTACTTTATATCTTACAAGTGCAACTTTATTTTACATAACTGCTTTTAACTGACATTATTTTTTTAAACTGCAATTTTAGTTCTAGAAATTGCTCATTTTCATATTACATGCAGTTTCTCAACAGCAACTTTATTTGACATAATTGTGATTATTTCCCACAATCGTGATTAGTTCCCATAATTTTATACCTCAAAAAGGTGACTTTTTATTTCTTCAAACTGTAAATTTAGTTCTCAATTTATTTCTCATAATTAGCCTATAACTTTACATGTAAAAATTTGTGACTTTGTGTCGCTTTTTCACTATTATTCCTTTTATGTTTTTACTCTGAGCAGAAACAGGCTTCCATACAGCAGTTGAGCAACATGTCAAAAAATAAATAAATAAGATTTTTTTTAAATTGATTTCCATCCAAGCACCTTGAGTTAAAACTTGTCCACAGACATGTAACAAAAAAATAAATAAATAAATAAACAGAACATACATATAGCAACATGACCCCTGTCAGCAGCTAGTGTTATTTCACGGTCTGTCTGCGACAGTCGGTAGCTTAACAAACAAATGCTTTTTTTATCAGCCACACAGCATTTTGATATGTAGCAAAATGGTATGAGATAATGCACAGCAAGTCTTTCCAGGCGAAAGATGTTTAAGGAGCATCGATTCGCTCAAGCCAGCAGCTGTGGCCTCTGACATTGAGAATAGGGTGTTTGCTTGTAATTGCCCCCCGACAGTTACATGCATCAATGAAAGCAGCCACTGAAATCTCCCACACAGTCTCGCACACAGTGGGGAAAAAAATATGAGACATACTGCAAGATATTTGTCGTACGCCTCCATAGATGTTGGATTGTTAAAACAAATGTTTCACCACTGGACAATAATCTAAATTTAATTTTGATAGCAAATATTTTAACATAAAAAAAATCCCTGTTAAATTAAAAAAATCTTACACAAGAAATAGTTACTTCATAGAGTTTATTTTCTATTAAAGTCAAAGGTTAATAATATATGATAAGTTAAAGATAGTCCACCTAAACATTGTCATAGTTTACTCACCCTCATGCCTTTCAAAATCTGGTTGTAATCTTATTTTTTTTTTTCCCGCCGTGGGAACACAAAAGATGATGTTTTAAGGAATTTTTTAGGTTCCCATTGACTTGGAAACCAAAACTGTTGGTTAACAACATTCTTGAAAATATCTTTTATACACTATGTTCCACCAAAGAAGAATTTGGAATGACATAAGGGTGACTAAATGATGACAGAATCTTAACTTTTGCTTGAACTATCCCTTTAACTTAACATAATATTAATTACTTTTAACTTTAATAAAAAAATAAACTCTATGAAGTTTCTAATTTGTGTGTGAGAAACAAAGGAAAACGTGACTGAAAGTGTGGCATGCCACCAAATCACACCTTGAAGCATGTCGAATGTGCGACGTCTGAATGCGCTGTGATTAATTGAAGAACTGCCACTGATGATTTCACTCTCTCACCAAGCCAAGGAACAAGTGCACCCTGAGGTATTGTAGCTAACAATCCATTATTCAAGGAGGAGGCATCAGCTCCAAGCTGCAGAAGCACAGTTGACACCAGGAAGCTCTGAGGCCATGCTCAGTTACAATTATAGCTCCTAGCACAGCTAGACTGGAAGAGGTGAGCGTACTTAAAATCATAGACCTGTGAAGTCGAGAAGACAGTGGGAAGCTACAAACAAAGTTAAAAGCATTCATCTTATGTTCAAATAGTAGTTCACTATAATATTTAGTTCTCATATCCAGGAACATAGCTTTCAGCTAAAAGATGTTTGTACTGATATGTCTATACTTAAGCAATATCCAAACTTAGACAGCGATAACATCTGCTTTTGAGGAACATATAGCTAAATGATGAAGTATTCACAATCCATAGCCTCTAAAAAGGGTGAGAATCCTTCATCATTGTATACTTCAGTGCTCTTGCAGCCTCAAGGAGACACTTTCAGAAAACAGGTTCATGCCCTCAGGGAGAAAAAAAAGCCCACATGAGAACGGTTTCTCCTAGACTGCAATTAGATTCAATAGAGATCATATTTAAGAATTTTTCTACTTAGGTTTTTCTCATGACAAAAAGATCGCAGTAATCTCCCATGCGTCTCCTCTAGAGTTTCAGAAGAGATCTCAGTCTCTTAAACTGTGCTCAGATTTGTCAAAGTCTGCAATCAAATGTCAGAGTTTCAGAATGAACTTCTTCTAAAATATATTCTCAGATATCTTAACCACATTGGGGGTTTTTTTTGTTAGGTTTTTAGTTATACAAGTACAGTACTGTCCGTATCTTGTATTTCTTATTCCTCCTATGGAATTAAAGAATCATCTAATGCTACAAAACTGGGACTTCCACAGAGTCTCTCAAGCTATGAAAGAACAACAAAGCAATAAGTTTCCCTTTCTTCCCTTAGAATGCACTGAATTTCTACATTTGTGCCAGATGGAGGATGAGATTGTTTTTACTGCTAGAGAGTCAGAATGCTGATTTAAATGTCTAAAATCACCTTTGAAGTATCTAACATATTGAGTACAAGTTAATAAGTTAATAAACACATTTGCTACAGTACCTAAATCTAATTTCATGCCAAAACACAACAATTTTATTTTTAATGATTATTACGAGTGGGATCCTGACATCTTTGAATGTTATCTTTAAGATGTTACACAGCAGTTGTGGCTGCTCTAAATAATGTTGAAATCTAGGTGTTTTGAATCTCACAATGAAAGAAGCAGGCAGGAAACCTGTCCACTCTCACAATGACAGCACATCTGAATCCAAAAGGATATGCATCAATCTCATGTCTACTGTAGAAGAAAACATTTGCTGTGACTGTAGATCGATATGAACAAAGAGAAACCTCCACTGAGCTCTGGTAAATGGATCGCTAGTCCATCCAGCATGTCAACTCATCAGTCTCCTTCTATTTCTCAAAATACTGATGTAATGTGGCAGGCTAACTTAACAGTGATTAAAACTAGCTAGTAGGTATTTTTATTTTATTTTACTAAGATTTACTTTTTAATTATTTGTAAGTAATCCATTATTGGCTAGTATCCCTTTTTTACTACAGTAACTATTCATAAAATAATCATACTGTATGCTTACAATGACTAGCATCAATTAGTCACTTATAATGTCTAATATTGCTTGTTGTCTCAATACTGACAATTAACTATTCCTTGGTTAACTGGTTACAAATTACAGTTAGGGGTGGTCCTTCATAATGAGATTTGTTTGAAAATCATACATTTTTTTAATGAATCAAATCTTTTGAATTTATATGAAATCTCCACCTTGTAAAATACTTTATTTTCCAATGAGATTGGGTTGGTTCAAACTGTTGCTAGTACCTGTTCCAGTTTGGATTTGGCAGACGTTTTTCGAGGCATATTAGTTTTCACAAACAAGAGTCTCATTAACATACAATAAATAAATAAAATAAAGCTGGAATTGACACAACTTTAGGATAAGAATAAGTAGTGATCAACTAATGATGTGTTTATTTGTGCGCTATAAATAAATTCATTGACTCACTGACTGACTGGTTGAATGATTAAATCTGTATACTATTCTAATGAATAAGCATAGTGAATAGTATCTATTACGTTTATGACTGTTGATGTGCTATAAATACTAAGGAATAGTTGAAATTGAAAATAGAGAGCTAGTAGTCTCTACTGGATTACCTGAAAAATCATTCAAATAAATGACAAAAACCGGTAGCATTAATCAGAAACTTGTTCGTTTTTAAGGATTAAATGTTAAACGAGCTTGCCATAGATGTAAAAACCGTGGGAGTGCGATCATGAAAGCCGTAGCAGCCTGTCAATGGGATACCGTGTAAATAATGTTTCTCCTATTACCTTCATTTGACCAATAAAACAGCATGAGCTATAATGAATGGCATTTCAAATATTCATCTGACTTGTGCTCATTTATAGTTACTGCAAACTAATCACGCGTTCTGTGGATAATTTCAGGAGATGCACAATAAACATTTTGCTTTAAACGAGCCTTTTAAGACCATTCTGTGATGTTCCGAAATATAACAGATTTTGTCTCGTTGTCCTACAGGAATTGAAAGTTTAACAACATCACACACAAAATAAAACATGCATCCTGCGCTTTTCCACTCACCTTTGACGAGATGCGGGACAGCGAGGTGCACGCAGAGGGCGATGGAGACGAGCAACGGTCCCATCCTCACCGTACAGCAGCTACGAGTTCCAAGGTTACAAACGTCCAATGGTACCTGCGGTTAAAACTTATTTTTTCCCCACTGACTTACACGCAAAGGTTTTCTACTAAGTATCTCCCTGGACAGGTGTCAGTTAAGTCAATGTTTTTCTCCTAGGAAGGGTCAGCGGGGATGAAATAAGTGATCCTCTCAGGAGTTTCTCTTGCCCCTCTGCTGCAGTGGCACGCGGCGAGATAAAGGAGAGACTCCGCGCGGGTCCCGATCAAACGGTGATTGCGCGCGGCAGACGGTCAGTGTAGCGCTCGAGCAGCGGCGCTGTCTTACTGATAAAGACGAGCCTCGCTCCTCCCCAGCAGCCCTGGAGCCTCCAATACACAGAACGAACGGCGAAATCCAAATGGGTGGGACACTGTCAGTGTGTTTCACTTCGCACCGGGAAAGAAGCTCTTTTTGCTCTGATGTAGAAAAGGTACAGATGCTTTACTGTTCTGACCTCCCTTCGGATCACAGACTTATCACACTCTCTCTCTCTCTCTCTCTCTCTCTCTCTCTCACACACACACACACACACACACACTTCTCTCTCTGTCTGTAGGTGAGATAGTGGGATGGCACTACACAGGAGAGACGAGGGACTGCTGTAACAATTTTTACTTTAAAGTCTGCGCTATTTATATCAAACTTAAATGTGCTCGTCCCATATTTATTTGTTACACAAATTAAAATAAAGTACATAGAGACGCTACAAGTTTCACGTACTGGTTGTTTAAAACAGTCGAAATCATTTGAATGCTTTAATTACTGTTATTATGCCATACACCATCACACTACAATCCAAACATTTAATTTTGAAAAAAAAAAGGTTTAATTTCAAAATGTAAAGGGTAAACAGAGTAAACATTTTAATTTAAAGCATAAAATAAAACTAAAAACAAACATAGCATAGAAGCTATCAAAGGATAGCCAACATTATTTTCAAAATTTAAGATTTAAAGCACTTGGTATCATAGCCTACACTTGCCGACTTCGTATTGGGTTAAAGAGAAAACTGCGTATCATATACCCAGTTATTGGAATATGATTGGTATATTGATATCATATTGTGACGATTGTCAGCTGTGCACTGCACCAGTCTCGTATCTCTCAGGGAGGAGCTCTGGAAGCGTGAAAGAGGAGCGACGACAGTGAAGGATGAGAGAGGACCAGGCCAGGATTTGATGTTATGTTTTATTGTTTATGTGGGCGGCAGTCGCCGAGGGGAACTGCTGCCGTTTAACTTTCGATTTTTTTTATTGTTTATTTTGATATTAAAGTTATGTTGAATGTCCGTTAGGGACCGTTCACATTATCTAAAAACGTGCGGAAAGTTTCAGCAAAGGATAAATTGATTTTTAGCCCTTGCATTAGCTTTACAACAGTGTCTTATTGTTTATTTTAACAGTGTTCACATATCATTTATTTTGCGTGCTCAAATTCGTTATTTCAAATGTTTCAAGTAGGCACACGGCAGACACGCTCATAACGGAAGTGACGTGGTCGCGACGCACATGCAGTGCGTTTTCCAGGAGCAGCGAGAAGAAAACTTCTCAACTTCTCAGAATGGCGTAAGTGCACCGCAGGTCATGTGACAGGAACCAACTTGAGCCATGGGGAAGACTTGGCAGGAGAAACCAGGGAGTCGACGAACCTAGCTGGAACTTGGTGCCAATGAAGGTCCTGGAGGGTAGGGCTGAGCTGCTGTAACAGGCCACTGTGAAGGCAGAGTGACTGAGGACGAAGGTGGAGCTGGAGGGATGAGGAGCCCAAAAGATCTGAATGGGTTGAGAGATGAAGGACAGCTGACAGCCTGAAAGGCTGTGGTACAGGCAGAGCAATGGATGACCAAGGCAGAGCTGGAGGGACAAGGAAGCCTGGTCCCAGGGAGAGCAGAGGGAGCAAGGAGCCATGGTAAAGCTGACTAGTCCACAGGCTGAGGTGGAGTGATTGCACGGTGTTCCTAGGTAGAGCTACAGGGTCAACCATCCAGGGTTTTGCTGGCACAGATTTAACATGAGCCAAAGGAGAGGAGAGGCAGTGCAGGCAGGTCTGGAGGACTGAGCAGACATACAATTCAAGAACATCCATTTTGCCAACATGGAACAGGCTGAGGAGGTGGAAGTGGCAGACAGGGTGGGAGCATCAATGTAGGAGACTTGGAGCTAGAGGAGAATTGACTATGGCCAGGATCAGCTGAGGAGGAAGGGATTGGGCACAGAAGAAAAACAAGACTTCCAGAATTCCAGGTGGGGAACACTGGAACGTTCTGATGCAGATGGACTGTGATGATTATTTATTCCTCATCTAGCTCTACCAAGACACCCACAGATACAGAAGTACAATCCAGCACACAGCTGGTCAGACTTCTCAGACAGCTTTGGCTTCATGAAAGGCAGGCAACTGTTCTTCATACACATGATCGAGGACATCATGATTGGACTGGAGGGACTGTAGCTGAGTGGTGTCATCGTCATTTTCCACCTCTCTGACTGTTTATACTGAGGCACACAGCCACAGCATACTGTCCAAATATTGTTCCAGCGCCACTCCGGAGTCTCCCTCCAGCAACAATTGACTGATGTTGTCATCCTTTCCACCCACAAAACAGCTTATAAGAACCTGGTCATCCCACTTGGTCAGATGGCAACACACAAAAAACTCCTCCACATAGTCCTTGATTTCCCAGCCATCCTGTAAAATAGTGCACAGGAAACCTTTGGGTCCAAGGAAAACTCCTGCAGGAACCATCTCTCAGGGTCTGGCTTTTCTGTAAGGATACTTGGGCAAGGTAGTTAAAATGAATCCAGTTGCAGGAACTTTACTGAAACTAATATAGAACAAAAAAGCAGGAGAGCTTTCACCAGAAAGGGCAGAACATGATACAACTCAGGTTATTCACAGTTGAGTATTCACAAAGTCTTTGGAGCGATGCATACAACATAATTCAGGTAAGCATTCGCACATAAGGATTTTCAAAGTATTTGGAACAATGTATCAAACATAAGTCAATGCTGAAATGAGTATTCCAAAGATACGGTCTGAAATAGATGGAATGGTCTATTTTTTCCAATTAGTGTCCGAAGTGCACTACTAAGTGAACTACAAACATGAATAAAAAGTACAGACGCCATGGATGTGCAAGTCCGACGATTAAGTCAAGAGGTTTAGATAAAGGGGTTTGAGTGATTAATTATCAGTTTTTAACCTGATGAAAAGATATTTATTCAATGTTATCCACATTATATTTCATCTACAACAACATTGTGAACTTTTGTAAAGATACGTTGATCATTAACTTTTAAACGCATCATTATGCAAACTGCAAACACATTAGTGTTATGGAACACAGACGCAGACAGACAAATATGTAGAAGTGAATATGACAGTTTATTTGTTGAATCGGGTATGGTAAACAAACAGGTAAGAAAGTTTGGGTAGTAGATCAATGATAGTTAGGAATACTGACAGTCTTTTGAATGACAAATGGGTAAGGAGATCATGGACGCTGGAGGCCAACCACACACTTCGGTGAGGATGGAAGAGTCGGGATGGAAACTGGAGAATGGAGCTGATGGAGACACAGACAAACACTGGAGGCACGGAGGATCAGGAGAGATGACGGAGAAACCAGATGAAGTGCCAGAGTGAAGTGTGTGCTTATATGCTGATGTAGTGATAAGGAGTTGACGATCATGTGCGGGTGATTAATACTCAGGTGATGGTGCTCTTTGTGATTTGGTGCTGATGGACCATGGCTGATCTCTGACAATTAGGAGAATTCTCAGCATGAAAGACCCACAACTGGCAGCAACGTGCTACTACATTTCAGGTGTGTGTGCATGTCAGGTGTGGGAGCTCTGGGAAGCACGAACGGGCAAATGACAGAACCAAGATCAGGGTGTGGCTGTGACACATACTTACTATAGGGTTAGGATTAAGGTTTGCTTTACAGTTTGTTGCATGTAATTATGCATAATTTACTGCTTTTACTATAGTAAGTACATGTAATGTAAAAGGACTGTGAATGAAATTGTTACCTCGTTTTGTTTCATACAAAGTGGTCACTAAAACTGTTTGGTTCCCAACATTTTTGAAAATGTCTTCTTTTATGTTTTAGGTTTGGAAAGGCATGAGAATTACATAATTTTCATTTCTGGGAGAACTATCCTTTTAATTAAATATAAGTAAGGATAGTTCTGGTACATGTACAAATACATTGCTAAAAATAAAATGGGGAAAAAAATAAAATGTGTATGTGTATATTAGCATATAAACTTCCCCATTCTGTGCTGTATTTGTGGGTCCATTTGAACAACAACCATCTTGTCTACTCGACCAACAGAAAAGATGTGGTGTTACAACTCTGTTCTTCTCTATCCAATTCATTATGCTTTTGTTGTAGTATTCTCTATTTTAATGAGTCAAGTGTACTTGTTTCGCTTAGTAATTCCATTCATTTTAATGGACACACATTTGTGCAATATCTCTTTGAATATTTGATTCATTGACAGACTGTGGAGTCCCACATTAAAATATAAAACAATTTAAAGCAAACCAGAGCTGTTGATTTTTCACACCACTTTATACCCTTCATTAGCCTAAAAGGAACAAAATCCTTCTGCTGGCTGGTTCAACTGTGGATGATGGAGTTTGGTATGAGTACTTATTCGACATGGTCTACAACATTTGACTCACAGTCCCTGGTGATTTGATATGACGTTTAATTAATTACAGACAATAAATTGGAGCATCTCCATGTACATCACATCAGACACAGCTGGTTACCATCATTCACAAATTGTTAAACCCTTCCCTAATCCTCTGAGGTGTAGTTTAGAGGCTTATTGCTCTTTCTGTGTGTTGAACGTGTGAAGAGCAGATCATACCAGAGACACCTCTTCTGTTTGTATAAACTATCCATAAGACATGTACATGTTGAAAGCTGAATATATTTATAGAGCTCAACTTGTAACCCTATACAAAGCAAATAACTGTCCTATATGTGGAAGAATGCAGGGATATAAATTATTCAGTCGCAGCAAGGTGTACTATTTACCTTACCCAAGTACATCAGGATCCTTAACACTTATTCAAAAAAGGTGTCTGTCCTACTGACAAAATCAATATTCAGGGTTTAGCATCATGTTGATTACCACAAAAAAAGGTTAAGATGCTCAGTAATAGCCTACCCATAAATGTTAAAATAGCCGGTGTTTCAATGTTAAGAAGTTAAGAAGAACTCATTGTCTACTGCCTGTAGAGTATACTGTCATATCCACAAGGCTTATGACTGATATTTTTTCATTTAATGCATATGCAATCTTATACCTGCGGAACGCTCATTGTTGTCAATTTAATATTTTTGAATGAAGGATTATTTCAGGGATTTTTTTTTTTTTTTTTTTTTTAATCCTTTGAGTCCTCTTCTAGAAGTAGGGGATTTGAGTAGCCTTTTCAATGTTTTTTCTTGCCTTCCATCCCTGCTTCAGCTGCATGTTTTTGAATCTTGGCAGTAGTCGCTCTTTTTCTATGTTCATTACTCTATTCGCTCTTTCAAACCCCACGGCACTAAGAGAGGAGAGGCAGGGAAGACAGAATTAGCGACACTGCATTAATTCACCAGAGAATATTACTTTTGTCTTCCTGAACCGCAGTGGAATACAGCAGTGCAATACCCTCCCCAAAACCCCTGAGCTCCTTCTTCAAAGGGGGAATGCTCAAAACCCGCTGCAAATCATGGTCTTTAAAATATACATTTGCATCAGTGTTTCCACAGGCTTGGGAAAGCGGATCCGACAAAGAATCTATTATGTTTCAGTGAGTAATTTTTTTTTTTTTTTTTTGTAAATGTGCTGCACTCAACCACTGGTCTATGTTCTCCATCTGTTCCTCTGGCACATCAAGCCAAGGAACCCTGCAGAAGTTTTGAGAAGCACTTGGCCTAAATTAAGAGGAATCTGCACTTTAAGTTTTGTCTGTGTTTGAAAGTCATATTTGTTTCATTTTGCTGACTGCTGGTCTCGTGCTGCATTTATATTAGCTTGCTGGCTGTCAGACACTGAATCGTTGAATGAAAAATGTTGTTCTACTTTGTCCCCAATAGACGGAGCAGAGGTTATATTATCCCCCATTTAAACAAGCCAAGAAACATAGACTGGAATTCATGTGGTTTTCCTGCTTACAGTAGAGCTACTGGAAACTAGAATTTTATACAGCCTATTTTGTCCTCGTTTCTCAAGCACATAGTGGAAAATGATGCTCTTGAAAACCAGCACATATGAATGAAATAAGAATAAAAAAAAATAACACTTTGTCATATGCTTTTATATATAGCTTACTCTAAATACAATATGTACATTTGAAGACCAGAGAACATTACCTGACATGAACACAGATAATGTTCCAGTATTACTCTCATCCTCATTTTTGTAGTTCTTTGCTGCCTATGAAATATGATGTATGTATTTCTTTTTTTTAATTTTTTTTGCCATTTAACTCTCTGCAGCAAACATCTGATGGCCATTATTTTGAGGAACATTTGCTAGCTAACAAACAACACAATTACACAGTTATTTTCCATGACAGAGTAATGCATTGTTTGATGTAGTTGTAGGACTCTTAACTAGCCATTTATTTTGTCTTTGAAGTGAAATGCCATACATCCAATTAGACTAAGATCATACGTACAATACACTGTATACATTCAATTCACCTATACATACAACTCATTGTAGTATCCAGTTGAAAGGAAAACTAGTGGCTAGTAAAATAAACAACATCTTTTATTCCTTTTTACACATACTGTATACAGGGGTAAATTATTGATTTATAAAGAATTATCTTTGCACGGTTTCTTGCACATTACTATGTTATTACCTCAAAACTTAAAAAAAAAAAACATTTGATAAAAGGATCACATACTTTCCATTTGTTTGTTTTCTCTATCTTAGTAAACTCTCTAACTTAGAAAACAGAAGCTCACCTGGTACAGAATTGCACATGTGATGCAGAGCACTCAAGTATGAGTCCCGTGAAGCAATTGGCACAATAAAGATTAAGTAAAAAGAGTGAAAAAGGAAACTATAACTGCATGGATGCTTTAGGTTTTTATCTCACATCTGCTTTTCTTAAAGGATTAGTTCACTTCAGATTTAAAATTTCCTGATAATTTACTCACCAACATGTCATCCAAAATGTTTCTTCCGTTGAAAAGAAATTAAGGTTTTTGAGGAAAACATCCTCAAATTTTTCTCCATTGAACTTGAACATTAAACTTCAATGCTGCATTTAGCATTATTTCTGAACTCTCATGGCATACAACAAACGATGTAATAAAACCAGATTCATGTGTTTTGGATAAAACTGTACAAACATGTAGCATTTACTGAACATTTCACTATGAAAGTGTTTCAAATCACAAGAAGAAAAATAATATCATTTTGCATAAATGTTGCCACAGTTTTTCCAATGACCCTGGGTTGCAAATTAGCCAAATTCAGATGACCAACACAAACAAGAGATGTTTTCACTTCATCCAAAAACTACACAAGGTATTGGAAAATATGATCTAGGCTACAATGCCTGCTTTAAAGGGACAGTTCACCAAAAAATCATTGACTCACTCTCAAGTTGTTCCATGCCTGTCTAAATATCTTTCTTCTGCCGAACACAAAATAATATATTTTGAACAATATGGGTATCCAAACAGTTGATTGTCCTATTGACTTTCATAGTATTCCACCCTCCCCCTATTGGAAGTTAATGGAGCTCATCAACTGTTTGGATTCCCATATTCCTCAAAATATCGTGTTTTGTGTTTAGCAGAAGAAAGAAATTCATACAGGTTTGGAACAACTTGAGGGTGAGTAAGCCTTTTTTTCATTTTTGGGTGAACTGTCACTTTAATATATGATTAATAATATTGATCATGCTTTTCATGCATATCACATGCATAAAGTAATGCCAATCTTGCCCTGATAAAACATACAAACAACAAACATACAAGTATAATGTGTCACCATAATGTAATCTCACACATAAGGAACTGTGGTGTACACAGGATGTGTAATATTCCCTCAGTTACACAGAGATATAGAAGCTCCCCGGGAGAAACAACAGTCGATGTGTTTCTTTATTGGACTCACTGGATTCATCCTCCCACACACCTTCGCCTAAGTTCTCCCCAATCTACTCTGTTTTTTTCTTGTCTGGGGGGACAGGAAAAAAGCATCACATCATTGCTTCTCTGTAGATCATCTTGGCCTGTTTACACTGATCTTCTTCTGCAGCTGCTCCCATATGTAACATTCTTTCTTTCGTTCGTTCTTTCTTTCTTTCTTTCTTTCTTTCTTTCTTTCTTTCTTTCTTTCTTTCTCTTTCAAAAAATATGTGATGAAGGTTGCTTAGCGATAAAAGATTTTCACCATGTTTTGATAACTCAGCCTCAAATGGTGCCCTTTGTCCAAACCTCTGTGGATGGCCTTGAGACTCATTTACAACATTGGTGTGGCCGTATATCAGCGGAAGAGAAACAGAATGGAAGGACTATATTTCTCTTGGGAGATCAATAAGCCACACCTGCACCAGATTTACTGCTCAGTGTCATGAATTATGAGCGTATCATCTAACTCCTCCTTGGCATTTTCTTGCCCTGGCCAGAGTCACAAACATGACAAAACAAAAATAAAGCCATGACACTTTTATCTGGTATTACAGGAATTTCATTAGAGACACATGCTGTGATGTTGGAGTTCTCACTTCTGAGAGTGCTGATGATAAAAATGACGTGTGCCATTATTTACAAAAAAAATAAATAAATAAAATACTTACAAATTGTACACAATTACTATACAAATATATAGCTATTCAAAGGTACAATGCAATAACTAAATCTATGTATTGAGAAAAATTGAGAATTGAAAATTGTTCAGAGAGTTTCAGTGTTGGACAGTTACTGTGTTTTATGTGGATAAAGACATGTTAAGCATATAGTGGAATTTATAAAGTGTATTATTTAATATACATTACTGTTCAAAAGTTTGGAGTCAGTAAGTTTTTATGTTTTATGATTTTGAAAAAAGCATCTGTTTTTGTTCAGACTGCATGCAAATCAGATCTCAAATCAGAGATCTTTTCAGGCAGACTATCCACACTATTAATTGCAATCAAAGATACAGTAAAAACATTAATACTGTGAAATATTATTACAAATTTAAAATAATTGTTTTCTATTTTAATATATTTTAAAATGTAATTTATACCTGTGGAACAAATGCTGATTTTTTTAGCAGACAGCACTGGCTGTCACATTGTAATGACAAGTCAGTGGATGAAATCCAAATGCAGGCTGTATTTATCAAAGGGATGGTCAAACATTACATTACATTTACATTTAGTCATTTAGCAGACGCTTTTATCCAAAAGAGACTTACAAGTGAGGAAAACAAACATGAATCTTCATGAATTGGCAAATAACATATTACAAGTTTCATACATTGCTCAGTACCATAAGCTAGAGCAGGAAGGGAAAAGGGAAGGATAGGGTTTTTTTTTTTTTTTTTATGAAGGGATTAAGTGTTCACACAAGAGATGAGTTTTCAGCTGTCTCTTGAATATTGCCAGGGATTCTGCGTTCCTGATGAAAACAGGTATGGAGGAGGAATAGCAAAACCGTAGTCGGGAACAGGCAAGAAATCAGGGCAGCCAGCAAACAAACAAAGTCCAAGGAACAGGCAAGGTTACACATGGAAAACAAAGGAATCAGTAAACAGGAAAATGACGCTCAGTAGTGATCACGGAAAGCAAATCAAGACTTTGCAGGGTGTGTGTGCTACAGCTGGCTGGGGTGATCAGTGACAAGGTACAGGGCTTCTTTGAAATGTAGTGTGCATATGTGAGTGAGTGTGTGATAGTTCCAAGGTGGATTGTGGGAAATGAAGTCCAGTGGTGAGTGAATAGTAGTTCAGGGTGGAGTGCCCTCTAGTGGCTGTCATGGGCACTCCAGCTGATAATCTTGACACACATGATCATTCAAAAGCATTCTAATATACTGATGTGCTGCTCAATAAACATTTCTTCTTATCATAAATGTTAAAAACAGTTATGCTGCTGAGTATTTTTGTTGAAACAGTCATGGATCTTGTATGTCGACATGTTGTCAGTGTCCTCTTTGCTCTGCGATGTATTTTTCACTTCATGAGAACACGGTGTGGGGCATGAGAGGGCATGGCTTGTTGGACATAGCAACAGTAACTAAAGGGGGCGGGTCTTTGTGAAGGTTAAAATGAGCCCATCTTCTCCAGAATCCTAAATTAATGACAAGGCATAATATACAAGCTTCCCACTTGAACATATGGTCCAGCAAACAAAAAGAAAACAAATAATCATGCTTTAAACATAATATTAATCGTCCATAATTATATACAGTAACAACAAATGATCACTTCTTTAAATTAATTAATAGATCAACTACAAATCAATATTATATTGAATCAAAGGTCCTGGGATGTTACTGGCACACTAAGGTAAATTTGAACATTGTTCTAGATATGAAATAGTCCAGAAGTCAAACTTCTATATTGAGATT
This sequence comes from Opsariichthys bidens, assembly GCA_037194245.1. Lineage (NCBI taxonomy): Eukaryota > Metazoa > Chordata > Actinopteri > Cypriniformes > Xenocyprididae > Opsariichthys > Opsariichthys bidens. The sequence goes on along the minus strand of CM074283.1, from coordinate 5,987,539 downwards.
GGATTAAGATTCAATGTTTTTTATCCCAAGTGCAAACAGTTCATTCTGTACACAACAGGACAGCTGGGACATTATTAGAGAACTAGGTTGGTTTATCAGGTCCTCTGCCACATTAATCCTCCCCAGGGGACTCTTAATGTAGACAGAGGCCAATGAATTACAGTTAACTACAGCCAGATCAATCCATTTCTCTGCCTCTGGCTAGGTGATAATTGTGCCATCACTGAAAGGTTACAGCACAGGTCAGCAGCTCACATGGACTATAGTGGCCAAGCTATTGGATAGACTCAAGAGACTAGATAATGTTTGTCAGGTTAGGTAGATAGAATTGTTAAACTGACCATTTCTTTCTTCTCAGTTTCCTTTCTCTATCTCGTTTTCCTGTAAATCAGTGTATCAGTTAAGTATCATTCCCCTGCACTTTGATTTTTTTTGTCGTTCTGTTTAATAAGGATGTGATGAAACTCAAGCAGTACATCTTCCTGCACCTTAAAATCAGACTCTACTCAGACTGTAACATTCATACAGAATGACCCTGAGCTATCTGAATTCTGATATTCATTAGATCATTTATATAGTGCTTTTGTATCATCAGACCAATATCTGTCCTTAATGTGTTCTTTCAATAAATGTAACTGTCATATAATGCTTTGACAGCTATATATCACCAGTGATCTCATATTTCTTCAAGGTGAGAGCAATGTTGCTATTAATGAAATGGAGAAGTTCTGCCAATGCCCCTGCAGTTTACATGGACAAGCACTGTAGAAGCAAGTGTAAATCATAAAAACAACTGATAAAACAACATATAGAACATTAGCTATAGTTTTAATATATAATATTATTGGTGTATTGTTTTTTTGCATCCACATTTCTTGCATTAAAAAAAAGTTACATTTGTTGTTTATAAGCTCTTTCATACATTGTGTCTTAAAGAGAAACACTCACCCAAAATGAAAATTCTGTCATTTACTCACGCCAATGTTGTGCCAGACCTGTATTACTTTGTTTCTCCTGTGGAACACGATAGATCCATTGAGAAACGTGGGGTTTGTCCATACATTTGAAGTCAAAGGTAACCAAAACTGTTTGGTTATCAACATTCTTCAAAATATCATCTTTGGTTTTCCACAGAAGAAAGAACAACTGGATCAACATGAGGGTTAGTAAATTTCCTCTGAATTTTCTTTTTTTTTACTTTCCTTTTAAAGGGTGCATACATTGGGAAATCAAATTTTCCTTGGTCTTTGGACATAAAAGAAGTAATTGCACTATAAAAATATCCTAAAAGTTTTAGAACTCAAAACTTCCTTGATAGTGCAAAAAAAGCTTTTATTTAAAACAAAGCTCTCAGAATGACCTGTTTTACATTTTGCCTCAGTATGATGTCATAGTGCAACGAAAAACCGCCTCTACAGAAGGTCAGTGCCTACTTCGGTAGCACTTTATTTTAGAGTCCAGTTCCCCATGTACATGCTATGTACTTATTAAAGTAATTACAATGTCTGGTAATATAACTATGTACTAACCCTAATCCTCCTCCAAAACCTAACTTTAACCCATGTAGTTACCTTATATTACATCATTGTTGTTTAAGCCCCGCTCACACAGATTTATGCATTGTAGTAGTAAACATGAGAGATGCAAAAACAGGATTACTCCAGCAATACAATGATAGAGATGCTTCTGAGAATTACAGGACATTTTGCAGTGCCAAGTTGTGATCTTAAGCGTGGATGATCTTTATTCTTAACGAAGTTCTAGATTTCATGAGTAAGCACTGTTTGTTTGTTTGGTAGTTCTTTAATGCTTCACTAACTAGCAAAAGTCACTAACCAGTTGTGCAGTAAATTCCAGTTGTGCAGATAGGGTATGTTGTAACACTGCATTACATTGTGCTACTGGAACTATGCTATTATACAGTTACTGACACAATTGGCATAATTATTTTTTATGAATATCTGTTGAGAAGCCATGGAAAAAAGTGAATAAAGACTGTGAGGAAGAACCCGAACATTTGTAAAATATTATTTCAAAAAAGTTCTGTTCTGGCTCATTAATTTATCTCCTGTTCAATGAGAGCTGTGAGTGGAGGGAGGGGAGTGTTTTGTTCGGCTCTATGTTTTTCTCAATGTCTGAATGTGTTTCTTCATCTGTCTGACTACAAAATTAGTTGATATGTGATGTCAATATGAATGTCTAAAAAATGCTATAATTTTATATGAAAAAAACGTATTTATTGACAAACTATTTTAGTTTATCATATATATTTTTTTGATTAGATCAGAAACATTTTAAGCTGTCATATACAGTGTGCCCCATCACATGTTACAACGTGCCCCACCTATGGGGCATGTTGTCACATTTCACTTCCCTCCTTTCGGGGTAAATAAAGAAAAAGTATACAGTGTATTGAATAAAGAAATCCATTCCTCACAAATACTTAAGGTATAAATATAAATAAAGATGATTAATTACCAAGCTGCCACAGACTGGAGTAGACGTGGCTCGTCTATATGGGCAGGTAGGATTAAGGCTGAGAAAGACAGGGGGGAAAAAGACATGAAAGGAAGCAGTTTAATGTGGAAACACTACAGAACCCCAAAGTGAAAAGTTATTTTGCTCTGCAGCTGAAGAACAAGTATCAGGCCCTTGCATCTATGGAAGATCATTCACAACCAGGGCCCGGTTGAATGAAACCCTTTAAGTTAAGAAAACCCTTAGGTATAAGGTTAAGGGTACCCTTAGTGAAACATGGGTTGCAAGAAAAAAACAAACCTTAAGGCTGTCACAAAGTATTTCCCTTAATTGTGTAAGTGTTCCCTTAAGTTCTGCTATGCGTTGCAACAAAGTCCTTAGTAATCATTTAGCCCTAAAAAAGTGAAGGGATAAAAACAGGTCCCTTAAGTCATCTGCTGAACTCAAACACGATGGATGATTTCATATTAACTGTGGATGAGGAAGTTTTCATACAGCTTGGTACATCCGCGATTACCCCATCAAAGTCGGACAGAAATCTTGGAGTTATCTTCGATGACCAACTGACCTTCAGAGACCACATCTCAAAGACAGCCCGGTCATGCAGATTTGCACTACACAACATCAGGAAAATTCGGCCCTTCCAGACTGAGCATGCAACACAACTTCTCGTCCAGGCCCTGGTCATTTCAAGGCTTGATTACTGCAATGCTCTTCTGACTGGACTGTCGTCAAGTGCCATCAAACCTCTTCAAATGATCCAGAATGCTGCTGCACGTCTTGTCTTCAACGAGTTCAAAAGAGCCCACGTCATGCCTCTCTTCATTTCTCTGCATTAGCTACCCCTTGCTGCATGTATAAAGTTCAAGGCATTGATGCTTGCTTACAGATCCACCACAGGCTCTGCACCCTCCTTCCTCCACACACTGCTACAACGCTACGTCCCCGCCAGAAGCCTGCGATAACTTAAGGTGCGAAGGCTTGTGGTACCATCACAGAGAGGCACAAAATCACTCTCCAGATCATTCTTGTTCACTGCTCCCTGCTGGTGGAATGATCTCCCTATCTTCATCAGGAACGCAGAATAACTGGCAAGATTCAAGAGACAGCTGAAAACTCATCTCTTTCATGAGCACTTAACCCCTTCATTAAAAAAAATCTATCCTTTCCTTTTTCCCTTCCTACTCTAGCTTATGTTACTCTGAGCAATGAATGAAACTTGTATTGTGAGCACTTCCTGTGTCTATTTGCCTCTCCATGAAGAATCACTTCTTTATATTCCTCACTTGTCGCTTTGGATAAAGCTAAATGATTAAATATAAATGTATCAAAATAAGCCTGTTAAAAATATGACATGAAACGGTGTGCATTGTAAAAAGTAAAATTGAATGAATAAAGCATTTTAATATTTAATCACTTCCAATTAACTATCTCATTCCAGGTTTTTGTCTTGTGCACAAGAGTGGCTGATTATCTGATTATTGCGATTTTTTTATCCTTGGTCCTGTTTGGTTTAGATGTTTGTTTTTAGCGCAAAGAACTAGGCGTCGAGCCGTGTAGTATTAACACTTAGGTAAGGGTTAGGTTAAGGCATTTGTTGCAACATTCTTAAAGAAATCCCTTGCCTCAAGGATTTTTTCCCCTCAGGGATACCCTTACTTAAAATGCAACTGGGCCCAGAGAAACAAGAAGTAAACATTAGGTTGGAGCATATAAAAGAAGCATACCTACAGACCAGTGAAGTATGCTTGGGCACCAAGGAAAGGTAAAGAATGGATCACAGCTGATTGCTTACAGGCCATCAAGATCAGGAGAGGCTTGAAGAATCAGCTCTTGGATGCTAAATCAGAGAGACAAAGTCAGACAAAAGAGATTTCATGGATGACCTTGAAAGCCAGGTAGAAGAAGCAGCTTGAAAGGGAGCAGAGCATGATCTTGACATCAATATTGCACCACCACAGAAAGAAGAGATCATCGCAGCCATAATGTCCCTTAAGAACAGGGAAGCCTCGGAACAGGACAACCTGAATGCAAAACTGTTCAAGGCAGACCCAGAGCTTACACCCAAGATGCTTCTCCCACTCTTCACAGCCATATGGAAAGAAAAAGACATTCCAACTGACTGGTGTGAAGGCATCAGGTAAGATTACCAGGTAAGATCCTAGTGAAAATCATAATCCAATGACTGTCAAATGCAGTGGACCAACAGTTCAGAAAGGAACAGGCAGGATTGAGCTGAGGTGAGGTGTGTGCTCTTATGCTGTGGTGGTAATGAGGTGATCAGGTGAGAGTGATTAGTATTGAGTGATGGTGCTCATCGTGAGTGGATGCTGACAGAGCCTGACCAATCTCTGACAGTACCCCCTGTTCCACAGCCCGCTCCTGAGGGCCATGGATCCAGAGGTCGCAGTGGCCGACCTCTCTCACGTGGTGAAGGACGATCAGGATGAGAATCGTGGAAAGAGGCAAGTAGGGCTGGGTCTAAGATATCCTGTCTGGGGAAGCAGGAGTGTTCTTTAGGTCCATATCCCTCCCAATCTACCAGATATTTGATAAGGCCACCACAGTGCCGAGTCCAAGATGTCTTGTACAGTGTAGACTGCTCCATCCTCGAAGATTAGTGAAAGGGGAGGTCCTTCTTCTGGGTCAGGCTCTGTGGATGGAACAGATATGGGTGAGTGACAGGGTTTTAGAAGTGACACATGGAATGTGGGGTGAATTCTGTAGTGTGAAGGTAATTGTAATTGATAGGTGAGCGGACTGACTTGCTTCGTGATGGGGAAGGGTCCAACGTATTTGGGACTCAGCTTCTTGCAGGGCAGGCACAGTTTGATGTCCCTGGTCAAGGGCCATACCAACTGTCCTGAATTTGTTGCCTGTGCATTGCCCCTTTGTAGATGGTGGTGTGCTGAGTCCCAAACTCTCTCGGAACTAATAATCAACGGAGAGGACATCCGAGGGTTTCCCCGACCATGGGAAGAGTAGGGGCTGGTAGCAGAGTACACATTGGAAGGGAGTCAGTCCAGTGCTAGCCTGACGGAGAGAGTTTTGTGCATACTCAGCCCAGCCCAGAAATTGGTTCCAAGAGTTCTGGAGGCCGTGACAGGAGGTCTTCAGGAAGCACGCTATCTCCTTAATCTACCTCTCCGTCCACCCATTAGACTGTGGATGGTAGTCTGAGGATATACTGACAGCCACACCTAGCCACACATCAGAGGGCATCTGCCTTCACATTCTTCTTCCCCGGACGATAGGAAATGGAGAACTGGAACCTTGTGAAGAATGATGCCCATCTTACTTGTCTAGAATTCAGACGCTTTGCTTCCCATAGATACTGCAGATTTTTGTGGTCTGTGAGTACTAAGAAATTCTCCTTGGCTCCCTCTAACCATGTCACCACTCCTCTAATGCAAGTTTAATAGGTAGCAGCTCCGGTTGCTGATGTCGTAGTTAGCCTCCGCCGGGGTGAATTTCCTGGAGAAGAAGGCACACGGATGGAGACGGGAAGGAGTCCCCTGCTGCAGGGAATAGTAACGCTCCTACCCCTGTGGTTGAGGCGTCGACCTCGACGATGAACTGCTTATTCGGATCGGGTGAGTGAGTGAGGAGCGGCGCTTCAGTAAACGCAGTTTTGAGCGTTTCAAACACCTTTGTGGAGGCTAAGGTTCAGGACAGAGACTTGGGCTTGTTTTGAAGGAGGTTGGTGAGTGGGGCCGTGTTGGTACTGTAGTCCTTGATGAATCGACAGTAGAAATTAGAGTATCCAAGGAATCGTTGGAGATCCTTAATGGGATCAGGTTGGGGCCAGTTGCGGACCGTGTCCACCTTCCTGTCTTAATCCTTAGTTTACTGATGTGATATCCCAGGAATTGAGTTTCTGGTTGATGGAAGGTGCACTTCTCTGCCTTGAGGAAGAGTTGTTGTTCCCAAAGTTTTTGGAGCACCTTCGCAACATGGGTTTAGGTTAGGCTCTGGGAGTATATTAGGATGTCGTCTATGTAGACAACCACGAACCGATGGAGATACTCCCGCAGCACCACGTGCATAAAGTCTTGGAAAACGGAGGAGGCATTGACCAGGCCATACGGCATGACCAGATACTCATTATATCCAGTAGGGGTCACAAAAACAGTCTTCCACTCGTCCCCCTTACATATCTACACGAGGTTGTAGGTGCTCCGGAGGTCCAACATCATGAACACAATAGCTCCTCTGAGCTGTTCCAAGGCTGCTGGGATGAGGGGAAGAGGATATCGGTACCTGAGTGTGACTTTGCTCAGAGCCCAGTAATCAATGCAGGGCTGCAAGCCTCCATCCTTCTTTATCACAAAGAAAAAAAAAACCCACAGCAGGGGATGTGGAAGGGCGGATGTAACCTTGTTGTAGAGCCTCTTCCACATAATCCTCCATGGCCTTCTGCTCAGGGAGATAAATCCTTCCGTGGGGCACTGCCGCATCCAGGATGAGGTTAATGGCGCAGTCCCATTGGTTGTGATATAACTAGATGGAACTACAAGTAAGGAGATGGGGTGGAGGAGGGACGCTGGTAAACTCTCAGACAAACAGAGGTAAGTCTGCTGGGAGACAGGAGACATAGGAGCGAGGGAGACAATGGCGTTTATCAGAACAGGTAAGTAGATCAGGTAAGTGAGTCCTGCTCTCATAGTTGGGACCAGACAATGAGCTGAGGTGAAGTGTGTGCTCTTATGCTGTGGTGGTAATGAGGTGAGGGTGATTAGTATTCGGGTGATGGTGCTTGTCGTGACTGGATGCTGACAGAGCCTGACTGATCTCTGACAATTATAAAACAAATCAATCAATAAATAAAATAGCAGTTAATGACCCCTTTATTTATTTATTTATTTTAAATACAGCATGGAAAATTAAACATTACAAAACTTTTTAAACTGTATAAAATTGTTTATTACCATTCACAACAGACTTTACCTCCATGTTTGTACTACTAATTTTGAGATGGCAATGACTGGCTGCCTTTTCAGCAGTTCACAATTTCACATGCTCTCATTGGCAGGAACACAGATTTACTATTCAATGTGGAGAGCAGACTGACTTAAAGAATTTACAGTGACATACTCATTTAATGAAGCTCTTGATTGTTGTTTCATCTGCTGAATATGAATTATTCTGAACTCCCTAAACTCCACGCCCCAGTTTCAGAGAAAAGACATATTTATATCTGGTATGTACAATATCGTTTCACACCCAGGTGGCCTGTGTTGAGATTTAATTCTCTGTTTTAAAATGCTTGCTTGGGCAAAGGCACATGGGGGATCAGAATTTCCTGTCTTGGAAGATATGGATATTCCCCACACGCACACACAGTATTTTCCAACCCAGACATCCACACACTAAATAGATCAATCATTTGCATTTCCCATCTCTCATGCTAACATGGCCCCATTTATCATGTTAGACAACTTTATGGATGAGTTTTTTCTTTCACAGGGTAATATTAATCAATAGAACGTAAAATATGAAAAAGGAGGAAATCCAAAGCATGTAAATATGAGAATCTTCTGATTTGAGCGGACTAGTGAAACTTGAGAGTAAATATCACATGCAAATGTATTGTGAGAGTAAGCAAAAACAACCACTGCACTCAAGCTCAAAGACATGATTCTCATATTCAGCAGTTTTGGAAGGTGGTTGCATTCCTATAGCCCTTTCTGTTCAAGTAAAGACGATACATACCTTATTGAAATACAAGTGATAATATGTTCTGCAATTCATATGCATTCATAGTAGAACATTCATACTTAATATGGATTCATACCAGAGCAGAAGGCAAGAAAGAAATCAGAAATAAGTTTAAATATCAAAGAAGAAGAAGAAATTAGTCAAATCTGATACAAAGATCTGGTGAAAGGCTGTCCTAATCTTTCTTTCTTATCTTTGTTTTAAGCATTTAAAGAGTATTTATCAACAGAAGCATGGATTTTATACTGTACAAACTATATATTCTATCCTCCAACACTAAACCTAAAGCTACCCATCAGAAAATTTCCTGAATTTTTTTTTTTTTTTTTAAAGTTTAGTATGTTTTTAAATAGCCCACTCTTGACTGCTGGTTTCGCATGCCACTCTGAGCATGCATGGTCTCATCTGATCTCGGAAGCTAAGCAGGGTTGGGCCTGGTTAGTACTTGGATGGGAGACCGCCTGGGACTATCAGGTGCTGTAAGCTTTTTGTTTTATTTAAAAAAAAGAGTGCCTGAATGTCTTAAATAGCCCACTCTAGACAGTTGATTTCGCTTACAGCCATACCACTCTGAGCATGCATGATCTTGTCTGATCTTGGAAGCTAAGCAGAGTCAGGCCTGGTTAGTACTTGGATGAGAGACCGTCTGGGAATACCAGGTACTGTAAGCTTTTTGTTTTATTTAAAAAAAGAGTGTCTGAATGTCTTAAATAGCCCACTCTTGACTGCTGATTTCGCTTACGGCCACACCACTCTGAACATGCCCGATCTCATCTGATATCTGAAGCTAAGCAGGGTCGGCCCTGGTTAGTACTTGGATGAGAGACCGCCTGGGAATACCAGGTACTGTAAGTTTTTTTTTTTTTTTTTAAAAAGAGTGTCTGAATGTCTTAAATAGCCCACTCTTGACTGCTGATTTCGCTTACGGCCACACCACTCTGAACATGCCCGATCTCATCTGATATCTGAAGCTAAGCAGGGTCGGCCCTGATTAGTACTTGGATGGGGGAATGCCAGGTGCAGTAAGCTTTTTATTTTATTTAAAAAAAAGAATGCCTGAATGTCTTAAATAGCCCACTCTGGACTGCTGATTTTGCTTATGGACATACCACTCTGAGCATACCCGATCTCGTCTGATCTCGGCTAAGTAGGGTCAGGCCTGGTTAGTACTTAGATGGGAAACCGTCTGGGAATACCAGGTGATGTAAACTTTTGTTTTATTTAAAAAAAGCATGTCTGAATGTCTTAAATAGCTGACTCTTGACTACTGATTTCGCTTACGGCCATTCAGCTCTGAGCATTCCCGATCTTGTTTGATCTCGGAAACTAAGTAGGGTCGGGCCTGGTTAGTACTTTGATGGGAGCCTGAGAATACCAGGTGCTGTAAGATTTTTGTTTTATTTAAAAAAGAGTGTCTGAATGTCCTCACAAACCACATATGCCAGAACACACAGATACACACACCCACCCACACACGCACACACACACGGAAGTGTTGAACAACACATATACTGTATGGTCTCCAATGGTGCAAGAAGTACACAAACACAAGTACTTGAGTTAAAGTATTGATACACTAGGTATAATATTACTCCAGTTAAAGTAAAAGTACTCCCTTTTAAATTATACTTGAGTAAAAGTGCAAAAAAATTTTTACTTTTCGATGTACTTAAGTATTCAAAGTAAACTATAATTTTATTGAAGCTATAAATAAAAAAAAATTTTTTGTCAAAGTCTTTTGCTTTATCGGTCTATGTTATGTGAAAAGACTTTGTTTACTACTTACCACTATTTAATTAATATATTTATATATTATTCAGACACTGATATATCAAATGAAAATGACCATGCCACAAAAAAAAAAGCTAAAGAATTTCCTTTAGAACCAAAATGAAAAAAAAAACGGATTTGAGAGCAGATTCAGATTCAGTTTAAGGTTTATTTGTGACAGATGCAAGTTTAAGTTTAAGTTTACGCTTGTATTAAACACAGGTTCACATGAGTTTTCTTTTACTATGTTGTATCTGAATGTCTCTTCAGAAATATCAACTGGCCATATCAGATTTACTGTAACAGGAACTAGTTTTTTGTATGGGAAGCAACACACTTGCCGATAGGGGTGTGCAATATTGACAAAAAATTATTTCTCGATATTTTCTACAATTTTTTCCGATAACGATATTTTGCATCATTCAAAAATGTTTTATTTGGCAATATAATTGGTGATAGTGTTTGTTATATCTTTCCATCTGTCACTTTTCCTGCTGTAAGGAACTTTCTTGCTAAATGATTCAGCCATATTTGTGTGTGTGTTTTTGAGTTTGCTCTGTCTGCTGCAGACGCGCAGTGTTCAGCTGACTCCTGAAGCTTTTCATAATCTTCATATTAGGGCAAAGGCTGTGATTATTTAATGCGCAGCTTGTCAGAACAGTACGGCTCAGTAGTAAATGCTTCTCCATCTGAAAGCCAGAGGGCGCTCTAGCGCGGGAACTCAAAATATGCCCTGCAGCAGAAGAAGATAACATGCGTCATATCGCAGTAGAATAAACAGCAGATTGAAACGCTTTGACTGATTAAACATGAATAATAAACACACGACTGCCTTATTCTGTGTAAGAAATCACATCATCTCACAGAAGAATGCTCAAATGTCGTTATGGAGTGAGTTTGGAGTAAAAACATGTTATGTTGTCTTTTGTTGGACAAAATGTTAATAAATGCTTCTCATGTCTGGAAAGATGTTTGATGCGCTTTGCTTTTTCAAATGTACATTATAAGCGACTGAAACTCGCAGTGCTTTCAGATGGATCATTTGGAGGCGAATTTCACTGACAAGCTTCTTGACAGTTTCTTCACTCATTTGAACTTCTGTCAAACACACTCTGAACACACACAGCCATAGTACTTACTTATTCAGCTTGAGAAGTCAAAGTTTTTTGAGTCTATTCTTGAATGGTGATTAAAAATAAGCCCTGCCATGCTGAAAAGCGATCTCTGCCAATTGTTTTAGCCTCATACGATGCATGCAAAACTAGTCAAAATAAAATTTATTTTCTGACAAAAAGTGCTAACATGTGCTAGCACTGAGCTTAAAATATTTCAAACTTCGGTGAAACATCTAACTTACTTAACATAAATAATGAAACTGTTTTCTACAAGCTACTGTTTACTGTTTAAATTACTGATTTCAAAATGAGCACTAGAATAAAGATGTTCTACCTCAACGTGTTTCTTAAGATTGGAAGGAGAAATTCTACAATTCCGAGGCAGGCAGAAGAGGCAGTTGAAAATGAAAGACTCTTTCTTCTTTTCAACGATTTCAAAAAAATTGCGCAAAGAAGGCCACGGGTGTTGTGAGACGTTGGAGTTCGCGATTCTTCCATCATGATATGCACTGGCACTGTCAAAATGTTATGTGCGTTGCACTGACGCTGAACTGCTCGCGCTAAGTAAGCAGCAACCAAACCAAGTTCAAAGCAGAGCGCGTGCTGAACCCTGATTGGTTTGCCACACGCTCAACCAGCTCAGTTTTTTTATCCACTAATAAATAAAAAGGAACGACTGATTTCGCAAAATGTAGTTGAGTAAAACCTAAGATAATTGACTTTGAAATGTAGTGAAGTTAAAGTTAAAAGTCTCACCAAATGGAAATACTCCTGTAAAGTACAGATACACAAAAAAGCTACTTAAGTAGAGTAACGAATTACATTTACTTTGTTACTGTCCACCACTGATGGTCTCCCTAATTTTAACCAGATATGGGGTTTTGTCTGTTTAGCCTGACCTTCACTTAATGTAGTACTGTCCTCTAATGAGACATTTTTTGTTAGCTTAGTGCATTTTCTGTTAAACTAAAATAAATCATAATTTCCATACAGAAATTGCAATTCAAATAAAAGGCATCTGTTGCAACAATCTTATAATTGTAAAAAACAGACAAGACAACTCAACTGTCTCCAGGTGTGCACTAATCATTTGTCTTGTCTGTTTTATTCCGGTCTGAAAAACTGTCTGATTCTTGACATTGAAATGTGTTGTAACATTTATCAGGTTTGATCTTCAGGACTTTTGTTGTTCCTCCACAAGGTTGGTGATATTAAGTGGAAGGAGCATGTCAGCTGTGCCCGTCTGAAGGTTTTGTAATATATAACCACAGTGCACATGTGTTCAGAGATGCTACTGTTGACTCATGCGGGGTTCAATGAATCACGACTCAACGTACTACATGTGCATGATTTATACTGTCACCAGCCTCACTTTGTCACCCCACCATTTCCAATTAGGAACAAGCAGTGAGGTTGTGTAAGGAAATGCAAATAGACACCAAATACACAATATGCTTGAAGACAATATGCTTGTACACACCAACACACACAAATGGGTTTTGTCAGGTGCTTCATGTATATAACCTTTTAGGGGTTCTATCATGGGATCGTTTTAATGGATATAAATACATTTGGTTTTAATTCATTTTTTATTGTAATTTTTATTTGTAATTTTAATGTAGTTTTTAAAACATACTTTTTCACTAGAAAAAAAATTATATATATATTAAATTAAATATATATATAATAGTTACCCATCTTTACTACATTTCTTTTGGGAATAGTCACCACCATATTATATTATACTTGTGTTGTTCTTATGTGTCTGTGGTTCCCTAAGGGTAACAGCTGTTACAACCCAGTGATCAAATGTGAAGGAAAGCCAGAAACAATTCCCTGTCTCAGCATTAAATATGATGCTCTGTCAATTTCGGTCAGTGTGGACTATATTTACTCTTCTCTATGAGGAAAATAAAGCAGCAGAATACATTGCTGGTGTGGCTTGTCATCAAAGTATTTACTGTTGTATCCCATTTAGCATCACAAGAGGAACAAAACAATGTTACAGTTTTACTGCAGAAGTAAGTCAGACAGATTTGATCAACTCTATGCAGTTTTTATTACAAAGAAGTCATTTGTTTTATAAACACTTTTTGTTATACTGGTTGAACCTCTCTTCACATCCTGATAGCAATCAATAATGGAAGTGGTGTAAATATTAAAACCTGTACATATATCTTCTGTGGAAGTCTCACGACCCAAAAATGTTCACCAACATATACATTTCCATTCCTCCACGTACCCTGCTCGGGTAGACATCACATGTCATCAGTGGGTTCTGAAAGGCTATGCAAAAGCTGCGTTTAAGTCCAATTTTTTATGCCCCTCCCCTGCCAACTTCCCTCCATCTCATTCATGTGGATGTACATCATTAGTTACGTTGCACGAGTGCCCACTACTGGTGGAATCTTTGCAATGTGTTTTAATAGAACACTCTAAGCCCTTGATCACTTGGAATACGATGTGAAGCTGATTTATTTTTTATTTTTTTTCCCCTTATACTTTTGTTTATGTACCAGTCTATGGGTCTGTATGTATGCTTGGGCTATTAAAAATTAAATATAAACAAATATTAAATATTAAGGTATTAGTAGATAACAATACAATAAACTATAACGGCGCTTAAAAACAGTCAAAATCAAGGGTCCAAATAAACTTTTATCATCCACTTGATGAAGTTCAAGGTACTTGAAGGTACAAATGGCTGTGGGGATTTCCCCGAGGGGAAGAGCTTAGGAAAGTTCGCAAGTGTATGTCTAAAATTGGAGTTAAACGCAGCCACTGTGCACCAAAAACAAACAGCAGCCAACTACATTTACATTTAATCATATACAAACATTTCCTCCAGAACCAAAACAATGAGCTTATGCTGCGTTCACGCCATGTCATAACTGCAATTACAAGAGGTCTACCCGTGACATTCTACCCAGTGCTGTTTATGTTCTTTATTATTGTAATGTTATGTGGTGTGAGACATGAGGTTATTTAACGCCTCATGCTGTGCAGACTCTGCATGTTTGTGTTCATGTGTTTTCGAGGCATGGCTTTGGAGAATGCTCTGAAGGGAGTGTTAGATTCCATGCTTTCAAATCTAACTTGCTATTGATGCTTGCCTTGATGAAATTGCCTACCCTACCTTTAAGATGAAGGTAAGCCATGAAGTTTAAAGTTAGGGCAGCCTTTGGAGTACCAGACAAAAATTGCATATGGCTCTATGCATACCCATTTGGTTCTGTAGCAAAGAATATTCTAGATGCTTTGAGAGACTGACTTTGCTGACAGACAGAAGTTTCCTCTTGATTTTATGTGAAAAGCATATTTTCAGTTTTGGAAGCAGTTCCAGTTCATGGTTGATACTAAGAATATTATGAGTGATCAGACAGTGTTTGTTTGTTGACAGCGGTGCTTGCATTTACATCCGATAAGAATGCGACCATGTGGATGCGTGTCTGTTTTGGGGTGCGAGTCTGGGCTTGCGTGAGTGTGCATTCAGTATACAGCTGTGCAGTTGTTTACTAAAATCCCACAAAGGCAAATACACACTGCAGTCATCATATTATTGTTTACTCAATGAATGGAAACATATGGATGAATAAATGCATAAGTTCAAAACTATCCCTCACAATTTGGTTGTCCTCCATTTTATTTATGTCCCAGGAGACTCTAGGTTTCTATGGGTACACGCATTAGTAATGAGAGCTAGTAAGAAAAAAGGGATTTTTTTTTAGGTTTTTAGTTAAATTTTGATGTATATATGGTAAAGATACTCATATGCGTAACAATGGATTGACACAAGGTGTCTGAGGTGGGTCTTGAACCCTTGTCGCCCAGTCAGGGAAAGCTACTTCTCTACTTCTGGTCTACTGGTGAAGACTTTATTTTCTTCTCTTTTTTTTTTAAGAGCCACATGTTGAAGGAAAGGGAGACTAGGAGGCTTGGACTACTCAGAAGCAAGCAGTCTTTAGGTGAGGTAAGTTTTCAAATACAAACAAAAGAGCAGTCATATTTTTACAAAACAAAGTAGGCAACCAAATGGCAAAAGAGAAAAATAGACCTCAGGTAATCCATACTGCATTGGTTCAAGACTGAACTCAGCTCAATGAAAGTGCCAAACTTAAATGGGACAAAGCACATGTGGACCAAAATAACTTGATGAGCAGACTTAACTAAAGAGTTCACAGCAGATGGTGCTGCCTAGGGGATTGGAGAGTCCTCACAATAAAGGGCAATGGCTGGGAGACTCAATGCACAAGGGAGCAGACAGCGCTCCCTGGTGGCTTGGAGAGTCATTGCAGGAAGAGTCTTACAGGAGCCCCTCTCTCAGGAACTGCTCTTGACATTCCACTAGCCATGGTTAGAGTCAAGATGGTGGAATTCTCTGATAAGATCTAGGATGTCTCCAGCTGGCACCTAAGACCACTCCTCTGGGGCATTACCCTCCCAGTCCACTAGGTATTGGACCCTTCCATGGCCTTGACATGAATCCAGCAGTCGACGGACAATGTACACTGGCTGCCCTCCAATGATCTGGGGTAATGGGGGTGGGGGTGGGGCTTCTTGGCTGTGGACAGAGGAGAGCAGACAACAGGCTTCAAACGTGAATTGTGAAAAGTGGGGTGGATGCATAAAGACCTGAGTACTATTAGCCGCTAGGACACAGGGTTGATCTTCCTAAGGATCATAAAAAGTCAAATGAATTGGGTTGCCAGTTTCTGAAATGAGGTGGAAGATCCTTAGTTAACAATCACATCCTCTGACCTTGACATAGTGAATTCTACGGTGTTGGTTAGCCTGTTTCCGCTGCCGTTTCAATGCTCTCACTGAGACTGTACTTGTTGTCTGCCAGGCCTGATGGCACCCTTTGACTAATTGGGTTGGGGCTGGTACCTGGACCTCCAGTTCCTGCTCAGGGAACAAAGGGGAAACTCAAACGGAGATATGCCCATGGATGTTGATGCTGGTGTATGGTGTTATGAGCAAACTCAGCCCAGATCAAATGGGAGCTCCAGGTGCTTTGATTATTGGAGACCAGGCACCTGTGGGTCTTCTTAATCACCTAGTTGACCCGTTCTGTCTGATCATTAGACTGAGGATGGAACCCAGAAGACAGACTGATGGCTGCTCCAATAAGATGGACAATAGCATTTCAAAACCGAGAAGTGAATTGCGACCCCCGATCAGCGACCATGTCCTGAGGAAACCTGTGGATCCTACTGCATCATGAGGTCTGCCGTCTGACAAGCTGTGGGGATCTTAACCAGAGGTATCAGATGACATGCTTTTAAGAATCCATCTACCACCACCAAGATGACTATGTTACCTTGTGATTTAGGAAGTTGAGTAACAAAGTCCAAGGACATCATGGATGTCTTGAGATGGGTAAAGGATGAAGTAGACCTTGAGGGTGGGCTTTAGATTATTTTGGGTGCATACAAAGCAGCCAGATTCTCAAACATCTGCCTACATACTGGGCCACCAGAAACGTGTCTGGATATACTTCAAAGTTCTTGTTACTCCAGGGTGACCCGGAAGAAGAGATGCATGTCTCCACTGCAACTCGTCAGATTGTACAACATTAGGAACAAAAAGTGGCCTGGGGGGCCATTACTTGGGTTGGGCTGTTTTCATTGAACCTTCTTTACTGCCATTTCTCTTCCCTCTGAATCCCTGCCATAAGGGATTCTGTTGAATGCAGTCTTCCACTCATCCCTGCCATGGAACCTGATTAGGTGGTAGGCATTCTGAAGTTCAATTTTGGTGAATATAATTGCACCTAGTAGGAGTTCAAAGGCTGTAGTTAATGGCAGTGGGTAGTAATTTTTTACAGTGATACGATTTAGGGCCCGATAGTCAATACATGGTCGGAGACTGCCATCCTTTTTCCCCACAAAGAAAAATCCCGCTCCTGCCGGCGAGGTTGAAGGATGGATGAATCCACTGTAAACAGCCTTGTTGATATATTCCTCCATAGAGGCTCTTTCTGGGGCAGACAGATGGAATAGCCTCATTGTGTGCAGTTCAATGGCACAGTCATAAGATCTCTGGGGTGGAAGAGAGGCAGTGCGTTCCTTGCTTAACACTTCAAAGGTCTGCATACTCTTGGGGGACACGGGATAACTCGGGAGAGGCAGCAAGATCCGTGGAAGCCACTTGTCTCAGCCCATAAATACCCAACATCTCTGTGGATGGGACTGGTGACTGTAGTAGTTTAGGGAAGGTTGCCTGTGACTCAAGAGAATGACAGAGAGACAAGCCAGACACACAGCAGTTAGGCCCCCCACTCACTTATCTCATTGGGAGACAAATCAATTTGTGGATTATGCAGAGTTGGCCAAGGATTCTCAAGAATCAAAGAGAACTCAGGAGAATTAATAAAAAAAAAAAAAACACCTCTCTCTTCTCAATGAGAACCTTATTGAAAATGGAGGAATGTGGTGCACTGGCTTACCTGATGAGAACCTGGCCTTGCATCCAATGCAGTAACAGTCAAAGGATCATGGAGAGTGATTGGCTGGATCTTTAACTGTGTGGTCAATGTAAAGTCCATGAAATTTGATGCAGCACCAGAGCCCCTGTGTTCTATGAAAGGCATGAGCTCATTAAGTTCAGGAGATTGAGACATCAATCGAAAGGCCGGGGGGGTAAGTAATTTCTCTCCTCCCAGGCCTCCTCTTCTTGGGCGAGAGCTACTTTTTCCCACCAGTTCAGGGCAGTTGGCTTGGAAGTGACCTGACTCACCGTAGTACAGGAATTGCTTATCTCAGAATACCCAATCAGTAAGAAAGGTTCCATAGAACCAGTGGAGGTGTGAATTTCAGACAGTCGATTCTCATGACGACGTTCACGTTGACGATCTTGAATACGGTTGTCCAGTCTGATGGAAACATCGATCAGAGACTAAAAATCAGGTCTCTGTAAGCAAGCTCATCCTTGAACTGATGTGATAGGGCACAATGGAATGTAG
Organism: Opsariichthys bidens; assembly: GCA_037194245.1. Classification (NCBI taxonomy): domain Eukaryota; kingdom Metazoa; phylum Chordata; class Actinopteri; order Cypriniformes; family Xenocyprididae; genus Opsariichthys; species Opsariichthys bidens. Next base: position 5,969,494 of record CM074283.1, on the reverse strand, counting down.
CTTTCAGGACTCGCTGATCCCACTCACAGTTAGTAATTATTATTATTATTATTATTGTTGTTGTTATTATTATTATTAACATTATTATTATCATTATTATTATATTTCTTATTTACTTCTTTATTTTATTGTATTTGATGACAGGGTAGTACAATATGGTCTACGCAGTATCTTACAACAGCATCAGTATTACCACTACTACAAGATACAAATATGACTTTTAAACTTTAACCTAACATAAGTAATTATATTATTAATAATATGTATTTATTATTTAGTTAATATATTATTAAGGTTAACTAAACTTGCTGAAAATGTAGCACAATGTTGTCATATCAGTATCTTAAAACAGCAATTATTATTAATATTATTATTATAATCATTATTATTATTACATAATATAGATATGACAGTAATTTGTTAAACATTCATCTGACACAAAATAATCTGTATATTATATTGTATTTGGCTTCCTGTGCCTTTTGGATGTCAATGAATTTATGGAAATCTTTAGTACTTTATAAGACATTTCAGATATAAGACCATTTAAACTGCTATTTATTTGGAATATGCTGCTCATAAAGTATTCACAAATGTTCTGTACTTTACCAAAATATTTTCTTCAAGTTGTCTTTTCCAACAGCAGTTTGTTCTGAGAGGTTTTGTTGAAGTGCAAAATGGCACATTTTAAATTCCTCAGTACTAGTTCCAATCTACTTATAGATAATAAGCCAGATGACTTCCATTGGCTGTCTTTACAATGCTTCTTGCAAATCTGTTAATTACCCTGCTGCCTTCATTGCAGCAGTTTTCCAAATTAATGAGGTGGAAACAAAAACTGTCTCTGCAAAGCTTTATGCTCTTCAAAGATGTCTCTGGGATTGGATCAAAGAAATGTCAAGTATATGAGTTTGTAGAAGGAGGAAATTGGAAATCCCTACCCAGCATGCTTGCAGACTGGCCATTTCATTGCCACATTCTCAACCTGAGGCTTTTTCAGGCACAGTACTTCAGTTATTTACATATTTTACTTGGTGGCTAAACACTGTATGTATAGCAAGAGAAGGTGCTAGGCCAGTGTTAATGTGTTGTTTGGAAGCGTAATGGAGGACACTGTAAACCCTAATGCTCAAAACACTTAATTGCTTTGAGTAGGACAAACTTAAACTGAACAAATTAGTTCAGTTAAAGTAACTGTTATGAGTATTTAGAACTTTCTTTTTTCTTTCACAGCACTGACATATTTTAAGTAACTGTATCATTGTTTTGAGTTGTATGAACTGATTTCTTTTAAGTTTAACTTAAGTTTAGCTCAATCTCAGCATGCTGTAAGCTCCGCCCGTCAGCCCAATGGAGGAATCCAACGGCCCGGTTGAAGGGATTTTGCGTGTAAATCTTTCTGGCGCTTCTGTAAACTCATCTTAATTTAATAAAATTTGGATTCCCAATTCTTATCTGACTCCATTAGTAATTTAATCTGACTCCAATTTTAATCGACCTCTAATGATAATGTTTCTGATGTTACGTTAATTGCTGATCATGTAATTAGATACGAATTAATTTAGATCTTTGATTCTTTAATTTCTCTTAATCTCATCCTTTCATCATCGTCGCATCGCTTAAAAGCTATATACATATATATATATTAGTTTAGAATCATAACAGGGGATATAACGTTTACTAAAAACACAAATTTAAGAATCGCCGCATGCTTATTCGTACAAAAGTGCCATTTGTTTTAGTCACGATACTATAACATGTTAAGTCATAATAGTCAGAAATCTAAAATCTCAATAACGTGCCACATGCTCCGTTTATTGAGGTTTCAGTGTGATCTATCCCAATCCTAGAATTGCGGAAATGTCGAAAACCTCATGATCTACCGGTGATGATGTTTCAGACGATTTCAAAATAAATCAAGATTAACATTTATTGTTTTTGCCAGGCAGGATTACATACTAATTAAAAGAATTAATAAAAATACATCACACAACTGATCAGCATAAAATATAAAACATAGTTACAAATGCAATATAAAAAGCAAAGTTTCATAGAGTCCGCATACCTGGCAAATAGTGACACACAGCAATTGTGTGGGAAGTTCTGAATACAGATGCTTCCCTGAGTGGTTTGCCAAGTGTCCTGTACTCTTTCTCGCAGATCTTCTCTTCAGATTAGGGAGTTTTATTGTTTTATTACAGGATGGGAATCTTGAGTTCAGACTTGGAAAAATCCATCCTTACAATGCTTTGCCCATGGCACTCAAAAAGGTGAAAAAATGCTAAAATTAAATGTTATTCAGTCATATAATGTGTTTGTGTGTGTGGGCGGGTATTCCCTTCATTATGGGGACCAAATGTTCCTACAGGTATAGTAATACTAGTAGATTTTGATCTTGTAGGGACAGTTTTTTGATCCCCATGAGGAAACAAGCCTATAAATCATACAGAATTATCTTTTTTGAAAATATAAAATAGCAGAAAATTTTCTGTGATGGGTAGGTTTAGGGGTAGGGGTAGTGAAGGGGGACAGAATGTACAGTTTGTACAGTATAAAAACCATTACGCCTATGGAAAGTCCCCACAAAACACATACCACAACGTGTGTGTGTGTGTGTGTGTGTGTGTGTGTGTGCAAATTTAATGATAAGGGAGATTTAATTTGGATTTTTGTTATGCTAATTTAGAAGAGTTTCTATTGGGATTTTGGACAGTTACCATCATGGTGACAAGTGACGTGCTGCTTGGTTTCAGAGCAGGCAAGTTACATGTTTTAAGTTTCTGAACTCATAAGTGCTAAAGTGCTATACTATACTTTTGTTAACATGTTAGCAAATTAGCAAGTTGTTATTTTCTGAATTAATTATTATAGGTAGGGGTAGAATATATCTACTTTGAGATTACCTGATATTTTGTATCAATTAGTGTACTCAAATATTTAAAGTTAAGAACAATTCAAATTTATGAGTATAAAATAAAAATCTTACTTAAACTTTGGGTTTCTTAACTTAGAAAAAAACTCATTCAACTTTTTTTGAGTGATGAGGTAAATAACTAATTTCATGCAATTAACATGCATGGTACTATAAACTCAAAATTTGATAGTTCTACTTACTTAAAATTGGGAACCTAACTAAAAAAAAAAAAATGTTGTAACTGATTACCTCAAATTTTTGGGGTTAGCCCAACCTATTTGTGTTTACAGTGCAAATCAAGAGACTTTAGTGAAGGTGAGATAACAGCTGTATCAATAAACGGAAGACACGTTGTAACGTCATCTGTAATTCTGGCTTTGCTACATTTATTGATTACCCAGTGGCTTTTGATGAGTAAGCCAATGTCAATGCTTAGATATATCCCTCAGTGTTTGTCCTTGCCTGTGCTAGGAAATGGAAAATGATAAAAGGTGACAATAACAGTTACACATTAAGCATAGGAGGACATAAAGAGGGGTTTATGGCAATGTAGCATGATGTATCAACTTGTTTGATAAAGGATACAGAAGTGCTTACATGTTCTTAAACATTGCTACTTCCATGAGTCAAAAATATTTAAAGTTTGTAGTTTGTGAAATTAGGTCCAAACTTTCACAATTGAAAACAATAAAAACAATCAGCTTTCTTTTATATGTGTGAGGTCAGAGCTGTGGCTTATCAGTTCATGAATAAGCTCTGATACAGTCATGGCGGTCATACGAGTGATGAAAGTTTGAATTTAGTTCATGAGATTAATTCCTCCACCTACTAACCATCATTTTCTGGGTTTATTATATTGTACTTATGGATAAAAGCAGGAAAAAAAAACCTTTTACATCAAACATTGATTCTGTCTTTTCAGTCTTTTACCAGGTTTCTTGAGGGAGCACATGAGTGGATAGACTGAATGTTGAGTATACTTCCCTGAATGGAGATTGGTGGATTTCAGTAGCTGGGAAGAGGTAAGTGGAGAAAGCAAGTGTGGTGAGGGATCAAAGGAGATGCTGGAGAACACAAGGGAGACACTGGAGATTGAGGGAAAGTCAAAGGAATAATGGTCACTGGAGAACAGATAAGAATCTTTCAGGTTTTGAGACATCATCCACATTGGAGACCAGACAGTAAGAAGTGCATGTGTGGTCTTGGGCCAGGGACACACTAGACGATTTTCAAATCTTAACCAATTTTAAAACTGTGGGAGACCACAGACATAATGACCTGATTTTTAGCATCATAATCCTCTGCACACACACACTAGATTATTCAGCCGGATTGTAAGACCATACACCTGTTGATTTCAGGAATGATTTCACAGTGCACACAAGATCTCACGGAGACTCTTGAGATCAAACGTGACTTCAGAAGAAAAACAAATGGAGGACAGACAATGTTGTCAGCTGGCTCTCCTTGAGCATGTTCTGCTTTACAGTGAATAACAAAACAGGTAAAAAAAAAAGTATATGGGTGATCTTCTTTCTCAAATCTCTACTTTAGTGGCATGTTTGTGGCTGCTAAAAAAGCAAGCAACATTTGGTAGGTGATGTATGCTCACTCTCAGTGGTGGTCATCAGCCCGATCAAGATTCGTAAGTATCAATCATATTTGATATCAAGGACACTCTGTCTCGGTCGGGAACAGTAAATAATCGTAATGACACCAAACAATAGAGGATTTTTAGACAAAGAATCATTTGCGACAAGCCACCAATGGCGTTATGAAAAAAAGTTGTTGTTTTTTTCTCCATCTGAGCTTTTATCTGGTGGTGTATATCAGTGCCAGACCAGCGAGAGCATATTGCTTTTATACAACAGTTCTATAAAAAAGAAGGCAATATCAAGTAACTTCATTTCAGACAAAATTTGGCTTGCTAGTTTGTATGTTTTTTCCCCATTGCCAACAAAAATAGTTCCAAAAGAGGCCAAAGCATCTCATGTTCGGATTTGTTTTATTTTATTTCTTTTCTATCAATTATTTTCACATCTGAATTTTTTGAGGCTAATTGTCTCTTGCCAAACTGGTCCGAAGTAAACACAGGAAAATTATATGCACAGCACTGTTGTGATCACACTCCCATACCTCCTTTTCATACCACAGACAAGTGGCCCCATTCTGAACTTGAACACAGGCACATAATGCACACACTTTTCATATTCGCTGCTCAAAGCCTGTCACCCAGAAACTAGTCCGCTCCTGTGTAATTGGTTTTATACAGCAGTGAGGCTGGGGTAAAAAAAAATATAAATAAAAAATTAACCTCAATCGATTCTTTCAGAGAACACTTCAGGTTCATATCACTTTATGTTCTAGTTTGACTGGATCACACTTTTTACATGTCTGGGGGACATGGAATTAAAATAAAGTATCTAAAATTAAAATCAGGATCTTTTATGTTAAACAATCATTCCCGTTAACAACAGCATTTACAGGCAGAGGAACACCAGTGGTTTGGAAATGGATGCTGGGGTCCATATTGAATACTAAATAGATATGATTTGACAGTGCTGAGACTATTCTCAACCATAAAGGAAGAATGGCACGTACGGAATCTTAGCTTGAGAATTGTTGTGTTTGCTTTGACACCGTTCTTCGTGCAGGCCCAAAAAGGTCTTTGCGTGTGTGTTATGTGTGATGTTTTCTTGCAATTCACACAAATCCTAGTTTTACACAGCATTTTCACTTTGCTAGCTGATTCGATTTCTAGCCATGCTCCTTTTTCATCTAAATCTCCAGGGGAGAGAATTCAATATCCATTTCAGAATCCATTCCAGGACATCCTACAATAAAGGAGGCTGGGTGTGAGAATAATCTAATGACCACGAGCTTCTACATGTGTGTCATTTATTGAGATTGTCTCACAGGTTGTATAACTGATCCAATGAATGTAATGATCCATTCTGTTCTCTCAGCCTGGTCTCATTGTTAATACGTAGGTATAAATGCAACTTTCAAAGACACAATACGTACATTTTTCTACGTTTAGAAAGGTGCTGAAATGTACGTATTTATAGCACTAAAACATGAAAAAAATAAAGCATATTTACAAATTCTTCATGTCATAACGATATATAATTTCCCTTTTATCCTTCCCGTTTTGTAGATAAATGCCTAAACCCCATCCCGAACCTAATCAAACCCATCTTATACAGAATGTTAAAAGAATAAAACATAATGGACAGGAATGTTTAGTAAAAATAGAACATTACAACAATATGTTATTCTTTTTTAAGGTTTCAAAGTGTAGCCCTGTTTATCATTATGTAATTGTGGCGCCCCTCCTCTTTAATGCATCAGGGTCAATGTAGGCAAAGGTCTAACAGACATAAAATCACCATAAATAGTCATGATTGCAATTTTCTTTTTTCAACGGTCAGACATGTATTTATCATTGAGTCCAGAGAAAATTTAAGGTTTTGATATTAAGATAATCTGCTTTTTAAAAATATAATGCATAGTGCTAGTATGCCTAAGTTTATTAGTCAAATTCTTCCACTTCGAATGAACTATCGTTACTTACCTTAGCCTACTGCATGCGTGGGAAATTGCTACAATGGTGTGACTATACATGTTAATTTAAACATTTAAATTGTATTGGTTTATTAAATATGATACACAAAGCAATTTGCAGGTGTAAGCAAATCACAAATTTGAGATGAACATAATGTGAAAGTTAGATAGTTGAGGTGGCAAAGGCCGTTCAATCTTTTCTTTATTCCTCTCCCGCAATACTTTTGGCACATTAAATAAGTATGTACTAATGTCACATTCATACAGAACCCTCCTCCCCCCTTAAATCAGTGTAGTGATTTCAGGGACCTGTCTTGTTTTTCAAATGTTATACAGCGCATGTCTAAACTCAACACACTTCTATATTGATTTTAGTTGCACACAAAGTAAAACAATACAATGCAGCAAACAGAAAAGACCATTTCCAGGTAGAGATCGCTGCATACATGAGGTAAAAACACAGCAGTCTTTTTCCATTTAGACAGCAAATTAACGCAGTTGTGGACACCACAAGCTAGTCAGTATTACAAAACAATGTTATTGTATTTTATTTAATGCCATGTCAGCAATCAAAGCTATTTTCATGGCAAAAATGAAATTACAAAAACAAAAATGTCATATAAATACAATTAAAACAAAACAAATATAAACAGCAAGTCACATTATACAATTTTTTTAAATTAACCTTTAATTTTAAAAAAAAGTTTTTCAGGCATAATCTCATTAAATATGTCCTTAAGTGAAGTAACTTCAGGTTACAATCCAGGACAATCAAAAAAAAATATGTTTGACAGATAAGGGAATCTTACAAAACATACATAAATTTGGGTCTTCACCTTTAAGCAAAAACGCATGGGTGAATTTTTAATGTCCTTATTAAGAGCTTCAGAATCTACAAACAAAACAAATCCAAAAGTCCATAGTATTTCGTGTACGTTCAGGGACACAGTCAAGTGAGAGCAGAGTAAAGGCTGGCTGCAAGGGTTTGTTCAGGCGGAGACAGCAGTGTTACCGAGTTACTTCCTATGACAAGACCCTGTTCCAAGATGGCTGCGGTTTTGACGCATGCTGAGAATCCCAAGGCGATATCTAGTGTATATGTCTATGGTCATAACCCAGCAAGAACGGTGCTGATCACATGCGCATTTTTGTCCTGTCTTTATTCCACCATTCCACAGGTTAGTGGATTTATATGTCAATCTGCATAGATGTTGAAAGAATACATGATTTAAGATATGTGCATTTTAGGAGTTGGGAATTGATTCATTTTGGTAAAGTTTGGTTAATTATTAAATTAAATCACGATGTTCACCTGTGATTGGGTGAGATGTATATCCTGTACATGTAAGTGTTGATTTAAAGTGAAAATGTTTAAATATGTCTTTATATAGTTAATATAATGTTTGTGAATACTTGTGAATGGTCTAAAAGGGGTAAAGCATACAGAAACCTCATGTTTGAATACATGTTTGATATTGTTTAGTTGATTTGAATTGTGAGAAAGCACAAAGTCATGTAAGACTGAACTGCATTTTGAATATGCAAATGAGTAACACAGTGATTGGCTGATGGACAGATCTTCATAAAAATGCTGTGTAATCGCAAGAAGGAGACAAAACCTGAAGGTTTGCATACAAAACCAATTTATTGTGCTAATATACATTTTTTGACTTTTGTGTTTGTTTTAATGTGAACATTTTGGGAAAATATATAACCCAGCAAGACCGGAGCTGATCACATGAACATTTTTGTCCTGTCTTTATTTCACAGATTGCTGGGAGTGCTTAACTGTCAGCTGATACGGAGGTCCGCTACATAATCCTCCGAAACGTTGTTTCATATTATGTAGACGAGTAAACTGCATTTAATAAATTTGATTAAAAACATGTATTGATATGACATGCGAATTCATACACATTCACACGTATCTGATTTACATTTTATTGCTGTTAATCATGGGCGTCGGAACCATTGTACTTGGGTGGGGCAAGGACCACCCAGTTTTTAAGATCAATAACATTTGACCTACTCACTAGAGCCCTGCATTTCTGCACGAGCCTGACTTGAGCTTTGGGCCGATTTTCATGTCATAGCTCACAAGCGAGCCAGGCCTCAGGCCTGTTTTCCTTGTTTTCTCTTTCTTTTAATACTTTGGACGTCCATTAATTAAAATAACCATGAGAAGCTGATGATGGTAAAACAAACATATACATAGAAATAGTGCTGCGCTGATGGAAACTACATGAGACCATATAGCTGCGTCTCATTTCGGAGGTTGTGCACATGTCTTCATTTTTTAGTGTAGCAGCTGGAAGAGTAAGACTGAAAACTGGATTAAACTAGGGATATTCATTTCGGTGTGACCCATAAAAAAATACCAAAATGTGTTTTTCAATGCTTTAATTTTATACACGCACAAATACAGCATTAAAAAAACAACAGAATTTGTCACGCATCTGCAGCGCTTGAGTGGAGAAATCTCGACGGCGCCTTGTGCACATACACAACATAGCCTATCAGTTCTCGCATTTCTAACTTGACATCGCAGTCTATTTATTATCAAAATAAAATATGGTCAATCAAAGTTACAGTGCATAGTGTTTATATACATGTGCTGGTCATATAATTAGAATATCATTAAAAAGTTGATTTATTTCTCTAATTCCATTCAAAAAGTGAAATTATATATATATATATTATATATGTATATTATACATATTCATTACACACAGACTGATGTATTTCAAATGTTTATTTCTTTTAATTTTGATGATTATTACTGACAACTAAGAAAAATCTCAAATTCAGTATCTCAGAAAATTAGAATATTGTTAAAAGGTTCAATTTTGAAGACACCTGGTGCAACACTCTTATCAGCTAATTAACTCAAAACACCTGCAAAGGCCTTTAAATGGTCTCTCAGTCTAGTTCTGTAGGCAACACAATCATGGAGAAGACTTGACAGCTGTCCAAAAGATATATATATATATATATATATATATAGTTTTATTGTTTTATATATTATTGGCCTTGAATACAGCTTGCATTCTTGCTGGCATTGTTTTTTAAGTACGTTTGCACAGTTTCTGTTGTTATTGACTTTTAGTGAAACTTGTGCGCGATCTATCTTTGAATACATTAAATCCCAAAAAATAATTATATGTCAGCATTAGAAACACTACTGGGACTTAAGAGCTGGTGTGACTCAAGCATTACAGAAACAAAAAAAATGGTTTAATCACCAATACTGTTAGTTTAGTTCAATAGATTAAACAAACCTTACATTGGATGGTGGTCTAATATAGACCTATATATATATATATATATATATATATATATATATATATATATATATATATATATATATATATATATATATATATATATATATAGTTTTATATGCCGTTTTTCGTAGGTATAGACACAAGAGTACAGTAGAACATTTTGCAGGGTCATTCAGTCTCATGCAAAAATTGGCCAAAACAATGAAAAAAAAATCATTTCACTATATATCATCAGCATATGGGAAAGTGTGAACAAGTACTAGTCATGTAAAATCAATCATTCTGATTGAATTATTTACAGATTTGTGTGCCCATACAATCTTATCATACATGATAAAACAGTTTTGGCCTGCTGTCCACATTGGAGCGGCTCAGGAGGATCAACACTGTAAATCTTGATGCTTTTCATATATTGAATGTTTTTGCCAATAAAACCATAAACTTACGAACTGTTTATCATTATTTTCCAGTATTCTACAAATACTGAAACAGCAGACTTTGTGAAACCCAAAAATTTATATCACTGCCAATACTTTTGGCCACAGTATGCATTCACACTATCAGCCAATAAAAACCACTCCGATTTACATTTCTAGATTGTGTTTTTGGGTCTATCATTGGCCAACTCTGCAACACTATCTGTATTTTTCTGAAAAACTGAAATAAATAAAACATTTTGCAGAGTCACTCGGTTTTATGATACATATAGTGCGTTAATAAGAGGATTACTATTGTACAGCCTAAAGTGACAATAACTTAAGTCACGGGACTTTATTGGGACAAAACATGGCAGTGTAAAATGAGATCGAAGCAACGGTCAAATCTATTGCCTAGAGGTATAAATGTAAGAAAATAATAAACTGTACAGTATAGAAGACATATTATGATGGAAAACTTTACAAGAATTAAAAACCCAATAAAATGCCAGTATATGTAGATATAAAAGGCCTTGAGCCAAAGAGAAATATTATAGGTTACACAGATGACAGTTTAATTTTATTGCAACAATAAACTATGAAAGGGGGAGGGATGAGCTGACATTTATGTTTGTTTTTACAGGTCACTAATCAGGTTTGATGCTCACTCAATCAATCAATTGCCTTGGATATATTAGACATGCAAATGCATTTTAAGAATGAGCTGTATTTCATAGTCCTATGAATTTAAATCAGTGACTATAATGCAACCAGTACATAATATAAAACAAAGAAGAGATAAACGCATGTAAAATACCTTTACAACACAAAACGCCGCTCTTATGTCTTGTTTTTCAGTGAACCATAATCCCCAGAGGACCCAGGCTGTTGGATTTTGGCATGACCGTAATGTCTACAGAATTCACGTTCCTACACACCTGCATTCTTCATGCTAATCTCCCTTGTCCTTTATCGCTCTGTTTTCCCTGATAAACACTGAAATCTTGTTACCGTGACCGGCTGATCCATCTATTCTATTTAAACTTCTGTCACATTGTGATGAAGAAATCAAACGATGTGCATGTCCCCTAATGCAATTTTCACAGTCTTACTCCTTCACCATAAGAGGCAAAAGCGACCCGAAAAGTATATTAGCGTGCAAGAAAAAATAAAACTATATTGTGTGGGTTTTATGGTTATTTGACCCACATACTTCAACAAGTTGGTGTTAGCTACAGTCTTGATGTAGGGTTAAATTACACTGTGCTTCAGCTGCTCTTTTCTTCTTGGTTACAGATAAGTGGTTGCTATGCTTGCGTGAATTAGCATGTTTATTGCTTACAGTTGCCTCATTTCTCTCATTTCCATATCGCACACCCTCTGGCCCAGTTTTAAGTTTGGAAATGGGTGTTCATTTTTTAAAAGAAACCTCCCCCTCTCTATGGAAGCAATCTTCAAGCTACACTTGTACCATGCATGAGTAACCTTGGCTTAAATTTAGCTATGCTAGGCTGCCCTAATGGTAGTACTTAGCACTTCCCAAAGCCATATCCTCTTAGCTAAAGACATGCTCATCTTATTGTATTAGTCTAATTCATGATATTTGCTGAAATTAGTTTCTTGAGAAGGACAATTGGGAATTATGGCTCCTGTTAACACTCATTTCAGGACATTGTCTTCTGCCAGGATTCAGAGACCCTGAATCAAACTGAATAAAGATTGAAAAAGACAGCATGTGGCATGAGTAGTTTAAATCGATTCTGCTCAAGTTGGACTCCTTTTAGTAATCTCGCTGCAATTATGAACATTTGCTGTACATTGATATTCATGTAGCATTGTGCAGCATGTTAAAATATCAATGTTTTTTAATCATATTTTTATTAAACATTACTGATTGTTTATAAAATAGAAATGGGATGCTATTATTGTAGAGAGCAATCTTGTCCAGCAGTGAAAAAAATAAATATCAAAATAAGAATTTAAAAATATATATAGACTAACAGTTTAACAATCTATTTTGTGCTTTTTTTAAATCACAGTATAATTGACATTTTCCCATGTAATGATTTAAAGTATCTAGAGGGACACATCATTAATCTCACTCAATATATTATTAATGAGAGTTCAAGGTGTGGAATATGGGAACATTGGCAAGCTTTGCCTGTGTATAATATTTCATATCAGAATAATTTGTTTTCTTCTCTAGTTTTGTCCAGAGTTATAAGAAGACATTACAATTGTCCGAACATACAGATAAACAGAAATATAAATTTGCTCGTGGGTAAAGTCCAGGCTGATATTTTTGCAAGTGCATTGTACACTGGAGAAAATGCTCGTTTCTCAGAATGAAAATGCTTCTGAAATAAAGTTGGGTTATTTGTCTGTTTCGTGAAAAATCTATATTTTTTACAGTACTCTCACTATTACTATTGTCAGTTTAAAATATCAGTATATACAGGAGGACATTCATTTAAAGTTTCCAGGTAACTGCTCCAAATGTCATCAAAATTATTTTTAGTAATAATGCCAAAAACCTACAAAGATTTAATATGAACTTCCTAAAAAAAGTTTTGACTGAAAGATTGTACATTTCTTCTTATATGAATTGCAGTTATCACACATATAATGAAAGAATATATCTCATTTCTGAACACATTTGACTGGACTCTTTTTCATCAAATGATAGTTGCTACAACAATAAAGTTTTTAAATGTATAAATCATTTACTTCAAACATAAAAGTCAATCAATCAACTGGTCAGTGCTGTAAGTTAAAAGGTATAAATATGGTTAAAGCAAACTTACTAACAGCACAGACTGAGCTTTTTGAGATTATTCCATTAATCTGCTTGTCTTGAATTATTCCATCACTTTGCTTGATTACTTTAATGCTCTGCTCATTTTGAGAAGCATTAGGAATACATTTCTCGGCTTACCATAAGCAAACTAATGAGAAACAAATCTCACACCCCAGCTGAGCAGCTGAATATTTGCAGTGCGTTCAGCTGACTGGTGTGTAAATATATGCATAGCAAATTAAATGACAGCACTCGTCTGCATTTGGGAGGATAATTCCTGACAAGGGGAGAAGGTAGGTGGTTTTCAAAGGGATTCATACATAGACCGTAAAATACCACTGATTTGTTATTTATAAATGAAGTGAAATAAAGTTTATGTATGAGATTCATGTCATCATTCTCCAGCAGTTTAGTGAGTCATCCTATATAAGAAAAAACAATTAACAGTTTGTGCTTTGAATAGACAGATTCCATTATCAGACATCTAATCTTAGAATTTTGGAATGTTTTGGAAACAAAAGTTGTGGTTTGCAAACATCTCATCATGTCTAAACTGGCCACAAAACTCCAGCAGTGTGTACTTTGGCGTGTGTGTCTCAGAATTGATCACTCCTCTGGGATTCAGTGCTATGCAGACAATATGTCCTACCAGGAGACATAAATCAAATTCACAATATCTAAGATCAAGCCCTGACCTGCAACCCCAGACGCTGCAAATCTGTGTGGTCAGTTATACCCTGAAGGCAGACTATCACAAGCTTTTTTCTATTAAAAATTAGGCATTCATAAAATTCTTCAACTTATATCATGCACATGCATTTACTGGACTTACAATAAAGACCCTAGTTGGATTCTAAGGTTGTCTGGACATTAAAGCATGCTTACCTGCCAGGCCACATCGAGTTTTCAACACACTCACAAACGTTATTGACAATAATGAATAAATAATGAAAAATAAAATGTAGATAATATTAATCAAAAGATATGGGTAACACATCACAATAAGGTCCAATGGTAACACTTTATTTTCGGGTCCTTTAATTAGTTGCTTATTAGCATGCATATTACTAGAATATTGGCTATTTATTAGTACTTATTATGCACATATTAATGCCTTATTCTGCATGACCTTATTCTATATTCTTAATCCTACCCAATACCTAAACTTAACAATTACTTTACTTACTATTAATAATCAGTAAATAAGGTGTTTATTAAGGGAAAAGTCATAGTTAATAGTTTATATGTGTTTCCTATGATGTTAGTGGTCCAATTTCTTAAGGTTGATGCATTAATTGACAATGAGTTACTATTTTTTTTTTTTTTTTTTTTTTACAGTATTCATCTTTTTTTAACTATACAACTGTTTATTGTTAGGTCATGTTATCTCAGGTTCAATAAATAATAATATCAGATACACCTTTTAATTTTAATAAATGTTGAAATTAACATAAATTAAGATTAATAAATGCTTTAGAAGCATGTTTTAATTAACTAATCCAGTGAATTAATATAAACAAGTGTTTACTAAGTGTAACTGATATATATATTCACATAAAGTTAAATTATCTGCATTTTTTTTTTATTGGATAAGATAAGACAGCCTGTTATTCCAAGAGACATGGCATTAATAATTATAATTCAATAATAATCCAAATAAACTGCTACAAGTGTCAATCGTTTTTTTTTTTTTTTTTTTTTTTTTTAATATTGCATTAGAAAAGCCATATAAAGTTTCATTACTTGTGTTCCAGATAGCAAGATAGATAACAATGACTGTGCATCACTCATAAATGTGCTGTGAACTTCAAAGTAGTACATCATGTTATAAAGACTAGACTGGATCATCTAGACATAGAATAGAGAGAGTCCAGGAGTACACTATGTTCAACAAACTTTATTACAAATTACAAAGACTTCAGTCTATAAAATGTATTATAATTAAAGAATAATGTGTATTTACTTGGCAACAGTATGCAGTTATATAAAGAACACATCTTGTCAGCAATCCAGATCATCTCTCTTCCAATTCAAACTTCAAAAGTTCATAGAGCAGCTGTGATAATATTTTGGAGCCACTGCAGCCTAAAACACAACAGGAAGAGTAAGCAGAACAGTCTGATCTCTTCACCTATTGTACACCTCATCCCATGCCTCATCCTTTTAACCCATCTGAGAATTGTGTTGTAAAATAAACTTTACACACACAACGCAAAGAACGATTCTCACTTTGTTGTATTCTCGCATAGATCATGTTCTCATGAGCCAAGAAAATTGTTTTGGTTTTAGATTATGCTTTTAAATGGGTCACTTTGCCCTACAATAAAAATACTGTCAATACATACACAACCTTAGTTTGTTTCAAACGCTTCTGCTGTTTTTCATGTGCTATGTTTTTCTGTGGAACTATCAAACAAAAGAGAATCTTCACAGACTTTTCAAAACAATGACAGGGTACAGTGACCATGTGCTGTCAATCTCATTCAAGGGATTAATGTTCATGATGATCAATCAAGGTACAAAATCAACAAGTCAGGCTGAAATTCTGGCTCTAAATGAACACTGGTCAGTAAGCCCCACTTAAAATTGACAGTAAAATAAAATTACATGAATTGAGAGTTTCACGCTGAGCTTTATTAGATGTTATGAATGGATTGGAACATTTAAATATTCTTGATTCATTAATTGCACACCTGACCCTAGCTCATATATCATTCTGTTTCCATCTTGTGCTTAAAATAATTGACATTTTACAGACAGTGTGGCATTTTTTTAACTCCTAGAGGATGGAGTCTTCTCATATTATGGCTTTGAGGGCCAAGTCTAGCGTCACCTGTGCCATACACACAGGGACTTTTACTGTAAATTATATGGCAAATTCATTGTTTTTACTTCCAAAAAACATACATTTGACAGTATTTTGCAGTGAAATTACATATAGCATGATGTTAAACCATTTACAATTCTTAACATTATACAGTAAGGTAATTAGGATTTTAGAGTAACAGGATTTTAGTGTAAAATTTTTACAGTGTGTCCTTGTTACGAAAAGGGACTATATTATATATTATATAATATATATATATATATATATATATATATATATATATATATATATATATATTTTCAGATGATCACTGACACTGTGATTATAATGATTAATATGAATATCTTTCTCTTACATGTGATTGTGGATGCAGACACAGGTGGACAGATACAGCATACACCTCAGTAACGCTGGTAAGTAGAGTACACACAGAGACTTGGGGTAAACAAACACTGAAGAGGAGAACGTCTTGATTACATATGTAACCTTCTCAGGGAACTAAGGTTACATACATGACCGAGACATTCCCCTTCAAGGGAACTCGAGCTGCATCAAATGCTGTGGGAATGCCAATACCCACGTTGCCATAAGAGCAAGTTACCATCTGTGTGGAGTCAAAGCACACATCAAGACGAAAGTACCCATTCCCCTGGAGTGGAGCTTAGGTCAAGGTCATTGAACCTAATGAACGTGTGCGGTGAGGACCAGCCTGCCGCATCACAAACATCATGAAAGGAAACTCCTGATAATAAAGCAATAGAAGCGGCCATACTCCTTGTCGAATGGGCTTTTATAACCCAGGGAGAAGGCTGACCAGCAGTAAGCACATGAGATAGCCTCGACCACACACTTGCTCATTCTCTGCCTAGAGGGTAGCCCTTCCTAGGTGAACCAAAACAGAAAATTGATCTGTCTTTCTCCAAAGGGCAGCTCTGTGAACATAAGCATCCAAAGCCCTCACAGGGCAAAGCAGATTTAATTTCTCCTGGTCGGAACAGAGGAAGACAGAAGGCTTGCAGTACCATAGGGCTTGCAGCATTAGTAAGAACCTTAGGCACATAACCTGGTGTAGGGTGAAGGAAAGCTTTCACCATGCCAAGCACAAAATCTAAAAACAAGGGAGCCACCGAGAGAGTTTGAATGTCTCATTCTTTTGAGAGGCGAAATAGAAAAAAGAAAAATAGTCTTGAGGGTAAGAAACTTCTCTGATACCTCCTCAATCGGCTCAAAGGGAGCCATAGTAAGACCCTCCAACATGATGGCTCAAACCCTCGTGCGTACCACAGCCTCAGGGTTCCACAGAGGAAACAAGTAATCAGAGGTTGTCTCCCTATGGACACTCCACTCAAAGGGTTGTGGCAAGTAACTGAGGCCACCACATATGCCTTTATTGTGGAGGAGGATAACCCTGTGGGAAATCGCTCTTGTAAGAACTCCAGCACTTTACCTACTGGGCAGTTAACTGGGTCCCTATGGTGATCTCCACACCATGAAGTGAGCAATTCCAACTTCAAGGTACACGGTTTCCACGTGGAGGGAACTCTGAAGTGCAGAATGGTCTCCACTACCTCAGTTGAGAGACCTGAACTTATGAGCTGGGCCCCCTCAGAGGCCAAGCTCACAGTCTCCACAACTCCGGGCGGGGGTGAAGAATTGGCCCACATGCCTGAGAGAGAAGTTCTCTCCTAAGAGGAATCTCCTGAGGAGATCTGTCGAGGAGAGACATTATGTCTGAGAATCACACTCGGTCCAAAACGGGACTACTAGCAGAAGACGGGCCCTGCCCCGACAAACTCTTTCTAGAACTCACGGAAGCAGAGCAATCAGGGAAAATGCATACAGATGCAGCCTCGGCCAAGTCTGTACCATAGCGTCCAGACCAAGAGGTGCTGGGTTCGACAGGGAGAACCATAATTGATATTGAGTTGTCTTTTGAGATGCAAACAGATCCGTCAGGCAGTTAACGTGCCATGAGAGATGCTAGCCTTACCACAGATGCCGAGCTGAGCAACCACTCATGATTGTCCTCCCACCCTATGAGAGAGGCATAATTCTGGTGGGGATGTAGCAGTGTGTGGAGGCAGGAGGGTGCAGAGCCTGTGGTGGATCTGTAACAAGCATCAACGCCTTGAACTTGATGCGTGCAGCAAGGGGTAGCCAGTGCAGAGTGATAAAAAGGGGTGTGACGTGGGCTCTCTTAGGTAAGACGTGCAGCAGCGTTCTGGATCATTTGAAGAGGTTTTTCCTGATGTTGTGAAGTGCAAATTTTGCATGACAGAGCTATCTTTGAGATGTGGTCTCTGAAGGTCAGTTGGTCATCGAAGATAACTCCAAGATTTCTGGCCGAATTTAAGGGGGTAATCGTGGTTGTAACAAGCTGTATGTTGAAGTCGTGTTGTAGAGTTGGAGTGGGAGGGAAGACTAAAAGCTCAGTCTTTGCCAGGTTGAGCTGCAGGTGGTGTTCTTCCATCCACGTCGAGATATCCGCCAGACAGCTTGAGATCCGTGCAGCTACTGTGGAATCATCTGGTTGAAAGGACAGATAGAGTTGTGTGTCATCAGCACAGCAGTGATAGGAGAAAGCATGTGCCTGTATGATGGGACCCAGTGATGTACAACAAATGGAGAATAGGAGGGGACCAAGAACTGAAACCTGAGGAACCCTATTGATCAGTTAATGAGGTTTGGATACCCCCCCCCCCCCCAGGCAACTCTGAAAGACCTACCTGTGAGATAGGACTCAAACAATTAAAGTGCAGTACTTGAGATGCCAAGTGGCGAGAGGGTGGACAGAAGAATTTGATGGTTTACGGTGTCGAAGGCAGCATGTAGATCCAGTAGAATGAGAACAGATGATTTGGAACCAGCCTTTGCAATCCGCAGTGATTCTGTGACAGACAGTAGCGCAGTCTCGGTGGAATGGCCGCTCTTGAATCCAAATTGGTTGAAGTCCAGATGGTTGTTCTGTGTGAGGAAAGATGACACCTGGTTGAACACAACTCGTTCAAGTGTTTTCGATATGAATGGTAGGCGAGAGACAGGTCTGTAATTGTCTACAAGTGACGTGTTTAACGTGGGTTTTTTTTAGCAGTGGGGTTACCCGAGCCTGCTTGAATGTGGTAGGGAAAATGGAGAGACAAGTTAATAATGTGTGTAAGTGCTGGTAAAAGAGTGGGAGAGATGGCTTGTAGAAAGTGTGAGGGGATGGGGTCTAGAGGGCAGGTGGTGAGATGACTGGAGAGGATAAGTTTTGATACTTCCGCCTCCATGAGAAGAGAGAAGGAAGAGAGAAGATTAGTGGATGTGGAGGGCTGAGTTCCTGTGTGAGTGGAGCTGAAAACTGGCTGCTGATGGAAGATATCTTGTCAGTGAAGAAATTGGCAAATTGATCAGCAGTTAAAGATGTGGTGGGTGGTGGTGGAGGGGGACAAAGGAGTGCGTTGAATGTCTTGAAGAGTGACAGTGTGTTTGTAGCACTGTTGATCTTGTCGTGGAAGTATGAGGACATATCTGCATGGACTCCACCTGAAAAAGATGATAGCAGGTCTTGATGCGAACCTAGGTCAGATGGGTCTTTTGATTTGCGCCATTTCCTTTCTGCTGCCCTGAATTTGGTCCGGTCTTCATGAAGTGCATCGGATATCCAGGGGTTAGAAGAAGTGTGTGAGGGAAGGGATGATGACACAACATAGGAAAGATGAGAAGGGGAAAGAGAGTGCAGGTTTCTTCTTAAAGACCCCAAACCCCAACTTCCTTATATGTGCAAGAACAACATCTCGATGTTGAACAAGTACCTGCTCTGATTGAGCCAAGATCAACCAATAGTCGATATACAGTGGTGTGAAAAAGTGTTTGCCCCCTGCCTGATTTCCTATTTTTTGCATGTTTGTCACACTTAAATGTTTCAGATCATCAAACAAATTTAAAAATTAGTCAAAGATAACATAAGTAAACACAAAATGCATTTTTTTTTTAATGAAGGTTGTTATTATTAAGGGGAAACAAAATCCAAACCTACATGGCCCTGTGTGAAAAAAGTGATTGCCCCCTAAACCTAATAACTGGTTGGGCCACCCTTAGCAGCAACAACTGCAATCAAACGTTTGCCATAACTTAACTAAAACTAAACTAATGAGTCTTTTACAGTATTGTGGAGGAACTTTGGCCCACTCCTCTTTGTAGAATTAATGTAATTCAGAAATTCAGAGGTGGACTTGCTGGTGTGTTTTGGATGATTGTCCTGCTGCAGAACCCAAATTTGCTTCAGATTGAGGTCCTGAACAGATGGTTGGACATTCTCCTTCAGGTTTTTATGGTAGACAGCAGAATTTATGGTTCCATTTATCACAGCAAGTCTTCCAGGTCCTGAGGCAGCAAAACGGCCCCAGACCATCACACCAGGATAATGGCTCTCCCTGTGGTTCGCTGAAGTCTCAAAGCTTTAGAAATGGCTTTATAACCTTTGCCAGACTGATAGATCTCAATTACTTTCTCATTTGTTCCTTAATTTATTTGCATCTCGACATGATGTCTAGCTTTTTAAGATCTTTTGGTCTACTTCACTTTGTCAGGCAGGTCCTCTTGAAGTGATTTCTTGATTGAGAACAGGTGTGGCAGAAATCAGGCCTTGGTGTGGCTAGAGAAATTGAACTCAGGTGTGATAAACCACAGTTAAGTTATGTTTTAACAGGTGAGGCAAAGATTTCAAACAGGGCCTTATAGGTTTGGATTTTGTTTTCCCTTAATAATAACAACCTTCATTTAAAAACGGCATTTTGTGTTTACTTGTGTTATCTTTGACTAATTTTTAAATTTGTTTGATGATCTGAAACATTTAAGTGTGACAAATATGCCAAAAAAAAAAAAAAAATCAGTAAAGTGGCAAACACTTTTTCACACCACTGTAGTTTAGTACATGGATGCCCTGGAGTCTCTGCAGAGCCAGTGCTGCATCCACACACTTCGTGAAAGTGCAGAGTGACAAAGCTAGTTAAGTCACCTTTACTTATATAGCGCTTTTTACAATGCAAATTGTGGCAAAGCAGCTTTACAGTAATGATTGGAAAATATTTTTTTCCCGAATAAAACAGTGCCATTGTACAGCTTATTGTATATATTTGTATTGATTCATTCCACACTACTGAAAGATCAATAGTTATTAGTCTAGTTAATTTATGCATATCAGCACTTGCACTGGAGAAAACAGTGATGTAATCGTCCAGCTCAGCTCAGTTTGCATACAACGGCACCAATGTGCATACCAAAAACACTGCTGAATATCAAGCAAGTGTCCCCAACTAAGCAAGCCAAAGGCAACAGCAGTATGGACCCAAAACTCCATCAAAATGGAGAAAAAACCTTGGGTGAAACCAGGCTTAGTCGGGGGGCCAGTTCTCTTCTGGCCAACAGTGAACACTTGCTTGATTGATTTAGGCAGAGTTACAGGTCATAAGTCCGATTTGGGATCGCAACAGTCAAAAAATTGAATCCAGGTCCAAATAGTTTAAGATCTTTTTCATCACGCTGGTATGGAACGGTTTGCTGGTGATCTGTGCCACTGGCTGATGTGTTGGTATGGTCCTCACAAGGGATGAGCTAGTTGACACAGTCTCGGCCGACACCCCAGGGCCACGCTGCTGCCGCGCACAGGCGCGGATTCCCCATCCGACCCGGACACGGTCCAGTTCCAGCCAAAACATTAACTGGTAAACCTCAGGATAAGCAGAGAGACTAAAATTAGCGTAGACGCCATTCTTCTTCTGATGTAACAAGTACATCCGGTGTTATAGGAAATGTTCCCGATTCCAGCTGACCTGATCTATGCAGCCTAACAATCCTATGTGTGTGTGTTTTCGGGCAGGCTTTATAGTTCCTGGTAAATGACGTCACCTGCCTATGACAGTCCGTCATGCCATTGGACTTATTCCATACATGCTTCACAACACATTCACACAGAGGCGTTCTCACAGCGTTTGACACAGCTTTCTCTTGATAGGGACCTGGAAAAGACACTGGAGTGGAGAACAAGAGAACACGCTGGAGTAGACACAGGAGGTAATTACAAGGAGTTCGCTTGAGAATATTCACTGGAAAACAACTGGAATAGCATTCAGGAGTCCACTTCGTATGAACAAGACTGGACTCTGAAGTGAGGTGAGGTGTATGCTTATGAAGATAAGGTACAGGTGTGCGTGATTAGTATTCAGGGGATGATGTACAATGTGATTGATTGGTGAGAGAGCCTAGCAGATTTGTGACAGCTCTATGGGCATCATATCTGTATTTATTTGTATTACTAACTGTATATTTGTACTTTTTATTATAAAATAACCACATAAAGATTTTGAATGACCTGAAGGTGAGAAAATAATGGCCAATAAAAATTATGATATTGATAATATGAAATATCACTGACAAACCAATTTTAATTTTGCCTATAGGTATAAAAAATATTTAGATATTATTTAGACAATATTTTAGCAGACCCACCCACAAAGTAAATCCTGCCTTCACTGTGGTATTCAGAAAAATATTTGCACACACTACATTACATATTACAGATAGTATCATTTGCATCTTTTTAGGAGAGAAACATGAGACCTCAGAGCCTGAAGCTGTTTGAAAGCAGTAGGAGAATTAGATTGGGGCTGCACAGAGCTGGAACAGGAAACTGCTGGATCAGCTGAAACGAACGCCATCAAGCAGGTCATGCCATCCTCGCTTTGCCAATGCACGCGTGTATATGCATACATTCACATACAAATAACAGCTGAAACACAAGATTACTGAATGCAGTAAATGCTAGTCTGCTGCTTCATGTTCTAAGAAAGTGAAGCAGATCTCAACAAAGTCACTTCTTACATTATCTGAACAAATGATTCAAAGTACTATTTCATTTCCTACTCAGCAGTTCCCTGACATTGTGCATCCCCAGCCCAGCATCTGCAGCAGTGAATGTTCAACTTCACATGTCATCACTATCAAATGGGCCCAATTGGCAATGCATGACAGGGGCCATTGTAATCGAGTACCACTCTCTCGCTTGTGTTGTGGAAAAGCAGCTTAGATCTAGCGAGGTTGCTCACCACCGATTGTGTGGATACTGGCACAGGCTGTTCAAAGCATATACATTTAAAGCCAGCACAAACTTCAGATAACACAAAATGACTATAAAGTGTATTGAAGGATTAGTGAACGTTCAGTCAGGAGCTGATGCCGGATATTTACATATGCCTACCAACTGACAACCAAGTAATCTTTGCCTCTATAAAATAAATGTGTCTTTTTATGAAATACACTTTAATAATTTGCAAAGTGGACACCTTTTGTGAACAGTCCAATTTGATGACCTATTTTGTTTGGAAAAAATGCAAAATAAAATAAATAAAAGGTTGACGATTGAAAAGGTACATTGTGCTTTTCGGAAGGAGGGGCTTTATAGAGGAACTAAACAGAGCGTTACTGACAGACTGGGAAGAGGGGTGCTGCAACAATGTAAAAAATGTGAAAAATAATGTTTTTTTTTGTTTTTTTTTTGTTTTTTTGTTTTTTTTGTTTTTGTTTTAAATCAAGCATGGAACGTATAGACCCAAAAACAAAAGCATGAATTTGGGAGAAGGCATAATAACCCTATAAAGTAAATTTTCTCAAAGTAAATAACTGCTAAAATAACAAACTGATATATATATATGTTATTGATTATATATATATATATATATATATATATATATATATATATATATATATATATATATATATATATAAACTTTAAAATGTATGTTGCTATAGTTGTGTTTTCATTTTTTTTCATTTTTATATAAAAGAAGGAATATTGTCTTATTGATTGATTTTAGTAATGATGTACAATTAATCAAGAACTTTACACCACTGAAGATCAGTGTAATAATAATCAACAGCATAATATATCATAAGCTGTGGCACACAATTTTTATCTTCAAGGTAAGTGCATATAAGAATAAAGCTTGAAAGCATAGTTTGCCATTTTACAGAGTGTGTTCATCTCATGGATATATCCTTGAAAACAGCTCCACTGAAATATTTATAATATCTAAATACACTACCAATGATCTTGATTCATGAATGCTTTTTACTGCCTTGCATGAAGATAAAAACGAGACAAAGTATGGGACAGTCATGGATTAAAAAAATAATGATAATAAATCCTACATATAAATCAGTATGAGAAATCTGTATGACTCTTACTTTCCTCTGAGGATGGAAAGACGTATTTCTAAACTAATGGATGAGTCTCCTCTAAAGGGCTTGTGGTGATCCCTAATAAATCACTATTGCAGCAGGAGATGGATAAGCTACGAGAGGCCGTGCTGTTTAGCGATAGTGTTCTGGGAATTGTTTAGACTAGGATATCTGTGCTTGTAACCATGATGCTTAGGTAGTGACAAATAGTCCATGCTTCTCCTCACTTCCTTTAGCCAGTAGTTCTCAAACTGCTTTACGTTTACTGGCAGTAAAACGTGAAGTACCCTCAGGTGGTATGCATCATGACCCGGAAAATGATGTTGTTAAAACAATTAAAATACATATTAAACACTTTGCAAGTAAATTTTAATTCTAATTTCGGTATATAGTTCTAATATTCTCGTGAGTATGTATAGTGTCTGAAAAATTGTGACAAAATGTGTATGTTGGTGTACAGTCCAATAAGTGTGTCCCCTCGATTCCTATATAATATCGATCTTTAAAAAAAACAAACAAAAAAAACAAGTGGTACTTTGAAAGTAAAAAAACATGTCAACATTAGTGGTGATACGTGGGTCTTCTGATTTGATTGAAAGTGGTACTTGGCCTGAAAAGTTTGAGAACCACCAATTTGAGGCAAGGGTGAAAAAATGAAATGTAAATTCCTTACATGCAGTACTGTATTTTCAGTATTACACACTGACCCATAAGATCTCACTCCAATTATTGGAGTTTTATTACACTTCTATATCTCTTCTAGTGATTAAATGCTTTCAGGCTCTAATTAAGTTCAGTCTTTTTGATTCTGTGTCATTGATCATATAAGCGAGTAAAGTGGGTATAAATAAGTAAGTATAAATAGCTCATCTGGCAAAAACATTTTTACTGACAGGGCATTATGTATTTGCACTTTGCTCTATTCACCAGATTATGAAAAGAGAAAATCTAATTCAGGTTGCCCCAGGACAGAAAATCTCAATCCTGGAGGACCCAAAAAATGCATATTTTGACAGTACTTCTTATCTAAAACAGCCAGTCCAGGTCTTGGATCCTCTATTAATGAGCCAAATATATAAATCAGCTGTGTTAAATATGAGAAATATCCAAAATATGCAATGTTGGGGTACTCCAGGAACATATTGAGAACTGCTGCCCTAGGAAGACCGCAGGGTAAGATTTAATTACTGTTAGAGGCATAGCCATTGGGAGCACAGTCATTTGGGCAGCCTCAAAGTCAAATATCTGATGTAATAAACTTTTGGTTTATTTGAACTTTTGGTTTAGTCATGGATAGAGCTTTATGTTACAACTTTCCATCAAATTCCAAACCATATAACAAGGACTGGTATTGTTTTCTACTGTAATCATTGTTCAGTGAACCCTAAATGGGACTATGAAAATCCCACTGCCGTATAAAATCTTTTACTGAGTAAAGCTTTCAAGCTATTTTGTCTGTAGAAGTGCCTGTCATCACAGTCACTGTGTCCAAGTTTCTGACCTTTCCCTCCTGATTTCCTTTATTCCACTATTATTATGTCCAGTTCCCAATTTCATCTCACAAACATGGCATTTTAACTTACAGCTTCAAAAGACAAGGACCCAATCAAGTGTCTAATGATAAATAAGGTCTGGTGTAAGATGGTTCAGCTTCTAAAAGCAACAAAAAGATCTCTGATACTGAACAATACTTAACAATTCACACACACACACATACAAAGATTCACAAAAACATTTTTGAAATAAAGGCTTGAAGTCAATATACTGTTCTAAACCACTATAGTAAAACAAGGATTTGTGTAATTAGAATTTGATTCTAAACTTTACTGAGAATCATCCCTTATACAGTAGGTGTCTGTATACACAAAACTTTGTAATTTTCTTCTGTACATTTCATTCTGTTCACTATAGTTGTGTTCCCTAAAAAGCAAATATCTGAGCCTTAGTGTAATGATCATCAGCTGAAACAGTTGAAGCAAATGTGCCGTATTGTGTCGAGGCTTCGAAACTATACCGACACCTGTCTCCATGGTGACACCTTGTGCTCAATTGCACGTTATCGGAAACAACTTGTGTTTTTGTTAATGTGGTGAGTTTTAACATCCTCACTATATAACTATAATATGTAATAATAACTAGGTTATTTTGGTCATGAAAAATTAAAATTAATAAAACAAATCAATCCACAATGGTCTCATTTTTGTTCTGTTTTTTTTTTTTTTTTTAAATAAATTTTTATTCAAAAAAATTAATTGCTTTCTCCTTTCACAAAAACCCACGAGGTGAAGGTGCATTAACTCCTCTTTAAAGTTTGTGGGAGTTGAGACAGATGTGCAATTGTGTCGATCAAACGCAGACTCAGCAAGCATGCCACCTGTCGAAATACGCAGAAGCTTCGTTTAGCCATAGTCACGTAACATGAGTTCGGGGCACTGTTTTGAGAAATCTACGCTTCGGGATCTCGACACTGTGTCGAAATGTTAGTTTCACGTCAGCCATCCCTAGATTCTGCCTGTTTTCCTGGTTTCTGATCGTTCCCTCATTGGATTTATTGCCTTGGATTACTGGACTGTTGATTGCTTGCTGTCTCCCTCGATCTACTTTGCCTGTTTAACGTCTATGATTCTGCCAACCCTCTGACATTCCTGTTTGCTGTTGATTTGACCATTGCTTGTTTGACCACGTTGCTTAATAAAACCTGCATTTGGATCTCATCTACTGACTCATCATTACACTTAGCAGCCCAAAAAGATAAAATTGCGAACACAAAAAGGTTCCATATCAACATTTGTTTGGGAAAGAAAGAAATATTTAATAAGTAGACTTCTAAAGTATGGACAGTTCAAGATTTATGCCAAGGGGATCTAGTTTTATGTTGGCATTACATATTCATATGGCCTTATGCCAGTTTGTTTTTTTAATACAGAGAGGCAACTGGGGGCAATAAGGCAATGTGATGCTCTTTCAAAATCAACCATTTAATAAGTGAAAGGAAAGTATAAATGCTTGATGTAACCTGACATATAGCAGAACCTGACCTCAAAATATATTATATATTCTTTTCTCCCTTGTCAACTTAACGAATTTCTTCATCCAATCAACTCCCAGTGGATAAAATGCCGAAAGATCCCCAAATCTAACCTGTATATGTTCTGTTCAATTAAAATTCTATTAAAAATACCAGTATAACTGACATTCAATCATTCGCCAAACCTCTACTTCCAAAATATCTACAGCTTTATGTGTCCTATAGGCTATTACATAAAAAAACAGACTGAGACAGTACAGAGTAAAACCACTACTATGCTTTTGCTGACCTTGCCTGGCCCAATTCTACGCAACACAGGACTTTCACTGCAGAGCCTTAAACACCATTGCATCCCAGAAAATGGAATATGATTCAATTATACAGCATAACAAAATAGGACTAATAAAGCCCCCTCTCAAGAACTGACAGGAATGGTAGGGGAAGAGAAAGGAGAATGAGTAGATTGAGGCTTTTGGTTATTATGGCCTCTAATAGATGAGCTTTTACAAAGCCTATAAAAGGATTATTAGCTTGATTAGATGAAGAGCTTGATTAGGCTCTATTGTACTTGATGCGTAATAACAAGGATTGCTGTCATCTCAATTCACCAGATACCATTTAGCATTGGCTTAGTGGTTATGATTTACAGATTATTCTGATATTTCGTCTATAATGTTTAATGTTTAACAGATTATTTAGTATATTGGCAACTGCAAACATCTGTACTGCTGTTATCTTGCTCAATGTGTGCATGTTTTAACATCATCATGGAAAAAAATCTGACTCTTTTCTTGCATTGTCAGGTTTATATATATATATATATATAGTAATAATAGCTGATTTTTGATAGTCTAGCATTGTTTTTGTTTTTTGTTTTTGTTTGTTAGTTTTGTTTACTGTTTGGGGACAGTACCATTTATTTAAAAGGTTTTTAAAATAAATGAATTATGCTCATAATGGCTGCATTTATTTGATAAAAAAATGCAGTAAACAGTCATATTATGAAACATTATTACAATTTAAAACAGCATTTTACTATTTTAATTTATTTTACCATGCAATTTATTCTTGTCATGGTAAAGCGGAATTTTAAGCAGCCATTTCTCCAGTCTTCAGTCTCACATGATACTTCAAGCTGTTAAAAACTATTGTGATGCTTAGTATTTTTTACAAAACTGTGATGATATTTTTTTTTTTTTTTTTTTTTTGGATACTGGACAGAAAGCTGAAATTAGCAGAATTTATTTGAAATATATTTTAAAGGTATTTACTGTCACTTTTGATCAATTTAAATATGTGCTGAATAAAAGTATTATTTCTTAAAAAACAAACAAAAAAAAACTTTTGCGGTAGTGTAAACACTCATTTCAATTTGACAATCATCGGTGAAGGTTACTTTTTGCTCTTTGTAGATATGCTGTGCATTGCTGCGCTACAATGCATAATTTTAGTACTTGTATTTAACTAATGACAGAATAAAACCTGAAAATTAACTAATTCAACAGTTATTTTTAACCAACATCACGGTGCTCACGTAAACTACAATTAATTTAAAATACCTCATTATTAACACAAATCGCAAAGCATATCTTGTTACATGTGCCATCAGGCTTGACCATTACTCAGCATGAACCTTAATTATCAAAATAATCATCGCCTGCTTGACTCACCGCATAGAATAAATATAATCATCTATATCCCTGTGAACAAAAATTGAATGTGTCTGTCAGTTGTAGCCAATAGAACAAATAGATGGTTGGGATAATTGTACATTTATCAAATCCAAATCACTGCCGACAATTTACCAGTAGAAACAGTTAATGAAGTGCAAGTTGTTCCTGACCTCCTTTTAAACCTCACACCATTCATCAAACACTAAATTATGCCATTATTACAAAAGCTGGATTCTGGAAATGTCAGCAGTGCATCCGTTCATGTCTCAGGTGGAAACATGATTCATATTCCATTAAGCCTATACATAAAAGAGTTCCTATCCTGCCTGAAATAAATGGTCTTGACCTTCATAAAAATGAGATTTTAAATGCAAATTAGCTGAAGAGGGTGCGAAAGAAGAGCTCATCAATAGCTTTGGCATGAATACCGAAGATAAATGCGGCTGTTTCATAATCAATAGCTCCCTGCAGTTGTAGGATGCAAATTCATATGTAAATATATGTAGAAGTCATCCAGCACGACCCACAGAGATTGTAAATGTGAAAAGTAAGTTAATGGCAAAGTGTTTGAATGCATTTCATAAAGCTTTTACAGTTTAGTCTTGGAAGTGACTTTGTAGGCCACTGAGAGTTGTTCGCTTTAGTCTAACGAGAAACGATTGTACATGTGGCCTTATCATGCTCCATGCACATTGCTGCTGCGTGCCAATTGCTCCTCTATTGGTCCTTGGTTGATAGAACCAGAACCTCCTCCAGGTTCCAGGATCCATCACTACTTTGGACTGACAATACCATAAGCTCAGCACGACGTTAGAGCGGCTTATTTTCCATGGGGTGATAACTGAAGGGGGAAACAGTCTGGTCCATCATTAGACGCAGTCTGCAATGAGAATGTTGTCCATCCTGCAGTGAAATCAAACCAAAAGTATAGGTCTATGTCCAGCCACCACCTACTCTGCTTTTGACTCTTTGAGCAAAAGCTGAATCAGTCTGGATCAATGAAGATAATATTTGGGAAAGGCAATTTGCTATTATTTCCATGACTTGGTTGGTAAAAAAAAAAAAAAAAAACCATGGAATTACACAATTTGAATCTGCCATCCTTGCTCATGCTTTTTAGAGCCAATCACCTGATCTGTAACTGTCATGTGACATATCAATGTAATTTTGATTCCTCAACTGATGACAGAGCGAGAGAGAGAGAGAGAGAGAGAGAGAGAGAGAGAGAGAGAGAGAGAGAGAGAGAGAGACTTTAACTGTATGGACCAAAAAAATAATAATAATAATAAAAATTGACACTTAAAAAAAAAGTATCTTCTTGTTGTTCAACAGAAGAAAGTAAGCCAAGAAGAAAGCTTCAAATTCACCTCACTTGTACCATGCAGTTTAAAAAAGAAAAAAAAAAAACCTGTGCAACTTTAAACAATTTCCTATTTGGTAAAGTCATCCAATGTCAACTTTCAAGTGATAGACAGAGACTTTTGGAAATGCTTTATGTAATTTGACGGCCTACTGCTGACAATGAATTGTTCAGAACGCTTAAAGTATATGCTATTGTTTACTCGCCATTGTTTTGCACTTTGAAAAATACATGACAAGGATTCACATTCTTCATGCAATTTGGTCATGGTGACTGAAATACCAGTAGGAATTTAAAGTTTTGTATCTCTGTATGCTGAATAAAGCTTACACGGATACCTTTTTTACACATTGTCTTTAGAGTAATACAAAATCTCTAAATCACTCAAATGACAAACTATAAAAAGGCATTAAACTAAAGGAAACTAACTCATTCGGAGTGTAATGTTTTCTTTTCTTTCTTAGGTAAATGCATTTATTTATATAATTCATTATTTAATTTGGGAATGCACAATTGGGAGCACAGTGACATAAGATAAAGGGATAAATTATGCATTTAGAGCAAGACACCATTTAAGCATAATGGGAAATGCAGTGGTAAATATCGCTTTAAAGGTTTTTATTATAACAGGAAATATCTAATATAAGCCCTTGAAAAGAAAAGTAATAACTATTTTTCCAATTTCCATGAAAATTCAGCAGATTAGCTGTCATTTCAAGGGAACATTTCAGTTCATGATCAGTCTCCTGTGTAAAATTAGTCACTGAAGTTAGATTAAATAATTGCAAATGTGATATGAAACAGTGGCTTTATTTGAAAGCACAAAATGTGTGCTTTTTTCTAATTGTCATATTCATTTGATCGTCTTTCTTGCATTCATACTTCACTGACTGCGAAATGACATTTTAGGATGCCAATTCTAATCTTTTGAAGAGCTTATATAAAGACTCCTGCATTTACACACAACATAAAATTTACCCACTGCTTAAAAATGTAAATGCAGTATATTAAATGTATATATTTAATTATGTAGATTTTTTTAATTCATATAGTTGTAAGCATGCAGTTCATATTAAATATTGACATACGTACCCAGCTGTACAAGACCTGTAAGTGGCATCATACCAAATTTAAAGTCAAGCTCGTAACTCAAGCATTGCCTCATGCAAGTCGTCTGGCACCATCCTCAGATCGACTCACTCATGCTGTCAGCTTCACAATGCAGTCCAAACATTTAGAGTGCTGAGGAAACACAGTTATACTTCACATGATGAATGCTGGCAAACCACAACAGGACAAAACAGCTGCTAAAAATATTTCTAGTCTGAAATGTTGCTTGTCAATAGAGTCACCAGCAAAACAGCACCTAACAGTTTTGTTGTTGTTGTTGTTGTTGTTGTTGTTTTGTTTTGTTTTTGGTTAGTGAAATGAAAACATTTTGTCCTATTTACCGTCAAGCACTGTGCAATAAAACTTTTTTGTCAAGTTTTGATTAATGTGATGAACCACTCTGAATCATTCAGAGAGCATCGCACAACTACTGGCCCGCTTTTCAACAGAAAATAATGTGATTGAATCTAATGACTACATTACGGTGCATAACAATGCACAGAGCTAAAAATGAATTATGGCCTAAAACATCGGCCCATTTAATCAGCTTATTCAAATACACAGAAGTACCGTAATGTATGCAAAGTTTCTCTTATTTCAGAAGAAATAAACAAACATATTCCAAGAACAGAAATCATAAGTGAATATCCAGTTGGTATGAGTGAGCTTTAAAGGAATAGCCAGCCCCAACGTGAACCAATGTTTCTTTGACTCCTACTGACTTTTATTATATTCATATATGGACAAAACAGTTGAAATATTTTTCAAAATATCTTCCGGTGTGTTTCACATGAGAAAGAAATTCAGTCACACTTTAGTTTGGGGAATACTTATTCACTATTACCTATGACTTTTGCCTCAACGAATTTCTAGTTTACTGCTTATTAATCGTTGTTAAGTTTATGTATTGATTAGGATTAAAGAACGTAGAATATGGTCATTCAGAATAAGGCAATTATACATGCTTTATAAGTATTAAGAAACAGCTAATATGCTAGGAATATGCAAGCGAAACTAGTTAATAGTGAGAATTGGTCCCCAAACTAAAGTGCTATCAGAAATTCATACAAATT
Source organism: Opsariichthys bidens (assembly GCA_037194245.1). Classification (NCBI taxonomy): domain Eukaryota; kingdom Metazoa; phylum Chordata; class Actinopteri; order Cypriniformes; family Xenocyprididae; genus Opsariichthys; species Opsariichthys bidens. The sequence goes on along the minus strand of CM074283.1, from coordinate 5,937,231 downwards.
TGGAACTATGCAAATGATGGCAGAATTTTCATTTTTGGATGAAATATCCCTTTAATACAGTGGGGTTTAGGTGATTGCAATGGAAACACTTAAAGAACCGCAAAACATCATTAGCGTTTCTTTTTGACCTGAAGGCAATGAAAAACGCACCAAGCCTCCAGCTTTTCTGCCTAAGCAAGAAGAAACTCTTGAAATCAATAGTTTTTGAAGCTGTGAATGAAGAAGTTTGCAGGGCATTGAGAGATGCTCACTTGCAATAATTATTTAGTTCTTGGGGAAAAGGTGAATGGCATTTAAGAGGCCTCCCGCTCGTTCTGAAATCTCACCCCACTCTAGATTCTGTCCAAGCAATTAAACCAGTCACTCCAACCAACAGGGTAGCCATTGACAACCCGTAATTATTTGAGCTGACTACACTTTGAAGAGACTCGTGTTACCATCGACTGCCCGTTTTGGCGGTCACATGACAGCAACGAAGATGGACTCAAAACTGATTAATGGGTCAAGTAAAGAATGTGAGAGTCGCTGCTCAGTCAGATTGCCCTTTGAAGTACAAATTTTCTCATCATCATCTCCATCATGGCAGGATGACCCTTACTCATTGCCTCTAACCGTCTATTTTTAACCTCAGTCCAGCTCATAAAATGGTAAAATGGCTTTCCAGGGTGTCTTCACTTCACTTGAAACATGTCAGACAGCTCCAGGAGTCTTTATGGAAGTGGCAACCTCTTCATTTCATATCAGTGTGCTCATTATGAATTTAAGACAAAGGGAAAGTTCACTCAAAAATGAAAATTCTGTCATCATTTACTTACCGTCATGTTGTTGAAAACCTGAATGGCTGACTTTTTTTCCCTAATGTTTTTTTTTTTTTCCATAAATAAAGTCAATGGGTTCAATGTCAAAACGTCAATTGTGTGTTCAATGTCAAATCAGTTTGTGCTGCAGACTGCCATGAATGCGCTCTGGACTGTTTGATGAGGAACAGGACTGTAAAATAAAGTGCTACCGGCTTTGGATTACAGGTAATAATGCTGTAAATAATATACAGTTTCTTGCGTAGACTGATCGTTTTGCTTCTTAAGACCTCAATGTATCACCAGGAGTATTAATTTTGATTTGTCTGCATGTTTTTTTGAATATAAAACTGACGGCACACATTGACCTCCATTAAATGACTCAGCGAGGACCACGGTTTCAGCTGAAAATCTCCTTTACTGTTCTATTGAGGAAAACTATCCCTTTAAACCATTTTATTTTATGTGATTCACATTCATAAATTTCATTAAGAAGTTAAAATGTTTAAATTTATGAATACAGATCACATAAATGGTCCATTCCTTTGTTCCATTAAGATTAATACAAAAAGTGTTAATGCAGAATTCATCTGTTTTTAAACAATTTCAATTTCAGCTGTAATGCAGCTCTGCAGAAGATTAGTGTCATTATTCAGCTCAACCTAAATTATGAATGGACAGACATCACTTACTTGCTTCATCCTGCATCAGTGATCTTTACAGGAGACCGGTCATGTTTGACATTCTGCCATCTATACTGTGTGATCGGATGGTCAATACTTCATGGACGTGTCAGTGGGTAGTACTGACATGTATGCAAGTGCTTGAACTTGCCCTGAGGCAAGAAGCTGGACCAGGCAAAGCACTGTAAACAAGAGCAACCCAGAGAAGCAAGAAAGCAAGTGCTGAACAATCCAAAGACCAGCACTCACCAAGTCTGTTTTATTTACTCATGTATGTTTTGAGGACATTGTGTGCATTGGTACAGATACACATTCTGTTGCTGCAAGATATAGGGAAGCCAAGCTTCCCTAAAAAAAAGTGAAATGTTTATTAATGGTTAAGGAAAGGAAAGGAAAGGAAAGGAAAGGAAAGGAAAGGAAAGGAAAGGAAAGGAAAGGAAAGGAAAGGAAAGGAAAGGAAAGGAAAGGAAAGGAAAGGAAATGGTCAAATTAAAAAAAAGAAAAAATATTACACTGAGCAACTCATGTTAATTCAAATGAAAAAGAAATCAGCAAAGATTGGATAATTCTATTCTCTTATAATTTATGTTTAATTTTCTTTTCATTTAACATTGACAAAGAGCATTACTGCAATGCTCCTGCTAATCTATACAGTGTGTGCAGTTGCACACGACCAAAATAATAATTGATATTGAAATGAAAAATAAATAATTAAAAAGACCCAGCAGGCTAATTCAGGTTAACCATGGCTTGGCTAGCTCCTGTGAGATTGTGAATATTTAATTTTTTTCATTAGTATAACTCTTAAAGCATTTCTTTATTTGCCATCATTTCTCTTTCCCCTTTAATTATAAACCTTTAATGTGTAAAGCATTGAAAGATGGGTTCTGCAAAGCCTCCTGCCAACAGGATCTGCATTTTATGAAGTGTTTTTGCCTATGTAAGTATAAGTTTCATGAATGTATATAGAGGCTATACATATTTAATTATAACATATTATAATTATAACATATCAACATATAACATATATTATAACATTATCTTTGTTGTATACATGAATCTCTGCCTCATTGCTGGTGTAGCCAGGTTTAATAATGAGAAACCCTATTTAGCTGTCTAGCCCAGTCATGAAAGGGTTAACTTTAATCTTGTGTCTTTGATGGACTTGTAAGTGAGCCAATGGGTGAATTCTATGAGGCACTGAGCTGACCAATCAGCTCCCAGCTAGGCTCCGTTACAGTTATGCCTCTAGTTTTGCGTCACTGCACGTTCTTTTGGCGCTTGCACTTGAGCATGGGAGGCTGCATTATCTGCTTGAGTGTAAACAAAAGCTGTGCCTGAATCCATTGTTGTCACGGAGCTAAAGGCAACGAATCCCATTAAAATGGTCAGGTTTTGGTAAAGGGTTGGAAACATCGTGCAGAGATCCTTTCCACGGAGTGATACAGATCCAGACGTTCTCCCAGAAGTTCAAAGATTCCCAGTCCAGGTGGCTGGGTGGCGAGCCAACCGTGTTTGTGACTCTGACTTTAGGCGGATTGCCAGGATCATCATCTTCATCTTTATGGTGGTAGGACAAACACTATCACAAGAAAAAAAGGGCCCCAACGGTGAAACTGAACTTTTGTCGACCAAAGCAGGTCGAACCGAGAACGAACTGAGCTCAAAGGCACTGAAAAAGAGAGGGTTTTTTTTTTGTTTACGCGCGCACTTTATTATTTTGGTTGTTGTTTTTTATAAATGTATTTTTCCTGTATGTATGTTCCACCCTGTGACTTTAATACAGGTTGTCTAAACTGTCATTCTGGTGTGGTATTTCTTTATTGATATTCAATTCTCAGGCTCTTAACAATTTAGCGTCTTCTGATTCTGGTCCAAATCGTATCTATGATAACCTCTACGATTACTTTAGACTATTAAACCTATGTACATTATTACTACCTCGTAATAAGGGTTACATTATTGGCGAGCCAGCCAGGAGCCAGAGACATTGAATGTCAATATTGAAAGAATATGCAAAATGGATTTTATACAGAAGTCAGGTGTTAAAATTCCGAATGCAGTGATAATTAGTGGGGTGACACAGGTAGCAGACCAGGATGAGCAAGTCGTTGACTTCCTTAGGAAGTACGGGTCCATCGAAGGAGCCCTTCTCGTTGATGATCCTAAATCAGAATTTTACCAAAACCTGATCATTGAGTTTTCGAGCGGTTCAGCTTTGGTGAACTTAGAGCCACTTTTGCCATACACACACACAGTGCAGGGTGATCCATGTGCTAAATATGTTGTAAAAGCATTAAGCAGTGTGTACACTACGCAGATTGGCAGCAGTGCTACAAAAACTTATCTAGCTGAGTTAAAGGGCTTAGCCAAGCTAAGTGGCAAAGACTATGGGGAGGTGTTGAAAGAGATGATGTCTCAGATTGGTGAAGATATTGAAGCTATGAAACCTGATGGTATAGAAGTCTCCCCTTCACATGTTGAGACCCCGGCTGTGACGCTTAAACCCCCTACCCCTGAAGATCAACAGCCCCTAGTCTCACTCTCGAATGCCCCACGGGAAGGAAATTACCTGAATGCCACTGATTCAGTCTTGTTCACAAATGAAGGGAAAGCTCCGTCCCTTTCAGTGAGTGACTTAAACCCAGCCGAGATACAGAAGGTGGTGGTTGAGCATATTGTAAGGAGTGAAGGTGTTAGCCCACACTTGCAATCTCCAATGAGGCTTCGTTCCTTTTCTGGAAAGATTCCCAGACCCAGTAACGAAGCTGATTACGACACTTGGCGCTCACACATCGAACTGCTTTTAAATGATCCCAGCATGTCCCATCTTCAGATTTCAAGAAGAATTCTTGAATGTCTACTTTCACCTGCAGCCGATGTGGTCAAAGGGCTACGGCCTGGATCACCCCCCATCGCTTACCTGCAGCTCTTGGACTCTGCCTTTGGTACTGTTGAGGATGGGGAAGAACTTTTTGCCCAGTTTATGAACACTCTTCAAGACCCGGGTGAGAAACCCTCCACTTATCTTCATCGATTGCAATTAGCATTGAACCTAGCTGTGAGAAGGGGTGGGGCTGCACCGGCCGATGTGGATAAACACCTACTCAAACAGTTCTGTAGAGGATGCTGGGACAATTCTTTGCTTTCTTGCCTGCAACTTGAGCAGAAGAAAAGCAACCCCCCTTCATTCGCTGACCTCTTGCTGTTACTAAGAACAGAAGAAGACAGACAGTTATCAAAAGCTAGTCGCATGAAAAAACACATGGGCACCACCAGGCAACGTGGCCAGCTTCAGCTCCAAAGTGCGTGGGCCTGTGCAGAGTCAAGAGAGAAGTCAGAGGTCAGTCTCAGTGTTATTGAGGATCTCGGGAGGCAAGTAGCCAGTTTACAAAGCCAATTAACCTATTTGATGGCACAGAAAAAGACAAAAGGGGCTGATAACAGGGGAGCAGCAGGGAAAAGTCCAGGCAAAGTACAAAACCTCGACCGTGCTAACACAGACATGTTAAAACAGGCCAAGAAAAAACAGACTTACAGACCTAGGCCTTGGTACTGCTTTAACTGTGGGGAGGATGGGCACATTGCCCCAGTTTGCACAGACAGGGCAAACTCTGCTTTAGTGGCTGAAAAGAGAAAACAGTTAGAGGAGAAGCAACACATGTGGGACGCACAAAACAGTCTCAACTTACCTTTAAACGACTAGCAGTTCCTGTTGGGGGACAAACAGGGACTGAAGAGAGTCAACAACGTCCCTCAGACGCAAACGGTAAAGACAAGGCTGAAGTATGTGCTAATCTAAAACATTCAAGTAAGAACCATCCTTTTAAACTCCCTAAGGGGTTGGTCGGTACCAAGAGTACCGCTAAAGTCGACATAAAAGGTGAAGAAGTCAGTTGCCTACTAGATACGGGTTCCCAAGTAACAACAGTTCCCCGGTCATTTTATGAACAGCACTTTCCAGAGCAGGAGATTAAGCCACTACATGATCTCTTGGAGGTGGAAGGAGCAAATGGACAGTCCGTACCCTACTTGGGTTACATAGAAATGACTGTAACTTTTCCAAAAGAGTTTGTTGGAGCGTTAATGGATGTAAATACACTCGCTTTGGTTGTTCCTGACATTCGAGCCACTTCGCAGTCTCTTGTGCTTATAGGCACCAATACGCTGGATGTACTGTATGACATGTACTTCGAAGCCGGATTGACACGCCATCAACCAATCCCATATGGCTATAGAGCAGTTCTTAAATGTCTTGAGCTTAGGCAAACACAGACCAACAACGGTCAACCCAGTGTAGTAACATTGCAAGGCAGAAGATCTAAAATCATTCCAGCTGGTGAAACTGTAGTAGTTGAAGGTGTTGCTGTAGCTTATTGCTTGCAGAATGAGAAGTTTGTAGTCATTGAGCAACCATCATTACCCTCTTTGCCGGGTGGCTTGCTGGTAACAGCTAGCTTAGTCGACATTCCCCAGCAGCGGCCCTATAAGTTACCAGTGGTCATCAGTAATGAGTCTGACCATGATATCGTCATTCCCGCTAAATGTGCGATTGCAGAGATAAGTGCTTACCAGAGCATCTTGTTACGGGAGCACAGTGTAGTAAAACAGTCAGAATCCCTCTCAAAGTCATCAGAGGAACAGTCAAACAGCAAGCACGACTTAAACTTGAATTTCGGTGAGTCCCCAATTCCAGCTGAATGGAGAGAACGCATCACTCAGCAGCTCAACAACATGCCAGAAGTGTTTGCACAACATGACTTGGATTTTGGCAGAACAGATAAGGTGGCACACAACATAAAACTCTCAGATGAAACTCCCTTTAAACAGCGTGCAAGACCAATACACCCACAAGACATCGAAGCTGTTCGCAAACACATTCAGGAGCTTCTTGATGCAGGAGTCATCAGAGAGTCAGAGTCACCGTTTTCGTCACCGATAGTAGTGGTCAGGAAAAAGAATGGTCAAGTCCGATTGTGTATAGACTACAGGCGTCTAAATCTCCAGACCATAAAAGATGCATACTCTCTTCCAAAGCTGGAAGACACTTTCTCAGCACTCAGTGGTTCCCAGTGGTTCTCCGTCCTTGATTTAAAGTCTGGTTATTACCAAATCGAAGTTGAGGAAGCAGACAAACCCAAGACCGCATTCGTGTGTCCGCTTGGGTTCTGGGAATTTACCCGAATGCCTCAGGGAGTGACGAACGCACCAAGCACATTCCAAAGACTAATGGAAAAGTGCATGGGGGACATGCATTTAAAGGATGTTCTAGTCTTTATTGATGACTTGATTGTGTTCTCAAAGACTCTAGAAGAGCATGAAGCAAGGCTAATGAAGGTTCTCACACGCCTTAGAGAGTTCGGGTTGAAATTATCACCTGAAAAGTGTGTCTTCTTCCAGACGTCAGTCCGTTACCTTGGGCATGTAGTTTCCAGGAATGGAGTCGAGACTGATCCGGAGAAGATTGTTGCTCTTAGGACTTGGCCGGTCCCAAAAAACCTGCGAGAGCTAAGGTCTTTTCTTGGGTTTGCTGGGTACTACAGGAGGTTTGTTAAGGGCTACTCTAACATCGTTAAGCCCCTCCACAATCTAACCTCTGGTTACCCACCTTCTCACAGGAAATTAAAGTCAGATGAGAAAGCAGGTCAGTACCGCAACCCAAAGGAGGTCTTTGGGAGTCGATGGACGCCCGCTTGTCAGCAGGCATTTGACCTGGTGATTGAGAGTCTTACTTCCGCCCCTGTGTTAGGTTTTGCTGATCCCCAGAAGCCCTATGTACTCCACACCGATGCAAGCACCACTGGACTCGGTGCTGTTTTGTATCAAGAACAGGAGGGTCAGTGTCGAGTCATAGGCTATGCAAGCAGAGGGTTGTCAAGGAGTGAGAGTCGCTATCCAGCACACAAGTTGGAATTTTTAGCACTCAAGTGGTCGGTGACAGAAAAGTTCAGTGATTATCTCTACGGCAACCACTTCACTGTTGTTACTGACAGCAATCCGCTGACATACATACTGACCTCAGCAAAACTTGATGCGACAAGCTATAGGTGGCTGGCAGCACTGTCCACTTTCTCATTCAAACTTCTCTATCGCCCAGGAAAGCAAAATGGCGATGCAGATGGACTGTCCCGCAGGCCTCATGGGAAGCTGGCTGATGATTTTAAATCTCAAAAAGAAAGGGAGCGCATAAGACAGTTTACTCAAGGTCACCTCTCTGATCCAGAAAATATAGATGCAGTAGATCAATCTGTGGTGCAAGCAATCTGTGAGAGACAGCTCATTTACAGTGTCAGTTATGAGGGCCAAGATTCTTCAGATGGTGTTGCTTTAGTTGAAACTCTTGCCACCTCAGCTACTGCTGTGCCTGACAGCTATGGGCAAGAAGATCACCTTGGTGGGTTGCCAGTTATCCTCCACCTAACTGAGGCAGAGCTTGCAAGTAAACAAAGAGCTGATCAAAGTATAAAGCATGTCATTTCCCAGATCGAGCAGGGAGAAAAACCACCCCCAACCTTACGACATGAACTCACTGAGCTTCCACTGTTGTTGAGGGAGTTAAATCGCCTTGAACTCCGTAATAACATCTTGTACCGGAAGCGCCAAGTGGGCTCTCAGACCTTTTATCAGTTTGTGCTCCCAGCTGAACTGCGTGACCCAGTTTTGACCAGCCTACACAATCATATGGGTCATATGGGGGTTGACCGCACACTGGATCTTGTAAGGACCAGATTCTTTTGGCCAAAAATGGCTTTGGATGTTGAGAGAAAAGTCAGAACCTGTGGCAGGTGCGTAAGGAGAAAGGCGCTACCTGAGAGAGCTGCGCCTTTGGTAAACATTAACACCACCAGACCTCTTGAGCTCCTCTGTATGGACTTCCTCTCCCTTGAACCTGACAAAAGTGGGACCAAAGACATACTGGTGATTACAGATCACTTTACTAAGTTTGCGGTTGCCATACCAACACCTAACCAAAAGGCCCGCACAGTGGCAAAGTGTCTGTGGGAGAACTTTATGGTGCACTATGGAATGCCAGAAAAGTTACACAGTGATCAGGGACGTGATTTCGAGTCCCTTACAATAAAAGAGCTCTGTCGAGTGGCCGGCATACATAAAGTAAGAACAACCCCATACCACCCTAGGGGGAACCCCGTTGAGCGATTTAATCGCACCTTACTAGACATGCTAGGTACTCTTGAAAGCCCAGAGAAATCTCGTTGGCGTGATTTTGTAAAACCCCTGGTCCACGCCTATAATTGCACCAGGAATGAGGTGACAGGATTCACACCATATGAACTGATGTTCGGACGTCAGCCTCGTCTGCCGATTGATTTGGCATTTGGATTGCCAGTGCAAGGGGGTCAGCAAACATCACACGCAGAGTATGTGCAAAACCTTAAGTCACGACTTGAAGACAGCTACAAGATAGCAATTGAAAATGCTGCAAAGATAGCACACAAGAACAAAATGAGGTATGACAGGCGTGTGACTGCTTTCGACTTGGAAGCCGGAGACCGAGTATTGGTCAGAAATGTGCGCGTCCGAGGAAAACATAAGATTTCAGACAAGTGGGAGTCAATTGTCCACGTGGTGGTGAGGAGAGCAGGTACCCTCCCCGTCTATACAGTCAAACCTGAAAATCAGGATGGTCCTTTGAGAACACTACATAGGGACTTACTCCTTCCATGTGGTTACTTGCCTACAGAGGTCAACAAGGTGCCTGACCAGCATCCCACAAGGCGCAGGCCAGCAACCCGTGCAATTACTACTGTGGATGAGAATCATTTCTCGGACGATGAAGATGAAATTCCTGTTTACTATTTCAGAGAACCCCCAAATGCTCAGTTTCCCACAGTCCATGACAGTCTGTTGCAGCCTGATCCGACTATGCCTACTGTGCAGGATAAACAGCATACTGAACCCCCAAGAAATTGTTCTGTTGAGAGTCCTGTAAACGCTCAAAATGTTGATTGCACTCCTGAAATTAACAAGCCACCTGATATGTCCAATGGTGCCTCAGCCAGTCCCCTCACACGTAATGACCCTAACTGTCACCACTACGACACTGAGGACCTACTTGCTGAGAGAGTCATGCTTGATGAACAAGTTGATGAAATCATTATGACCGAAAGTAACTTACCTGCAGGTAAAAACCCTGTGGAGGAACAAAACTTACCTGACGATGACACCCAAATTGAGCAGCTTCCAGTGTTCTCTGACATGTTAGAGAGTGAAAAGGAGATGAGTTGCAATGAAAGTGAAGAACCAGAAGAGGAAATAAAGGATACAATAGTCAGAAGATCAGAGAGAAACCGTCAGCCGTCAAAGAGACTTGACTATACTGAACTTGGAAACCCCTTTGTCACGGTTGTTAAATCATTCTTTCAGGGGTTAACCACAGCTGTGGCTGATATATTAAGTGAGGGTGAAAACTCATATCCTTCTGTCCTGTACCCTGAGATACAAACAGTTCAACCATTGCCATGTACAGGGACGTACATGAGTTCAAAGGGGGAGAGTGTAGCCAGGTTTAATAATGAGAAACCCTATTTAGCTGTCTAGCCCAGTCATGAAAGGGTTAACTTTAATCTTGTGTCTTTGATGGACTTGTAAGTGAGCCAATGGGTGAATTCTATGAGGCACTGAGCTGACCAATCAGCTCCCAGCTAGGCTCCGTTACAGTTATGCCTCTAGTTTTGCGTCACTGCACGTTCTTTTGGCGCTTGCACTTGAGCATGGGAGGCTGCATTATCTGCTTGAGTGTAAACAAAAGCTGTGCCTGAATCCATTGTTGTCACGGAGCTAAAGGCAACGAATCCCATTAAAATGGTCAGGTTTTGGTAAAGGGTTGGAAACATCGTGCAGAGATCCTTTCCACGGAGTGATACAGATCCAGACGTTCTCCCAGAAGTTCAAAGATTCCCAGTCCAGGTGGCTGGGTGGCGAGCCAACCGTGTTTGTGACTCTGACTTTAGGCGGATTGCCAGGATCATCATCTTCATCTTTATGGTGGTAGGACAAACACTATCACAAGAAAAAAAAGGGCCCCAACGGTGAAACTGAACTTTTGTCGACCAAAGCAGGTCGAACCGAGAACGAACTGAGCTCAAAGGCACTGAAAAAGAGAGGGTTTTTTTTTGGTTTACGCGCGCACTTTATTATTTTGGTTGTTGTTTTTTATAAATGTATTTTTCCTGTATGTATGTTCCACCCTGTGACTTTAATACAGGTTGTCTAAACTGTCATTCTGGTGTGGTATTTCTTTATTGATATTCAATTCTCAGGCTCTTAACAATTTAGCGTCTTCTGATTCTGGTCCAAATCGTATCTATGATAACCTCTACGATTACTTTAGACTATTAAACCTATGTACATTATTACTACCTCGTAATAAGGGTTACACTGGCATCTCTGAAAAGCTATCAAATGAAAAAGGAGTTTAAAATGTTCATGCTTCAGTAATTTAAACACATTAAAACGTTTGATATTTGCACCAGCATTGTAAACAACACGGTAATTATAATACTTGCACAGTGAACTGTTTGTGTCAGCTCCACAATTACACATAAAACAGGGAGTTATTTTTAATATGATTACATTTACAAAAAGGCAAAATACTCCTATTACTGGGTTGTGAAATCACAACAAAGTCAGGATACACCTCTCCATTTGGGCTACATAACCATGACCTGAATTCAGTTTACCACGTAAATAACTTTAAATAATTATCCAACCCAATTAGAATAAGTGGTCACACTTTATTTTGGTGCGCTTTAGAAATTCTCCTAACTATAAGTAACTGTACATCTTTACCAGTCTTATTAAGTGTCTGCCTAATCTGCTCACACTTTATTTTGATGGTCCCCGACAGACATTCTACAGAATTTGCAACTACATGTCAACTTATTCTGCGAACCCTAACCTAACAGTCTACTAAAACTCAAATGAGAATTAGCTGATATGTAGTTGCAAAGTTACTCATACTTAGTAGACTGTCTAAAGTGGACATGAGGTGATTTATACGAAAATAGAAGATATTTTAGAAAACACGGTCAGTCTAACGGTCAGTGGGGTGTAAACAGATCATAAAATAGTGACAAATTGCAATGAGAGTGTAACGATTCATTTCATGAGGAGCAGGTGATATCAATCAGTATGCTTTCTCCTCACTAGAACTTAGCAGATTTTTTTTTTTTGTTTACTGTAAGAAAAACGAAGAGCTTCTGGAAGACTTGCTCTCTGCCAGAGTGCATATAACTCAGACCTTGAGCTGATCGATTAGACAACAGTGGTGTATTCTGACCGGGTTCAGAGCTGTAACATTCTCAGCTTCATTCATTCGACTATTTATCACAAGGGTGAAGTATTCACCCGTCCCTCCCTTCCTGTTCCCCTGGTGTGTGGCAAGAACAAGATGAGAGGAAAATAAAAAATGCCAAGGAAAAGGCTATCAGTGTTCGATTCTTTACCTTAGCATTGAAGAAGTATCCATCATGTGTCATGCGGACATTTGTAATAGCGGCACGCTTGCTTTGCAACAAGAGACTTCATTGATCCAGAAGGAGGCTGTGTTCATTCCAGCCCTGCGGAGCTGCAGGATTGTTTGTCTCTGGCTGGGCCCTGATCCTGGTGGGTGGGAAGGGAAGCACCCTCAGTCTACACTTACGGGGCCAAGCAAAAAGCCAGGTGAGAACATTTCAGAACACCACAGGCATAAATGAGAAACTGACAATGACAGTTGGTTCCTCCATTATCTTTCTTTTTCTTTTTTACAAACCAAGTCCATCTGTCTGAAACAGTTGCACCTGAAAATCTCAGCTATTAAGAAAAAGGACTCTACTAAGGAAAGACCAGAACTTATCCAGATGCAAAAGTTAGATGAAGATGTTTTGCAAACTAGGGATGTGCCCAAAGCCATATAATTTTAAGACTTCAAATTGAATAACAAATTCTACCAAATAAACCAAATTCAAGTTCATTTTAAACCCTTTGATGCATAACAAGTGTTTTTTTTTTTTTTTTTCTACATCTCTGCAAGAACTTAATTTTGTCGTTCATTATTCCAGGTATTCCTCAATGAACTTGCTTTTGATTATCACAAAGCCTTATTTTTATTTTTCCTTGCTGACTCTTTGAATAAAAAAAAAACATTTTTGTATCACTACCCTTATAATGCATAATATGGGTCTAAAATGACTTGTATTTATTCCCAATGTTGTTTCAATCATGTCTGAGTGTTTTTTTGTTGTTGTTGAATCTTTGAAAGAAATGTATTTTATCATTTATTATTCCAGTTATTTTTTAAATATCTTGTTTTTGATCTCCACAAATCTTTGTATATTCTTAATTTCAAACAGACACAGTTTTTGTATTTTGATTTAGATTACCAAAGTGATTACTAATGTCTTTTAAACATTATTTTAAACTGTGACAGGCAGTTAATGTAAAGAGCAATTGGTGATTCTCTGACTTTGACAGTCTGAAAAATTAAATAATTTTAACAAAATAAGAGGGATCATAAAAAAATGCTTGTTATTTATCTAGTACTATCCTGAATAAGATATTTCACATAACAGATGTTTACATACTCCACAAGACAAAATGTCCGGTTCAAAAATTTACATACCCTTGAATTTCCTGTCATTACTGGGTGGTCCATGACTGTTTTCCGATAGTTGTTTGTGAGTCCCTTTGTAATTAAAAAAAAAAAAAAATGAATCGTGACCTTTTTATCTCACAATTCGACTTTTTTCCTCACAATTGCGAGCTTGCATCTCACAATTCTGACTTTTTTTTACTCAGAATTGCAAGATTGAAACTCATAAGTGCAAGGTATAAAGTCAGAATTGTGTGATTAAAACGCAGTTGTGTTTGCAATACTAACCTTTTTTTGCTTACAATATTGTGAGTTTATATCTCAGAATTTTGACTTTATAACTCGCAATTCTGAGAAAAAAAAAAATCTGAATTGTGAGATAAAAACTTCTTTTTAACCTTTTTTGTTTGACATGCTTATTAGTATTCCAAAGTATTCTTAAGTATTTCGATTAAGTTACAAAACTTGGTAACCTAACGAAACATGTTACAAATTACTTTATAGCATGTATTTTTTAATCTGTAGTGAAATACATTTTAAAAGTATCCTACCCAGCCCTGAATATAAAGCAGCACAACTGTTCCCTTTCAGTCAATCACCTTCGACGTTACATCAGATTACAATTCGTTAGTCGTTCTGACTTAACGTCTTCATTTCCTCCTTTATGGAACAAGGATTACATTCGTAACCAGATGTCGTGTGAAGATTGGAGTGATGTTGCTGAAAATTCAGCTTTGCCATCACAGGAATGAACTGTAAACTATAAAGTTCTTAAGTAGACTTTTCCTTTTGGGGCTGTTTGCACAACAGTTTTCAAATAAAAATGGGAAACTTGTCAGTGTAATCTACAAAAATGTGAATTTGTGAAAATGGTGACATCATGTGCATGCAAATTATAAGTTCAGTCTATAGGTGCATAGTGTTTGTTTACAAATGATGTCGCCAACTACTGACCTGGTATAAAACAGCGTCACTAGTCACTTTCGCAGATCCATATGATCTGCAATCTTTTTGACAGCATTATCGTCTGTACACATGAAAAACCCGATTTTTAGTACTTCGTCGTCACGTACCCTTAGTTCTGACATACTTCTATTTAAGCATAGTCCATTTCCAAATCTGTTCAAAGAGATACAGAAACAATTGTTTCATCTGTGCAGATAATGGTTTTGCGCACAAATGCAAATGTTGATTAAAAGAGATAAAGAAAATTATGGTTAATTACTCATTGTCTGAAAATAGGTTGTATTGTAATATTTAGTAATTTGCATCCAAAAATAAGACAAGTATTTGAAGTTGCAAAGTTTTGTTGCTAGGGCAGAGATTCATGGTTAGATACTATACTTTCTTTGCTGTGAGATAAATCCGCTGTTGTGGGGACTGTTGAGCTATTTTAAACCTGCAAGTGCTTTAGCTTGACAGACAGAACACAGCCCGGCATCCTCATTAAAATTCTACACCTCAAGGTGTCTTAATCTACTGATAAGGCAAAGCTCATAATCCATTGAAGGAGATTGTAGGGCTAAAAGTTCCATTTACTGTTGAGGAACCATCTCCTTTACTGTTTCCTGTTTTCTTCCTCCTCCCTCTGCTCCCTCCCTCCCTCCCTCCCTCCTTCCTTAAAAGTTTGACTTTACAAACTCCATATATGATCATGATAGGATTTTCAACAAGAGATCCAAGAAATACAGCATATAAAACATTTTAAGAATAATAAATAAAATAGAATTAAAAGATTCTACAGTAAGAGACTTTAAATTATACATATATATTTCAAATTTACCATTTATGTATGAATTGTGTTGCTGAGAAAATCCTTTTTTTTATACATTTATACGTTAACATATTTTACATTTTATAAAGTGTTTTTATATTAAGGGTTGCTATCTTAAAAAAGTTTCTTCAGATCTTTATCTCATGGATTAATATGTCCTGAAATATTTTGGCTTATCATAATCTCATGAATCAACGGCTATTAAAGGACACAAAACACATATTCCCAACAGTGCATGTCTGTTGGAAGCAAAATTGTGTTGTGAAATCGTATACTGATGGCCTGGAATGCAGAACAGGTGAAACCGAGGTCCCACGTGTCAGGCTATAGTGACATCTGTGGCAAATGAAAATAACCATTCTTCTTCCGTACAATATGGGATGTTTTGACAGGTGTTTAAGCGCACATCAGTGGACCATGCAATGAAATTTACCAGCCAATTTATCAGAACTCAGCACCAAGTAACTCAAGTGGTTAAGCTTTTCAACAATGATCAGAAACCACGGCAAAAACTGTTTACCAAATCAATAACTTTAATGTGACAGTGTGAGAAAATGTTAAGGAACTGTCACTCATGTGGCCACAAAAGATAAAGTGTGTCAACACAATATTGGTTGCAGTTCTCATTTATAACTGTACTCTAAAATAAATTTGTGAGAACCTTTATTTAATAACAACTACATAATTTCAAATGTGACTGAATTTTGTGAAGGGGATAAATAAGGTAATACTTAAAGGCAACTGGGTCATTCAGTCTCAACCAGAGGATTTTGATTTTGTTTCTTCTGTTGAAATAAATACATAAATGAAGAAGAAATCCATATTAAATATCATGGGTGTATCTTTACTGAGTAATTCACTATATTGTAGAGGGCTTATTTCCATTTTTGAACTGTCACCGTTAGCATATATTGCAACAAAGATTGCTAAAGTCTATTATTTAAAGTCTAAAGTTTATCTTTATGTAAAAATAAAATGATGCGTCCATCTTTTAAAAGTCATTTTTAAGCCCCTATAATCTGGCTCCAAATCTAGTGGGTGTAACAATAGTCCCATGAAGGCAAGTTGTAGAGTGCAGTTTTATTCAACATTAATCCAAACATGAACAAAGTACAAAACAAAGTTGTGGCATCACTTGACATAAATAAACATGGACAATGGTTACACTGACAATACTTATATAAGACATCAGGGTTTTAGGAGATAACATGGCAAAGAAACAAGAAGCATTAACATAAAAAAAGAAACAAAACCAAAACTATACAGTACACATTCACATCTTTCATCATTATTTATGTTTATCTTTCTTCAAAAACAAACAGACAAAAAAATTAAATCAAAACATTTGAGCCAGGGGAGTTTCTTAAATTTTGTTGAGTTGACATGGAATGAACCAACTGAAAAATATAAAACTTCACATTTTGATCCCATATAAGCAGAGCGCTGTCGGGAGTTTATGTGTAATCATGAATCTCAGAAAACAGAAGTGTGCTAAAAAGCGACACAATGAAGATCTAAGACTGGGTAAGGTGAAGATATATATATACAGCCTGCAGCTGATCATACATCACATTCTCCAAGAACATTTTTCAGCTGGTTATCTCAAATACTAACTGTATTGCATTGAAACATTTTGTCTTACCGACATTTCATCTTATGAGAGGTTGATTTTGATGTTGTAAAGGGGTGACATGTCATTATAATTATATTTTAATTAATATAAAAACATGATGCATTTAAGGATTTTATAGCATTATAAAGCTGCAAACTTGACATTATAACATTTGGATCATTTGTTCTGGATAATGTAAATTCTTGTTAATTTACAGAAGGTTGTGAAGTCATTTGACAGCAGATAGAACAAGAATTGCAAAGCAGCATAAACATGTAAAACAGATGGCAATGATCAAATTGGTAACTTCAGACATCCGCATTGCCTAAAGCTCCTAATCTTCATTCGTGCGCATGGATTTAAATTAAATAATGAAAGCAATGTGTACCATTCATATTTAGTGACCTTTACTGTAAGAAAGATGTGCTATATTTGTCATGATGTATAAAAGTGTACACACTCTTATACATTTACACCTCAAGGTGTCTAATTGTGCATTGTTTACAACATATATACAGATTTGAGTAATTAGCGACACTGCACAGATTTCTTCCAACACCTCCAAGCAGAGATGTAAACACGTAAAGCGTCCCTCAAGTTTAAACAGTAAAGAATGTGTTACCAACACCAGGATCATGAGTTTTATGCCAATGGGAATGTACAGAATGCAACGTATTATAAAACAAACTGGATTCTGTGTTGAAAACATTATGATACTGGGCCAATGATACGCTTATTTTTGTCCTAACTATTAATTGATCTAAAAATGTTATTCACACAAAACAGTGATTTGAAAATACCCCTCCTAAGATAAGCCAGTTTTAAACAAGTGCATATGATAAATATTTCAGTCACTGAGTATGTGTACTGAAGATGTGTATCTTGAAATAATGTTCAAAATCTTTTCACTTAAAGTTTTTTGTAGCAATTAGCGAGATGGCAGGGCACTTGCAGAGAGTGTCTTGTGTGGATAGACAAATTGTTTGTTGCTGGAATTTTACAACATCAAATTTAGTTAGAAACTTGCATAACTTATACATGCCCTGAAATATGCAAGTTGCTGGAACACCTTTCAGGATTGTCCCAACCTAATTTAAACCATGCCTCCAAACACAGCAAAGCAAACTGGCAGTGACATCTGTTAATGAAGATTTTACAAGCTTCTTCTTTAAATGTGCACATGCTAGCACTAACATGGTTACGGTCTCAACTCTCTGAGCTCATTGCTTTTTTTTTTTTTTTTAAACGATAATAAGATGCAATGCTGCATTTCACACCACAACAAGAGACATTACTGAGAACGGTAACACCCATGGTGAAAACTTCAAAGAGACTTTATATTACTCTTCAACTCATGCGTCTCAACAGAAATGCGGCTATGTTTAGATATGTGCAACTCATTTTATTTAGCAGAACAGCTAGCCACATTAAAGGTGTGAATAGACCATAACTGAGTGAGGTCTCTGTTCACAGGGCTATGTGTCACACTGAACTTTATAAAGCAGAACCAGTTGTTCGCTGACTGAACCTTTTATTTCATTAGAAGTGTATAATGTCAGGCATTATATAATTTGTCACACACAGTAGTCCTCGACTAACTTTGATTTGTTGTTGCTGCAAGCCTTGTTATTGGTGTTGCCATTAATTCCACAAAGACATTTTCTGCTCTTTCAAATTGGCACCCGTAAACCCTCCACCCTCAAACAATATTCCTCTATGCACTTCATACCATCTGCAGAGATAGTGACCGTGAGAGCAACTTTATATAAGTGGATTAACTTGAGATAAAATCTTAATTAAACCAGACAACAATAAACTGTAATTCTCACACCAGAGTTCCCTTATGACTTGCAGCACATGATCAGCTATCACCTCCTTAATGATCATTGTTCTGAACTAATGAGCAATTATAGAACTGTTTTCTATTAGTACATTCACCATAATGCAATTTTTAACATTAGCTAATACATTTTATCAGCAAAACCCCCTAGTGAAATATAGTATGATAGTGTGGCTGAACTTACTTGCGAATATTTTGCCATACTTACAGAATGGGCTTGGCTTGATATGGTAAATTAGAACCTTTGTTATTATACAACCTGCAAAACAAACAAGTGTGTTGACTGTATTCGGTTAATATCTGCTTAAAATACATTACCATTCAAAAGTTGGGGTCAGTATGATTTTTTTTTCCTTCAATATGTTTGCAAGAGATCTCTTTGATCAAAAACACAGTAAAATGAATTTGATGGCAAAGATGAATTTTCCACAGTCATAACTCCAGTTTTCAGTGACACATGATCCTTCTAATTTGCTGCAAGAAACATTTACTATTATTATCAATGTTGAAATCAGGCATTTATTTGGAATAGATTTAAATTTATGACCAATGTAAATATAGACATGAATGTGAGACAGAAGCATCTTCACTGTCACTTGATCAAAATAAATTAATGAATGCTTGATAACGTTTTCATTTCTTTAAAAAAAAAAGAAAATCTTACTGACCCCAAACTTTCAAACAGTAGTGCATGACTGTCAGACATAGACAGTTGGTAAGTAAAATATAATAGTGCAAGTGAGTACAACAGCCGAAAAGCAGCTAAGAGCAACTTGCCGTTTCTGAATTCCAAGTGGTGCAGAAGGTGACTGACGAATTCCAACGAGCTGGGAGAAAACAGATGATGAGGAGGGACGGGATGGGATGGGATGGGATGGGATGGGATGGGATGGGATGGGATGGGACGGGACGGGAGTCTGCGGACACTGAAGTGACTGAGGAGTAAGTTTATATAGAGGTGTCTGGTGATGAAGTGCAGGTGATTAGAATTCGGCAGATGGTGAACGAGTGGGTGGATCTGGCACTGATAAGGTGATGGGTGTAGTGACTGACTCCGTAACAATGACCAAAAAAAAAAGTATTTTTTCAAATTTAAAGATCGGCATGCTAAATAAGTGTAAATTATCTTTTTTATGCCAGTATGTTTACATGAAAATCAATTTTTTTATTTCATAGCACATGACCTTTAGCACATAGCACATCATTTAAAAGTAGACTTAGGAAAAATGTGTACACTAATTAATAAATGTGTAACAATCTTCTTTGGAAATATCAAAATAGAGTTCAATAACAGAAATCTTAAAATCAGAAAATATGGCATAATGAAAGTACTCTTACTGCATATATATATATATATATATATATATATATATATATATATATATATATATATATATATATATATATATATATATATATATATATATATATATATATATATTTCACCTCCTAAAAGACTTACAGACATTTCACTTACAAAATGTGTATTCAAATTTTAATCCTCTGCTCCAATCAGCATTCAATCTAAACTTACTTTATGAATAAAACATTTGTTTGGATGATTGAGCTTCCTTTCACTGGAGGTTTCTTCAAATTGTACAAGACATAATGACAATCACACTACATGCACTGACACTACATAATCTAGTGTATTACTTTAAAAAATCTGATATGAAACTGGTCCACAGATATGATCCAATTTTATAAATGAAATGTTGTTACAAAGTTACTTATTTAGAAGTGATGTCTTCATTGTAAATACATAAGAAATACGACCAAAATTAGGCATCATCACTCAATGTAGCTCAATCAATTCAGTCTCTCTGTGAACAGTGACTTCCACCAATGAGTTCCAGATTCTCATGCTAATGTTTGACATTTCATACAACTTCATTATAGACTTTCCCAAATAAATCTAACTCCAGGATCTGATTATCACTCCTGACTTTTGTACAGTTGTAACCTTATTTAGCATTGACTCACTTTGAGCTCCTCTATGTCCTAAAAAAAAAATGCTTGTTTTGCCTTATGGCATGTGTGTCAGGGAAATGATAAATTAGCTTTGCAATGCTACTTCTTAACCATTGTGTCCCTTGCTATCTTATCTGCGCACAGGCTATTTGAGACTTGTAGCTTGCGAATGTGTTGAAATTAATCATTTTCTTATCAATGCTCATAAAACACTTTGTCCCAGCTGTGGGATTGTAGCCTGGAGGGTGTGTTTGCAAATAGCTGTGCTGTGATCATCTTTAGCCTTTGTTCAAAGGTTCAGTGAATACATGGCAGTCTTTTTAGTCTGCACGTCTTATTAATGAAGCGCGCAAAAGGATTTCTGCAGTATAACTAAAGATTCCACCGAGGAAGTTTGGGCCGAAAACATCCATCTGAATCTAGGACATACTCTGAGGATGTGCTTGAGGGTGATTTTATGGAAAGTTGCAAATTTCACGCTGTGATAAATGTCCACCTACCATTCTATGTGTACTTACAGATTTACATTTGGTTAGCACAATTTTCTCTGCTAATTTGGCAAAGGCTTCAGAGGAAGCGCAGTGCACATCCATCACCCAGACTGAAGGAGGCTCTCTGGATGGTTTCTGACCTCTCCTTCAGCCTGTGCTCGGCAGCTTAACTTCGGCAGAGGGGCCGAACTCAGTCATTGTTTAATACACAGTTAATCGACTCCCAGGTCTCTATAACATTCCCTGGCCCACACTCATTCCCACACTCTCAGTCCAGTTCATCTGGACAGCTCCACTTCATCCCTTAAGCAGTACGTAAATCATCCTGTCAGTGGAGACATGTTAAGCCAAGCGCACACTACAAGGCTGAAGCTTGCCACCCTTTCATGTTTATAAGGTTTACTTCCTCCAAAAATGGTCCACATGTTCTATATTTTAGGATAAAATATGATTTTTTTTTATTGAGATGGTTAGTAAATTAAGGAATTTCCTTATTCGATTAATTATTCAATTCAAGGAGCACATAAACACAGCTGTATTCTGCTAGACATATTATGTGTAACAGTTGTGTTCCGTAAGTAAATTTGAAGTATTTCTCTGCCGGGGAATTGATTTTTACTGATAACTTAACCATTATAGGCAGAACTACTGTGAGCTACAATGTTGTTAATCAATGATGCTTTTGTTGAAACATGCTTGTTGTTCAATCATGATTTCCTGGTGAAAACTACGTTACCCATGATTCTGCAGAAAACTTTTCACCACTCAGAAAACCACTACAAGCATTTAGCACCACATTAATACTTTAGTGCATCCTGCTCTGCATGTCAGGCATGTCATTTTTAATCCATATCTTGTTAAATGTAGATACATTGTTATTAGTAGTTCATTGTCCTTCAATGTGGTTTCAAAGCCTTGCGGCATGAAATGTCGAGCCAGGTGTCTTGAAAAGGTGTTATTTTCAGGAGGGGCCAATTAACTCACCAGTACATTCTGTTACAGTCGGCATGAAAAGAAAATGTATCCAATCTATTTTGTAAATGCATGTTATATATTGCATTGTGAACAAACATTTAATTTGAAAAAGGACCTTGTAAGGTTTAATCAAAATGTTATAACTCGATCTTCCAGACTCAAGTTATACCAGTCCATTCACTACCTGCCTGATACATATTATACACAACATTACAAAATTACTTTCTCTATTCTCTCTCTCTCTCTCTCTCTCTCTCTCTCAGTTCATCCTGTCTATAAGGGCATTTCTTGGCCAGAATTATCTGCAGTCAGAATCAAATCTCGTGACTTTAAGTAAAAGTGTGGCTACACGAGACTCATATTTTATCAGACAAAGAAAATGGGACAAAAGGACACAAAGCAGAAACAAAAAAAAATGCACTTTTGTAATTTAAATAGTTGATTTCTTTTCTTGAAATAGATGAACATGTATTATTCATTCATACCCTCTTTCTCGTGATGAGAGTGTCAGCCTACGGCCAGGCATTGTGAAATTAATTCCTTCACAACTGTATTCTACAAGAAAAGACTATCATACTAACACCTTGCAGCCTTGCAATCAAGCAAGTTTGCAGTTACATCTTTTAATAATTGTGCTAAAAAAAGTTCAGCTCAATCCCTTTTAAACCAAAGAATGAAACCAGCCATTGCAATTACACACATTTCGGTGGCAAAAGCATGTACACACAATTGGAAGTATTTGCTATTCAGCAGCAGCAGTGTAGCAGATCTATTCCACCAAGACCAAAAATATTAACATTGTCTTATCCATAACCATGCCAAACACTCTGAGAGTTGTCATGACACAAATATATTTGTCAGATTTACTAGTGGTTCTAGAACAAATTTCATTTAATTGCTAGATGCTCAACAAATTTAAGTATTTTCGCCTATTAGGTATTTGTAATGCTATTTTGTATTTTAGTAGTACTAGTAAATGTATTTGTAGTGAGACATATAAGATTTTTTTCTTTAAAAAAATGGGAAAAAATAAATAACTAAAAAAGAGCTTCTGTAACCACCCCCTCTTTTTTACTGCTGCAAGAAGAACATTCTGGAACGTTGATTAGTAGCCTCTAATTATCTAGAGGCATCACAATCCACATGAGACTTGAAGGAGTGTACCTAATTTCTTCATAGTCATTTCCCCCTTTTTTTGGTTATGTAAATTTTATTCTTCACTTTCAAATAAAAAAAAAGAAAA
This sequence comes from Opsariichthys bidens, assembly GCA_037194245.1. Taxonomy (NCBI): domain Eukaryota; kingdom Metazoa; phylum Chordata; class Actinopteri; order Cypriniformes; family Xenocyprididae; genus Opsariichthys; species Opsariichthys bidens. The sequence goes on along the minus strand of CM074283.1, from coordinate 5,914,252 downwards.
AATGGCCCAAGCCTCCCCTAACTACCTCTTTTAATTGGAAGAAGGTCTATGAATATTTTCAATGTAGCATGAAATAGACTACAAAGTCTGTAATTTTTCCAATTCTGTCTTTCTTAGTTGTTCAGACAGCACTTTAATTAAGGCCATCAAAAGATGGAATAATGAACAAACAAGCTGCTCGTTGATTTTGTCTTTTTTTTTTTTTTTTTCTTATTAGCGGTAACATGTAATACTTACCTTGCTTCTTCAATTAACACACAATCCAAACAACACATTTGCCTTATGTAGTACTTATTAGCATTATAAGGCTAAAAGAGAGATAACGGTTCTGGTAGTTTTTATAAGCATGAAGACAGAATGCGTTTCATCTATGACTTCATGGAGTGCGAAAGGATGCTTTGTGTGACGTTGATTTAAAGGCCACAACCGGAATGCATTGTAAAGCCAACAAGATAAAACTTGTAACGGCTTCCCTGCTGAAGATGAACAACTCCAATTGTTGCCATCCTGGTTATTGAATGGTCTTTGAGGCGAGCAGCTTGTCAGGCCTGCTGTCAGGATTTAACAGGCCAGGTTTTTTACAGCATTTACTTTGCTTGCTCTGTTTCTTCTTCTTCTTCATCATAAAAAAATGTGACTAAGTTTAAGTCAAAGTGAAACTCTAAAATAATCATGTTTATGATTAATTTAATTTGTAGGTAATAATGTATTGAAACACCTAAATAACACCTTATGTTTAAATTAAAAACCAACAAACAAAAAGAGCACGATACTTCCACTGTTCTTCAGGAAGTTTCTGCAGTATACAAAAATACTGACTTATTTTCTGGAATTATTTTCAAATTATTTTCTGAAAAGGACTTTTTAACTGAAACCCTTGATATCAATTTTACATCTGCACTTAAAAATATAAACAAATATATTTCTGCAATGAAATATATAAAAGTGTAACGCCGTGCCAGCAGAGGAAGCCCTCTCCCGAATACTGACTGTTCTCCGCTCCCTCTGCTGCCACCTGGGAACAATGATTAACCCTAGAACCAATCAGAACAAGACACAACACAGGGGAATCACATAACACGGAGCACATGGCAGGATCACATGACAAACCGGGGGAGCACATGGATAAACAAGAAACATGACACATGACAATGAAACATGAACAATAAAACAAGAAACATGAACATGAACCTTGAAACATAAACAATGACAATGAACCAAAACATGAACAAAACCAAAACAAGACCTTACAGAACCCCCACCTTAAGGGCGGATCCAGATGCCCAAAACAAAAGCAAAAAAAGACAACATAAGGAGGAGGGTGGTGAAATGGAAGTGGTTATGGGGGTGGGATGGTGGGCCAGACCCGTGCAGGGGAACAGGACATGGCGGGCTTGGGTCATGGGTCGTGGACGGGCCTGGGCCGTGGAGCGTGGGTGGACCTGGCAGGCTAGGAAGCCTCCAGGGTGGCGCTGGCAATACTGGTGGCCATGGAGGTGCTGGCAGTACAGGTGACCATGGAGGTGCTGGCAGTACAGGTGACTATGGAGGTGCTGGCAGTACAGGTGACCATGGAGGTGCTGGCAGTACAGGTGACCATGGAGGTGCTGGCAGTACAGGTGACCATGGAGGTGCTGGCAGAACAGGTGACCATGGAGGTGCTAGCAGTACAGGTGACCATTGAGGTGCTGGCAGTACAGATGACCATGGAGGTGCTGGCAGTACAGGTGACCATGGAGGTGCTGGCAGTACAGGTGACCATGGAGGTGCTGGCAGTACAGGTGACCATGGAGGTGCTGGCAGAACAGGTGACCATGGAGGTGCTAGCAGTACAGGTGACCATTGAGGTGCTGGCAGTACAGATGACCATGGAGGTGCTGGCAGAACAGGTGACCATGGAGGTGCTGGCAGTACAGGTGACCATGGAGGTTCTGGCAGTACAGGTGACCATGGAGGTGCTGGCAGTACAGGTGACCATGGAGGTGCTGGCAGTACAGGTGACCATGGAGGTGCTGGCAGAACAGATGACCATGGAGGTGCTGGCAGTACAGGTGACCATGGAGGTGCTGGCAGTACAGGTGACCATGGAGGTGCTGGCAGAACAGATGACCATGGAGGTGCTGGCAGTACAGGTGACCATGGAGGTGCTGGCAGTACAGATGACCATGGAGGTGCTGGCAGCACAGGTCACCATGGAGGTGCTGGCAGTACAGGTGACCATGGAGGTGCTGGCAGTACAGATGACCATGGAGGTGCTGGCAGTACAGGTGACCATGGAGGTGCTGGCAGTACAGGTGACCATGGAGGTGCTGGCACTACAGGTGACCATGGAGGTGCTGGCAGTACAGGTGACCATGGAGGTGCTGGCAGAACAGATGACCATGGAGGTGCTGGCAGAACAGATGACCATGGAGGTGCTGGCAGTACAGGTGACCATGGAGGTGCTGGCAGTACAGATGACCATAGAGGTGCTGGCAGTACAGATGACCATGGAGGTGCTGGCAGAACAGATGATCATGAAGGTGCTGACAGAACAGGTGACCATGAAGGTGCTGGCAGATCAATGGAACGTGGAGGTGCAGGCAGTGTAAGGGACCTGAGTGGCATGGCCAACATGGCCTTAGCCAGGTACCCACTGCCCCCCCCCCCCCCCCCAGGGGCCCGTCAGTTTAGGGCTTTAGTCCCTTTTGGAGGCTCAGGGGCTGGAGCCAATGAGTATGTAGCCCACACACACCAAATGGCAGTAGTCATGATGGCCAGAGTTGCCTCCTCTGACAGCTTAGGACTAGCAGGCATGGCGTGAGTCGTCTGAGGCTGCGGGGCAGGCGTGGCTTGAGCCGTCTGAGGCTGCGGGGCAGGCGTGGCTTGAGCCGTCTGAGGCTGCGGGGTAGGTGTGGCTTGAGATATCGGTAGCTTCTGTAACACCGCGCTAGCAGAGGGAGCACTATCCCGAATACTGACTGTTCTCCGCTCCCTCTGCTGCCACCTGGGACTTTCCTGTTTGGGGCCTATTTAGAGTGAGTGTGTGCAGTTGCTCACGGCGAAGTATTATGTAAGGCAGAGGCATCGGAATCCATTTGCGAAAGTTTATTAACAATAATAGACATACACGTTAATGGGTAAACAGGCAAAGGGTCATTCACAAGATGGCAGTCCAAACAGGCAACAAACAAAAGGGTAATCCAAGAGACGTAGGTCGGTAAGCAGCCTTTGAGTCCACATACATACATCAGTCCAATCAGGCAAACAAACACAAGGGATAATCCAATAGGCGGTGAAACGGGTAAAGCAGGCAAGGTCGTGATCAATGGTAGCAGGCAAGATAACATGGGTAACGCTTGGTAAGGCAGTGAAACTGGCAATACTTCGCAGTGAGCAACTGCACACGCTCACTCTAAATAGGCCCCAAACAGGACCCAGGTGGCAGCAGAAGGAGCGGAGAACAGTCAGTATTCGGGAGAGGGCTCCCTCTGCTGGCACGGCGTTACAAAAAGGTTGTGAAAAGGAATTGAATAAAAGGCCAATAATTGTGGCCTATGTGTATCAGAGGGGAAAAAAGACATTCATTTCATTATGAAATACACACACACAAACACACTAGGCTATACAAATTGTGTAGAGAAAATATTTGACTACTGTATGTGTCACGGATCAGCCAGGTTCCCTCACCAGCCAATCACGACGCACCCCTTCACCAGAGTTCTGATCACCCACACCTGACAGTCATTATCACAATTATCACACTACTACTTAAGCACACAACTCACCTCACTCCAGTGTCCGATCTCATTCAAAAGTAAAATACTTCCCCATTGTTCCTCCTACAATATCTCCAAGCGATCTTCTCCTGTGACTCCTAGCTCTTACCTCCTACAATAAACCTTCCCATCTTTATTCCATCTGTGTTCCGAGTCTGCTCTCGTAAAAGTATATCTGAAGCACACAAAACTAAATTCCAAAAACTGAAAAAAAGCATGCTTATTGACACAGCAAGAAAGAACAAAAAAGTAATGTTCTTTGTCAAACAAATGTTCTTGCTTGAACTTGTGTAAATATATTTTACTTGCACACAAACAGATATTTATCAAATGCAGTAATCATCGCACAGCGCATTACTGTACCATAAAAATCCTACCCTATAATACTGAAATGTGTTATTTGTATTTTAAGGTATATAAGAAATTTACTGCGGGTAATGGATATCATTATTCTCAATGAATATTAGAAATAATGTTTCTGTGGATTTTTCAAAGTCAAAAGGAAATGAGGGACTGTTTTTGGATGAAAGGGCTGGCTCGTCTCTGTAATCACCGTCTGGTGTGACAGACTTTCTCAACAGGGTAGCCAGGAAGAGCCAGGGACATTCAACCACATCCACACCTTCCGAGCCCCTTCCTTATTGATTATTACTTGCACGCACTGCAACAATTGAACACGTTTCCCAATTAGTTTCCAATAATGTGCCTGCACTGCATACCCTGTTGTCTATGCAATGCTTTTAATCTGGAAGATTGAGTTAATATGCTGGTGGAACTAATAATAATCTATAAGCAAGAAGAAAAAGTAGCCTTTACTAGGACAGAGCTTTGATCTACAAGCAAATGTTTGCTTGTTTGCTGGCATCCCTTGTGTTCGTTTTACTCTTAACCTGCTGCCCACAGGAATCATCATTAGCACTGTGCTGAGATGATTGATGATTTGGAGCCAACAGCTGTCACCATTATCTCTTGCAGAGACATATGCAGAGACATTTAACCTGCAGAGATGAGTTCATTGATGGAAAGCTTAGAAATTATCTTTAAAAAATGTGTTTAAAAAACTTGTTCTTGTACAGAGTGAAAATATGTCTCCATATATACATATATTTACTCTATTCATCACTGAATCCTACTTTTTTTTTCTTCTTTTTTTTTAATATCAGTTTCCGCAAAAATATAAAGCAGCATACCTTTTTTTCAACATGGAAAATAATAAATGTTTACTGACCACCAAAACAGCTTATTGGAATAATTTTTGAAAGATCATGTAAATGTTGAATTTTGGAGTAATGATGCTGACAATTCAGCTTTATCATCACATGAATTAACTGCATTTTAAATTATATTAAAAGAAAAAGTTACTTTTAAATTGTAATAATATTTCACAATATTTTTGATCAAATAAATGCAAAAATGTTGAAATTAACATTAACAAAGATGAATAAATGCTGTAGAAGTGCAGTTCATTATTAGTTCATGTTGAATAATGTAATTAACTAATGAAACTTATTGTAAAGTGTTACCTGTGTAATCAACGAACCAATGAGTAACCATAACAGCCATTGATAAACATGTTGGAAACCATGGCTGTGCCTGAAACCTATACCCACCCTTAAATAGGGCACTATTTGAGGGGGATGACCAGTTGTAGGGGTGTTCAAAACCATAAAGTGGACATTTTCGAGTGCACTCATTCAATTACACAATGCACCCAATACACACACAATGCAATAATCAGTGTACAACTGATGTATGCAATGACTAGAGAATACCCATAATGCACTGCAGAAGATAGCACTCACAGGTGAATTATTCATCCATCCTTCCATTTTCCAAACCGCTGGTCCAATGTGGCAGCAGCATCATACAGGTATAAATTTCTTTTAAATTGATTATTCAATTGTTAATTAAGGTTTAGATTGTTTCCATGGCAGAGTTCAAGATAAATATTTTTATTACTAGAGCTGCCAGACTGATACATTTTAAATGATTATTAAACAGCAAGCACAAACTGCAAACTTTCAGCGCACTCAGTGTCTGAATTCACTCACTCATTTTCATTCACTCCTTCAAGTGGACTAAATTAGAGGACTAATTGGGGGTGATTTCAGACACAGCCATTGACAACAGGAAGAAAACACGGGTAAATATAGCTGCAAGCAGCAATGCTGGGCAAAGACCTGAAGGCACCGCAAGCAGAGGCACACAGCAAGCAGAACAGCAAAGGAAGCAGTGCACCACATCAAGCATAGCAGCACAGCAAGCAGAGCAAGAAAGCAAGCGGACCAGCACAGTTCGTACCATCATAACTTTTGAACAAATATTAATAAAAATCTGTTCAGTTATCTCTTGCAGTCTGGGCATGTCACACTGAGTTTTGAATCCAAGATGCAAAGCATTCAGAATGCATGGTATAACACATTGATCTAATTTTGCACCTTCACCAGCATATTGAAGAGACTTCAGTGTGAGAATGACTTCACAAAACAGTTCCTTAGCATGTTAAACAAAACTAGCATGCAAAGCTACAGTACAGATGAGAATGAACTCAAAATGAGCAGAGGGTCACATGAGAACGAACAAAAACACACTTATGTCTAATCCAGGAGGAATAAAGTACAGTTGTACAATGCTTACCTGGATAATAGAGGAATTGAAATGACACAGTATTGCACTCAAATTTTAATTTACCCCACACAGGATTCAAACCTACAATCTCATGTTCATGTTCTCACAGATGCCACAGTTCCAAGTGTGAATCAACTCAAAAAGACCAGAAGTTCAAATGTGAACGAACACAGAATGAACAAAAACATACTTCTAATCCCTGAGGAAGAAAGACTAGAACATTGCTTATTGGGATTATAAAGGAATCCAATTGACAGAATTATACACACAGTACTTGAACCCACAATCTGATCCAGAGATTGTGTATTTACTTGTTGTACTATTGGGCAGGTGCATGTTTGCACACCTGCCGAAGTTCAGTGGTTCAAGTGAGAATAAACAAAGAATGCAAAGCATGTTGACTTTAATAATTTCAGTTTATTTCATCGCAGAAAAACTTACTGTCTGGAACAAAAGCAACTTTTACAAAATAAGAATTTACCCTGCTAAGATAACTAGCATAAGGACACTAAAAGAGGCAGGGTCAACTTTGAAGAGATTTTTCTCAGGAATGATCGTAAATTTTCTTTGCGGCTTAGTCCAAAGATTATCTCATCAATTTTTTGGTCAAAATTGGACTCAATTTGAAGGAGTAGTGAAAAAATGGAATACTGAACTGGTTGGAGTCTTAATGTGAGATTTTGAATGTGATCAGTATGAAGGGAGGAATCAGTTGTACTAAGATTCATATTTTTGGAACAAAGGGTTCACAAGTTATAACCTTTACAAAGGCAATTTTTGAACTGGCACAATAGTATTGGTGCTAGATACTCCAAAGTTGGTCAAATTACTTTAAATTACCATCACTATAAGTGTGCCACATTGGTTAAATTTTCTACTCATAGTTAAGAGGACTGCCATCCACTTGTAGTATTTGGTGATTTCAATATATGCCTTGACAAACCTTATGCTTCAGACTTCCTCTCTCCCCTAGCCTCATTTGATCTCAATCAGCCTCTGAACCAATTTCGGGTTGGCCTCGTTAAGTTTGTGACATCATAACTTTTGAACAAAGATGAATAAAAAAATCTGTTCAGACATTTCTTTCAGTCCAAAGATCATCTGATCAGAGTTTGGACAAAAATGGACTAAATTTGAAGGAGGAGTGGTGAAAAAAATGAGTACTGTATTTTTCAAAATGACCACCACTGTAATGGGAAGAGACTTGATTTAATATATTGAATAGCACAAGCATGAAGAGTCAAATCAGATGTACTATTGAAATTTTCTTGGACAAAGGGTTCAAAAGTCATAACCTTTAAAAAAGTAAATTTTTGAACTGATGGTGGCACTATTGAGTTAGTTCTACAGACTCCAAATTTGGTCCAATCACTATTCATGACCATCTCTACAATTATACCAAATTTCATAATTTTTTCATGTTCCGTTGATAGGGGTGCCATTGACTCTCTTTCGGGAAAGATAATAATATAGCTGCAAGCAGCAATACGGGGCCAAGCCCTTAAAGGGGCTTAAGTTCAGTATGGATCAGGAAGAGTAAAAACAGCAGAGAATGTACATGAAAAACAGCTGGTTTGGAAGTATGGGTGAGAATGAACTCAGAATGCACTGAAGATTAAATGGAAATGAACACAGCATGAATAATAATAATAATAATAATAATAATAAAATATTTATTTATGATCCAAGAGGAATAAAGATCAGTAAAATGCTGACCCGGGTAATAAAGAAATCAAAATGCTCCACCCTGAATTTAAACCCAGAATTTTTGGGTAAGGTTCTCATCAGGTCTCTGGATCTGCCTATTGAGCTACTTGAGAATACATGTTTACCAGAATGCTGAAGAGATCTTTTAGTGTCAGAATGAGCACACAAAAAATGCCTTGGCATGTTAAGCTAGCTTGATCTGATTGTTAGCTGAATAGCCACATTAGAAGGAATGGTAACTGGTTAGCATGCTAAGCAAACTAGCATAAGCATGAGTCCCATTCGTGAAAAATAATAATAATAAGAAAACTAACAATTACATTTGGGGCTTGGCCCCTAATAATGATCACAAACTCAAAGTCCATGAAAATGAAACAGAAAACATGACTGGTTGTGACATGGATATTTGTGATTTATATTCTTTTGAATAATGTAAAAAATTAAATGGTGTCTTTCTGAACAGATCTGTAATAAATCCTTTATGAAAAAATGTAGTCAGGTTGATTCATTAAATTGTTTCAATCAGTTTATTCAGATGTTCCAACACAACAATTGTTTAGTAAACAATGTTATACTGTGCATTTTATGGTTCCGGTGTGTTCCTCTAAACTAACGTGTTCTTGTTTACTTCCTCAACTCAACAATTTCAAATCTATCCTGTCCTCCTGAATTTCATACGCATAAGTACTTTTTAAAAATCACTCTGAATTTGCATCATAAAGTTAAATATTTAGAATCAGCTTTAGAGTCAGCTGTAGTCGTCCTGTGGCATATAAACATACGTTCTCAGAGCTACATGGAGCCTTTTGAATATGAACAAATAACAGCTTTGTGCCACGGTGAGCTGTTACTCTTCCTACAGTAAGGGCATATTTTGAATGCACAGAGAAATAAAAACTCGAAAGCACTGACCGTTCTAAGACAAGCATGGCTGAAGTTTGGCAACTAAACCTGACTGCTGTAGGCTCCTATTAACTCTGTAGGTGAGCGCATTATTTATCTTGAAAAATGGTATCCACCTTGAGAGACAGAACAAAATCACGTTAGAGGACAAAATCTAAATCTGTGGCATGAAGCATCAACAAAGCCTATATGTAAAGAAGCCTGATGGAGAAATACATGTTCAGTCAGATTCCTCAGACTTGTTGAGATTGTCATAACAGTCATTCATTGCAAACTAAATTAGTTTTTTTTGCCAACCAGCAGCACGGATCAGATTTTACATCGCAATTGAAGAGGTAACTGATGTTATCAGTCACTGTCTGGTTTAGGGCTGTCCATCCTACTCTAAAAGCAAACCATGGTGCATTAAGAATGCCACAGGGAGCAACATCAGCAGTTCCGGTCAATAAAAAAACAAATACAGCACTTTCCTCGCGGCATGTCTCTCTGCAACTGAACATCCTGTGAAACAGCATCGGATTGTTTTGCTAAATACGCTGCCTAATTAAACATTTACATGTAATAAGTCTAAAGTCATCAATCATTGTAAGTTGCGTTAAAAACAATGTTGCTATGGAAATGAGTGCCAGGCTTTGCATAGATACACAGTACATATTGCAGAATTAATGTTGAATAATTAAGGCACTCAAAAGCCAGTGGCAATTAAATTAATGTTTTGAAAAATAATGCAATCCTGTTTATTATTATTCCTATAATAATGGTTTTGATAATAAAGTTATGACTAACCAAATGTTGTTGGTATAAAAATAATTGTTTTTTTTTTTTCAAATTATGAATAAACAATATCATCTTGCTGCATCTCACCGATAAGTAAACATTTTTACACTAATATTCAAAAGTTTGGGCTCAGCAAGATTTTACTGTAACATTAATAATGTTACAAAAGATTTATATTTCAAATAAATGCTGATCTTTTGAACTTGCTATTCATCAAATAATACTGAAAAAATGTTTTATGGTTTCCATAAAAATATCCAGCAACTGATTTCAACATTGATAATCATAAGACATATTTCTTGAGCACCAAATTAGCAACTACATATTGTTGCATTAAGGTAACAACTGCACACAGTGACTTTGTACTGTGTGGGGGTTCATATGGAAACCCCAATGTGACTCAAATGACATATTTGGTATATTTGAAATATTCTGAAATATTTAATATATCCATCTACCAGCTCTTTAGCACACCAGTTAAAGTCATATTTAAGTGTGTCATGCATCAAAATAATAATTTTGAGGCTATGTGACTGACAATAATTAGAATTCTGAGCTTGATTCAAATTTGGTGTCTTAATTGAATTTGTTATTTCTGGCATATTTCACTGTCATAATAATTTATAATGTTTGGATGAAAACAATTTATTTTGTTCATAAGCATGCAATATTCCCAATAAAAAATGCAATCTCTTATAATGAAGATAAATTTGTCCATTGTTCGGAAATTTGTGATGTGTTAAATCTTTTAATTCATCTAATTGGAGACATTTTCCTGTCAGCTATTGTCAGCAGAGAAAACCGATTTTCTTGTGTGTAATGGAATTAGCTGAAGAAATTCTCTAACAAAAGCAAAATAAGAAAAGAGGCAGAAAAGATTGGGGGGGAAGGAAAACATATTAATACAGCCTCTTGTTTTTGTTGTTGTTGTTGTTGTTGTTGTTTTCACCTTTGTGCATTAATTTTTGAGAACTCCAAGTAACTATAACAGTTATGCATATTCATACAGTGCAACTAAGCAATGTGTATAATTTGCAAACATGACATAATATATTTAAAGAAAACTCTCCCAATGAAACACACTAAACAAACGTGTGTTCTTAATTTTAATATTATATATAACATAATATTTTTTTTAATTTACTGGCCCCCTTTTTTTGGATCAGTTTATCTGTTAAAGGATTAGTTCACCTCTGAATTAAAATTTCCTGATAATTTACTCACCCTTGTGTCATCCAAGATGAAAAAAAAAGCATTGAATCTGCAATTTGGTCCTTTAACCCGTTGTATTGTGGATTTACTATATGGAGGAAAATCCTGGAATGTTTTCCTCAAAAACCTTAATTTCTTTTCAACTGGAGAAAGAAAAACATAAACATCTTAGATGACATGGGGTGAGTAAATTACCAGGAAATTTTAATTCTGAAGTGAACTAATACTTTAAAGAAACACTGCCTGCTGGCATTATAAAGGCATTTCTTAGTTCTTTCTAAAACTAAAATTAAACAAACAAACAAATAAACTGTACTACAAAGTACAAATTACAGTAAAAAGAAAAGATTTTTAAAAAGTAGAGTGTCTTGCTTTGATATGACAAAAAGTCAGATGTTTTCGAACTATTTGTTCCATAAAAAACGTTTTTCGGGATAGTTCCACATACGGAGGATGTTAACTCTCTCTTACTCTCTCTTTGAAGAGAGAACAAAGAATTACACCATGTTCTGACCTAAAGGTTAAACATGCACACTTTCCAGCGTTTGGTTAATAGCTCATCTGGAAACAGCAGGAAAACACTTGCAGCGACACTTATTTGTACAAAAGACACATTCCAAACAGAGAAAAAAAAAGAAGATATATAAGAGATAAACACAGCCTTGGTAAGATTGTTCCACCAAGTCCATTTTTTATGCCCTTCACTAACTTCCCTCCATCTCATTCATTCGGATGTATGTCATTGCTTATATTGCATGTAGAGTTTCCAAAATTATCAATACAATACCAGACTAAAATATTGTGATACTACTTCTGCTGAACCGATACCATGACAAAAATCTAAAACAACAGAAAAGGTAACTAAATAATAGCATGAGTAATTTTATTTCATGATAACAACATTTTTGTTATTCTATTTTATCTTTGTCATTAATAATAAGAACAAAGATGCAATTAAAAAATAGGACAAATATAATAAAATAAACAGTGCTTAACATTTTTCAAGTACAGTATGTCTATTCAACAGTAGCATTCAAGCAACAATATAGAGTTTGAATGAAGTAATCAAATTTTTTTCCAAAAATAAAGCACTACTTATCACTGGATGAATTAAATATACATTTATTTCTTGTTAAAGCTACTAAAGTAAGTCAAAAGCAGAGAGTGATTTTCTCCTTTTCTTTTGTTGAATTAACAGTATATTAGGCTGCTGTCACTTTAAGACATAATGCACAGATCCTACTTATACGCATTTTCTACCAACTGTTTATTTCACTTAAAGGGTTAGTTCACCCAAAAATGACATTTCTGCAGAATATTATGGATTTTGTTATTACTGTGTGACTTTAATTAACACTTGGGGCCCTTTAGGATGATTAGGCGGGTGTACAACACACACTCTACTTGTTACACACACTGGGATGTGCAGCAGCACAAAAACATGTGAGATATTAAAAATAAAAGGATTAGGCAACAATGTAAAAGATTATATTGTATACAATAAGATAAAAATGCCATACATGTCATAATGGATAGTAAGTGCATGTATCGGAATGCTTTTTTTGCAGTAATGATGAATGAAATTGGCTTATTATTTGAAAAATCGTGGCAATATATACATGTATTTAAACTGACTTGTCAGGTTGAGGGTGTCTGTATTCCACCATGTAAACAACAAACCACCATGGGCTTCTTGTTTTTATGACATGTGAACTTAAGTGATCGTTATTTTTCTTGTGCAAAATAAGCAAGCTGACATTAAGTACAATGTATATGTTTTATTTCGAACATATACAAATGTCATTTACATATTTTAGTTTGTCAAGAGATTTTAAGCACCATTTTTAAGGTGTGCATGTGCGTACGTGCTCTGGTAAGTAACTAGCCTATGATTGAATTTAAAATATAAGCAAAATAACTGAAAAAACTAGTCCTCAGATGTCACATCTGTAATTTATAGCATAAAATCTAACATTAATTCGATCTCAAAGGGATTCGTTTAAAGAAGTTATTACTCCACCATCTGCATGACATTATTCACCAACAATACGGTTTCGGGAAACAGTCGTGACTAGCTTGTTGATTTGTTCAACGATGCATCGTACTATGGTAGTGAAACAGCGAGTTACATCATTGTACGGGAAACACACCCTTGACTATTTTATTCTGTTGTTAGACGAGCAAAACTGGATTCAGACATGCCCTACGCACCTGCGCTTAATTCAGACCATGTGCTTAGGGACAATCATTTCACAATTAACCATCAGGTCTACAATATGTATTAATAAGTGAAGTTTTACTATAGTAAAAAAAAAAAAAATCAACAAAACTCTACCAATTTCAGCAAAATTTTAAGGCAGCACTCATATGAAATGAATTAGCATGTAAATGTAACTTCATCTAAGTTTGATTTCCGTCAGCTTATTTCTAGTTCCGACATAGCGAGTGCATGCGATGTCACAGCAAAGAGCGTAAAGTCTGAGACTGCATGTCTGAGAGTGCATCTGTATTGTTTGTAGCCAGACCATTCTCCCAATGGGTGGAGCATTACATTCAGCAACACCTTTCAGTTTTGGCATATTGGGTGGAGCTAGTTGATCCAAACACACCCTAACGATAAACCTTCATCCATTAGATCAAGAGAGGTGGGGCTGGACTAGGTCCAGAGATGTCCCGAGAGGTGGAGCTGGGTGACATTTTTACCTCTGCAGTGAGCACCACTTGAGTTTGGTACAGTCAGTGTGCCTGCTGGGAGAGGAAGCAGGGTGCTGCATGCACACTGCTCTGCTGTCACACTTTGACACAACTCAGGAAATACAGCTCTTATTAAGAGGTTGAACCCTTGCAATGAGTTTAAATGGAACGCCCTTGATCACTTGTGGTTAGTGGGAGCAATGCAAGTTGCTGTCGTGATGTCACAATCATGTTGCATCGTGGTCTATGGATCTGCCTGAAGTGTACACATGAATAAACTCACTCTCTCTCTCAAAACCGAGGGGTCAAGGGTCTGTCAAAATAAATCCGTTTGACGAAGTTGAACATATTTCAGAATGGTGGCGGGAATTCCTTCGAGGGAAAGTGTGGTTCAGGAGTTCAGCAGTGTTTGTCTAAAAGTGGAGTTAAATACAGATCAAAAATTAATTTTCTATGAAATAGTCAATGCACTGATGCAGTTGAGCTATGTACTGCCTCTATTATGAGTGATCCTGACATGACGCATGGCTGAAGATCTTCAGGTGCTCTATCAAATAATGAGTAATGTGCTTTGAGAGCATAATGGTTTATGCCTAGTGTTTTTTTGTTTAGTTTGGGGCTAATGGCTCTAATCTGATAAATGGTATGACATCTCACAAGTATAAAAACAGAAAGATATTAATGGAACCTTAACTTTTAAACATTCTTGATCATATATTACATTTGGTTTATATGGATACATTTCTTTGTGTTGACTTTTTTCTGCCACTGTAGCATTAAAGGCAATATATTATAAGCAAGACTGTGTATTTTAAATAAATATTCCAGGTTCAATCGACAGTAACTTGAGGCTGAAAATTCAGCTGCCATCACAGGAATTAATTACATTTTAAAATATAATACATTTGTTCTAAATTATTTTAACGTTATGCTGGATTTTTGATCAATTTATTGGAGCCTGTCTTAATGAGCATAACAGACTTTTTCAAAAAACATTTAAAAAGTTATACTGACCCTAAACTTTTGAGTGGTAGTGTATATGCAATTGTACAACGTCATTGCCATGAGCGCATAAACTAAAACAACCATAAAATGCATAAGATGCAGTTGCTCCAAACACAGGAACACAAAGACAAAAACTGAGAAAAAGCCAAGATCTTCATTAATGGTTTTCGATGGCTGAGCAAATGCAAGGCAGTGTCACATCACCAGCCACAATGCCTGGTGTCACTTGGAGTGGTATAAAACATGGACAGAACAGAAAAGACAGCCACGAGCGCCAAAAAAAAACAGTAGCCGACTTTTACAGTTCCTCCTGAGCCAAAACAACGAGCTTATGCTGCGGTCAGGCCATGTCATAACCGTAATTATGAGATGGCAACCTGTGACATTCAACCCAGAGCAGTTCACATCCTCAGACACAGATTTATGCGTTTCTATGTCAACACTATCAATACTGAAATAAATCTGCAGCAGTACAAGTGGTACAAGTAAGAGCTCCGTAATGTTATGTGGTTTGACACATGAGGTCATTTAATGCCATCCCTCTTGATGCTTTGCAGAATCTGCTGTGTGCAATAATGTGTTTTGAAGGAGGTGTGGTTTTGGAGAACGCTCTGAAGAGAGGGTGGGATTTCATGCTTTCAAAGGTAACTTCCTATTGCTTGCCTCTCCGTAATTGTCCATCTTAGCCTTAATATCTTAATTCACTACATTTAAATTAAACTTAACAGACACAAATGCTTTAACGTGCTGTACTCTTAAAAATTCTGTAACATATAAATTGTCACAAGCATCGATTTGAACTGAAATTGAAGACTGGCATCTTATCTCTTTTCCCTTGTCATGGATGGCTAAACCACCTCTGAGAAATGGGTCTTGAAAAAAAAGACATTCACAGTGTGAGCTCAACACAAAGACCAAAAATAGATAGTATCTGAAATGGAACAAAATTACAGAGGTGGGATTTATCTAGTTATGTGTTTGCATTGAAGCAGCTTGAAACAGCTGTCTTGTGAAACAAGTAAACAAATGTTTTTTTGAATTCAGAGAATAAACCTGGTGTCATCTATGATTACTATTCTTTTTGCCAACAAAGCACTTGAATGCAGCAAGCTCATAATCATCAACTTCGGAAGGTGGCAAGTAGGAAATTTCAGCACGTGACACTGCTTGAAAACACTTACAAATCCAAAACTTAATGCTGCCATTAAGTTTTGCATTTGAAAGTGCTTTTCAAGAAGTGTCGAGTGGTCTATTGAATGAATAATACATCATTTTAAATCACACTCGTTTCGAGACCAACAAGTATAATTGGAAAAACTGAAAATATGGTCACTTTCTAAGAGAAATAATTCTATTCTATTCTATTCTTAAAAATTCTCAAACTTGCTTTAATTTTCAACAATATGAAAGACTGTAAAAAAACCCCCAAAAAAACAAAAACGTTTCCTAAGTAAAAGGGACCGCTTACAGCCCACTGGCAGCAATTATGTACATCCCCAGTGACAGGTGATTTCATGGAGCTGTAGTTAATCTTATTTGCAGTGGGGTGCAATTGAAAAAGCCAAAGTAAATCCTTTAATTGGCTCTGTTGGTTAGTCTAGTTTCAGTTAGGCAGAAAGCCTATGTTTGTATCGATATAAAAGCTTATCTCATCCACTGAGGAATGAAGAGCAATTACTGGAGGTGTGATGAGTCTGGCATTCAAGCGCTGGATACTCTAGATACCCATAACCACCTGTTCAGTAAGAAATGACGTCTGAAAACAAAGAAAATGTATAAACTGAAAGCATTATAGAGTACTTGTGAGAAAGTTTAAAATAAGAAATCACAAGGCTCCAAATTCATTAAAAACTGTAATAATGTTAAATACATTAATTGTTAAATATATTGATGTTAAAATATTAATAGTCAAAATTACACAATTTGAAATAACGATTTCATGATCCCTCAGAAATCATTCTAATATGCTAATTTGGTGATTAAGAAACATTTATTAACATGTTCAATGTTGAAAACATTGGAAAAAAAAAAATGTGGAAATTGTGATATATAAGTCTTTTCATGATTGTTTGGTGAATAGAAAGTTCAAAAGAATAGCATTTCTTTTAAATATAATCCGGAAGCGAAGATGAAGATTTGAGGGAGGGGACTGGGGTGGGGAGAGGATCCGCGGCCCACCAGTTGATTGAACTCTGGTGGACTCCTGGCTCTGACCAACCCGCGTGCTTCAACTCCGGGGCTCCGAAGTCATCCAGCCCCGCTCCTACTTCAGTGCGCACCCCGGGCTTCCAGGCTGGGGCCGAGAAGCTGCCTCCTGGGTCCATCCCCGTCAGGTAGCCCAGGTAGGGCCTAGCCTCTGGCCGGAGAAGAAGCTCTATCGTTGGTGAGTCCATCTTGTTTTTCTCGTGTTGAGAGGTCGGTTCTTCTGTCACTCTTGCCGTGTAGTTGAATGGAAGAAGCACACGGAGAGATATTCAGACTTAGAAACAATAACAGTTTTAATTCCACAGAGAATGATCAGGCACACATACACTGACATAAACGAGAACCACCAAGAGTGAGGGAAACACAGGGACTAAATGTAGTAACTGATGACTGGGGACAGGTGCAGGGAATGACTAATTAACACAACAGCTGATGACAAGAGTGACAGGGTGACGGGAGCAAAACCAAAACAAGGAACACGTGGAAAACTAAACTTTTTCTACTATGAAAGACCTTGTCTTCTTTACACAAGCTGACATATTTAGCAGTCGCCTCTGCTGATCACCTCATTCTAGTATTAGGCCTTTAGCAACCTGAAATGCACACACACAGACACATAAAACAGGTGAAAACAAACCCTTTGCCTTTGTTTTGAAATTCCTCAGAAATCACCATGCCCACAAATCAGGTGAGCGAACACGTCAGACACACGCGAGGTGATAACAGAGATTGATAATGGGTTTACCATTGCAGGTCTGGGTGCCTGATCTAAAACGCCAAGACCCGTGGGATGAAGACACACACAAGCGAGGGTCTGAGCTGGCGGGCGACCGCGGTAATTGAGAGGAGATGTATTTATAGAGTGGCCTGCTCAGCAGCCACTGCCGTCTGTAAATCTGCAGGGAACTAAAAGGAAAAATGTCACAACCCAAGGACAGGACCAGGTGGAGGGGTGTCCTGAACAGTGCCAGCAGGTAATAGGAGTGTCAGTTTTCCCCACACTGCCTTTGCAGGGAAAAAGAATATGAAGAGAGTGAAGCTGGGTGAGATAGGGGGAAAAATGGCATAATAAGTGTTTATTCAGCTTTTTGTCAGGTAAACAAAAAATGTTCTGCATATGGTAACAACCCAATGAACTAGCTTAATTTAAGCATTTGATTATACTGAACAAAACCTGATCACATTATTCAAACTCAAGTCATTTTTAAGGGAAAGAAAGGGAGTGTCACAGAGACGAACTTCTTGAGTCCCTCCTCTGGTCATCAGAGGGCACCCTCACCGGAGTACTGACACACTTACACACATGCACATCCACAAACTGCATTTCCCATCTGCCCCGTACCTTGGCACTGATCACCCCAGCAAGCTGCAACTCATTACCTGAACTATTTAAGCTGCATTCAGCCTCGTATTCTTTGCGAGGTCTTGTACTATTGTGGTTTGGATTTCTGAGCGTTTTACGGTTTCTGAGCGTTCTTCATTGTTTCTGCCTTCCTGTTATTGATCCTGTCTGATCCCCGTTTCAATTCTCTGCTGCCTGCCCATTGGACTATTTGCCTTGACTTTGACTTATGATTGTTATCTGCCTGCCCTGATCCATTGCCTGTATTAAGACCATGATTCTGCCTGTCCTCTGCTGTTATAGTCGGCTGTTGTTTGACCATTGCCTGTCTGACCACCCCCACTACTTAATAAAGCCTGCTTATGGATCCCAAGCAAATGTTAATGTTTTGATATAAAATTCATGATGAATCCATAAAAGCATATGATTTTTTTTTTAAATTCTTGCAATATTATGAAAATAAAGATTTGTCCATTTTGATCTCAAATTAGCTTTAACTGAAATTAGAAGAGCTGCAAGCATTCAAATAATAAATTTAAAAAAAAATCTAGGCCTATATCTAATTAGCTAGTATTGTTTTTACAACACAAATCCAAACCAAAGATTATAATTTAGACCCAATTGCGGGAAGTTTTCTTGACAAACTCACTGGAGAGTGTTACAGCCAGATGAAGTCAACAGGCACAAACCAAAAGGTCACTAGAATGTATTTTTTTATTTATTTGTTTTTTCAGAAGACAGATGAGAGGGCAAGAAATTATCACTATACCTGGTTAGCTATAAGAGAATAAACTAGTGAAAAGAACACTGCATAAGAGCAGGGCAGTCCTAGATATGAGCTTGGGTTTGTGTAGAGATTATATATCATCCTTAACAAGCTGCCAGATTTGTTACAGGTTTTGTTTTTTTTCAATAAGAATTCGATGATAGGGAGCGAAGAGTGGAATGAGGTGGTTAGCTAGACAGGGATGTGACAATTGCCTTTTTATTGTTCATTGTATTATTGTATTATATATATATATATATATATATATATATATATATATATATATATATATATATTTTTTTTTTTTTTTTTTTTTTTTTTTTTAATTTTTATTATTATTACTGTTTACTGACATGCAGTATTTTACTTTGTGTTTAATTCTTCCACCACCTTTCCTCTCTAAAATGTCTCTCTTCATGTTCAAAAAAGAAAGAAACAAAGAAAACACAACAACTGTGTCAAAAGGTGCAAATTATGGCATAACAGAAACAGTAATGCATCATGTTGTATAACACCATCATGTTTGTAGCCTGATCCAAGGGATTAAAACATACAATATTCAGACCTAGTGAAGTAACAGTAACTAATAATAGTAATGGTAAATGTGTAAAGTTGCATAAAATGGAAAGATTTAATAAAGTAGGCTAAAACTACCTCAAATGTGTACTTAATGGTTGGATTCTATAACTGATAACATAAAATATATATAAGACAATACAACATTTACTGTAGGTTGTCATAAATTTTACTGATGACTTCATTTGAAATACTTTATATTGCACTTCTGATTTGGCTGTGAGATTCTGCGATTTTGGTAGCGTAAAATGTGATGGATTCTGATCCATATGAAGAGTCTAACCATGTACAGGATTGACTTTTTACACTGCTCCGTGGCACACTCTACTCACTCGTACTTGCTTATAATAATTATACTACTGGTAAATAGGTTCCTACCCAGCCCAACTGTGTGGATAACTGAGCTGATCTTTTTCAGAAGACTCCAGAGCTATGACTAAATCCACCACTGCTATGCTGGGCACATTAAGGCCCTTCTCTCCTAAATTGAGGTCAGTGTACTGTTTGTCCTTGCGCACTGTGAATCAGCAGGGATATTAGTGGTCAAGATTTTACACTCCTTACATGGACCATCTTCACTGTCTGTAAATTTCCCCACAATCTTACTGGCCATATACCCAGCTATGTAAACCAGTATCCATCACGGTCAAAGGCGGATGCTACTGAAAATGGTGGCCTCATCTCATTCAGAAGGTCCAGGACACATTTTGGTAGGACACTCTCAGGGATGTTGACATCATACTCCAGCAGAGCATCACTGTTCTTGAAAAACAAAATTAATAGAAATATTAATCGTAAGGTTTACCTAAAGATATATACTGTATGTCACAAATAAAATTAGACATATTATGACAATATTAATTAAGTGCAGGCTCATTTACAGATGGTTGCATTTGATATGTTTCTCCACTCTTTTAATAAGGTTTTTCCTTTCATTTTTCTCCTCTCCATATATTTTTACAGTTATCACAGACTCCTTATTAATACCAGCCTTCTTGGTCTTCCTCAGCCAGTTCACTTTGTTTTTGTTTTTGGCGTGTCTGTATATATTTTATAGTCCGTTAACCAAGCAGTGTGAAATTCCTAGCGTTAATGCATAATTAGTGACAATAAACCAAATCTGATTCTGGGTTGCCTAGACCAAATGCTCTTGCAGAAAGCTGGTCCTGTCTGAGCACTCTCCCCGACCTCTCTGACTCACAAGTCGAGTGGATGACCAAAGAGCAGTCCATTAGCTCTCCTTGATAGAAGTTATTGAAGTATAAATATATAAAATATATAAAATTCAGAAGAACCAAAGATCACTTACCCTGATCTCCAGAAATAAAATAAGCTATGTGGGGGGAATCGAACTGATTGCCTAGTGAATAGTCCATTGGCTGCTCCACCTGGTCAGCTTTGGCTCCCACATTAGCTGTGACTGGTAGAGCTGCATATACGGTGCCTGTTTCATCTACTCCAAAATTAGTAGTCACTCTAGCATAGCTGTGTTCATCCACAATCGTCTCAGTGTTGATGGTGATCCTGAGTCTATCCTGGGAGATATAACAATATTCCGCTGAGATCTGCTCCATGTCAATGATGACCTGGGGACTCTCCTGGGAGGCATATGTGCTGAACTGCAGCAAAAAGGTGTCAAGGTCTTGCCCAAAATTGGTCTTCTTTGAGTTGTTAAACATCAGTCTTGTAACCACAACCTGCTATTCACACTCAAACTGGAAAGAGTCAGGGCACTATAATAATACAATGTAATAACTGTAAATACAGTTACAAGAAAGAGTTACAATGAGGGACTGAAATACAATTCTTATTTTTAGGTACCCCTAATGGTTGAGTAGGAATTCTCAAGGCAGCCTTGATTGAAGCGATTTGTCAAAAGGTGACGTTCACAGAGATCACACCAGATAATTTTTTGACTGACTCCGGGGGCCAACTACTATCAACATAATGACCAAATACAACCACAAATATTCAGCCTAACCTGTGAAAGGTTGTTCCCCAAGACCTGTATTCAATTGTGCGGCCATTTTGTACAGCCCCAAGCAGCATGAAACAGGCATTTTTCTCAACTCCAGTTTTGAGCATTATGGGAACGTTGCCCCGCACAATATGGCGCCGCCGTAAACGTGTGATCCAGTGGCCAATGGGGTGTCTATGAATTTTATTATGTCTATGGTTGAGAACAGCAGTAATGTAGCGCGATTGGCTGGTTTGTGTGGATACAGTCAGTTTTGACCGCGAAAGATGAGGTCATTTGATTTTCTTTGAATGACATGTATTTACAGCATTTTACCCGCTAGAAATACAGTACATGCTCAGTTTTAATGTTATTTTAAGGTGGAGTAGAATTAAATGAATGGCAAAACTCAGCATTTTGGTCATATAGGCCAGTTTAGGTCACTGCTGGGTATCAGCCTGCACATGATTTAGTTGCAGTTAGTAGTGCAGCTTGTGACAGAACACAGACAGACTGAATACACTTTAATTTAAGAAGAAAATCTCAAAAGAAGATAGCTCAACTCCCGCTTACTTGTTTGCGTTTTCAGGTCATCCGTGCTTCTTCCTCAGTGTAGAGAGAGCATTGCCAGATCGCAAAGATTAAGTAAATTGTGTTCTTTTAACTGAAAAGCTCTGGTTGAGGGTTTAAATTCTTGTTTGTCTCACTTAAGACCTTGACCATAAGACTGACACTGTAAAATGGATAAAATTTGACTTGCCTCTCAAAGTATCCCCTATATTTATCTATAATTGTTTTAGTTTCCTTGGTGGTAACTCCTGATGCGTCTTTGGTGGCTTTGGGGGGTGATCCAATGGGAGTGATGGGTTAGGGGCATTAACCATTGTGGGCACTGGATCCCGTTTCAATCCCGCATGGCTACGAGGTAATGAGAAAGATAAATACAGTACCAGTCAAAAGTTGACTACACTGTCTTTTACTCCTTTGTATTGTGTACGTGTATTTATTCATTTAACTTATAGGGTACAGGATAAAAAACAGGATAGGCCTACATTCATTCTAAAACAACAGGGGAACGTAAGCCTAAAGCCGGTCATTATCACTCGCGTCACCGGCCTCATGCCGTTCCCTCATGGTTCTCGCCTGCCCTGCTCATTGCCCCTCGCAGCACCTGGGGTAAGGACAGACGAGATGAGAGAAAAGGAGACTAAAGCACAAGGAGTGACAAAGACGAGAGAGGGCTCCGGCCCACTGCAAACGGCGGTGACTCCTCTGCTCCCTCTCGGATGGCAGCCACCCCACCTTGTCCCAGGGACACGGCAGCGAGCTCTCCGTCCCACTGGTTGCTCACTCGCTCCAGCACCACCGCCTCGGGCAGCCACTCGCAGTCTTCACTCTCCTGCCCCACCTCCTCAGCACCGCGATCCCCCTCAGCAGCATGTCCCTCCTTCCTCCCCGGTTTCGGCACCAATGTAACTCAGTTCAGAAGAACAGGAAGAAGGAGGTGGGAACCGGCGAACGTTCAAGATAACTTTTAATATCCAAAATAAACCAACAACAAAACGAAAGTAAAATGACGGCAGTTCCACACGGTGACTGCCGCCCACACAAACAAAAAAAAAACACAAAAAACATAGAAAGTCCAGGCCTGGTCCTCTCTTGTCCTTCACTGTTGTCGCTCCTCTTTTATGCTTCCGGAGCTCCTATGCTTCATCTTGTTTTAAGTAAGTCATACACTCAAAACTAATATTGTGTTTCCTCGTTTTAGTAAATCGTGGCCATATTGTAATAATTCATTCCTTTGTTTTGGAAAGAATACGTGCATCGTGGCCGTGATTTACTAAAATGAGGGAACAAATTATTTAGTGCTGTATATTATTATGTAAAATTATTTTAGAATTATTTATTATGTATTTCTATACCTTTGTAAGAGAGGCAAGAAGAAGAAAAGCTTGAATGCTACATTGGTTAGGGAGCAAAGCAAAACTCAGTACCTCAGGTGAACCTTAATCCTATTTTACAGGAACAACTAAACCCACTTCAAATCACAAAAGCAAAAAGTACTTTTTGGCCCAAATAATCTGTATATGAGAATAAATCCTCTTACCATGAAAAAGGAACAACTTGTCCTTGTTAACTTCCCAACTTGCTACTTTGTCTTATAATATTTTCAAATGGAAGCCTTTGAGGGCTGTCACATCTGTTCACGCCTCTGAATCTAGTTCACCTTTATTTGTCTTGCCTGCCCTGCTTACAGAAGCTTCCTTGAAGATATAATTTATTCTCTTATCCTTCACTAAGCAGCTAGTTTCAAAGCTCTGTTTTGTTTTCAGCTAACACATTATTAATTAGCATTGTATAGTGGCAACTTTACTCTTCGGCTGGCTAAAACAGATTGGGACAGATTTCACTTATGCTTGTAAAACTGTCAAACTAAGCATGACAAAATATTCTTTAAAAAATTATATCTTCTTTAAAGAGACCTTTATATTTGAAAACCCAAATAAAAAGTTTTAAAAAATAAATAAAAAGGATGCACATTATCACAAAGGATGCACAAGTCATAGATAAATACAGTGGAGATGCCCAAACCAGGACATGTGGGTCAACTCAACTAAATCTCAAAAATGCTAATCTTAGAATTTAAAACTGTAGATTTAAATGGGTAATACTTTATTTTACAGTGCCGTTGTTACACGTTACATGTAGTTACTATATTAATAACTACAAATTATGCATAATTACATGCAATTAACCCTAAACCAAACCCTCATCCTAACCCGAACCCTATGGTACGTACATGTAGTTAATTAGTATTACTCAATACTTAAATATATAAATGCACTGTAACAAGGACACCTTAAAATAAAGTGTTATCTTAAAATGTTTTAAGCATTTTTTATTTTTATGAGAACATAAGCTGAAGAGAGTACAAAGGAAATGAGGTTTGTCAGGAAGAGCCAGGCCAGTGAATACTGATGCCCTATATTTGAGCTTGAGGCAACTGTCACAATCTCACTTGAGTCTGAATGGCAGTTCAAAATTTTTGTTTACCAAATCATTCAAGCCCACCGGTCAAAGCTCTGCACGTATCTGCCTCTCCCTCTACACTTCCACACACACACACACACACACACACACACACAAAGAGGGGGGGGGGGGGGGGGGGCAGAGAGAGAGAGAGAGAGACCGAGAGAGAGATCCTTCTAAACTTCAGAGTAATCCCAGAGGACAATTGTATTGTTACGGTTTTTTTATACTTGAATTGAAACATTGATACTGAATGTGCATAAAGCTGTGATGTAAATAACCAGAAGCCATGTTAAATATTCAGAAATTACAGACCCTCACAGAGGATAGCCAGTTTAAGGAAGCTTTCTTTGTTATTCCTACAGACAGCATAATGAGACCGTTGTGATATAGCTAGTCAAGGTCAAATACAAATAGAAATCCAAAAATATTCAGGAGGCAGGTGTCTCCTTGTTCCTCTAATGAGAACTCATGTTCTTCTGTGATAGAATCGGGTTAGACACATGAACCTTATCCCAAAAACAAAACAAAAAATATCATACAGCATGGGAGGGTAAAACAGCATTGTATAAATATTTATCCACCCCAATGAATGACTCAAACTTTGCAGAAGGTCAAGAAAGTGCTTGAATTCGATTGTGAAGTGCTGGAAACACAAATTTGTTAATCAAACGCTTAAAACTGTCCTAGATGTCCAACGTTATGGTAGTCCAACATAATATCATGAGCATGTGTAGATATTTGTATAAATAATTGTAAATGGAGTATATTTCTAGCACGCATGCATTCATGTATGTTTAGAAAGACAGTGAAAGAATCAATTCCAGCATGTTGGTGGCATTTAAACCTGTTATGTATAAAAATTTATAAATCCTTTGAAATTCATAACATATGGAATTCATATGTTGATTTGATGTATTTACTTCTTCATTAACAAGAAGGTGAGTCTGAGAACTGAAGACACGGTATCCTATCTGAAATCAATATAATTGAAAAAAGCATCAATGTCATTTCAAATATAAAAATGTGTGTGCACTTAGGAAATTAGGAAACCAATCTTGGTTGTCAGATTAGTTGTAGAACTACACTTGGGTCAATGTTATCAGCCTTTTTCATGTTGTTGCTGACTACAAATGCCAGGTAAATGCAATTTCAATCAAGCATGGCAGAAAATGTCAATATTATTATTAATTGAATTTCGGCTAATGTGAGTGAAGTCCACAGCAAATTATCTATGAAATATTTCCAAGCTTCCTGCAGGCTGTGTCCCAATTTAGAGGCTGCATCCTTTGAAGGCCACTTAAGTAGAACCCAATACCCCCCAAAAAATCCTGCCGTCACCGGCGCACAATAAATTCTGGGGTACGCAAGGCGTTGAAGGGTTCATCTGTTGTATCCTTCATTGCCCGCAAAATGAAGGAGCCTTCTAATTGGGACAGCCTCCGCTTCACCGTGGTGACGCAATCGGCCTTCGAAGGCAGATTTTTAATTGGGACACAGCAGCAATATGTGTGATTCACCCTGAGAAACTATGTACAACAACAATCCTCCAAGTAGTAGTCGCTCATGCAACGCAGTGTCAAAATTAAGCAAAGAACAGCCAGCTCTCTGGAGCACTCCATGGTATCTGCTATCCACATACAGTACAGTTTTAAGCGTAAGAGAAAGTCACACGAGTAAACTGCAAACATTTTCTGCTAAAGAAATTGAAGAAATTGCTTGCAAGACTTTCTGTTTCTGTTGCAGTACGTGCTGTTCTCTCGTCTCTTTCTCTCGTTATGTGTTCTCTGCAAGTTGAAAGTATTATTGCGTTCCATCTCTTGACAGTGATTGTCAGTTGTTTGTGTTTCTTTTCTTTTTTTAAATCCCAGACTTTGGTTGTAACGGGAGCATCCATGAATTCGGGCCGGTTGTATTGCTTGGTGATCTCCATCGGCTGACATACCAAACTTCTAGTATTGTTTTTGCTTTCTGATTGTCAAATAATTAATTTTGGTCAGATTGCTTGTAGAGGTGACCTGTCTATTTATTATTATTATTATTATTATTATTATTATTCCAATTTGACTCTCTTTATGATAGAATAGTGCAATTTTACGAAGTTAATGATTTTCATTTTTTATTTACTACAACTTCTTTTTTGTTGTTGTTTTGAGCCATGGGCCATCTTGAAGTCAAATAACTTCCATGCTCTTTTGCTATAGTTTGAAAAGAGCTGATTATTGAAGCAAATACCCAATTATGTTACATTCCTGTTGTGTTTGTAGCGTATTGTTTGGCCTGATGGTTGATCAGGAGTTCTCTTCTTTATTTATTTATTTATTCTGGAAAACCCCTGGATAGTACTCTATAAAATACACACCTAAATTAGACTAAAGCGGTTGTGTATTTTATAACAGAAATTTATAGTTCATGAAACTATATAATCTGCTTGCAGTCACATCATATACAACATGGTACAAGCTGATTGGTCTCTGCTTATTCTGCAGTCAATGAGACTGCTTGCTCAATATTTAAATAGTCTGGTTTAGTGTTCGCTGTAAGACGGTCCTGCGGTGCACTATCAAAGTTCCTCAGAAATCCTCCACCTCCCCCATATCCACCTGTCTAGATGTGCTATATGATTTATGTATGCATGAAACATTTCTTACATGCTCACAGCACGTCTCTTCATCTTTTGGTTGTAACAAGTCCATTTCCAAGAGTTATCTTGATTGAAATAAACTGCAGTAAATTACATTGCTAAATAATTTTATATTTAAAGTCACGTAAAGTCATCTTTTCTTCTGTATTAGAATGATGGTAGATTTGTGTGAGCCCTTAGAAAAGACAACTTGATACGGATATGTCTGAATAAACTAGACAGGTTACATTGAAAGTGAAACCTTTCCCTTTTTTGAAAAAAAAAAAAAAACACATTTTACTCCACTACTGAGAAAGAGAAATCTTACGACAGGCTGTCACATCAACAAATTTGTATTACGCAGAATGTCTAGCTGTATGACCCAAGGGTCTGAGGGTTGTAAAGGAGGACAGGTGTGACAAATGCTTTGGCAGAACAATAGTTACTGTAGCAAGGGAAGCTCATTGCCTCTGTCTTGAAAATGTGTTACCATTATGGGCTGAGCCCAGATTTTTGTCTAGGGTCCATGGCCATTGCCTTCAGAGCAGAGAAACCATATACACCAGTCTGCTCTCATTTCACGAAATGTGAAAAAGTGGGTTTTTGACGCATAACACATGTATATATTTGGCTCTGTATCCAGTCACAATTTAATTATTTCAGTTTTTAAATCACATTTTTGCCTTCACTATTTTAAATGGTACCACAGTGTAACAAATACATTACTTTTTTTTTTTTTTTTACACATTTTACCTTATATTAAAAGCTGCATGAATGATACATCTAGATGAACCAGCAAAAATGTTTTTAAAATACAAATATATAAATATATATAAACAAATATATTATACAAATATAAATAGGGTTTAACATGTCACATCACAGCATGCATAGTTCACCAGCTACCCATGTATTAAATACAATGAAATTCTTAAATTGAATTACTAAACCATTATGTGAGTTTTAGGCTAACACTTATAGTAAAGAAAATTTTAACATGATTTCTCTTTTTTTTTTTTTTGTATTTTTTTAAATATTAAATTGCAGGGGTTACGCTTTATTTTAGGGTGCCCTTGTTACAGTACACAAGTAAGTACTGAGGAATATTAATTAACAACATGTACTTACTTATATGGGTTTGGTTTAAGGATAGTTTCTTGTAATTGTGCATAATTTACTGTTATTACTACATACATGTACTCTATCAGGGACACTGTAAAATAAAGTTTTACCATAGTAAGTTTAAGCACATTCATTAATAAATAGAGAATTATATCTCTTTCAGGTTGCATCACCCTGTTAACAGCTTGCAGTGTAAACAGACACTGTTAAGGCAGCCCCACAGCATCACAATGAGACAGAAGTCTAAACTTTGACAGCCATTGCAACACTTTGATTACTTTCCTTTTTCAGCAATTCAAAGTTAGATTGGGATCAGTGTCATGTTATACGACCCAATTCCAGGCGAGCTAGTGGTCACAGATGGCTTCACATTTGTCTGTAGAATACTTTATTATAAAAGGGTTGCAAGCTGTTCAGGTCCCGTGAGTGCAAAACACACCTAAATCATCTTTTCTCCACCACTGCTAAGAGATTTTTGTGGTGATACACTATATGATGGTGCACAATGAACCACACATCTCTACTTTGGTTTTATTCTCCTCCTGGAGAAAACAGGTTTTCTCTTTGCTACACCATTTAAGGTTGGAAATTTTAAGGTTCATCACTTGTAATCCTGAAACGTTATGGATTACTGTTTTTCTAGAAACAATCTTATTGGTGCCAAATTTTTGATTAGCAAATTTGCCTCTCAGATTTATTTTTTTTACACACATGCACACACATCTGTTGCATCAGACAAAGCAAGACAATGGCTGAGAGTGTGTGCTCTACTTATAGTACTGGTGATGAGGGCTAACGAGTGTCAGGTCTGTGTGGCTAAGTGCCAAAGAGGATGATGGTAGTCTGTAATCAGTACTGTGGTGAGCATGTCGGTCGGATGAGCAAAGAAGAGCCTGGAGGGATTGTTACACATTAGAAGATTTGTTTATTAACATTAGAACATGACCAGTCCTTATAACTTATACTATAAAGATGTTTATTGATTGGTTGAAACGTTGTAGTTTTTAAAGAAGTTTAAACAATAAATACCGTATAGTGGCTCTTTAATGTGTTGTAACAGATCGCTGTAGCTCCTCAGTTCAAGTGTGAACCGATCATCTCTTCATACCAGATAATTTATAGCATCAAATAAACATGAATGGACATCAGAAGAAATGTTGTTTCATCTGTGAAAAGACACACAAGGGTCACTGAATGTCTGAGAAGTGACGCACTGTAATGGTGTTCCCTTTTAAAGTTATTTCCTGAGAGCGCCCTAAGGGCAGTAAACTGGGTGGTTGGCTCTCTTTTGGAGTCTCCTGGTTCATTGTTTTCACAGAGATATGCTTGGATAGTGGTATTGAGTGTTAGGCTTCTTTGGGGGTCCTTGGTAAGCAGTCCTTAGCATAAAATATAGCTAGGTCTCCTCTTGCATTAAAGAGTCGTTTTTGCTGAGACCTCCATTTTTTGAGCCTCCCTAGTCTGGCCACCCCTAGGGAAGAGTAGTTTCTAGGTTTCGATTTGGAGAGCTGTCATGCTGAGACCTCCGCTCCCGAGCTCCACTTTAGAAAACCGGTCTAAGTAGTATTGCTCTCTGACAGGCTCCTCTGTGAGGTGATCTGTTAGCGTAAAGCGTAGTTAGGTTTCTCCTCGCTATAGAGTGCTGTTATGCTGAAGCCTGAGAGCTCCACAGGGTCAGTAGATTTGGTGGTAGGCTTTCTTTTGCAGCCTCTCTGGTTAACTGTTCACAAGGTGGCATTGTTTTTTCTCTTAGAGAGACTTCCCATTGAAGCCCCCACCCCAAGGGCTTTGCTTGACTGGCAATATCGAGTTTGAGGCTTCTCTTAGCCTCCTTGTTAAGTAGTCCTTAATGTAGAATGTAGCTAGGCCTCTCACTTAGAGTATCTTTCTGCTGAGGCCTCCGTTCTTAGACTGTTGTTAGGTCTCCCTTCACAAGACCTCCACTCGTCAGGAGTGTGTCCCCTGCGGTGACTGACAGATTGTTTTTTATCCTTAGCTATACTCTCTTGAAGGTATTTATACAAGGCCCTGCACCAAGAAGACCTCATAACCAGGGTTTCTGGCCATAGGCAATTGAGTCTATGGATGCTATAGGATAGGGAACTTGACATCAACAGTTTATTCCAATGATGTCTTTGACTTAAGTCAAGGAACTCCTTCTTTCAGCATGGCAGAGTGGGCATTTGGTTCCTATTAGCATCGGGGGACAGAGTGAGCTCCCATTCAAAAGGGAATGTCTCGGGTAACAAATTTAACCATGGTTTCCTGAGAAGGTGAATGAGACACTGCATCCCATTGCCATGCTTCAGGATTGACTGGCCACCACCCTTTCAGACAAGAAGTGGATGACATGTATTAAAGGCGCCCTATTTATACTCTGGTTACGCTGGTAATAATGTCATCGGCTGTCGCCAACCAATATCATTGTCGTGTTTTGACACGTGTTTCAGACACTGGCATACCAGAGGCATTCCCCATTAGCATCCTAGGATGCAATGTCTTCTTTCCCTTCCCAAAGAATGTCTGGGTTTGCTTGACTGTAACCCTGTTCCCTGAAAAAGTGGGAACAAGATGCTGCACTTGATGTCATGAAGACATGTGCCAAATACACCAAAGATTTTGACTAAAGCTCTAATGATGATTTTATCGGCATTCTCACGTCGGAGGCTATAAATAGATATGAGAGAGGTGCACTCATCAGGTCCTTTTGTCTGAAGAATGTCCTGAACACGCCCTCAGTGCCGCATTGAAACGCAGCATCTCGTTTCCGCTTTTTCAGGGAACAGGGTTATAGTCAAGTAACCCAAGAATGAAGTGGGCCTATCAATCAGAGCGAGACAAGCTAAAATTGTGGCCACAAAAACTCTCAGAGTAGCAGGAGATGTGCTTGCTGAAAGTTTTTCTTCCAGCACTGAAACAATCTGGCAGTGGACTGGGTCTGAGTGATGTGTAGCACACCACCTTTCAAAGACTCTCCACTTAAGGGCATTCAGTTAATTGTTCATTAAAAAAAACAATAGTCATTAGCAAAAGAAACATTTATTGAGATATGTGATTTATTTGATATGAATTAACTATTCTTTAACCCTTTGACACATACGATCACACTGGTGTGATTAGAGCGTTCCGTGTATCACGTGATCAACTATCAAATTCAAATGTTCTTGCACACGTTGGCTGTCAATATATCACATATATGTAGTGTTTTCAACAACATAATGTTTATTTTAGATTTCAGACTATGACGAGCAGGGCGGGCGAGAGCCGTGAGGGAACAGTGCAAGGCCGGTGACGTGATTGCAGTCGCCCACACAAACAAAATTAAACACAACATAAAGTCCAGGCCTGGTCCTTCACTGTTGTCGCTCCTCTTTTATGCTTCCGGAGCTCCTCCATGAGAGATACGAGACCGGTGCACCATGCAGCTGACGCTCATTAGCAATCGCGTCAACCACCCTGCTCTTCACACACATTTAAATGCACATATATACCAACGAAGCAATACATTTGGACAAGTGTTTAGACAATCCTTAATATCCATAATAATTAGACGAAACATTTTATTCACATCAGATACACATTGTGTAAGTAACTTTAAAGTTTACTCTATTCTTCTTTCAGTTTACCGGCTCTCTTACTTTCATGTATTTCGGCAGAAGTGGATGAATTCACGTGTTGTAAATCCAACAGATCCGATTCAATGTACTGCGGTGCAAACTAACATGGTGGCGCCCATAGCGCATGTAGCTCAACTAATGCAATCATTATAAAGGAGTTTAAACAGCTAAAAACATCTACGTATACATATTCGGAATATCATATATTTCATGCTATAGTTAAAAAATTTGTGATTATTTTGAATAAAAAATAAAAAATTTAAATGCAAGCAGATCATCAGTCACACAGTACTTTTGTGGCTGAGGTGTCACGTGACAAGCAATGATACGTCACCATGGAAACAATAAAGTGATACGTTCCAAATAACGAACGAGAAGAGTCTGAAAGAGGTTTAGGGCTTTTATCATTAGTCATGTCTTAATTCCGGTGTTTGGTTATTCTATTTAACTTTTACTCTTATTGTACTCTTTCATTTGGGTCTCAAAGTCCTAGCACTGGCCGTTTATGCTGGCCCACGATCACAAATCCGTCAGTTCTGACTCTCACTCAGAGGATGCAGAGTTTACTAATACGTTACGTGGAATCGCCACCTGCTTATTAGTACAAAAACGCAGTTTGCATAGTCACAATACTGCAACTTGTCAAGACAGCGACTGACAAAAATCTAAAGGTCTTATATGATGTGCCACCTACTCCATGCATTGGGCCTTTAGTATGTCTGATCCTGACGCAGGTTTGCACTAACAATGGATACATCGTAATCTGCTGAAGACAATCATTTCAGAGTAAGTTAGAATAAAATCAAATGTAACAAATTATTAATCACATAAAAATGTATCAATGCCAATTTACATAATTACACAATTATAAGCCAGTTCAGACATAATAAATGCATAACATCAATTACTCAAATGGTTTCTCTAAGAGTACTTAAAAGTTATGCATACACACAGAGGTGGGTGAATACTCTTAAAGACACTCACCAATCCCTGTGTGGGGGTTTCTGGCTACAGAATACCCCCCTTGCTTCTGTGCCTTTTCCCTTAAATACCCAGACCACAACAAAAGAGACACCACCCATACAGGAGAATAGAATTCTCCTGAGTTTTCAATCTTTTTCATAATACTAGCGACTGCTGTGAAATTGAGACCATTTTACCAATCACAATGAGACATTTAAAATGATACCAAACATGAAATTGGAAAAACAATAGATTCACAAGATACATCATACATAGTACATATGCATTCTTAGAGAACTTCAGTGACTTAAGTCAGGGGGAAGGAAGGTAGTGGAGGGAGGGGGGTTGGTTGCATAGATGAGTGAGGACAGTTTGGGCAAGGCTTTGTCCTATTCCTTTGAAATCTTTCTCCAGATGAGTTTTATTGCTTTATTGCAGGATGCTTGATCTCAGCTTTTGTCTTAGCAGGAAAATCAAGCCTTACAATATATATTTGTATTATACAGTATAACTTTAATCCTCAGTAAGGTGTTACAGTAACACAGATAACAAACAAATCAGCAATTATTTAAGGAGGCAGGACATTCCCTAATCATCTACTAATTATGTGCATTTAATTTTCAGCATCTAGCTGCTAATTGTCTTCTTAATATCTTTAGGAGCAGTAGGAGACTGCTTAATTGTCCCTACACCGTTTTTCCATTCTGCACTTCTTTTTTGTTGAATAAATAATGAATAAGGTGACATCTGTTATGTGTTGTCTGTTCTTTGAGGCTACATTTCTGTAATTATGAAATTGTGTGAAGACTAGACAATAGTTGATTTATGCCCTTACAAACAAAACCACTGAGATGAAACAGAATGAGCTTTCTTTTTCACCTGTGCCATGTACAAACTTCTATTACATCAAATTGAAGCCCTGCTAGTTGTAATATTTGAAAGTAAATCATATTAGAGTGACTTGGTACAGTGCCAGACTGAGTCAGGGATTGAACCCAAGAGATATCTGCAGCTTGCCAGCTCAGAACATCACACATCTGTTAATGAAAGACATCCTTTAACGACGGACTGAAATGCAACTCAAAGGCCGGCTGAGAGAAGCTTACTTGAAGCTGTGTGCTGCAAACAGATTACATAATTACATTTTATGTTGTCTGTGGTCAGATCTTCATAGGATTAAAAATGTTTGGTCAAATTTCTCACAGTAGGGTGCACTAGTTTTACCAAGAGACGGTGTTCCTGCTGAATAAGAGAAAATGAAACTACAATTATGTGGGGCTGAGATACTCTTGTCTCTTGAACAGTATGTAAACATTTAGTATTGTCCTGAATGAACATGCAGATTAACAGATTTTTTGCCAAACAGCATATTTTACGTAGACCTCTCTAGAATAAATGGTGTAAAATGCATAAAGTACTTATCTCTGGTTTCAGTCTGGCCAAGCTAATTTTTGTTTTAATTTCAGAAGGGTTTTTGTCCAGCTAAACCGGCCAGGTTGAAACACCTACTAAACCAGCTGTTTAAGACGTCCAAATCACTTTAGGCTGGTTCAAGCAGATGTTTCAGCAAGAAACTGTGGCAGAATATCTTGCAAGTACAGTGGTATGGAGGTTATGCATTCAGAAAGCACACTTCTAAGCTACAAAAAACAAAATATGCCTTGAGGTGCATACCTGATAAACCACAAATTGTGAAACATTTCCTTATGCACAGACACTGAATTTCAAAACATCTGTGAACAAAAACATTAGCTAAATCTTAATTAAAATAATAATATCAGATGCATATCTTCATTTAAAGCAACAGATTGTTAATAGCACACATCTCCGGATGTAGCCCAAACAAGGTAAGTTCTCACATGATTTTGCAAAGTAACCATGAGTGAACAATAACTTTCTATTATAAAATGTGTCTACTCCTCAAGACGACTTGCTTGGGCTGGTTTTTAACACAGATTTCACATTCGAGTCACAAGCTCTTGATTTTGCTTTGATATTGAATCACTTGAATATCAGATACAGTATACATGTCGATTTTATGGGGGAAAAAAATCTTTCAACTAAAGCTATAAATCAGAAAACCCTGTTAGTTAGTATATTACTATAATATGAAGGTTAAGTTTAAATTAAGTCTAAACTAAAAAAAATGCTAATTACCAAACACATTTAAATAAAACCTGAGTTGTATGCAAAAAAATTGCATATAAGGCTTTTTTTATCAACTTTTTATTATTTAATTATGTTTCAGCTTGTCACATGTATGTCCTGTTTAGTTCAGTTCTGTCTTGTCATTATTAGTTCGAGTTAATCACCATGTCTAATTAGTTAAGTCTTGTCAGCTATCCTCGTTTAGTCTTCGTCATCTGTGTATATAAGTTCCTGCCTGTTGTATTTTCATTGGTCTGTTGTTTTATGTGCTGATACACACTGTTGCGCCCCTTACCTGATACCCCTAGTATTATAATAAATAAGTTTATTTGGAAACCTATGCCTTCGTCTTCTATCGAACCCAGCGACATTACACAACTCCATTTCATTGTTGAAATAAAACATTTAAAAGTGGCTGTCATAACTTGTTTTTGTGACAGATTTATTAAAACTACAAATATGCAATGCTAAATAAATTTAGCAAAATGCTCATCTCTAGGGTTATATATAGATATATATATATATATATATTGACAGAAAAACACAGAATTATGTTTATGTTTGTTGAAATCATGTGATATTTCAGTTTTTCTTTTTTAATAAATCTACAAAAATGTCAACAATGCTGTGTTTTTCTGTCAATTTGGGGTGCTGTGTGTACATTAATGAGGAAAATCATTAACTTAAATTATTCTAGCAAATGGCTGCAATATAACAAAGAGTGAAAAATTTAAGGGGTGTGAATACCTTCCATACCCACTATATATGTATATATACCCACTGTTTTAATGATGTCTTTCTGCTGTTGAAACACTTATTGTGTTTGCACACTTATTGTGTTTGCACAACAGTGATTACATACGATTTTTGGTGAAATAGCCCTTTAAGATAGTTTTAAGAAAACATTTTAAATAATCTAATTCAAACAAATGAAACTGTCTGATATTTTGGACTAAATGTTGTTTGCACAGACATACCAGATATATATATATATATCTAATACTTTATCCCGTTGAACTCTGAGGAAGCATTTCTTGATCAAAATAGCATTCATAATTGCCTTCATATCTGCCTCTTTCATCTTTCATACCCTTTCTGTGAGGGATTTCCAATAGAGAAAGCGGGAATTATAATCCGTGGCTATAGGAGTTCAGATGAGGAATTAGTTGCTTAACTAGGTTTGAGCCTTAAGCAAACACTTTAAATCCATATTACATCTCAAGCTCATGCTTGCTGCTTTACAGTCTATATGTCTCTCTCCTGCTTCATCTCTCTTGTTTTACCTAGAATGCATTGCTGCCTCACAAAACTTTCCACTTCATTAGATCTTTTATCCATTGAAGGTGTATAAAGCATTTCTTATACAGACATAAGGAAGGCCTCAACTAAACTCACACGCTTTCCTATCCAGCGACGTGTATTATCGACTGAGCTTTGAGGGAGGTAAGTTCAATACTGCAGCTGTACTGCCTGTAAATCATTATTCTCTTGTAGAAGAATGTGAAGATTTGAAGAGATGCTTCACAATGAGAACTGAATGTATTTCATTCTTTTTTTTCCCCCTTAATATTTTCTCCATTTTCCCAAGCGTTATTCCAAGAATTCTTTTGAGGAAAATAAAAATAAAAATCTGGGGCCAGTTGCGTAAACACATAACTGTCTGACCAACTAGCAGTTAGCCAAGGGATAGTCAGTCTTTTCTTACTCAAATTAGACTTTTGTTTTTTTTTATGAAAAAAAACCCTGATAATTATTTTGTAATATTTTGTAACAAGTCTAAGAAGTTTATTAAACCCTTTAAAACCTGTTTGCATGTCTCTTTTAAGAGCCAATAGAAACTGAAACCAAGTACGTAGCACGATAATTAATTTTGCATACAAAATCAGAGATTTTACATGTTCAGATCATGCGGGAACCGGTGTCTGAAGCACATCCAATCTTGGCAATATCATATTGACTGGTGACCCAAATATAGCTCCAATTAACATGTCATCCACTTATCGTCTGAAGGGACTGTAAGCAGGCAGGCCCCAAGGCATGGCTAAGAGACGCTGCATCTCATTCCCTGTTCCCAGGGAACCATGGTTACATGCATAATCTGAGACGTTCTCTTTCGAAATGGAACTTGAGCTGTGTCAGTGCGCTAGGGGAACGATATACCCTCGTTACCATGCTGAGGGGCGTGCATGCCAACGTATGGCAGTGACTACTTTCAGAATCAGGCAAATTCAAATGAAACGCCAGACCACTCACCCTACTGGTCACAACTGGGCTGTCAGTGACAGCACTCCCAGCAGTCAAAGCCTCAGCTATAGGCCTTCAAAGCAACCTCCATATCTTACATATGAACCTGGAACAAACAACTTCAACAGAAAGGGGCCTCTTCAAGGGAGCGTGGCTAGGGGGCCCAAAGGCATCCCAGCAAGTTACTTCTCAGGGGAATAAAGGCAGCCCTGAATGCCACCTGGGAGGCTGACCCGGCTTCTAACTATACTAGTAACCTAGTCTACCAACAACCTGTCTGTTTCCTCAGAAGAGTCTCTAGACACAGAAGTCTCACAAAGAGACATCCAGAAAGAGGGACTGCACAAAGGGCAGTAGACCAGCTCAGACCGGATCTTAGAGACGGGCATCCTGGAGAACATAACTCAGCAAAGTGCTTTTAACTTTTGCAAGCGAGGGGAGTTACTCTGCTTGATCCTTGGATCTGCAAAGCACCAATGTTTCAAGGCACTAAGGAGGCTGTGACCTTAATAGGATACCAATTAGGTCAAGCAGGCTATAGGATATAATCCAAAGGTGAATTAGGTTAGCCACGCCAGCAACACTAGTAGCGTGTGGTCTCAGGGAGGCCAGAAAGGCCAACCCCCTGACAAGACCTTGCTGAGGCCAAAACATCTCACTGACAAAAATTCACTGGCTAAATGTAGTCATGGCTAGCTGCCATGCACCCAATTATTAGGGGCTGGCTCGCCTGCTACCTGATAGCTAGCTCTCTAGGGCTTGCAACACTGGGGCTCACCAACAGGGAGGCCAGCTAACACTCAGGGAGGCCTACTAACACTCAGGGAGGCCTACAAAGGCCAGCTACCTGATAGCAAGTCTGGCTAGTTGGCCAACGCCTGTAACCTTGTGCTCGCCAACAGGGAAGCCTGCTAATTCTCAGAGTGGCCTCCTAAGGCCAACAAACTGAAAACAAGCAATTGCTGGCTGCCAGATACCCACGTTGCATGGGATTCGCCCTCAGAGAGGCCTGCTAAAGCCTACAATCTGAAGCAAAACCATGCATCTCTACCAGAAAATCCAATACTGAGGACTAAATTCCAAGGCAGCCTGTTAAGGTCAGCTGCCTGGTGGCAAGCTCTGTAATAACAAAAATACCTGCACTGTAGGGGACTCACCCACAAAGAGGCCTCCTAAGGCCTACTTATCCCAAAGCAAGTCATTGCTAGCTGCTAAGAACCCCAAACCATAGGGATTTTACTCACAGGGAGGCCTGTCAAGGCCTGCTTCTTGACAGAAAACTTCTACTAACTGTCACATACCCAAAGTGCTGGAGACTCGCTCACAGGGAGGCCTGGTTACACCTGCTACAAATCCACACTGATGGGGGCTCACCACAGAGAGGCCTGTTGAGGCCTACTATCTGAAGGCAATAACAATAGCTACCAGAAGCCCATTTCCTGTGGGGCCTGCTAAGGCCAGCTGCCTGACAGTTCATGTGCTGGCTGCTAGGAGCCCAACATGGTGGAGACTTTAAAGGGAGGCCTGCAAAGCTCTACTACCTTATAGCAAGTCTAGTAGAAGATATAGACTATTAAAACAGCATCTATACCTGGGACCTATCACCTCCATAGTTTACTGAGTAAAAAACACTTTTTACCCAACTGTGCCTTCTACTCCAGACGGACACGGACATCAGCTCGTGGCCATGCTGGGATACAAGGGAGTGTACTAAATGACCAGCCTGCAGTGATGGTTAAATACCGCTTGACATGAGCCACAATGGTACAGGGTAGATAAAGATGGAGCTATAAGCGAGGCATTTAGATAACACTGTGTTTCACAAGGGTGTACTATCGGCCTGACCCTGAGAAAGCTACAGGGTGAAGGCCAACCACAAAGGCCCTATCATGACAGAAATTATACACGTATTCAGCCCTAGGGGATGGGACCTTTCACATAAAAAGCTACCCATAGTCGACCCAATGCTTGAACAGCGGGCTTTAGCAAAGTCTTGTGATGGCTTAACTGTAGCTCAGCTTGTGAAATGTGGAACGCCTACCACAGCATTTGCTATTCTCAAATAGAAAACAGGAGGGAACAGCCTATACACCAAGCTGCATTATGCCCCAATGCAGAGGGGGCGGGCCTTGGCCAGATGACTCACTATGGAGAGGAGGCCAGCACTCAGGACGCCAAAGGGAACCTACATTCACCTAATGAGGGGTCAGAGGCGGAATGCTTAACAGACTGTCAGTTCTTTGCAAAAACAGCCCTCCAACCTAAAGGAGAGGAGACAAACTATTCTTCCCTGAGGTGGCTGTCAAGGCAACTTGTCTTATTTGTTAAGAGGGCCAGCCTGAATCCCAGTGGCAGCCTCAACACCGCTCTCGAATGGAGGGGCCGCATGAGAGGCAACACTCTTTTTTGGCCCCTGTCTGCGCCCATCGGACAGGCCAGCTGATTGTCTGGGTGATGACACTTTCTCTACCCCCTTCAGCCATCTCCTCCTCGACTGGAAGAGCACTGGCCGTTTGACCGGAGGATGAACTCGCATCCTCGCTGGTGAGCTCTGCCTCACCAGCTGCCGAACCGCTCGAGAGGTCTACGCCCCTCTCAAACTGCTTGGTGAACTCCATCTGGGAACACCGTGACCTGAGTCTCTGCTCTGCCTCGCAGTTTACACACAAAGTCCTCTCGAGAACTTCCTATGCGTGCTCTTCCCCCAGACAGAGAACGCACAGACTGTGTTTGTCATCTGGGCCCGGTTTTTCAAAAGTAATCCACTAGGATTTTGCATAACAGATTGGATCAAATCTTGAAAATGTGTTTTTCAAAAGAAAAAACGGATTACATCATCGGATTAGATCACGTAATCCAATCTTGGTTTTTATCCAGATCAAACCTTTAGTTTGGGTTTTTATGAACTTTTTTGTAGGATTTGGATCACTTTGATCCAAAAAATCTGGATTAAACTGATCCCATCAGAAGGGTGTATTCAGCATGGATTTCATGGGCAAAATGTAATAAAAACTTTTAAAATGTATCAAACAATACTATATTTGGATCATGCAGTATCTTACAAGATATCCTATTTATTCATAAGGTTTTAATTTTATTTGTTCATCCGTCAGGCTACAGTGATTAGGTAGGCTTTAACGTATTCAGCCTTTCAGTATAGGCCTACAGCAAAGTAGAAAGAGTTTGGCCTCATAAAATAATCCCCCAAACAGCTGTCAAAATTGAGCAAAAATAATAAATTTTATTCTGTCACTAATTCATATATATGAAGAATGGCAATCACGAATTTTTGAAATCCAAAACAAATCCAAATCAGAAATAGTGTCTAACTATTGCGTCCCTTATTGCACGTCCTGTTTGCTCGTTCTGGTAGAATGGAGGAGGTTGGTTAGGGTCTCCAAGGGGCTCAGGTGCATCATTGTCAGCACAAAGAGGGACATTGCGCTTAGTAGTGATGTTGTGCAGGACAATACAGGCAAGGGTTATGTTGCATGCTTTCTGTGGTTCCGCTCTCAGGTAGTTAAGGCATGCAAAGCGCCTCTTAAGAATTCCATTTAAATGCTCAATTGCACATCTTGCTCTGCAATGAGCAGTGTTGAAGTGTGCCTGCGCCGGTGTATTTGCTGTCAGAAAAGAAATCATTAGCCATGGTAGGAGTGGGTAGGCACTGTCTCCTAATATTATGCCATCCGGTCGGTTGGTTTGTAGGTCTCTATATAGAGCGCTCTCCCTCAGGATGCGTGCATCATGGACAGACCCAGGCCACTTGACAACGCAGTTGGTGATGATGAGGTCAGCATCACACACAAGTTGGATATTGATGCTGTACCTCCCCTTTCTGTTTATAAACTTCCATTCATTCTCACGAGGTGCTTGTATATGCACATGTGTGCAGTCGATTGCTCCAATAGTATTGGGCATATTCCCCAAAAGAAAAAAGCTGCGCTTGGCCTGGGCAATCTGGTTGTCCTTTGGAAAAGAAACAAATTCATTGACTAGGCTGGCAAGTGCGATTGACACATCTCTCACCACATCACACACAGCTGATTTCACCACTCCCATATAGTCACCAACAACTTGATAGAAAGTCCCACATGCATAAAATCGGAGAGCAATGAGGATCTGGTCTTCCACAGACAGACCGTGACTCCTTTGGG
Source organism: Opsariichthys bidens (assembly GCA_037194245.1). Lineage (NCBI taxonomy): Eukaryota > Metazoa > Chordata > Actinopteri > Cypriniformes > Xenocyprididae > Opsariichthys > Opsariichthys bidens. The sequence continues at coordinate 5,872,818 of CM074283.1, read as the reverse complement.
TTCCGTGTTGAAGTTTTGGCCTGAGAAGGTTCACAAGGTACTCTATATCAACCTTCCCAAAGCGAAACTGGACATACAGCTCCTCAGTGGTGTATTGCTCCAGTGGCTTGGTACGTTCAACATACACCCTTTGACGGTATCCTCTTCTGGCAAAGTGGTGGTGGCGGTGGACAACACCTGCCATTTCACTGTCTCTCTGTGAATCCTCTGAGAAAGGCTGATTTATATGGCTGTGTAGTTGATCTTTTCAAACACACCTATTACAACTGATTAGTTTTGGCTTGTGTTCAATTGAGGCAATTGGACCCAAGGCCTATAATTGATGAACATTGTTCACTATAGTAAAGCAATAGAACCATGGACTCAAGAAGCTGTAACTTCTCTGTTGCTGAAACCAATGCACTACTAGAGGGTGTTCGGTGCCATTATGGAACAATAGTGGGAAGTTTTAATTCTGCTAAGGATACCAACAAAAATAAAAATGATATTTGGATTTTAATCACAGAAAATGTGAATGCCATAGGGTCTGCCCAGAGGAGGACCACAGACCAAATCAAATTGCGGTGGAAGAATCTTAAGGCCAGGGCAACAAAGGACCATGCTGAAGCCAAAAACCCACAAACAGGGAACAAGCCATTTAAGAGGGGAGATTATACAGATGTGGTCCTCGACATCATTGGAGGTGAGAAGTCGCAAGCTCTCCATGGTATTCAAGGTGTTGTAGGGGATGGCGAGCCTTGGATTGAGGAGGAGGAGGAGAATCTGCCAGTTCCTCCTGAGGCTGATCCAGAGAGCATATTTATATTGAATCTCAGCTCTGTTCCTGAGGAAGAAGCTGGATCCTCATTGGTTGAGCCAGTGGTAGTTGCCACAGGATCTCAGAGGAAAGGCTTGAAGTGCCCTTCATCAAACAAAGATGATGATTAAAAGGCACTTCTGCAAAAAGAGACTGAAAAGGCAGAAGCACAGCTTCATCTGGCAGAGGAACAACTGAGGGCAAATCAAGGCCAGACTTGAGATCCGCCTCCTAAAGGCTACGCTCAGACAAGCTGGTTTCTCCACATCAGACGAGGAAGTCTGAAATTATTGTGGAGTATATGACATTAAGTCTTTTTTTTAAATGCAATACATCTATACTTGATACTTGTTATAAATATCCTCAATGTTCAGTGTTTGAGTTGTAGGTCTCAGATGAGCAGACTGCTGGAAGAGGATGGGGTGGGGTTTTTTCTTGTTTTTAGTTTTTTTTACATGTGTGTGTTTTCATTTCAAATAAAAATAAACTTATATTGACCCCACACTGGCTATTCTACTTGTTGTTCTTTACATATCTATAGTTCTACATTGTGATTTCCTATCCTGTTTGAGCACTGGTTATCCAGCACTGGTTATCCAGATTTGGTGATCCTGAAAAGTTCCTATCCAGATCAGATTGATCCAATCCGATGTTTCTTTAAAAAACTGGCTCCAAAAGGAAGCTGGATTACGTGATCACGGATCGCAAAAAAAGGATTACTAAATCCGGATCAATTTTATCCGGATTAAACCTTTTGAAAAACCGGGCCCTGGTGTCAGATAACATGGACACAGATCAACACTCTTAAAAAACCTCCTAGTAAGTCTGGTTTTCTCTGTGCAGTTCATTTTGCCAACTACGTGCTTCAAACAAACAGTCCTTGAAGATGAAAAGAAGATGACAAGTTATGTGGGCGCCCCTTATATACATGTGGGTCGCATTATTATTATGTCATAGGCTCTCACCCGTCAATATGATATTGCCAAAATTGGATATGTGTTTCAGTCACCAGTTCCCGTGGAGGCAGTTCCCCTAGCGCTCTGACACAGCTTGAATTCCTTCTTGAAAGGGAACCTTGGTTTCAAATGCTGTAACTTTTGATTTCTTTATGCTATCATCACAAAAATTGAGTCAGACACAGCTCACATGTAGGGGAGCTTCAAACAATTCTCCCCCATCTTATTTCCATCCTGAATTATTGCATGTCAAATAAGAAAAATGTGTAAAATTATAATAAAAATTATATATTGTTTCTCAGAATGAGAATGTCCAGTTGTAATGTAAAAAATTTAAAAAGTGTTCTACCTATCAGATACCTACCTTTTGACTCTCCTTCCTATAGTTTTGGAGTTTTTGGAGTCTTTACTTTTGTGTGTCACTCAGAAAGAAAAAAAAACATCTCTAAACAACTCTAAAATGCCTTCAGGTCTTAAGGGGTTAACAGATTCCTTATCTCTCTGCCAGAGATTCCAAAAACTCTGTCTTTAAAAGAACAGGTAAATATAAGTAATTTTTTATTTTTTTTTATTTTTTTTTTTACTATTGTTGTTTTTATTTTTCTTAAATCATTTACAATTAAATTATACATTTGTATACAATTAAATAATAAAAATAATAACAACAACAACAACAACTAGCAACACCCTACATCTACCATGTACTGGTACAAGTAATTGAACAACACAGTAGAATACAAACAAATGGAAGATACACACAGGAAATTGCAGGAGAAAGCTAACGCACAACCACATGAAATAAAGAATAAGGAAACAAAGGGCTTAAATGCACATGCAGTGTTGCCAATTGCTTTAAGCTGAAAGTAGCTAAAAACTGGTCGCTAGATGACGTCTTACTGGCAGGTCCATTGATCTATATTAATTAAATATAGATCAGTGGGCGAGTCATGGAATCTAGATAAGGTTTGTCCAAGAAGTTGCTAGATCTGTTGTTAGGCTTTTGAAAAAAGTCTCAAAGGGGTCAGTATAGTCGCTAAATTGGCAGCTCTGTACACAGGGAGACATAATGATTGACAGGTGAAGAAAATTAGTAACCAAGGGAACAAACTAGGGACTAATCAGGACTCAACTGAACCTCCAAAAACAAACACATGAGAAGAAAAAGACAACTAAACTAAATGCAATCCTGACAGAATACCAAATAAAACACCCAAACAACATTCAATCACCCAGAACACCTAAGCAACCTCTTTGCAATTTAATGTTCTTTGTCAAGTCAACATCAAAGTGTATCCTGATAATATGTTTACCACAACTGTCATCTAAATAAATACAAATTCAGCAAAACCCATATATTTTTCCTCAGCTATTACAGGGAGTGCAGAATTATTAGGCAAATGAGTATTTTGACCACATCATCCTCGTTATGCATGTTGTCTTACTCCAAGCTGTATAGGCTGGAAAGCCTACTACCAATTAAGCATATTAGGTGATGTGCATCTCTGTAATGAGAAGGGGTGTGGTCTAATGACATCAACACCCTATATCAGGTGTGCATAATTATTAGGCAACTTCCTTTCCTTTGGCAAAATGGGTCAAAAGAAGGACTTGACAGGCTCAGAAAAGTCAAAAATAGTGAGATATATTGCAGAGGGATGCAGAAGTCTTAAAATAGCCAAGCTTCTGAAGCGTGATCATCGAACAATCAAGCATTTCATTCAAAATAGTCAACAGGGTCGCAAGAAGCGTGTGGAAAAACCAAGGCGCAAAATAACTGCCCGTGAACTGAGAAAAGTCAAGCATGCAGCTGCCAAGATGCCACTTGCCACCAGTTTGGCCATATTTCAGAGCTGCAACATCACTGGAGTGCCCAAAAGCACAAGGTGTGCAATACTCAGAGACATGGCCAAGGTAAGAAAGGCAGAAAGTCGACCACCACTGAACAAGACACACAAGCTGAAACGTCAAGACTGGGCCAAGAAATATCTCAAGACTGATTTTTCTAAGGTTTTATGGACTGATGAAATGAGAGTGAGTCTTGATGGGCCAGATGGATGGGCCCGTGGCTGGATTGGTAAAGGGCAGAGAGCTCCAGTCCGACTCAGGCGCCAGCAAGGTGGAGGTGGAGTACTGGTTTGGGCTGGTATCATCAAAGATGAGCTTGTGGGGCCTTTTCGGGTTGAGGATGGAGTCCAGCTTAACTCCCAGTCCTACTGCCAGTTTCTGGAAGACACCTTCTTCAAGCAGTGGTACAGGAAGAAGTCTACATCCTTCAAGAAAAACATGATTTTCATGCAGGACAATGCTCCATCACACGCGTCCAAGTACTCCACAGCGTGGCTGGCAAGAAAGGGTATAAAAGAAGAAAATCTAATGATATGGCCTCCTTGTTCACCTGATCTGAACCCCATTGAGAACCTGTGGTCCATCATCAAATGTGCGATTTACAAGGAGGGAAAACAGTACACCTCTCTGAACAGTGTCTGGGAGGCTGTGGTTGCTGCTGCACGCAACGTTGATGGTGAACAGATCAAAACACTGACAGAATCCATGGATGGCAGGCTTTTGAGTGTCCTTGCAAAGAAAGGTGGCTATATTGGTCACTGATTTGTTTTTGTTTGGTTTTTGAATGTCAGAAATGTATATTTGTGAATGTTGAGATGTTATATTGGTTTCACTGGTAAAAATAAATAATTGAAATGGGTATAAATTTGTTTTTTGTTAAGGTGCCTAATAATTATGCACAGTAATAGTCACCTGCACACACAGATATCCCCCTAAAATAGCTAAAACTAAAAACTAAAAACTAAAACTTCCAAAAATATTCAGCTTTGATATTAATGAGTTTTTTGTGTTCATTGAGAACATGGTTGTTGTTCAATAATAAAATTAACCCTCAAAAATACAACTTGCCTAATAATTCTGCACTCCCTGTATGTTTCTTATATTATCCTCCAGTTCAATATTTATTGAAGCTGTCAATTATCACTGGAGTTTGTTCAATTATTCATTTAAGTTTCACACACATTGTCTGTTCCTGTAAATCCATTTAACTTCATTTCCTTCCATTGTAGGTTCTGTCTGCAGGCTTCGCTCCATGGCGTCAAATAATTTTGACAGCCAATGGTAAATGGTTTCATTTTGTTATAAATGCACTAGGCTACACTCTGTGTACAACTTCTGAAATTCCCGCTGTTTCATGCTTCAAGGCTGTGTGTCGTATTTGATTCCTCTTTGTGTAGGAAAGGCAATATTTCTAGGGCGGGCTCTCCCTTCTGTTTTGCCCATAGACTATTCAATCAATCAGAGGCAGGGTTTTTACCCACTGAAGTGTTCAATAATTCATCGGACTCTGGCTTAGGGCCATGGCTGATGTTCGGAAAAAGAATTGCAATGAAGAGGAGAAGGGTGGATTGAATTTTGGGCAAATTTACAGACCACAGACAATTAAATGTTGCTAACAGGGCACATGGATCTCATTGAGTTCACTGATACAGGTTTCTCCTCATTTGTTCCAGTCGAGAACAACAAGCTATAAAGCCATTTCATTAGAAAACTTTGAACAGCCACAAAAATCAGTGTCCATGTATTTATTCATAATTTCACTCTATTGTTTCATTATGTACTATTTTTTGTTTTTTTATTAAGATCATCCAACCATTAAATGAAAAAAGTATTATTGGAGAAAAATGACTAAAATCTAGCAAAATGAAAATGCACTGATGATAACTAAATCAGACATAAAATACCAGAAGTTTGTTGAACAAAATTTAAGTGTACTCAAAGCTTTTCAATGAGAAATCGTCCACAACACAATCCCTGATTGAGTTTAAAGTGTGCCATAGAGCAAACCTATGCATCACTGCAACTCAAAAACAGTATATCAGCAGCTTCAGCAGTCTTTGCACCCCTAATAACAAAGTCGAGGGAGGAAATCAGAAAAGTGAGACACTCCCAGATGCTTTTTAAGCAGTTCTGCTGAGATTTGAGAACTCATCAGGGGTAACGCTTGGCAACGATAAAAATCCTGCATGTCCAATTAACAGAAGCGCACAATAAAAAGTCATGTTGTGGCAACAATTCTGTGCTTAGTCTGGTTTTGAATGGTGCATGCAAAAATGTACTCTTCCCAATTGTTCAAGGAGTACCAATGAAAACAGAAAAATTAAAACAGTCGTTATATGAACGGGAGTAAGCGTTTGGCAAGTATAGGCTCACAGGTTTTTGAGGGCCACTTGTTTACTTTAGTATTATTATATCATGTATGTTATGTGCCTATCATAAAATGTGCAAATCAAACTCCAATTGTACATACTGGCATTTTACTCTTACTATTTCTGCTATAGAAAGATATGGTTTAGTATTATGAGTATATATGAGTATAGTATATGTGACCACAAATTCAGCACCTAATTAATTGATTAAATGAGATATCTTTACAATGAGCATCATAAAAGTCACAATAATCACCACCATAAAAACCACACACACACATACAGGTTTGTTTTGCTATATTAGTGAGGGCATTCCACAGGCATTATGGTTTTTATACTGTACAAACTGTATATTCTGTCCCCCTAAATCTACCCATCACAGAAATCATTCTGAATTTTTACATTTTTATTAAAACATTGTTTGTTTTTAAAGTTATTTTAAATATGAGGACTCATGAAATATTCTCATAAAACATGTTTACATTGTAATATCAGTGTACCCATGTCATTATACAATTGTGCAAACACACACACACTCACAGAGAGGGGGAGGGGGCTGCACATTACATTACTAGATATTGTAATCGGTCACTGATTGTAAATTAAAGGATAAAAATTGTAGTAACGTAATCCTTTACATTACTATTTAAGGTTATATATATATATATATATATATATATATATATATATATATATATATATATATTATATATATATATATAATTATTATTACTTAAGGTCATATAATAAAACTGCTACTTTTAGATTACTTTTGTCACTGCATTGCATGTTAATATGAAATGACGTGGATGGGTACAGTTCAATGTCTTTGAAAGACAAAAGCCTTCAAAAGACATTAATGCATTGTCAACTCACTGAAACTGAGTGATAATTAAAAGTATTGTTTTAATCAGGAGTTGATTAGATATGCAATCCTGGAATGTTAAGAAAACACTTGTTAAAATTGAAAATAATTTATGTAAATCCAGTGATGAAATGCTGTGTGGGTTTTTAGTGATAGTTACATGACCAGTGGCTGGTCTGTGTGTGCAATTCCACAAACCTCAAAGACCCTCTGAACATATAGGAGCAATAGGCATTTTTAGAAAAGAAAATGTAAAAGATAAAAGAGAAGCGGTAGGGAAAATCAATGAATTATGAATATTTGGCTGCCATCGCTAGAATAATATGTAATCAATAAAAAAAAAATTAACTCTAGTCTGAGTATTGTAAAACATAATCTAATCTAATAAAATTTATTAATATTTATTAATAATAAAAATAATAACTTATTTTTTGAAATCTGATTATGTATTCCAGATTGCATATAATCAGTTGCTACTCAGCTCTGCACACACATTGGGATCCCATGTTTTATGGGGATTTTTCATTGACATTTTTATATTGTACAAACTGTACATTCTATTTCCTAAACCTACACTTAACAAAACCCTCACATGCATAAACCCTGTATTTTTACATTTTCTAAATATATAAATACATATATACAAACTTACATAGATTTATAAGCTTTTTTTCTTCATGGGGACAAAAATGTTGTTTTGTTCACACAACATAGGGTTTACCAGGACCACACAGACACAAATGCTTGTTTATTTGACTTTAAAATTTATTTCCGAAACATCTGTTTATTTTATTGTAGACAGGTTTTAGTCTTTCAATTTATGAAATCAGCCACAAACAAGGAAAACTCAATATAAGTTAAAATATTGAACAAATCAGACCCAAGGTTGCGGTCACGTTGGCAGCAAGTATTGATCTGTTGCCAGTGCTGAAATCACTGACAAGTTTGCCTGAAAACATTTCCGAGAATATAATGCATTTTCACTGAAATGTGGTGTAACTGTCAAACTGTTTGCAATCTGCGATAAACCAAACAATATGTATTTATGTATCTCATTAGAATGAATGTGACACAGATGGCACCTTTAAAATAAATAAATAATCGTTTATTAAAAAGCATTAAAAAGAAATTGCCTCACAAATGTTCTCCACTTCAGATCAAATTTTATAATTCACAATTCTTAGTCTCACATCTACATATATGTCTTTCCCAGGAACAGTAGGATTTGCTTATTGTTCTGACTAAAATTACATGAGTTCATGAATCATTTAGACAATTCATGGCTCCCAGGAGGATAATCACTTTAATACACCTGCCCCACGGCTCAGGTGACAGTGACCTTTGGCTATCCTTTTCTGTGGAAGATCTGAGGTTGATGTGAAATGAAGGGAAAAAAGTGCCAAGAATTTACTTTGGCTTCATGCATGTTATGACACTTTCAGGGTTGTGAACTGAAGATGAACTATAAATTTGATTTAAATGTGCATAATGAGCTTAATTTGCCCTTAAGCTGCAGTATAATTTGACACCAACACTTATTCATAAGAACAACCTATGCAGTGATGCCAGATTGGATGAGTTTGATATAATTCATTGGGGAAAATGCCCTTAGGTGGGACAAATTGTGGCCGATTTTTGATAAATTGATTATTAGATCAGTCAAAATTTGTTCAGTTCTGTTCACACTCATATGATTGCCACACCTGCCATGATTTATTTATTTGTTTGTTTGTAAAATTTGTGGGTGATAAATTTCACCTAAACAGTCTGAGCAATGCTAAAGTTGGGAAAATACGATCAAATAAAATAAACCTGATTTTACATTGCTGCTCTTGAAACTCACAAATGCAATATTTGGGTTTGTCCCCTTGATCAGGTCATAGATGCCTGTTGGATTGATGTGGAGGCTTTAAAGTTGCTGAAGGACACCAGCGCTTCCAGGATTCAGCACTCGGGGTGATCGGATGCTTTACTTTTCCTTTAACAGTCAAGCAGAGACACTCACGTGTGACTACTGCTCCTCTTAATAAATAAATGTACATCAGATGCGGTCATATCTCCATTACACTTGTGCCGCCAATTTTAATAGACCATATAATGTTTTACGACTGTTCAAGTTGGAATTGGGAATGGTTCATGACCTGCGCAAAAAGACAGGGCAGATTCTTTATTATGTTGACTTGACAAAGCAAACATACTGATCTACAATTTAAACTTCTTCTTCTTCTTCTTCTGAGACTACATTTCAAACAGTACAATCTTCTAGGGCTTTCAAGCTACAACGAAAAAACTTGGCTCAGAACTTCAGGCTGCTCTGACTCTGTATGCTATATCTTTTCTAACTGATCTGACTTATGATTTTTGTTAAACGGACAATCAAATCTACGAAAGTCCCATAGACTTTCATTGAGGGGGTCCTGGGTGGTGGAGGCTACCATGTTATATTACAATAATGTGAATATAGAGCCCCCAACAGGACTACAAGCACACTCTTCTAGAGGTATGACTACATCCTGCGCTCTGTTTAGAGGCATTTATATTCAAGAAATTTGAATAGAACCAGCCAGCTGGTCTTCTCCGCTCACATTTACTCATTTCTATAGCCTGGATGTGACAGAACACTCTCTGGCCCACTCAGTCCTGGGAGTCAGTAGTCAGGCTGTATAACTCAACATTTTGTCTGCTTGGTCTATATGCCATAGTGAGATACTGAACGAATGTTAGAAAGAGAAGGTTACGTTACTGATGTAACCCTGGTTTTCTGATAACATGAAGTGAGGTATCTCACAAACATTGCGCTCCTTGCCTGTCCTGTACGGAGAAGAGATATGCGGAGAATGACAAAATAGCAGTTAGCTGCAGTTTATATACAGGGAGGTGGGATTCCCTGATCAATGCAGCGATTGGTCTTCCATGGTTGGCAGACGTGGCGTTATTGGTTCTTCTGTGATCTGTCACGCCTAAGGGGTTCCCATAATGACATACCTCACTTCATGTTATCAGAGAACCAGGGTTATGACAGTAACCTGATGGTTTACATAAGTTTATAAAATGAAGAATGTCACACCAAATGTTTACTGTGAAAAGCAATGCCAAAAAGAGGTTCCAGGTTTCTCTAAACAAAAAGAACAATTTGTTTCTATAGTCTTTTGAGAGAGCACTTTTATGGATTCTGGCCTCCATGGATCAGACTTGTTTGTTCAGCACATCCCAGAGATACTCAATTGGACTGAGATCTTGGGAATTTGGATAAAATTCAACACCTCAAAGTTTTTGTTCAGAAGTGTGTTCCAGATTTTGGGACCCTTTGGTGCTCCATCCCACAGAGCTTTGTATTCAAGGCTGTTGAAATGGACTCCGGCTCCTTGTATTTTATGTATCTTATGCACTTTATTCCTTTATCGTTCATGGTGTTCATTTAGTAGTTTTTGTTCGTTATTCTTGTCTTATCTTTTTTTTTTTTTTTTTTAAATAAAGGTTTACTTTACTCTTCTTTGTATTGATAGTATAGCAGAAGCTCTACAAGTTAGCAATCTCACCAATCTTTCAGATAAATCTCCCTCCAGTTTACATTAAGTACACCTTAAGTGACCCAAAAATCACAACGTCAGCGGTGATATGAGTTCCAATCACTGCATTACTTAGTATCGTAGGATGGGCAAAAGTAAAATTACAACAAAGGAGTCTCAATAGTCTTGAATCCTAACAGAAATACTCAGGAGGAAACAACCACTTTGGCAAAATCAACAACCGATAGAAGAATACAGGGGAATAGACAGAGGGTACAGGGGAAGTCAGGGTTTAAATGCATGAAACAAAGGGAACTAATTCGGAAACAGCTGAACATAATAATTAACTAACGAGTTACCAAGGAGACTAACTAGAACAAATACATAGATGAGAGGAACAAAACCGAACACACGTTCCAACAGAACCATGTTTAAACGTTCTTTTTTTCAGCCACAATTAATTCATTGAGCAAGTTCAAGTGATTGCTTGAATACTCGGCATGATTGAGGTTATGGGTTCACGGACATGACCACTAATAGCAAACCAACTCTGCTGCACCACCCATTTAATGGCTAAGTAAATTGTGTTTAACTTTTAATTTTCAATCCACTAGATATTAATTTACAATAAAAATGCCATAATATTTTAATGTCCTCGGCTGCAAGGTCAAGGCAGACACTACAACGTAATTAAGATAAAATTAATAGAAGCCATTTATGACTTAATTTGCTGCTGTTTAATTGAAAAATATGGCCAGATTTTATCCTCTGTTAACACACTATTGAACTAATTTTTGGCTTAAACTGTGAGAAGGGGAAAAACTTTGTTTATTTCATGCCCTTAATTTATATATATGATCATTTCTAGTTTTCATAAATGGTTGTTCATCTGTTCATTTTAATTACAAATTGATCCCATTAGTCACAGAATGAGCTGACTTTCATGGTGTATGTTGGGATTTTATGGCCTAGAGAAAGATCTCCGAGTGCGTTCTTGTTCTGTATTTTAGTGTAACATACAGAAACTCTCAGAGAAATCAGAGAAAACTTTCTCAGAGAAATAGGCATCTGGGGGACATTACGGCCAAACTGCAGTGCTATGACGGATTTGGTTACTGGGGTCTGAAGAGTGCAGTTTTGCTGAAACGATTTGTCTTTATAATATATCAGCTTGTTTTGACCTTGGTGTGGATACGCAGATAAGTCCAAAGAAAAAAATCTCCAGAGGAGAGGAGTCAGAGGAAATCTACAGCCACGGTTGGCCATAAATTTATCACAATATGAACCAAGGAAGATCAATTATTTAGTCAGTTAGACAAGGCCACAATGAATAAAAGGACAAGGAGAAGAAACACGCAGTGAGGGTAGATCAACTTCAGAAGAAAAATGCTAAAAGAATAAACAACAATTTGAAAACATGTCAGGGACAAATGAATGAGACCGTGCTAGCCAGAAATGAGATCAATATAAACTGAAGGAGAGCACATACGGTTTCTGTGATGACACAAGTCTAACATAGTGACTGGTGGGGTTGGATTATCACAGGGAGTGCAAACACTCTCCTAGCTTTGTCCGTAATGAGTACTCAGAAGACTATGCGGTGTCTGAATCTAACTCAGCGCATACGCACAAACAATCCTGGTTTACTACTTTATGCGGTTCAAATTGGGGGGTTGACATAATTAGTGTAAAGGTTTGACTTCAAATTCATCTCTGTCTGAAACCAGAGAGGAAAGTGAGCAGTACTCCACAGGCTGCTTTTTGATGGGCCTGAGGTTATAAAAATGTCATTTCTACCCCACAAGGTGGCTTGCGGGAAGCCATGATGACAATTAATTCTCCTTCTGGTTATGACAGTGACAAAATACTGCCTGCTTCAAGCTCCATCCCCATTTGGAATGGAAATAAGCTTCTCTCTTGTTTGCTATAAGAAAAATGATCCTCTATATTTATCTTGTAACTTCTCTTTCCTGGGAAATTACAGGAAAGTGGGTCATGTGATGAGATGATTAACCATTTGACGTCTTTGTACAGGTTATTGGGACATGCATAATACAAAACATGGGTTAAACTATTTATTTTCTCTGTAATAGTTAGCAGCTGTAAAGTGTGCGTGTACTTGTTTTGGCTATAGTTGTGAGAACCAAATGTCCTCACTTACACTTTCTGTGTTGTGTAAGGTACTGTGAAACACTTTCACAACCCACTAGTGAGGACATTTGACAGGTCCTCGCAAGATAAAAAGGCTTATAAATCAACCAAAAGATGTTTTTATTTAAATCTATTGATGGTCACATGTTTCTGTGATGGGTTGGGTTAGGTGATAGAAAATATCATTGACCTGATATAAAATCAATGGAAGTCTATACAATACCTATACAATGTCCTCACTGAAATAGCAAAACAAACCTGTTTGTGTGTGTGCATGTACCTGCCACAAACTGGCACCTAGCAGCATTCAATAATACAAAACTGCATCTTATATTCTTACTGTCAGATTGGATTTCAGGATATGGATTTGGAGCAGCATTTCAAGTTTTGTATGTCAGATAAATTAGCTTAGAAGCAAACCAAACATTTCTTTGTATTCCCACAACACAGTGTAATTGATTGGTGCATCCCAAATTGGTCTGTATCAGAAGATGGGAGGTATGCCAGCCTTCACACTCAATCAACCTCTCTGCATCTGCAAATGTCAAAAGGAACATGAGGTGAATGGAAATGCCTGGAAGACAAAAACCTATACCAATAACCTACATCAGTGCTTCTCAACGGGTGCTCTGTCACCTAAAAATGCAAGTTGTTTGGATAGGGTTCCAGACAGTAGGCAAATAACAAAACACAACTAACTATATAATTGGGTATAGTTGCGATAGAAAAATAAATAGGCTCATCAACTTTCAAAAGGAAGAACATGTTTCCTATAACTTTTGTAATTGCTGTGATAGGCCACGTGTTCAAACAAACTCAAATTATGGCTAATACTAATACTGTCGGAGATCGGCCAGGCTCCATCACCAATAAACTCTCTACATCGTTGTGCGTAGAAATACACCGACTACTCCGTTGTGAGTTCCGTAACTTCACAATATTTGGTCCAGTATTTATTTAATGTGTTCGACTGGTAAAATTCTACTTTTTGTAAATTTTACAAAATGTACAGTTTTTGTATTAAGCAAATGTCAGCTTCACTATTTTGTATATTCTGGCCTATGATGTTCATGGTAATGTTCAAAGAACGATACCTAAAAAGCCATTTGAGGTACTTGTTTTAAACTTATTCGGACTTTACAAGGTGCAGAGCCTCAGCCCTGCAGAGCAACAGAACTACACCTGGGGGGAAAAGTATCCCATCCAAGCTAAAAACTGACAATTTGCTCATTTTTGCTCTCAGCTAATTACATGGAGCAAAAGTCAATTATTTAGCCTCATGATGTTTTCATGCTGGTTGCGCTTTATTTTACTTAGCCAAGAATGTACTGGTAGTATAAACTAACATGTCTTAAGGATAGGATTAGAGTAGGTTCAGAGTCAGTACAAGTTATTGTAATTTCTCTGGTAAGTATATAGTATATGCAGAACTGGACTGTATAATAAAGAGCTACCATTTTGCTTATTATTGATTTATATTGTATGTACAAAAAGATAAAACTAAGACAATTCTCAATTATATATATATATATATATAATATATATATATATATATATATATATATATATATATATATATATATATATATATATATAATATTTATAATGTTTTAGTTCTTTAGAAGAAAGGACACATTTGGAACGACATGAGGATGTCAATGATCTTTGGTTGAACTATCCAATTAAGCGTGATCACAACTTGTGCACTTACTCCATGATGGCAATGTATTCCTGATTGTTTCGAAACAAATTATTTGGGCATTCAGGTTTTTCAATGTAACTTTCAGCATTATTCTAATTTTGTTTTGTTTTTGACCATATCTCACGATGGAGTAATTAAGCACTTCATGCTGTTACATAATTATCAGAAAGATGGATGATATGACAACAGTGGGTAAAACAATTTCTACAAAATTGTCTCAGATTTAATTATCGAACAGTCTGTGTGGATGGAATACTGTGTTTTTGTTGTTGTTGTTGTTAATATTTAAAATAATTTACAATATGGGGGTCATGTGGTGTTATTTTTAAAGACATTATTATGATTTATTAAAGGTGAAATTTTCCTAAATGTTAATTATTTTTCTAATTAATTTTTTTTAATTATAATTGATAGTCTTTATAAAAATAAGCAGGCAAACTCTTCATATTGCATTCTCCTGTTTCAATTAAAACCTAAATTCATTCACAGTTAATTGAGAGCAATATACATCCCACATGTATTTTTCCCCCAATCCAGCCTGAATAATTACACAGTAACATTCGGTTTTGTTTTAATTATGCATTCTGCTGAGATTTGTGCTTTGTAAATGAAGCAATAATTTCTGCTTTGTTCTATTTTCTTGTCTTTCCCTCCCAGCTATCACTCCTGGAACAATGGGGAGTGATGCTGACTCCTCTCTGTTTCCTCTTAACCTCTGCTGGCTGCCAGTATGCCAGTCATCATAAGTGTCCTTAGTATCGTCAGTCACCCCTCTCTCGTTTCTTTCTTAAAGCAGGTGAGCTCTGCCCCCAATTTTTACTTTTCTGTCCCCAGCCTCCTTGATGCACTCCTGTACTCGAGAGGCTGTGTTAACAGATTGCCAATAAGCTGCGTGTCAAGCTTCTGCGACACATGTCCTCTGGTCAGAGTAATGGTTCTGTCCTCATGGGAAAGGAGTTCTTACCCATCACAAAGACCTCCCTGTTTCCTTGTCTGCTCCCTGTAAGCCCATTCAGTGTGATCGGAGGTCACAGGTTAAACGGCCCATCATGGGATGGAGATCTCCACTTTGCGTAGGATGATGACCTGTTAATATACCAAGAAACGGTGTTCAAATGCGAGTTAAAAGTATTTGGCATTGGCGAGTAAATAAAACAGTTGCTCACCACTGCCTAGTAACTTTATTCAGAACTGCAAGGTTTAAAACAAGTCTAATATTAATTTGATGGAATTTCCCATATTTATTTTTTACAGTTGTTTTAACTGTATTTTGAACTTCGTTGTGTTGTGTTTTATTGTTGATGGAAATGTCTGTAAAATTACTGGATAATTTTAATTCCTGGTAATTTTCTGCCAGTACATTATCATTTTTTACTATTTTTTTTTTAAAGATGTTGATATATTTTTGATGTGTAAATCTATAATGACGTGATACATAATGGCAGTATAGTCAAGCTTTATCTTTCATGTGACTGATTGTTCTTGCTTTAATATATATTTTTCCTCTGGACCTTAATGTGACAGTTCAAATTTAATATTCCTCACCTTGAACCACCAAATTGAAAACATAGGGATAAAATAATTAGGTCTTTACATTTTGTCAAAACGTCACAGACAAGGTCAAATGTATTCATGGAGTAAAATAACACATCCATATGTTTGCATAAAGTAATGTCAGGCTCTGCATTTTTACAACAAACCCAGCAGTGCTGATTCAGTTTAAAGGCAGAGGTCAAACCATGCAATCTGCTACATGAGTAAATATCACAAGATCACAATCTCTTCAGTTGAATTTTAAGTCTCTGTCTGTTTTGCTGGGTACATCATGCTCTTTGAGTGACAGTTTCATGTTTGAGATTAATCTGTTTCCCCACGTTGCCTCATGTGGCTGTATTCTTTACCTCCTTTTCCAGCTCTGAAGGAATGGCTGAAGCACTTTTCATCATTCTCTGAAAAATCGATTTTCCCCTGACAAGCTCATGACAACACTCAGTTTCATCTGATGCAAGGACAGTTAAACTCCACTCCACTCTCATCAGCAGACCTGAGGATAGAATACCAATTAAAGAAACTTTTTTTTGCATGTGACATTTTATTATGTTTATCTCTTGTAAAGGTGAAACAGAAAAACAGCCGCTGTTGCTAGGAATAAAAGCTATTTCTAGACAGATGATATTGATGGCCTCACGCTGTTGTCAGATCTAAACCAAATAAACATCCACATCGTGTTTCACTCTATTGCATCAATGTTACAGCTTTGTGTTCCAAGCGGTTACAGCATAGTCGAAGACGAGCTGAGAGTGGGCATCATGGGACGCTGTGCACCGCTCTTCTTCAGACATCAGAATTGGGGACAACAGGAACTACTGACTTTGAGGTGCACAAAGGAAATAAAGCCAGCTGAGTAAAGTGCATATTGTCAAACAAAGTAAGCCAGTATCTTGACAGGCGAGGCAAAGGGACCATCGCTACCGGATGTTATTTAAACATTCTCACAACTTCCTGTCCTCCCACTTCTTCTGTTCCATTTAATTAGCTGAGAGCAATTATGAACAAATTGTCAGTTTTTAGCTTGGAAGTGGTACTTTTCCCTACAGGTGTAGTTCTGTTGCTCTGTAGGGCTGGTGGAGATCCAGAGGCTCTGCACCTTGTAAAGTCAGAATAAGTTTAAAACAAGTACCTCAAATGGCTTTTTAAACAAAACACTTTAGACTGAACAAAGTGCCGCATTAAACAGAATATAGTTTGTGTACTCTAATATTTAAATGTTTGGAGGGGTTTTTTTTTTTTTTAAAGAAACAAATACATTGGGACTAATTAAGTTGCTCAAAGTCATCAGTAAAGACATTTATGATGTTACAAAAGATTTCTATTTTAAATAAATGCTAATGTTTTAAATAAATAATAAACAAATGTTTTTTCTTATTCATCAAAGAATTCTGGGAAAAAACAAACATTAGCCAGCACAACGGTTTTCAACAATGATCATAAGAAGAAATGCTTCTTGAGCACCAAAT
Source organism: Opsariichthys bidens (assembly GCA_037194245.1). Lineage (NCBI taxonomy): Eukaryota > Metazoa > Chordata > Actinopteri > Cypriniformes > Xenocyprididae > Opsariichthys > Opsariichthys bidens. The sequence goes on along the minus strand of CM074283.1, from coordinate 5,855,608 downwards.
CAGAATGATTTCTGAAGGATTATGTGACACTAAGACTGCAGTAATGGCTATTGAAAATGTTCTTTATAGTCATCTATGGGGCCATGAATAACCTTTAAAATCTTAACCTTCCTGTCATGATCCACGTCTATTTTCATGTTTTGTGCTAGTTGTTTGTGTTGAATTCTCACAATTCTGACTTTTTTCCTTTTTTCCTTTTTTTTTTGAGATTTGCTCACAATTTTGTTTTATAAAGTTAGAATTGAGAGATATAAACTCACAGTTACCTTTTAGTGTGTGTGTTTGTGTGTGTGTGTGTGTGTGTGTGTGTGTGTGTTACAAACATTTTAGTATTGCAAAGTATTTTAAAGTATTTAGATTAAGTTACAAAACTTAACTCAACTTACAAAAGTAGCCATGCTTTGTGCCGGAGTAAAATATTTTAAAATATAAGAACAGTAATTGAAGGTTTTTTTTTTTTAGTTTAATCCCTGTCTATTGTCTGCTACGTCACAGCTTTGGAAGACCATATTTGTGACTCGTGAATGATCACTGTAAAAAAAAAAAAAAAAAAAAAAAATTGTTAGTTTAAGTTAAAGTTACCCGATTGCCTTAATTATCTAATTTACATTAATTATCTAAGTTAATTTGACAAAAGAAATGTGTGTATATATATATATATATATATTATATATATATATATATATATATATATATATATATATATATATATATAGTCTGGTGCTGGTCATATATTTAGAATATCATTAAAAAGTTGATTTATTTCACTAATTCCATTCAAAACATGAAACTTGTATATTATATTCATTCATTACACACAGACTGATATATTATTATAACTGACAACTAAGGAAAATCCCAAATTCAGTATCTCAGAAAATTAGAATATTGTGAAAAGGTTCAATATTGAAGACACCTGGGACAACACTCTTATCAGCTAATGAACTCAAAACACCTGCAAAGGCCTTTAAATGGTCTCTCAGTCTAGTTATGTAGGCTACGCAATCATGGGGAAGACTGCTGACTCGACAGTTGTCCAAAAGACGACCATTGACACCTTGCACAAGGAGGGCAAGACACAAAAGGTCATTGCAAAAGAGGTTGGCTGTTCACAGAGCTCTGTGTCCAAGCACATTAATAGAGAGGCGAAGGGAAGGAAAAGATGTGGTAGAAAAAAGTGTACAAGCAATAGGAATAACCGCACCCTGGAGAGGATTGTGAAACAAAACCCATTCAAAATGTGGGGGAGATTCACAAAGAGTGGACTGCAGCTGGAGTCAGTGCTTCAAGAACCACTACGCACAGACATGTGCAAGACATGGGTTTCAGCTGTCACATTCCTTGTGTCAAGCCACTCTTGAACAACAGACGTTAGAAGTATATATATAGAAGTAATATATTGTCTTGCCTGAGCTAAAGACAAAAAGGACTGGACTGCTGCTGAGTAGTCCAAATGTTCTCTGATAAAAGTACATTTTGCATTTCCTTTGGAAATCAGGGTCCCAGAGTCTGGAAAAAGAGAGGAGAGGCACACAATTCAGTGTCCAGTGTAAAGTTTCCACAGTCAGTGGAATGGTTTGGGGTGCCATGTCATCTGCTGGTGTTGGTCCACTATGTTTTCTGAGGTCGAAGGCCAACGCATCCATATTCCAGGAAGTTTTGGAGCACTGCATGCTTCCTGCTGCTGACCAACTTCATGGAGATGCACATTTCATTTTCCAACAGGACTTGGTACCTGCACACAGTGCCAAAGTAACCAGTACCTGGTTTAAGGACCATGGTATCCCTGTTCTTAATTTGCCATCAGACTCACCTGACCTTAACCCCATAGAAAATCTCTGGGGTATTGTGAAGAGGAAGATGCAATATGCCAGACCCAACAATGCAGAAGAGCAGAAGGCCACACTCAGAGCAACCTGGGCTCTCATTACACCCGAGCAATGCCACAGACTGATCGACTCCATGCCATGCTGCATTGCTGCAGTAATTCAGGCAAAAGTAGCCCCAACTAAGTATTGAGTGCTGTACATTGTTGGCAAAGATTTCTAAAAATCCTGTCTTTGTATCGGTTTTAAGTAATATTGTAATTTTATGAGATACTGAATTTGGGATTTTCCTTAGTTGTCAGCTATAATTATCAAAATTAAAAGAAATAAACATTTGAAATATATCAGTCTGAGTGTTAATGAAAATATGTTCATTAACTTTATATGTACTCAATACTTGGTAGGGGCTCCTTTTGCTTTAATTACTGCCTCAATTCGGCGTGGAATGGAGGTGATCAGTTTGTGGCACTGCTGAGGTGGTATGGAAGCCCTTGATTCTTTCACAGTGGCCTTCAGCTCATCTGCATTTTTTGGCCTTTAATTTCTCATTTTCCATTTGACAATGCCCCATAGATCCTCTATAGGGCTCAGGCTTGGTGAGTTTGCTGGCCAGTCAAGCACACCAACACCATGGTCATTTAACCAAGGGTTGGTGCTTTTGGCAGTGTGGGCAGGTGCAAAATCCTGCTGTAAAATGAAGTCAGCATCTTCAAAAAGCTGGTCAGCAGAAGGAAGCATGAAGTGCTCCAAAATTTCTTGGTAAAACTGGTGCAATGACTTTAGTTTTCAAAAAACACAATGGACTAATACCAGCAGATGTCATTGTACCCTAAATCATCACAGACTGTGGAAACTTTACACTGCACTTCAAGCAACTTGGGCTATGAGCTTCTCCACCCTTCCTCCAGACTCTAGGACCTTGCTCTCATCTGAAAAGAGGACTTTGAACCACTGGTCAACAGTCCAGTTCTTCTTCTCCTTAGCCCAGGAAAGATGCCTCTGACATTGTCTGTGGTTCCGGAGAGACTTAATAAGAGGAATACGACAACTGTAGCCAAATTCCTCGACACGTCTGTGTGTGGTGGCTCTTGATGCCTTTACCCCAGACTCAGTTCATTCCTTGTGAAGTTTACCTAAATTCTTGAATTGATTTTGCTTGACAATCCTCATAAGGCTGCAGTTCTCTCAATTTGTTGTGCATCTTTTTTCTTCCACTCAATTTTCTGTTAACATACTTGGATACAGCACTCTGAACAGCCAGCTTCTTTGGTAACGAATGTTTGTGGCTGAACCTCCTTGTGAAGGGTGTCAATGATTGCCTTCTGGACATCTGTCAGATCATTCTTCCCCATGATTGTGGAACCTAGTGAACCAAACTGATTTAAGATGTAAGATGTAACTGAGATAAGATGTGGGGTAACCATAGACATGCAAAGGGGCACAACAACCTTGTGATATCAAATGACTGTGGCATATTTGTATTGGAAATGTGCATATCAAAATTGTTACCAAAATTTTGACACAGTAGATAAATGCTTTTGCTGTTGGATATGTCAAAAGGTTGCTTCATCATCATTGTCATCATTTCACCATTAGTCTAACAATGATTCACAATCATGGAATTATGTATCTTTTCACTGGCCAAGCTTTCAGGCTCGCATTTGGTTGGCCCTGCATTCTGTGTGATAAATCTCTGCTGCTGGAGACAGGGAATCTCAAGGTGAAGCTAACAGTTGGAAGAGAGAGCAAAGAAAGACATTCAAGTGCACCCAAAGACCCAGTGAAGGGGAGAGTGCAGGATCAGCCAAGCTTAGGGACCCTACTCTATGCTTTAACTCCAGCTTTATTCACGGTTCACACATACAGGGTGCCATATTGGGAGGAATGTTTCCACCTTCATGCAGGGAAAATCTCAGAAATAATGGCAGAAATATTATTTTATACATTATTTCATATGACAGAGGAAGAGAATGTCTTTAATATGATATTATGTGGAAATTACTGTCATGGATCAAACTTACACGTCTAGATTTATTAGCATTTTAGCATTTTTTGGGCAAGATCTGTTTTAAATTTGTTTCTTGTAGTGAAAATCGTTGTCCCTATAATTCAAAACCTTAACCAACAGTAATTTACAGATCCACGCAAATTTAAGTATACAAATGTGTGTATCAAGCCTCAGTTGGTTTAAATCAAGCACGTGAAGGTGAAGACATGCAACATATGGTGCAGTTTAATTGGATATGTTGCCCACTTATCCAAGGAATGTGCGTAAGTTTGTTGAAAGAGTGTCGTAAGAGTTCATCTAATGATTCAGTGACAGTTTAGAATAAAATATTTTTATCTCTACATATGATAATAGCATTTCGTCTGGATAGATATTTGTATCTTCCTTTTCCATGTTTTTTGAAGATTTTAATCCAAAAACACACGTCTACATTTTGTATTCTAAATATGTGAAAGCCGGCTACTATCAATCCTTCTAGCTCTCACTGGCTGACCCTGTACTTTAGTTCTCATGTCATGTATAAAGGCAGAGTTGTGCTGGTCTTTCATGGTACTGCAGTGTGTTTGACATTCATGCAATACATGATGGAAACACTGACATGGGTACTTGTATATATCATATCTGTCAGTTATGCTGCAAGGATCATGTCCATTTTCAAAAATCACAGCTGCAAATGCAAATCCAATACGTTATTCATCTTCTGGACATGATATACGCATAGCATTTATTTATTTTTTTGGTACAAAAGATTGGAGGCAGAGACAAGGGGATAGGGGAATGACACAGGCTTGAATGTGATTCAGTATGAACAATGGCTCAGATGTGTCATAAACATGCAGAATTTGATGACAGAATTTTTATTTTTGAGTAAACTCCTAATGACTAAGCAAGGCAACTCAAATATAAATGCTGTTGTTCTGCTTTTGTCTCTTTTTTTCACAATTATTATATAGTATGAGAGACTTAAAGCTGGCTGAGAATGTGTGTGTGTGTGTGAGAGAGAGAGAGAGAGAGAGAGAGAGAGAGAGAGAGAAATCTGTACTATACTTGTTAAATTGAATATGGCTGTCTGTCAGTGTTTTTTTTGTTTTTTTTATGTGCCTTGAAATGCTTGTTTTCTTGCCTAGTTTTGTCTCTTCTCTGGTTCTGTCCTGATGGTTCCCAGGAGTTTCTTGTTTATTTTAATGTTCAGTCATTATCCTCAGTGTGACTTTAAACCCCCATGTTTGCTTTAAGTTGTAGTCATATAAGACTTTAAGGAGGCCAATTTAGAAATTTTTCAACCTCTTTGATGAATATGCGAAACCATTCAATGCTTTGCATTTGGGTTTTTCTATTTATTAATTAGTTAGTTCATAAAATAAAAAAATGTGTTTGTTTCCTCCATAAGGACAATGGAAATCATGGAGCTTTGAAGTTTTTAGTGAAAGTTTGGATTTCTTCCATATGATAAGGGTATGAAGGCAGCTGCACATAACCTCATATGGAATGGGTTTTCACCCACACTTGTCCTGAATTTTTGTCCTGAGTTTCCAATGTGCTTCAGACGCCATCATGCAGAGGCATACCCCCATAGTGTCGTCCTCAACCAAAGGGAACTGTACAGACTATGCAGGGCTGCATTTCTCAAAAGCCTTATGAGCCAAGATTACTGTTAGCTTACAATGTTTATTTGGGGAAACGCAGGCCAGATCATTTCTCTATGGTATATGAGAATATGAGTGTATGGTTACCAAACTGTTCATAAAATAAATCTGGTAACCATACATGGTAATGGAGATGAATGCATATTTAAAATTGTCACGTTGTAAAAATCTCTCTAGATCATGAATCCAGAACTGTATAAGATATGATTTTCTACTTGTAGTCCATGAAAAATGCATATGAAATGAAGTTCGGCACAAAGGTAAGTACTCTCCTTCCCTGTTCTTCCTGCTGCCATGCAATGTCAAGAGACACTGATAAGAGATGTGTAGAACAATGTTTATGTTTTAGCTCATTGTCATTGGAATATTTTCTCAGCAAACTGTTACACCAGCCAAAATCTCCTCAACAGCTCATATGGTCAGTGCAGTTGTTGTGGTTTGAGTCCAAAGATCTGGATTTATTGCAAAATTAAAGAACAGACAAGACAGATGTGGAACAAAGTGTCCCACCATTAGACAACAGACTTCCATGCTTTTTTATCCATTGTAAATTTTATTTTACTGACAATTATAATCAGTCCTAAAAAAGTGAGCAAAACCATATATCATAACAGGAAACATCCAATAATTTATGTTACGGTGTCTGCATATTATACTAATTACAGTTATTCTACATTATATGAACCTTATGTGTGATTGTTTACCTTAAATTTCAGTTTTATATTTGGTTTTAAATGCTGCTGTGATGAATAGCCAGAGACTATTGGTGAAGTAGCTCTTTGAAGGATGTGGTTGTACATTTAATTAGAATTAATTCCGTGTGAAAACAAACAGCTGCATACTTTCCAATACGCTCAAGCTGATTAGATGAAGTTGTGTTTCGAATGAATAGTTCATCAAGTGCTGATCATTTATATGAACACACTTCAAAGGGTTTAATACTAATAGCAGCACAACTGAATTGCCTAAAATACTTGAAATACGAAATGCTTTAGGCAAATTGTAATTTCTTGTTAGACATTGTGTAGCCATTTAAATTTAATATCATATAGTCTCCCAGATCCACTCTGTTGAGGAAACTATCTTACAGGTCTATCAACTCAATGTGCGCTGGCCTAAAACATGCAAGTATAACCACTGATGTGTTTTGTGAGGGATCCTCACTACTTAGGGCACCTGGGAGTCTGGGGCCCTGGGGCATGTGCGCAGCATGTAATGCTCATTTACCTACTATACTGGTGTTTGTTGTGAGCTTCACTTTAGCGCATGCATAATGCGTATCCCTTATCACATTCACATTCAGTTACAGGAAGAACAAGACCTGGGGAGTAGATGCAATTGCTCCCCTGGTACGCATGAAAACAAGCTGCGGCCATTTGCACACAACATTAGGATTTTCCCACCACAAAAACACTTTGTGCTTTCCTTTTATGTTTGGCTTCATTTGACTGCTGAAGTATGAGTAAAAATATGTTGCACTTAATGGAGGCATCTGGGCATCCTAAAACATAATTTAAGGATAGCAAAACTCACTTCTTCACAGTAAAAATCCAACATGTATTTTTTTTATTTTTTTTATTTAAAGTTAGTTCAACACCATTTTCTTAGTTCATCCAGCTAGTTTACTCATCTATTTATTTATTACATCATTGGTTAAAATAGCCTTTGTGTGTTGAGACCGTTAGTCCATAAGTTTTTCTGATTATGTTTGTATTAATTTGATTGCCTGGGCATGAATTTTATTTTATACCGAACTGCCTGATGCTGTTTTCCAAAGGGTGTCTGTAATGTGAGATGGGAATAGAATCTCTCACTCAAACTGATGCAAATGTCTGACCCATTACTTTATCTTTGGTGGTACTTTATCAATGTCAGTGTTACATTTGAGGCTGTAGCTCCATCTGCAATATGTGAATAAAAACCTAAATTCAATCTGTTCATCATAATGTGATCGAGTCTCTTCAGAAAATTTGGACTAAACTACTCAATTAATCTAGATTTATTTCATGATCTCTTTATGAACTTTTTGAAGCATTAAAGTGTCAGTTGCTTAGCCATCTATGGAGGGACAGAAAACTCTCAGACTTCAGACTCATCAAAAAGATATTTAAAAAAGATATTTATTATATGTGTTCCGAAGATGAACTAAATTCTTACGGGTATGTGAGGGTGAGTAATTAATGACATCATTTTTTATTTTTTGGTGAACTATCCCCTTCAGTCAAAAGAGAACCATCCTAAATTTCCCCTCTTCCACTGCACAAGGAATTGTGGGGAACTTTACCATACATATTAATCAATAAGAAATCGTCAAAAGAGAACATCTCAAATGTCTCCTCTTCCATGGCACAAGGTTCTACCAGAAAGACTCGGGAGGTAAATTAACTTGCAATGAAATTTATTAACAATCGGCAAGCAAACATTGTAAGATAAAGTTCTTTGGCGTAGGCCCCGTCCGTAGCTTAGATCCTGAGGGTTGCGGACTCTGCATTTCCTGCCTGAAGATGAAGGCAGGGGCGTAGCCGACCCCCGGGAGGTATGGACAGGGACCATCCTGGTGGTGGTGGGGAGGATGGAGGTTAGGTTTCGCGTCAGCATCTGCGAACTCAGACAAGTGTGATGAGTACTGATCTTATGTACTACATGTGTTGGATAATGATTGGTTAGATCTAAATTAGTAGTGATGTAACATTTGAGTCTTCCTGACAGAACTTGCGCTAGAGCTTTCATATTCATTGTTTTATATTATATACTGTTGTGTATATATGACATCCCACGTTCTTTTTACATTGGTCATACAAATCTTTGTTTTTGTCTATTCCCCATTTACTACAACTGATTACAATGACAACTGGGTTTGTCATGTTTGTTAATGACTGTGAGTCATGTGTGCTGTGGTGATAACTCACAGTGAACGTTTTCCCTAATTATACACAGTAATGTTGAAAGTAACCATCTTTGTGGTTTATGTATGGAATGTTAAATGCTGTTGAATTCAAGTATTTATACGATACCAAAAAGCAACAAATAAAGGATAAACTGTGAAGTATGACTGATGCTAAACGGACCTGTTTATGGTTTGTGAGAAATAGTTTTGGCTTGAATAGGCTCTGTGACTATGAGGAAGGATTCATGCAAGAGCTAGTTTGGCACGCAGATGTGAGGGACTAAATAAAATAAATTCAAATTCCTCTCTGAATATTGTTCATGTGTTAATGATTACCTCTAAATGCCCCCCCCCCCCCCCCCCCCCCCCCCCCCCCCCCTGGTCTAAACCATTACACTTGCTTGTTTATCCTAACCCTACTTTTTCTTGTTAGATTTTTGTTTCTTGGGTTGTTGTTTGAATTTGTTAGCTGAGAAGACTGTAGTGTTTGACCTGTTCTCTTACCCTTTGCCTTTGGGTTGTTGCCTGAATTTATTTTGTATTAAATCATGTCTGCACTTGGGTCTTGACACTGCCCATAGCTCTTTGCATGTACTATATGAAAGTTGATAGTGTGTTAAACACATTTAGTAATAACTAGAACAGGGGAAAACAGTTCTTGGACAGCCACATCCCTGCAGAGTTTAGTTCTGTCATGATCACCAGCTGGCGTGTCTTTGATAGCCAACAGAGAGCACTCCAATCCAGACTATTGTCATTCCCGCCAGGACTACTTTTCCCATAATCCATTGCCCTGACTCACCATGCCTGATTACTTACAGCTGTCTCATTAGCTTGTTTAACTCTGCCTATGTAAACCTAGTTAACTCAGTCACTCATTGCTAAGTCTTGTAAGTGTCTACTGCATTTCTAAGCAATTGCATCCTGTTCCTCCCATGTCCTGGTTCTTTTGGTTCTCTGCCTGTTCATTCGGATATGTCCGTCTGCTTTGATTTGAACTACGATTGTGGATTACCCTTACAGTAAATATTGCGTTTGGATCCTCTGCTTTCGTGTCTCTTGGGCAGTAAATGACAAGTTCTGATCCCAACTCTGAGAGAATCTATGGGGTATTGTCAAGAGAAAAATGAGAAACAAGAGACCAAAAATGCAGATGAGCTGAAGGCCACTGTAAAAGAATCAAGGGCTACCATACCACCTCAGCAGGGCCTGAAATAAATGAACTTTTCCACAACATTCTAATTCATTGAGATGCACTTGAATACACACACACACACACACATATACATATATATATATACGTGTGTGTGTGTGTGTGTATGTGTGTGTGTGTGTGTGAATATGAAAATAGTGAAAATAAAGATACTTTGTTTAACAAATGTCTCATTTGGAGCCTGTTCCAAAAGCCTCTCAAACTTCAAACAATCATGTTTCTGCATTTCAGTAATTGATATAATCACAATAATGAACATCTCACCTGCTGACTGAGCTGACTCAAATCGCATCCACTGGCATATTGGCTAATGGGTTAATGACAAGGCTCTTAATTGATTTAACTGTGGCATATAGGAATTTTTCTGTGTTTTGAGCGCAGCACGGCAACTGACAGGTCCATTAAACAGTTTGTGATGCTCGCTTTGTGAGAGAGCACTCCACTGCAGACATGCCACAGCAAACTACTACAAGCTATTAGTTCTGACCTTTAGCTCTGCTTCTGTAACTAATACAGACTCCTGCGGTGTTGTGGTAGACCCTCTAATGCTGTTGATACTCAGAAAAATATGAGACGCTAGTTTGATGCAATAGAGACTGTCAGTAACAATAACATTAACATAAGCTTGTACATTATATATATATATATATATATATATATATATATATATATATATATATATATGAATCTTGTGTACTGTAATAGTGTTATTTTAGCATTATGTATTAACCATTGACTATTATATTGTATTATATATTATTTTGATTTAAGTTTAATTTTTATATTTTCAGGTTCTATTTTAATTTTAATTTTTTGCTTTTGTCATTCTTTTAAAAATATGTCTTTTTTATTTTATTTTCTATTTCAGTAGCTTGAGTGATCTTAGTACTTCAACTGAAACTTTTTCTTTTTTTTTTTTTTTTTTTAAAGTTTGTTTTCCATCCACTTTTTTATATTTTATTTCAATTTTATTGTAGCATTCACGGCTGAACAGATGCAATTTATTCTCAGGAACAAATGTTCATGAAGGATTTCATTTCCAAAAACACCGTAAGAGCTGAATAAAAACAAACAAACAAAATCAATCATTAGACATTCACCTGCAAATTGTATATAAACATACATAGCAAACATAAACTAATGAATTACACATTTGCACAATAGCACTTTTGATGAGAATCCAGGTTTGATTGACGTCAGAGTTAAGTTTGTTTGGATGATGTGAATGCACACCCGTGAACCGTACCCGAGTCCGCTTAATAAGGGTGGTCTGGGATCATCTGAACTCTGTTACCGTGTTACCGGCTATTAATGACGTATGATTTGATGAAAAAAAAAAAAAAAAAAAAAAAAGTGAGTTCGTGAGTGTTTCATTCACTTCCCTGATGAGCGTGACTGATGTACTACAAGCAGACTATATCTAATTTATGCTCACCTTCAGCGTTCTTTAGAGAATCTGCAGTATATTTGCGGCCGTTACATACTAAAGCTTTGGAAACAAAACCAATGGTGAACCAATGGCAACGCTACGCATTTTGCCATCTCCTGTGCCGTCATTACCAAGCAACAAGGTAAACAGATGCTGCTGTGATGATGCACTGCGGTTCGGAACCAAATAATTTGAACACAGTCAATTTGAATCGTAACAATCGTAACAAGTATCATTACACCTCTAATGTCTTATTTTGATTTATGTGGTTATACTTTGCTGTATTTATACTTGTGATCTTCTGAGTTTTCCGTTTTTGATTTATTAATTAAAGAATGTTTGTTCAAATCCATCATCATTTACACAACCCTGAAAAGCTCTGTAGTCTATTTACCTTTAAGTCCAGCTTATTTAGTCAAACATGTTATTACTGATGATTGATATTAATTTTACATTTCATTAGTTTTTAAACATTTCCACTTTGAGATTTACACTTCAATCAGCAATTATCCTTGCTTTTGCATTTTACAACAAATGCATCATTTAATTTGATTTTCTCTTTATTTGCAAAATAAACAGTTATATGATTTTCCAGTACCAGGCCTATGTAAATTCAAATATTAAGATATTATTGAAGAAATAATACTTTCTTTGTCACCACCATGATTTATCGACTCCATCACACAGATTGTGAAGAAAATATTTGGAACTTTTAAATAATTTCCCTTGCATTTAACAGAATATTTTTGTATCTTATAGTGCTGACTCATTTTGAGTAATAGGCGAGAAACAAGTCACATTTTGTGAGAAAATGGAAGAAACAGGCGACCAAGCATATACACATTCATCCAAAATAATTCCTAGTAACATTTTGTTGCATGTTTTATCCCAGGAATAAAAAATAAGTGTCAGATGTACTTTTGTGATATTTGTTTTCCTTCTCTTATTTTAATACATAGGAGAACAAACAGCTCCCTATGAAACCCATAATGTTTTAATTTTCATTAAGATTATTTTGATGTTCTGGGAATAGAGAGACGGACAAACTACCCACAGACTGTGAGTCATTGGAGAAGTAAGCGTTCGATAGCCAATTTTGCTGTGCAGCATCAAGAGTGCTTTTGGGTACAGCAAAGCAATTACCAGTCCAGCTGTGGCAACCTTTCTGCCGTCACAGGCATTCCTTTTCTGCTAAGGTTGCTTGGCATCTCTAGCTGAAAGGTCAGTGACCTGCTAGGTGAGTGCAAGCAAAAGTGTTTCAAAGTTGTCTGAGCAGACAAAACCGGCCCTCATTTTCCCATAACATATGGTTTGCTTCTTGTGATTTTACACTCCTGTCGTTTAAAAAAATGCAGCGCTCCAGTTGAAAACAATTGGAAAGTATGCTAGCCACTGGAAAAAAAAACACTTTGGTGGACACAGCCTTAAAAGAATTCAACTTTTACACGCAGAGCTGCTCATCAATGTAAGTTCCAAAACAGTGAACCAATCAGAAGAACTCAGAGGCGGGGAAAGCGTTGTGGGCTTCTGTTTACATATCAAGTTGGCATGGCAATTGTTTTATTTTATGGCAACATGGCAGAGGAGGCCATTTAGTACGATAATTTTCTCCCCCCCCATGTTAATAATAGTATCTATCTATTCAGTAGTTCGCCTATTCTATTATTTCCATAATTTTTTTCTAATAATTGCCATTATTGCATCACATCTCAAAAGCACGTCTCGAGACACTCACATTCAGCGCTGCGTCTCATCTCACAAAGATGCGTTCTGTGTCAACAAGCTCTAACGAGGCACTGAGCGTTTATTTCATGCTTATTTCACGCATTTCACACATGCTCTGCGTTTTTGTTGGATGAGACGGATGTAAAGGCAGTGCAGTCAGGTGAGTTATTAGATAAATACTGGTGCAAACCAGCAGACAAAACCAGAGAGTCGAGGGTATACAGGCAATGCCAAGTGCCACAAATAACAGTCCATAAACAAGATTCAAATTCATCAAAGCAGGAATATCCAGACGGGAGCAGGACTGAGGCACAACTTAGGGCAGGAGCACATTGAATGAACAAACGCCAAACTTCTGACAACACAGAACAGAAAAGGCACAGGTTAAGTAGTGTCGTGTTGATAGGATCAGGTGCTTCAGATGACTCAATCAGCGCTCACGCCCACAGTGAGAGGGTGAGTCAGTGAACCTGAAAACCGTGACAGTACCCCCCCCCCTCTCCCAGTGGAACTTACCTGTAGATTGTAGTCATCTATATAAGAGTGATCCAATACGTCCCTAGCAGGAACCCAACTTAGGCTTTTTAGGTTGGGTAGAATCTGTGAGCTCTGATTGTTCCCTTTCTGTCAGTCACATTCGACTTCATGTCTACTGACAAATGGGGTCTCACTTGGGAGCCCCATCTGATTTTTAGAAAAATGGCCAATGAATTTGGCAAGTGGAATTTTCATGCTAGGCCACTCCCCTGTATACATCGATGGACCCTCCTGATGATGAAAATTACATGGAAAAAAACAAGGATGGCCGAAGTATAGCTTGAGTCAGGCCTCCACAGACAGCATGCAGAGTTATACCCGTCCAGTTTTCTCCTGCGGTGAGAAAACTGGACTTTCTTTGAGTTCATCTTGTCGTTCTCTTGGCACCAGACAGGATTGGCAGCGGAAACCATGACGTCAATAAAGTTAATAACCATTGACAGCTTCCTGAACCAATAGCGGTTCCGTGTAGGCATGCCCAAGAAATAGACAAGAGGAGGGAGAGAGAGAGAAAACAGAGAGAAAACACAGAGGCACACACAACAACCGGGACGTAACAGTAGGCTACTCAAGTACGACGTAAAAACTACGATGTCTGAAAACTATTTAATTACAGTAAAGTTAGTATTTGTAATTAGTCACTTCAAACTCTTGTCCACAAGATCTACTTTCTTGTGACTAAACAACATTCTGAACCTAATTAAGCCTAATCAAGCTCCTTAAATTGCATAATAATTTAGATAGATTTGCTTCCAATTGCAGGAATGAGGAGGTGACTCTTGATTAAATAGTGGGAGAGGTCATGTTTTTTTTTGTTGCAGAATTTGGCTGATTGCAGGTTGGAATACAGGCAGGCTGATTGTGCCATGTAACCGTCTGTCAGTCCTCAGGCTGCTGTATCAGCTGGCTTCTGAGAATCTGGAACAGTCAAGGTTTTTTTTTTTTTTTTATTAGGCTTTTCTACCTTTGTCTGTGCTCAGTTAATGAATGTTAAATGACAGCGCATGTATCATCTAATTCAGCAGACTGTCTTGGTCAATTTGATATTAAACATCTACAAAAGTTTAATCTTTGTATTTAAAACAAAGAATGCCTGACCAGACAGCCAGGTTTTTACATTTTCTAATGTACCCTTTAAAAATTAAATTAAATTAAAAATGCAAACACCACAGGGTAAACTCTGTTAATTGATAGGTATCACCATACTTTCCCAGTTAATTAATCATGGTATTTCTTTTTTTTTTTTTTTTTTTTTTTTGGTTCCCATGGGGAAAACTTCTCAGGTTACAACCTACAGGGAACTTCAGGGCCAATGTCACATTAAATGTTGATCATGGCAGCGGTCTGTTTGGTACCCGAGTGCCAGATCTGTAGAATTGCACAGCTCAACGAACACTTCACGGGAGAGACCCTGCCCCTGGTCCAAGTTCCTCAGCAGGTTAGCCTGGTATACCAGCAACACAGCAATTTTGAGTTCAGAGCAGCACCAGCCAGGAGAGGTTTAGATGGCAGGGTTGGAACCTTTAATGTCGATGTCCGTCCCGAGATGTCATCTATCGATTGCATCAACACATAGTCTTCCAATTCCTTGACATCAGCGACATTAGCCCACTGATTTTGATGGACTGGAGCTGAGTATGGGTTTTTCCATGCCTTCTGAACCTCAGTATGCAGGTCAAGAAGAAAAGGAAAGAAAACAAGAGCTGGAGGGATATGGACAGAGAGAAACCGATTGTCAAGCCGAACACGAGCGGTCTCTCTCCTGTGGTCTCGTCTGTGGTTCAGGAGTGGCGTAATGAGGAACATGACAACTGTAGCCAAATTCCTTGATGTGTCTTTGTGTGGTGGCTCTTGATGCCTTGACCACAGCCTCAGTCAATTCCTTGTGAAGTTCACTCAAATTCTTGAATTGATTTTGCTTGACAATCCTCATTAGGCTGCGGTTCTCTCGGTTGGTTGTGTATCTTTTTCTTCCACACTTTTTCCTTCTACTCAATTTTCTAGATTTCAATTTTTCTCTTTTTTTTTTTTTTTTTTACAAGTTAACATGCTTGAATACAACACTCTATGAACAGCCAGCTTCTTTGGCAATGAATGTTTGTGGCTTACCCTCCTTGCAATGTCAATGATTGTCTTCTGGAAAAGTGTAAGATCAGCAGTCTTCCTCATGATTGTGTAGACTAGTGAACCAAACTGAGAGACCATTTTGAAGGCTCAGGAAACCTTTGCAGGTGTTTTGAGTTGATTAGCTGATTGGCATGTCACCATATTCTAATTTGTAGAGATAGTGAATTGGTGGGTTTTTGTTAAATGTGAGCCAAAATCATCAAAATTAAGAGAACCAAAGACTCAAACTAGTTCAGAATGTGTGCATTGAATTTACTTAGCACACAAGTTTCTCTATTTGAGTTGAATTACACTTACAGAGTGTTACAACCATCCCAGCATCCCCTTCTAATGAGATCACATTATAGCTGAAAAGAGTTTGAGAAATAACTTCTGGTTTCTTTCAACATTAAACTTCTTCAATGTCAGCACCTGAATTTAAGTGTGAGAAATTCTCTATTCTTGAATTTCTTTAGGGAAAGAAAAGACAATTTAGATGAGCCCTGTGTGATGAGCTTCCCCTTAGTTTCTTTGTGTGTGCAGAGGATGAAGAATGACAATTAAAATGCTAAAATGTTCTTAGTTATTAATCCAAGTTAATGAAAGTTTTTTTTTTTCCAATTGTTAATGGAAACTTATACACATTTCTTTTCAAAGGTTATTGAATATGAATGGACCTGAATGCTATAATCTTCTTCCAACAGAAATCTATTTAAAAGCTCTATCTCTTCAGCTGTGAACAAACACTTAAATGACTTGCACTGCAAGAACTTCAGAAACAAATTGTAGAGTCTTTCATTATAAAATTTTTAAGGTGAAGTGTGATTTTTTTTTTTTTTGTGCACCCCTAATATCACCTCCAGAATTTTTAAAGATACAAACATGTTCCATGGAACTGTCTCCTGGTATTCAACAAACAAGTCAATCCCAATCCAAGTTCATGTCATTGGTTGAGCCAATAGGCCACTTCTGGGAAGAATGAATTTAGCAATGGTTTATTTCTCATGGTATAAAAAACTGACTGAACACTTTAATGTCAAAAAACTGTAAGCTTCAACTCTAAAGAGAAACACACTTCCATCTTTTTATTTGTTATAGTTCCATTTGGAAATGTGAGGAAGCATTTAGACACTATATATATATATATATATATATATATATATATATATATATATATATATATATATATATATATATATATATATATATATATATATATATATATACGGCGGGTACAGAATGTATTCAGACCTTAAATTTTTCACTCTTTGTTATATTGCAGCCATTTGCTAAAATAATTTAAGTTGTCATTTAAGCTTGTTTGTTTTCCTCACTTGTAAGTCATTTTAGATAAAAGTGTCTGCTAAATGACTAAATGTAAATGTAAGTTCATTTTTCCTCATTAATGTACACACAGCACCCCATATTGACAGAAAAACAGAATTCTTGACATTTTTGCAGACTTATTAAAAAAGAAAAACTGAAATATCACATGGTCCAAAGCAGTCAGAGGCTTTGCTCAGTATTTAGTAGAAGCACCCTTTTGATCTAATAACGTTGGTGGACAGCCATTTTTAGGTCTCTCCAAAGATGCTAAATTGGGTTTAAGGCTCTGGCTGGGCCATTCAAGAACAGTCATGGAGTTGTTGTGAAGCCATTCCTTCATTATTTTAGCTGTGTGCTTAGGGTCATTGTCTTGTTGGAAGATAAACCTTCGGCCCAGTCTGAGGTCCTGAGCACTCTGGAGAAGATTTTAGTCCAGGATATCCCTGTACTTGGCCGTATTCATCTTTTCCTCGATTGCAACCAGTCATCTTGTCCCTGCAGCTGAAAAACACCCCCACAGCATGATGCTGCCACCACCATGCTTCACTATTGGGACTGTATTGGACAGGTGATGAGCAGTGACTGGTTTTCTCCACACAAACTGCTCAGAATTAAGGCCAAAAAGTTCTATCTTGGTCTCATCAGACCAAAAAATCTTATTTCTCACCATCTTGGAGTCCTTCAGGTGTTTTTTTTGAGCAAACTCCTTGTGGGCTTTCATGTGTCTTGCACTGAGGAGAGGTTTCTGTCGGGCCACTCTGCCATAAAGCCCCAACTGGTAGAGGGCTGCAGTGATGGTGAACTTTCTATAACTTTCTCCCATCTCCCGACTGCATCTCTGGAGCTCAGCCACAGTGATCTTTGGGTTCTTCTTTACCTCTCTCACCACGGCCAGCTCTAGAACGGGTTCTGGTTATCCCAAACATCTTCCATTTAAGGATTATGGAGGCCACTGTGCTCTTAGGAACCTTAAGTGCAGCAGGAAATTTTTTGTAACCTTGGCCAGATCTGTGCCTTGCCACAATTCTGTCTCTGAGCTCTTCAGGCAGTTCCTTTGACCTCATGATTCTCATTTGCTCTTATATGCACTGTGAGCTGTAAGGTCTTATGTGGACATGTGTGTGGCTTTCCTAATCAAGTCCAATCAGTATAATCAAACACAGCTGGATTCAAATGAAGGTGTAGCACCATCTCAAGGATGATCAGAAGAAATGGACAGCACCTGAGTTTAATAAATGAGTGTCACAGCAAAGGGTCTGAATACTTAGGACCATGTGATATTTTAGTTTTTCTTTTTTAATAAATCTGCAAAAATGTCAAGAATTCTGTGTTTTTCTGTCAATATGGGGTGCTGTGTGAACATTAATGAGGAAAAAATGAACTTAAAGGATTTTAGCAAATGGTTGCAATATAACAAAAAGTGAAAAATTTAATGGGGTCTGAATACTTTCCGCATTCATTGTATATATGTATGTATATATGTATATATGTATCTGTATATATATATATATATATATATATAATATATATATATATATATATATAATATATATATATATATAATATATATATATATATATGATATATATATATATATATATATATATATAAATAAATGTTGATTGCAGGAGTAAGTAAAGCTAATGAAGGGTATCTTTTTTGTTGATATTTTAAAAAGCAGTTGCAATTCAAATGGGACAACTAAAAGCTAAGCCCGCCATATTAGTTCAGAAAAAGTCAGCCGAGGAGGCAGCTCATTAGTTCTTGCTAAAGCTCAACTCCTTCACAATCTCTCCTCTACTCTGAGAAATACTTAAAAGATCAGTTAAAAAGCAAGAGGAAATATAAAAATATCTAGAAAAGAAAATGCGACAGCTGAGGGGTACAGATTCATGAATTCCATAATCAAGTGGGACTGTTTACCATGGATGTGGAAAATAGGGACTTGCAATGGACTCGACAGCTGAAGAAATTATGTTTTGATATTGTGAGGACTTCACTTCTATAAACAAAACTAAAAAGGAAAACCTTCAACTTTTTGCTATTAGGTAACAATTCAATTAAATAGTAAAGAATAAAGAATATGTAAAGAATAAAGCAAAATGTAAGATAATTAAATGTTATATACACATAATCGAGTAATGTGCATATACAAATACAAAGTCATTTTTTCCCAATAAAGAAAGGCTTTTCCTTCCTCTTAGCTCTCATTGTGGCAAGGTTTTTATTCCTGGTTTTTCTCAGCTTTCTGTATGCCCTGTCTTACAACAAAATGCCATACTTCTGCAAAAAAACTTCGAAAAACTTCATGTCTTTCTTACAGATATCTTTGTAGCTTAGTCGTGGATGTCCAGTTAGTCGTGTGCCCTCTTCCAGCTTGCCAGACAGTAGGCCCTTGGGGATGTGGCCAGGGCCCATTCTCCTCACGTGGCCGACCCAACAAAGGAGCTTCTCGCTAAGTATTGCAGATATGCTTCTAATACCGGCGTGTTCCAGAACCTCTGTGCTAGGTACTTTGTCCTTCCACTGAATGCACAGAATGCGCCGCAGGCATCTCAGGTGAAAGCTGTTGAGTTTTTTCTCAGGTCTCACGTGAGTGGTCCATGTGTCTCTGGTATAGAGGAGTGTGTTGAGTGCACAGGCCTTGTAGACACGCAGCTTAGTCTTCTCTGTGAGGTTGGTGTTTTTCCAAATCCTCTGGTTCAGTCTGGCCATGACCGCTGCTGCCTTGGGGATCCTATTATTCATCTCAGCTATGGAGAGAGAGATGGAGATGGAAGACTCGAGGTAGGTTGAGATCTCAACAACTTCCAGGTTGAATCCATCAATGGCGATGGATGGAGGGGAGTCTATTTCCTGAGAAATCACGTTTGTTTTCTTCAGCCTGATAGTCAATCCAAACTTCTTGCAGGTGTAGGAGAGGCGACTGACTGCTGTTGTAGGCCATCTTCGGTGTGGGGTATCAAGGCTGCATCGTTGGCAAAGAGCATCTCACAGATAAGTACCTCTGTGACTTTGGTCTTGGCGTGGAGACAAGCAATGTTAAATAGCATGCCGTCAGCCCTGGTGTGGATGTAGACTCCCACGAGGCAGTCCTTAAAGGTGCACTGGAGGAGCATGGAGAAGATGATAACGAAGAGCGTCGTTGCAAGGACACAACCTTGTTTGCTCCACTGACAGGGAAGGACTCAGATGTTGCGGCATTGAAACAAACCATGCTGTATATGTTATCGTGAAACGAGATGATAACAGCTGATCTATATATATACATATATATATGTGTGTGTGTGTGTGTGTGTGTGTGTGTACACAGTATATATAAATTATATATATATATATATATATATATATATATATATATATATATATATACATATTTATAAATCATACATACATACAGTAGGACCACTGTACAGTATGTATATTGTGTTGTAAGTTATTTGTTTCAAGGACTGGAAAACAAGTAAAAACTCATTTTGGAGTGCAGATTCATGACTCTTTACTCATCTGTAGACGCATCACTGATTGTATATTTTTTAAAATGCGCTGGAAATGCAAACACTGATCTCAATGCAAACATGCAATAATTTAACAATATTATTACAGTTTTTCCCACACATTGTGATTTAATCTTACAAATGTAACAAAACTGTTTTGCTCTTGGGTGATATTTTGTATTTGTCAAACTTTATAGATAATTAAAGCTGCTGTAAGTGGTAATATTTTAGAATAGCATACATAAATTGTCGCTTCTATCGGACATACATCACTGAAATAGTTGTACAGTGAATTCACTTCTGTCTCTGTGACAGCCCTAGGCTCTGTTAATCACATCAAAAGAAAGTCAGGGGAGAGGATTATGATTTTTAAATATTAAAAAGTTAAGTACATGCATTCATTTAATGAAGGGCATGCATTAACAAGTTAATTTTGAAAGTCCTAAAAATAATATTGTTCCATAGTACTCTGTGGTACTGACATTTCCATCCATATGTATCTATGGTCATATGTAGCCATTGTACTCATACATCATACATATGTAGCCATTATATTATTACATCCGCAATGATCAATAGCAGCTTCAGCAGGAGTTGAAAGGACTCACTGGTAATAAAAAGAACGAAACTAGCATTAGACAGAGTTGAAAAAATGGCAAAAAAAAGTTAATACAATACATTAATATTAAAAATGTCACAAGATAACTTCATGACCACTGCCTGATTTTCAGACCATTCCACCTGTGTTTATACAACATTTCAATAAACAAGTTAATACTGAGAAGCTTTTAAACACTTCTTGTTTAATTTGATTTATTATCATTTTAAACACACTATTTAGAATTATAATGTCTATACACTCTATTAATTGCTGCATCTCTGAGCAGTACACACACACACACACACACACACACACAGCATTACCAGTGGCTGAATTTGGAATAGCACATTTTCATAGGTAGAAAAGTAATATGTTAGTAACCTGTAGAAAGAGTTGCTGAAAAATGCCCAGAACAAAGTGAGTGTTTTCACAGCGCTCCACAAGATCCACTAATGCGCATGCACCGAATACGTCCATCTGCACATCTACCATCTGTCTGTAGAGTATATTTTGAAAAGCTTACAAGTGTTCAAGAAGAAGTGCATCATAAAGAATTAAGTACACTTCATTATACTTTAAGCATAGGCTACGATATGTGTGCAGTGCACATGATGTAAATTTCATTATTGTACAAAGTACTGTAAGTGTGCCTTCAAGTCGAAAGCCGACTTTCCTTGTCTGCAATTCATCATGGAACGGAAGTTACAATATTATTTTCTTCCTTAGTTTCTTATTTCTTGTGACATACCAAATGAAATGGTTTCTCGAACAAGAAAAAATGTTGGGCGGGACCAAGTGTCCCCCACTATCTTTCTGCCAAGGCACTTAAACTCAGTTTGTTGTAAGGGAACTATGCCTAGAGTAAGTGTGAGTCAGTGAGTGATCTGCTAAATGATTAACTACTGACACATAGACTAGGCATAATCCTAGTTTTGCTTTACCACTATCTGAAAAATATGTGCAGCCATAAAGCTGAACTCTAGCATACATTGCTCCATAGATCACAGACATATTTGGGCATTCTTCCAATTTTCCAAGAGATATCACATATCCACAATACTGGGATTCTCAAGCAGACAATCTGATGTATTTCTTATACACCCTCCATCTTCTTGTTGGAAATCAATTGTGAGATCAATAATCTCTGAGCTTCCTGTTAACAAATCTAGCAGTTTCCAGTCTGCATTCATCTATGAGCCATCTTATTTATGTGTGGTCTGCAGACAGATGGATAGCTCTCCTACTCGGAATTCAGAATGGACAAGGAAATATGGAGGAGAGAAGATCTGCCCTTCCTACAAGGTAATAAAAGGTATAAGAAAAGGACATTAGTGTATAAAGAGATTAAAAAGTCTTCAAATAAGTTTGTTAGCTCACACATCAGATGGTTTTAATACCCTGCAGAGGTGGTGACTGTGGGAGTGTGAATGGACTCTGTACAAAACACATTAATGGTCAAGTAACATTAATTTTACTGCTAATACTGTTGAGAGACTTTTTTGCTGTAAATCAGGAAAATTCAGAATTAACAGTTGCAGGCAGGGAGAGGCTGGTAGTGGATACATTTCTGGGGTTTCATTAAAAATGCAATAAATGTCAGTGCAGATTGATTTGATAATGAAATAATGTTCGTTTCACAGTGAGCGCACTCTGAGCACAGGGCCCGAGCAAAACGCTGACACTGTCATTTTCTTGAGAAACCACACTCTTATGCATGAAAGGCCCAGTATGTTTTTTTACTCTGCTAACATTTTTAGTATGCGCAAAATTTATTAACCTGCCCCTTTTTTATTTTTACACCTTCTTTGGGAGACAAATCTGGAAGAATTCAGGTGAACTTCTTGTTTAGATGTTTAGAAAAATGTGGTATTGAAGCAATTGACCAATCGCAACACACTAGTTCAGGCGACTAATTGGAGCATGGTACACTTTTCGGAACAAGGGGCTTCACAGAGACCAGAACTAAACAGGAATGCATCGTCCAAAGCCAATTCCAAGTTCCTATTCCTATTCTAACCCTATTCTAATAGTCCCCAAAAACAAAAGGACAAAACATGGCCTCTTTAAGTCATTTTTGACATTAAAAACCTCATATTGAAAAAAGAAAACCACCTAACAAAATAAGAAAACAGCACACTATGCTGTTCACGTGCATGTCATCAATATAGCTCTCAAGATAATTAAATATATGTCTCGTAATAAATATATTCATATTAAAAGAGCCAATTTCTTTCAGGTTTTAACTATACTCTTTTGATTGCTTGTATTTAAAGTTGCCGTGCCTACTAAACGTCGGCGATATTTTCAATGGATACATTTTTAACAAGAGACAGTCAAGTTTACTGCCCTCTGCAATGATAAAATGATAACAGCAGTCATAAAAATATGTCATAGAACCTGAGAGATTGCAGCAATTCAGCTCTGTTTTTTTAATCCTGGAAAAAAAAAACAAGATAAAGGCATGTAAAACAAAACAAAAAAAGCCATGTAGTAGAATACACATCAGCTTGCTTTAACAGTTCAAACCAACATCCCAGACTGTTTGGCCTTTAAATGAATATTTCATATCCAAGATAAATATTTAAGATTTAGGTAAAATGAATGAATATTTAAGATTACATTTCTTGCCATCTACAATAATTAATGAGCATTTTAAATTCTTTCCCTGTCTTGTTTGTTCATTATTCTTATTTCTAGTTCATGTCATATCTTTGTCTTTTTTTTAACCATTCATTATTGTTTCAAGATGCGACTTTTATTTATTGTAACAAATACTCCAAATGCAGCTTTATTGGTTAGCTTTATTTTAAAAGAAAAGAGAAGGAAAACAAGGCACTGTGACTGGGAAAAAACAAACAAACAAACAAAAAACTTGAAACCACAAACCTCAATATATATATATATTAAGTACTAATAAACAGCTAATATGCTAATAATATTCTTGTTAATAAGCAACTAGTTAAAGGAATAGTTTACCCAATGATTCACCCCAAGGGCGTTGAAGATGTGTATGTCTTTTTTATCTTAGCAAAGTGAAATTAAGGTTTTAGAGAAAAACATTCCAGGTTTTTTCTCCATCTAATGCAAATAAATTGGTGTCCAAAGTAGACCATTTTTGATGGTGTAAAATCTATTTTTAGGCAGCTTCAGAGGGCTCCACATGACTCTTATGAAACATTCGGGTGCCTTGGAGATTAGATTAAATATTTTGACTGTTGCGATTCCAAATCGGTTTAATGACCTGTAACTCTGCCTGGGTATCGGACAAGTGTTCACTGTTGGCCGGAGGAGAACTGGCTCCCTGACTAAGCCTGGTTTCTCCCAAGGTTTTTTTCTCCCGTTTTGGTTCCTTGCCGCTGTTGCCTTTGGCTTGCTTAAGTTGGGGACACTTGCTTGATATTCAGCAGTGTTTTTGATATGCCTGCATTGGCGCCGTTGTATGCGAACTGAGCAAAGCCGGACGATTACGTCACTGTTTTCTGCAGTTCTGCTATTCCTAAATTAACTAGACTAATAACTACTGATATTTGCAACGGAATGAATCAATAATATATAGAATAAGCTGCACAATGACACCATTTTCTTATTAATGTAAAGCTGCTTTGCCACAATTTGCATTGTAAAAAGCGCTATATAAATAAAGATGACTTGACTTGACTTGACCCAGCTCTGTGAAGCGCATTCATGACCAACATATATTCAAAGACACCAAAAAGTTATTGTTCCTCAGGCCTGAAATTGCCCAGTTGCTTTTTCACAAGTCGCTCCAGAGCCTTCACACAAAGCTCAGGCAGAAAGAATGTGTTAGTGTTTCACAATTCCTTTCTGACTGTGATGCAATTCTACTCAATGTATAATTCAGTAATTCTCACCTCTACAAAAGACAGTTTGCCTACCACAGAGCAAAAGCTGTGTCACAACATAAGCCTCCTTGCACACATGCCTTTCCTAAAATATCTCAGATGAGTGCTGTGGTCTATAATGGCACCATGTACAGTAAAACCAGTGATAGGTGCTATGCATGCAACAGCTGTGTATAGTGTGTGTGTGTGTGTGTGTGTGTGTGTGTGTGTGTGTGTGATTGAAATGGCACTGATCCACCCCCATCACAGAGGAGGCGTGCAAGCTGTGATCTCCCTCGTACCTTCTCAAATACACACATGCACACATTAGGTGGGAGTTTTCAGGGAGAGGGCATTGCTGCAGTTGCCGTCTAATCCTCCAGAGATACGCTGCACTTTGTGCTGTAGAAAAGTGTGGATCAGAGGCTCACCAGGATCAGATAAGCCTTCTATTAGACCTGCTGAAATGGGACCACCTCTGTGACAGCGGCCAGTATGAATGCAATTTTCTTTCTGAAATGAACCCCTTACAATTCCTCCATTAACTCATTATACTGCCCTTTCATAATTTAGTTTTTCTTTAAAAGGTGGGATTACAGCCATTTGTAAGGTTCACATAAACATTGCTTTGCAGGCAAGTCGAGCATGCACAGGATAGTACATTAGGTGCTTTCAAATGTCGAAAAAAGGTTGAGTGGGGTGTGATATATGGCTTACAGCTTATTTAAGAGCTTTTGTGCTTTATCAGTTCACATGGCAGCGTTTATAAACGTTTCATAATTGTGACTAATGATCCCCCTGTTCCGCAAATTCTCTTGCCATTGTAACTTAATAGCTCTCCTCAAATATCAATAGTTTCCATGTATTCCCTCTTTGTTCTCTTCAGCAGGACATTATTATGTATGGACAGGGTATTTCTTCATGTCTCTTCAAGGCTCTGGCAAGGACAAATGTATCTTAATGTCATATGCTTTTATTAGAGTGCTAGATCTGCATGTCAGTATCAGATGGTTTCGAATGAATAAAACATTGTTTGATGTATTGTTATATGGGGATTCTTTCATAATAAACTATTATCTATTAAGCCTTAATACACATTTCAATATTTGCATTCATCAGGTTTTTTTTGTTTTTTTTTATAAATATGTACTGATGCTTCATTCTAATTTTGAATACGTGTTTGAATATTTAATGTTGAGGTCTTCAGCATGGTTGGGGTCTTTCTTTTAAATATGAGAAATACACTTATTAATTGTCATGAGCCGGGTTTGATTTTCTCCTTGTTCCTCTTTCTTCTCTCACAACTGCTACTTAGACTCAGCTGTTTTCTATTTCAATCAGGGCTCACACTGATTGACTCTGCACCTGTTCTTTCTTTTACTGATTATCTCTGCTACTTTACTCAACTGCTCTCTCAGCTTTTTTGCCAGATTATTGTTGGTATTCTAATGCCCGTACCTGTGATATTCGGTCTATGATTTTTAGTCAAGTGTAGTCAAAGTCCTGTCCTGTCCTCTGTCCTGTGCAAAGTCTGCCGGCTGGGGACTGTGCTCCTCTCACTGCATGCCCACTGCCAAGCCCAGGACTCGCTACTTCTGACTCCACCTGACAAGTTTATTGACCTTATCCACCAAGACCAAGAGTGCCGGTGCACGACAGACTGCATTTGTTCATTTAAAAAAAAAAGTGTATCTTCTGTTTCTGTTGACATTAATATTATTAAATGAACATTTAAGTATATATATATATATATATATATATATATATATATATATATATATATATATAAACACACACACACACACACACACACACACTCACCCAGCCTTTCTTTCTACTTGGAAGATATTGCAGTGTTTTATGGTCAACTTTTATGGTATTTCTGGGAGTTTTACAACTCTTGATCACCATTTTGACAGAAAGATATTCATAATGTTACCAAAGATATTCATTTAAAATAAATGCTGTTCTTTTAAAAGTTTCTAATCAAAGAATCTTTGGTAAAAAGAAAAAAAAAAGTGTGTATGTATATTTATTAGCATTTATTAGTTTTAGTTAATGTTAATTTCAACATTTACTAATACATTATTAAAATTATGTTACCAGAAATGCTTCTTGAGCACCTAATCAGCAGACTAGAATGACTTTTGAAGGATCATGTTACACTGAAGACTAGAGTAATGGCTGCATTTTGTCAGCTGTCATGCGTAATTGTTTGCTAATCTTCTGAGACCATGCTGAATCAACCTTATAATGTAAAAGAGCAAAAAGTATTCAACAGTAGCAAAAAGATGTCTGGCCACTCTCTCCCTCCTTCTGCCTCAGTCTGAAATAAATGAAATGTGACACAAGTGAGAAAATACACATCCCGGTGGCTTGACATTATTACAAATATGAAAGCCTCTCCAGTCTCATTTCATTAGGTCAAGGTTATTACGTGTGCTTTAAAGAGTGTTTTATCCATGGTTGCACTTTTCTCACAATAAATGAAGAATGAGTTACTAGACTAGATATGATGTTAGATACCATCCCACCTTCCATGACCCTTAAATTCAATTCAGAAAAAAAATGGAAAGGTTACTGTCTCACCTGGCTGGAGAAGACAATGTTCTGAGGACGTCTTGAAGCTGGGACATTCTAAGAAACAGGTAACATTTCCAGTTTTCCAAATATAACTTGAATAGCTGATGGCAACCTTTAGTGTCTGACACAATGCAGCAACCGGAGTCGATCGCGGCCACTCTAGTCAATGCTTGTGTTTACACCAGTCGTGCCGTGGCACGTTCCTTTCGCGGCACTTGGCTAAAGATGGGGTCAGTTAATGTCATGTCTAAAAAACGCGTGGAAAGCACAGCTGCCTCGTTTTTTTTTTCCAAAGCGCTTGCTCTACCGTGGCGTCTGTCGTTGCTATGCAACTACGAATTGCGCTCTCCACAGCGACGAGGAAGTTTCAGCGAAGGATAACCCCAATTGACTTGTAGCCCTTGCATTAGCTCTACTAGTTTACTAATTTATGGATATGAGAAATAAAAACCTGCCCTGTACAGCTATGTTCGGCTGAGCTTCCGAAGTTTTGTTACAGGAAAAAGGTAAGGTTTACCAATAGAAATGTGAGATTAAGTTGTGATTAATCATGATTTGACTCATGACAATCACGCGATTAATCGCGATTAAATATTTTAATCGATTGACAGACCTGATATATATATATATAGTAATTGTTGGCTTCAACTATTCAAGTTGTTAAAGACACAAATGACTATATGTGTGTAGCAGTACATTGAAAATAAATGTGAAACTTCAGTAGGCTTCAGTAGAGCATTTGAGAAACGGGAAAGAAAATCAAGCTCACAGCGTGTGTCTCTGTCATAGTCACATACACATCAGTTGCTCTGCTAAAAGCTATAGTTTCCTCAGAAATGGCTTTCAAGCTGCAGAAGGTAATGGGCTCTGGGAAAGGCCCGGTACCAAGGTGTACACAAGGGTCAGAGCATACAACAAAACTTCAAAGCATCCAGACCAGGAAAATAGCTATGGAAAAAATATGTTCATAAGGGGGGAAAATGGAAGGTTTTCTTTCAAAACAACATTGTGCCACTGAGATCTCCTGAATTGAGTTTTCTGAAGGAGGTCCAACCTTCTGTGACCAGTGATAACAGGGATACAGTGGTGAGGGACACATGTGTTTCTGGTTCGGTGGGTTGATTGGCAGCCGGTGTGGAGCTGTCCTTGGTGCTGATTTGTTTGGCTGAACTCATAGCTGGTTCTGAATGGACAGCTTCCGCCTCTCACAGGCTGCCATATGCTGTTTATCAGCCTTTTAACCAGTAATTGTAAGAAGTAACAAACAAAATACATTTCTAACGAAAATCTTCTGATGTGTTTCATGCTGAATGAATTACTGGAGACATTTTTACTAGCTTTCGCTGTTATCTGTGCTAAAGCTGCCAAACACTGAACGCATGAGCTGAGAGATGTGGAATACTCCAGAAACTCTGATTTAATTATCATTATCTCTCAACACAGATTCCAGAGGAACTGAGGGTCAAAAAGTTGTAGCTTCCTTTGAGATAGCGACCTCAATACGTCAAGCCGCTTTTTGATCAGTGAACATACTCTTGAAAGACAGCTCGAACTGGTTTCTCCCAGAGTATTGCATCTGTCTGGTTTGCTTGTTTGTTGGGGCCTGATATTGATTTCCACACTCATTTAGCAACAATTGAGCATGTAATGAAAGCTTCAAGGCGAGGAACTATGTAATGAGTGTATTATGATGCCTAAGCCCAGCTCATTGTCTGCTAGGGAGAGAAAACAATGAAATGATCAGGTGAGAAGAACGGGAGAAGTGAAGACTTTGAGAAAGTTTAAGAAAGTAATTTACTTGCATCTTAAAATAACTGAACTGCGCAAAAGACTTCAAAACATTAAGAAAAAATTGTCATTTTTACACAATTTTGAATAATTATGAAGATCTTAGTAATCATGTGTACAATTAGAGATTGTGTTCATGCAATATATAACATTTTAAAAAGTTAGTTGGTTTAAAAGTTTATTGTCAGCATCAGTGTGGTTATTATTACGATTTTTTTAAATTAAGCTGATGTATAATAAAATATATTTTGTTTATTATTATAATTATTAGTAGCATATTTTCATTCTGTCTTTCTTGTGCTTCAGTTCAGTCTTGATTGCCTCCTAGTTAGTCTCCTTGGTTACTGATTACGTTCAGCTATCATTAAGTTTCCCTGTGCATTTATACTCCCTTAGCAGTTAGTGATATTTCTCCGTACATACTCCTGTATTCTCTCCATGTTTATTAAAGAAGTTATTGTTTGATATTCTGTGTCATGATTCACCAACTAATATGACGCTAACATTAATATATTTTAGTACTGTTGAAAAGGAATTGCTGGGTTATTTTTTGTGTGTATTTTTCTTCATACCTCTATTTACAAAGGTAACACACAAACACACACACTATATATATATATATATATATATATATATATATATATATATAGACTCCTATAAACAAGAAGTCAATTTATGTAAATATTTATAGACATTTTAGGTTTATGCTTTTTTATGATTTTACTAATGAAAATATCTATGTACATAATATTGTGACAACATTATGTAATTAATAGGGGTGTGACGAGACCCCTATCCCACGAGACGAGATTTTTATAGTATTTTTAAGAAATCCTCAATAATGAAACGTATGAAGGGAAAATAGTCTTTTGTTCAACTGAAAATCATAAAATGCAAAAATGTTGGTGCATTTTAAAATCAACTTGTACTGCATGTCATTTTACTTCTATTTTAATGAATTATTTTCAGTAAAACAGCATGCAAACACTGCTAAATGTTTTGGCATTGACTTTAACTGCAGTACAAAGTTGACCATTTCCCAGTCACTATTGATTGTGTGGCTGTAACTGTTATATAGCTCTGCGTACACCGAGAAGTCCAACCTTTAGCATTAATAGCGATGCTTTCTGCCTCTTTAGGGGCCGTTCACATATCTCGCCTAAAAAAGCGTGGAAAGCGCGGCCGCGTCACTTCCTCCTTCTTTTGCAAGCGTTCGGGAGCTCGCGCTTCTGTAGCGTCTGTCGTTGCTATGCAACCATGAACTGTGCTCTCCACGACCATGGGGAAGTTTCAGCAAAGGATAAATTGATTTTTAGCCCTTGCTTTAGCTTTACTACTAGATATATTTATGGAGATGAGATATAACAACCTCCCTGGAACAGCTATGATCAGCTTTTCGGCTGAGCTTTCCATGTTTTGTTACGGAAAGGTCGAAGCTGATCGGTCGGTTCTTGTCACATGACCTGCGGTGCGCTTGCGGCATTCTGAAAAGTTGAGATGTTTTCATCTCGCCGCGGCACAGGCGTGCCAGGAAAAAACGAGAGTGCCGCACCCTAGTAATTGTCACTTCCCTAGTAATTTATAATATAATTAAGTATAATGTAATTAAGTCCATGTGAATGCAAAATGTTCGAGTCCAATTTGCAATAAGCAGTCTTTCAAATAAAACTTGACTGTCATCAGTTTAGATTTTTAGACATTTTTCATTTCTTTTGCTTTTATTAAGTGATATCTGATCATACAAATCATGCCACAAACAACTAAGAGATTTTACAGAGATCCATTATCATTTGATTCATAAGAATTTACCCGTTATGGGTAGATTAGACATTAGGAATTCAACTGAAGACATTATTTAAGGTAACACTTTATTTTGATGGTCTACTTTGGACATTCTATAAGTAATTTTGCAACCACATGTCAACTAATTCTACTAACCCTAACCTAACAGTCTACTACTCTATTGGGAATTATTTGACATTTAGTTGTAAAGTTACTTATATTTAGTAGGGTGTCTAAAGTGGACCATGGAAATAAAGTGTAATTTTATTTAAAGTTTAAGTTAAAGTTTAAGTTCAATGTCAAAGGTGGGTTTGAGAGAGTGCATTTTAATCAAATTAGTTACAGGAAGTGGTCCTCCTCACCAGCGAAGCCGATATCCTCACAGGTACAAACTGGTACCTGAGCCTTCTGAGCAACACCGTCCTTCACATATACATTTTAATAGCAGATAATTTCTGAAATTCAGAACAGATTGCTAAATATTAAAGTATTAAATTTATTAGTATCAACAGTTAAGTTACCCAATTCCAACAAAATCAAAAAGCAATGGAGCAGAGGATTCAAATGAGACGTGGTTCAGTTGTGACTAAAATGGGAGAAATTGGACTGGGCTGGTTTTTGGATTCAAATGACTTTTTAAAAAAGCTGATTACCCTCAATTATACATGAATGAAGAAATAATTTAATGTTCATTTGTAGTAAGATTTTTTTTTTTTTTTTTGATGAGCCCATGCAATAATTATCCAAATTCCCATAAATAATGTGGCAAGGAGGTCTTTAAATGAGAGCTTGATGGAAATCATGAGGGTTCCCCATGGAGGGAGCTCTTTGTTATCTGGGCAAGGAGCAGGGGGAGGGCAGCAGGGGGTCCTGGGTAAGGCTGACTGGTCATAAATGAGGTGATAGGTTGACAAGAAGAGCCTCAAGTTATTGGAGAATGAAAACGATGGCATTTAAAGGTTGCTTTAACATCCACACAAGGTGACACTGGTATTCTCATTATGTCACTCATCATATTACTGCAGATTAAATAAAGACATTCTTGGATAGGTAGAGGACCACTTCTGAATGTTTCAATTATAATATAAATGAAGAGGGATATATGCGAGCAAATTGGGAAATATATAGACTGACTATCAGTCTGTGTATTAGTAGTAGGAATTTCTGCAGGTTACATTGTTAAGCCAGTTGGTGGCAACAAGCGACTTTATGTGAGGGAGTCAGTTCATTCAACCGATTCATTGAAAATGCTGATTCATTGGGAAGGAAGTGATAAGGTGGGTTAGACATTGGTTGCGGCTGGATGTAACCGAATTGCGACAGTTGCCACTTGCAGTCGGGGAGGAGCTGAAAACGAAGACGTGAAGTCGGACACTTTCTGCTTCCCGTAGTGATGCCTGTGCTGTGTTTTATCACAGATTAAGTGAATTAGATGCAATATTTATCCAATGCACAGATGTTTCAGAGATATTTTCATTCAATACTTTATGTATTGCTTAATAGAGCATTTATTTGTACAAGGATACACTACACTACACTATTTAATTACCAATGAAGTTGGGTCTCAGGGTTCCAGACTGCGAACATATTTTGAGAATGTGTGAGCTAAAATGTTATGTGGTCGCATTAGTAAGTGCAAGTGCATGGTCATGTTAAATTTGCGCATGTGTAGCAGAAGGACGTTTCAGACGTATCTGCAGTCCGTAACTTTTTTGTGCTCAAAATGAACAAAATGTACATAACGAGTACATCATGAATCCATTTTCCAAACTGTGTTTAAAAAATGAAAAGGTCAATAGCTGAATACTTAAAAAAAAAAAAAAAAAAGTTTGGAGGTCAAGCATGCTGGTGGAAAGCACAAGCCAACAAGCCAGCATACAGACACAACTGATGACAAGAGCACAGGTGCGGACAGGGAGCAACTGAGTGAGCAAAGGTAAAAGAAAAGGCAACAACTTCCAACAGCAATGGCTTAGATCAGGGTTCCTCAATTGCCAAAAAATGTATGGCCCGTGGTAATGTCAAATAGTGTTGTCAAGGTAATGTTTATAAGCACAGCTCTGTTGCGAAAATTCAAACGCAGCGTCACCACTGGTGCATTTTTTCCATTGAATATGCTCACGCAAAAAAGTGGACACGCAAAATAGACGACTCGAATGCGAATGGACTGAAAATATTTGGTTTATTTTGCCTGGCCAACCACAAACAAAGAAAGAAAACTGTTTGTGAGAAAGTATAGTGTTTCCTTTTATATTATTAGTTAAAGAAAGGCAAAACTAAAGGCTAATAATTTCTCATCGACCTTTCAACATTCAGCACATGCACATCTATATCATTAAAACAAATCTAACTAGCATTTAATTTCACAGACCTTGCAGATTTATTTAAATACAACAGTGAGATTTCCTGAAGTGTTTGTAGCCTGCATGTATTATGTGCATGACAATCGGTCCGTGTGAAATTAATGCGGATTTCAGTTCAGCTTCACTGGAAATGCGATCTCGGTCTCTTTCTCTCTCGGTCTCTCTCTCTCTCTCTCTATCTATCCTTAATAGGATTGCTGGATGAAGAAGTTTCCATATTAAATATAATTTTAAACAATTTAAAAGATTATTTATTTAATTTTCATACTTTTCATATTTCTGATTTATTAAATGAATTAAAATAAATATAAATTTTATATATATATATATATATATATATATATATATATTATTTATGTTGGCCATCGGCCACCGTGATTTAAGATATTTAAGATTAAGACAACTATTCATCAAGCTTGCATTGATTAATCCCATGCCATAGCAAAAAGAAAAGAAAAAAAAAAAGGTGCAACCAAATCATGTGCTGGTGCGACCAACCGAGAAAGTTGGTAGCACCAGTGCAACAAGTGGAAAAGTTAGTCTGGAGCCATGGGTCTACACATTTTTGTATACATTTTTTCAACATGACACAATATAACATTCCGACTACATGAAAAAAGCTTTTTTTCGGAGAAGCAAGAGTTCACTGAGCACAGCGAGAGAAGGTTTTACTTAATACCCATTTCTGCTCTATTGCTTGGTTATTATGTGCTGCTAGGAAGGATTCATTTCGATTCTCTGCTTATTTGTATGTTTGTAGTTTCACTTATATTGTTTGTAATTGTATTCGCTGCCATTTAGAATAACTGCAGCAGTTGTCACTTTTGTTATTGCTCGTCTTCACTTAAGTCATTTAAGTCATTTAATCACTTAAGTTCTGTGTGCTTCCTGCAGTAGTTTCGATTTGGGCCATTCATGGCTTTTGCTGAGCCAATTGTTAGGGCGGACACAGATGTTTTCACTGATATGTTGGCAAGCAAGACATTTATTTAGTGTGTGTGCACTGGCACTTAAGCATTCAGCTGTCGTGTTCAGGCTCCTTGTGTGGTAAAGACCTGCGACTCTACCTGCGTGACTCCACCAGGCAACGACACCGGCAGTATCTCCCTTCCCTTTTCTTCATACTCAGCATGTACTTCCAACACATTCCTGTTAATGCTCGCCAACGCACCACTATAACCCGTAGAAGGCAGCGTGACGCTACTAACCTACGTTCTATTTCTTCTCTTCTAACACACCTCTCTCTGTTTCTGTGGGTCTATGGAATTGTCAGTCAGCAGTTAACAAAGCTGACTTCATTTCAGCCTTTATTAATTGGAAATACTCCAGTCACTATTCTCTATGCAACAACAATTCGTTTTATTCTCATGCCATTACAATCACAACCCCTGTCATAATTCATCTTGTAGTGATTTATTGCCTCCCCAGGCCAACTGGGTACCTTTGTAGAGGAATTGGGCATGCTGCTGTCCTCATTTCCAGAGGATGGCAGTCCACTTGTAGTAGATGGCGATTTCAATACTCACCCTGACAAACCTTACTCTGTCATCCAGGCCAGCACATGCTACTTCTTCTAACCCCGGGTTATCAGATGCTCTTTGTGCACACCTGACCACACTCAGAGCAGCAGAAAGGAAATGGCGCAAATCAAAAGACCCATCTGACCTAGGTTCGTATCAATCTCTGCTCTCATATTTTTCAGGTGGAGTCCATGCAGCTAAAACCTCATATTTCCACAATAAGATCAAAAGGGCTACGAACACACTTTCACTCTCATTCAACAAGAGATTCAACTCCCTCCTCTGCCCCCCTACACCACCATCACACACCACATCTATAACTGCAGATAATTTTGCCAATTTCTTCACTGAAAAGACATCTACCATCAACAGCCAGTTCTCAGCTCCACACACACAGGAACTCGGCCATCCACATCCACAAATCTCCTCTCCAGTCATCCCACCACCTGCCCTCATGATCCCATCCCCTCACACCTTCTACAAGCCATCTCTCCAACTCTTTTACCAGCACTTTAGACATTATACTACCACATTCAAGCAGGCTAAGGTAACCCCACTGCTTAAAAAATCCACATTAAATACATCACTTGTAGACAGTTACAGACCTGTCTCCCTCCTACTATTCATCGCAAAAGCACTTGAACGAGGTGTTGTTCAACCAAGTATCATCTTTCCTCACACAGAACAACCAACTGGACGTCAACAAATCTGATTCAAGAGTGGCCATTCAACAGAGACTGCACTGCTGTCATTCACTACACTGCACTAATGTACTACAATCCCTGCAGATTGCAAAGGCTGACTCCAAATCATGGGTTCTCCTTCTGCTGGATCCATCTGCTGCCTTTGACACTGTGAACCATCAAATTCTTCTGTCCATCCTCTCATCCTTAGGCATCTCAAGCACTGCACTTCAATGGTTTAAATTTCACAGATAGGTCTTTCAGAGTTGCCTGGGGAGGGGAGGTATCCAAACCTCATCAACTGATCACTGGGGTTCCTCAGGGTTCAGTTCTTGGACCCCTACTGTTCTCTATATACATAACATCACTGGGTTCCATCATACAGGCACATGGTTTCTCCTACCACTCCTATGCTGATGACACACAGCTCTACCTTTCATTCCAACCAGATTATACCACAGTAGCTGCACGGATCTCAAGTTGTCTGGTGGATATCTCAACGTGGATGGAAGAACACCACCTGCAGCTCAACCTGGCAAAGACTGAGCTTCTCATCTTCCCTACCTCTCCGACTCTACAACACAATCTCAACATCCATCAAGGTACATTAGTAATTACACAATTAAATTTGGCCAGAAATCTTTGAGTTATCTTTGATGACCAACTGACCTTCAAAGAGCACATGACCGAGACAGCTCGTTCATGCAGATTTGCACTTCACAACATCAGGAAAATCAGGCCCTTTCTAACTGAGCATGCAACAACTTCTCGTCCAGGCCCTAGTAGTAAATTGTAGGCTTGATTACTACAATGCTCTTTTGGCTGGACTGCCATTATGTGCAATCAAACCTCTACAAATGATCCAGAACACTGCAGCTTGTCTTGTCTTCAACGAGCCCAAGAGAGCCCATGTCACGCCTCCCTTCATCTCTGCACTGGCTACCCCCTGCTGCTCGCATCAAGTTCAAGGAACTGACGCTAGCTTACAGATCCACCAGGCTCCGCCCTCCTACTTCCACTCACTGTCAGGGTTCCAGACTACAACCAAAATGGTCGCATATGCAAAATTTTATGTTGTCGCATTTGTGTGAGTACACGATCATGTTATTTGCACGTGTGTAACAAAACAAGGTATCAGCAGCTGCTGCCATCAATAACTCTTTTTCAAAATGAACAAAATTTATATAATGAACGAGTACATCATGAATCCATTTTCCAAACCGGGTTTTTGTCTTATCCTGAACCACTACGGTACGCCTATAACAAGTGTTTATATTCGGCTCAGCTGTGGAGTATTACAGTACCTGCGTGACTCGTCATAGATATAAACAGAGAGAAGTAGGTCTGGTTCTTCCGCAAGACACATGCAGTTCTATTTATTAAAATGCTGGTGCTGGTGGAAAGGACGAGCCAGCATACAGACTCAACTAATAATGAGAGCACAGTAGAAAGGCACTAGTTCAACAGCAATGGCTAAGACCAGCTGTCCTTAATAGGCGGCCACGAGAGACAAATGTTTGGCCTGCGCCATTGTCAAATAGTGTTGTCAAGGCAATCTATATAAGCACGTCTCAGTCGCGAAAATTCAAATGCAGCATCATTGCTTACATCGCATAACCACTGGTGCGTTGAAAATGCATGACTAGGCAAAATAGACTCAAATGTGAATGGACTGAAAATGTTTGGCTTATTTTGTCTGACCAAACACAACAAAGAAAGAAAGTAAACTATGTGAGAAAGTATAGTTTTGCTTTTATATTATTAGTTACAGAAAGGCAAACTAAAGGCTAATATTTTCTCATTTACCTTCAGCATTCAGCAAATACACATCTATATCCATATATATATATATGTATGTATATATATATATATATATATATATATATATATATGTATATAATTTCAATTCATTTTCATACTTTTCATATTTCTAATTTATTAAATGTGAATTAAAATAAATATAAATTACACATATATACCAGATTTATATCAGCAACTGTGATTTAATATATTTAAGATTAAGACGATCACTCTCCAGAACATGCTCGTCTACTGTTCCTTGCTGGTGGAATGATCTCCCTATCTTCATCAGGAATGCAAAATCCCTGGCAATATTCAAAAGACTCATCTCCTTTGCAAAAAAATCTATCCTTTCTTATCCCTTCCTATTCTAGATTATACTACTCTGAGCAATGTCCGAAACGTGTTGTGAGTACTTCATGTGTCTATTTGCCTCTTCCTGATGAATCACTTGTTTGTTTTCCCCACTTGTAAGTCACTTTGGATGAAAGCGTCTGCCAAATGAATAAATGTAAATGTAGCTTTAACTGTGTACTAGAATACAGATTTGTGAGCATTTGGAGCACACACGTGATCATTTCCATGCGGTGAATTTGGTCAATCATGAAACTGCTGTGTCGTCATCAGAGCTCGCCACTCTTGAGAAGCTGCGCCGGCTGACTCAGCCAACTACTCTTGAATTGCTCTCACAGTACTTTGATGACTTACATCACTGTCACACTGTCTCAAGCTGGACAACATTTCTAACCGCAATGCACTGCTTCAAATCAAACGCCGATCGTCTGTGCAGCACAGCATGAAGTCGAACACACCTATTATGAACACTCAATAGTGCTGCAAGAAGGAAGAAACAACGCTTTTTCAAACTTCTTCACAAAATGATCCAGTTTCAATGTGCCTGCTGGTCAAAACAGTGTGAATGCAATGAACAGGCAGAAACATGTATAATCACACCTTTAACAAACCAATTGCGAGCATAACCTAATATAATACTAAAAACCATTAAATATGAAGTTGTAGTAAAATCTGTGTTTTTTTTAATCATTATGTATGGCTAATAAAAACGTTTAAAATTCATTAAAGTGATGATGAAAAAAATTAATGTTCATTATAACCCAAGGCATCAGACATTCATTCATGGGTTCACCAAATCAACTGCATCTATGAACACTCAGAATTTTAAAATGTTTCAAAGTTTAAAACAGTAACAAAGTCTTGTTTGCTTGTCAAATATGCTTGTTTTCTCCGAACCACAGGTTGAAAACAAAATATTAATAAATATTTCGAAGCTTCATGAAGCAGTGTTTCGAAAATGCCCACTATATGCTGCCACATTGTTACTCCGAAATGTTTCAAAAATTGTCTAAGCCATGGTTGCTAGTTCTATTTTTTTGTAAAAAAAAAAAAAAAAAAAAAAAAAAAAAAAAAAATGTGTCCGGGACTTGGACACATCTTTTGAACTAGTAATGTCAGATGCTGGATGCTGAATCTGTGACGTAAGAAAGTAGTTGCAAGGCGCATACAATAAATGTCTTTGGGACACGGTAGCCTACTATATATTTGTCCATTGAAGTATTGTATACTCTTGTGAGCCCCAGATTTAATATTACTCCTTTTATTCCAAATTTTTGTCACATTTTGTTTGTGCATTGCAGTAGAAATGCTTCTGAAAATGGTGTTGGCCAGCATAAATCATTTAGATATTCATCAGAATTATTTTATTAAAAACATAATGTACATATTGACAAAGATCACATAAATCCTTGTTTAATGCTAAACAGGTAGTAAACTAAACTTTGTGATCGATTTTCATTGAGTGCTCTCATAATGATAAGAACATCTTAACTGAGATCTGGTAATGTGGTGCGGCTTCCCTCGAATAGAGTGCAAGTAAACACAGGTTTAAATGCTGCTATAATTGAGCCATAACTCAGAGTCTCTATGCAGCCGCTAATAGAAGCTGTTAAACCTCATCATATCCCACAGATAATAAGAATTAAAGCTGGACTAAAGTTATTAAATGTCACTCAGCTCACTCATAACTTAAAACACTGTTCATTTACCACAAATACAAATTACAAAAAAAAGTACAGTTAGTAGCGTTTGTAATCCTTAACAATTAACCACACTTTTTAATTATTGTTTTGTTCTGGGCATATTAAGGCTCAACTTAGCGTTATAACATGCAGAAAGGCCAGGATTAGTCATTCTATTAAAGGCTTAGTAGACCCAAAAATGACAACTTTGTCATCATGTACCCGCCTGTATTGGTTTGCTTTTTTCTGTAGACATTTTTATGCAGATTTTTCAATACAATGTTCACATTAAGCAATCATATGGCTTCAGAAGAGAAGCCTTTTTGGAGCTTGACTACCCCCGGTTCCCCATTCACTTTAACTGAATGGAAAAGAGCAGTGTGGACATTATTCTAAACTTCTTTTATGTTCTACAGAAGAATGAGAGTCATGCAGGTTTGGAATAAAATGAGGGTGAGAAGATGATGGCAGCAATTTCTATTTATTTGTGTGTGTGTGTGTGTGTGTGTGAGAGAGAGAGAAACATCCTATTAAGTTCAGGTGA
Organism: Opsariichthys bidens; assembly: GCA_037194245.1. Classification (NCBI taxonomy): domain Eukaryota; kingdom Metazoa; phylum Chordata; class Actinopteri; order Cypriniformes; family Xenocyprididae; genus Opsariichthys; species Opsariichthys bidens. The sequence goes on along the minus strand of CM074283.1, from coordinate 5,815,866 downwards.
TGATAGCTTTTGTATTGTATTATTTAATATTCTGTTTGAAAATCACTTGAGATTAAAAGATTTGTAGCTGCAGGGGGAGCATATCTGCACATTAGATTTACCGTTGTTTAACAAGCATTTTGTAAAATTATATCAAAGTATGAAGCGTGGCTCAAGTAAAACGCTTGAGTCTGTTTTTATCAACCTCAGAGAATTAAAACTAACTCAAAGCTTCCAGATGAGAGTGACTCAAAGAATGTCGTCAACGTGCTCACTGAGGTGGAAAGTCGGGACAAAACAGCCAGCGCACCAGGCAAACAGAGTATTAATGAAGGGTTTGATTCTGCTGTAAGTCAAACTGAAGCTCACTCAGGCTATCCGTATGACAAACGAGTTAGTTTAGAGTATCAGACCGTCACTTCATCTGAGATCCTCTGGGCAATGTGTGGCTGCACGCACAAACACGCCTGGGTGTTTTGATTTTCGCACGTGACTTTTCTCCCTTGAGATATTAACAGGAAATTGCTTCTCTGCTCAGAAAGCACTTAGCCGCATTAGATGGCATAATAGACTTTGCCAGGGAGAAGGCAGGCGAACTCTTATTGATTGTGCCTACTGGACAAAGTTGAAACCAATTCACACTCTGAATAATTCATGTCTCCATTCCAAACATTGCCCTAATTGCAATAATGTTTAGACTGGAAATTTCCAGAGACGTGTGACAAACTTTTTGTATATCCCCACATTAGCAGAATGCAAAAGCAGGTGCAACAGATGGAATAATGGCCTGCATTGAAATAATGAATGTGGTCTGTAGCCTACGAGGCTAACAGAGGGTTATAATGATCTGCCATTTCTATAAGCGTAATTAAAAATCAGAAAGCGCTTTATTGCACAGTCGCGCTTGACTGGTTCACGGTTCGCTCTTCGCTGCCCTCGGCATATTCGTCCCTCGGTTCCTCCACCCTTCAGCCCAAGGCTCTGAGAGCATGAAATATGCAAGAAGAGTGAAGGTCTTTGGTCTGATGAGGAGCTCATAGAGTAAAAGGAGATGTTTGATGTTTACTGACGCATTCATTCGCAAGCGTTGAGAAACCTGGCCTTAAAAATGCATGTAACATTAGGAAAAGCTTTGATTTGATGCAGCAACAGATTTTCTTTTTTTTTCCTTTTTTTTTTTAACAATAGAGTGATATAAAGTATTTTTACTCTACAAAAGGAGAAGGCAGATTTGCTATTCTTACACAACAGTTCCAGTCATCTGATTCAGGGCCAGAACCCACTAGGGGTCCTCAGTAAACTCAGCATACTTTCACCATACTTTAATAATAACTTCTTTAAAACTTAGAAATGCTAAAGCGTGAACTTTGTGATCACAGTATAATTGTGATCGAAGACTCCAGGCCTTCAAAAGAGGTGCAAAGCACTGCACTACAAATAAAAGGCAATGTAATCATTTTTCATTGTTATTAAAATATGACTCTATCTTGGAATTATACCTCCCCAGGGAAATATTGAATTGTAAAAGCTTGAATGAATTATTTATATTTGGTAGAAGAAGGAGCATAAGCATAACAAACAGCCTGGCTCATTGCCCATAACAGGCTGATTGACCAATTGTGGATGCAGCCTGATCCTGAAGCAATCTATATTGTTCCTTTGGTTGTTTTAAAGTCAAATATGTCCCTTCAGTCCCCTTTTTGAGTCTTTAAATGATTACTTATTGTTAAAATAATATCCACTATTGGAAACCATGTATAATAACGTTAAAATCTACATTAAACTTCTTTGAGTGTGTGTGTGTGTGTGTGTGTGTGTGTGTGTGTGTGTGTATATATATATATATATATATATATATTATATATATATATATATATAAAAATACAAAATTTACTTAATAGTGCTGATATATACTTTCATCTGTATTGTCATTAGAATGCATACCTTAGTTTGTGTGTTTTTAAACTTTTACTTCCTTAGTCAATAATTTATTCGAACACTGCATGACTAATCGTATGCTTTAACAATACATATACAATCATTCACTTCTAAGGCATTAACAGAATTTCTTCTACTTTTCGTTAGCTTTTAAAGTTATATCTATTCATAAGACTGGCCTCATGTTAGTCTAATTCAGGCGTTTTGCTTATGCTGCACTATTCAGTGCATTCTATTATTTTGCTGTAAAGTTACTGTATATGAATGTTTTCTTCAGTGCCCATAGATGAGAATATTCCAGAGTGAACTGCTCAGCCATTTATCTACTAAGTGTGATTTGATTTCTCTAACTCTGAGTTGAGAAAGTAGATCACTGAGTGCTACGATTGTGCTTGCAAGCTTTCAGGTTCTTCCCATTAGGCCTGTTTGTTCCATTTACAACACATTACCACAAACAAGTTGTTAGAAGAAGTAAAAAAAAAAAAAAAAAAACTGTCTGTAACCTGGATTTTTCTCTTGGCACAGCAGATTTCATAGGTACTGAAGGGTGAAGTTTTGGGTGGAAACTTTGAACTGTCAGGATTAGCATTAATAAAGAATGAAATCCTTTAATGTCTTGCTCCAATGATCTCATGAACATTGTCCTGAGGCAGAATAAAAATAAACTCAAGGCTAATAAATGCTGCCACTTCCTTTTTTCACAGTTACACAGCATTCAAAACATCAAGACATGGATGTCCAGAATAAAAGAGGGAAAAGATGAGAGGAATTACTCTGAACAGCTGCAGAAATGAATCAATTGTGAGTCAGTCCTTCTGTCATGCCTTTCTGGTATCTTCACCCTCTGTTAAGATTATAATTCAGTCTGGCAGCTGAACTAAACGAATGGTGGGCTGTGTTGTTTGTAATGCCATGCTTTGTGATTTAGTGTTTTCTATATATCTCAATCCTGGTGTCCAAACCCAACCCCCCGCAGGTCTTTATGAATACATCAAATGATTATCTGTCTTCCCAGAGCTTTGCTGAACTTGCATTTTATTTGTAGGCCAGCCATTACAAGTTCAAGTTCAAGTTCAAGTTTTAAACACTACCAAAGGGACAGGAACCTTGTCAAAGTGGCACGATTGTGTACGGCAGAAAGATGCCCCTGTATGAAGATCAGATCGAGGACACCAGAGGCCTTTTAAATCTCTTTAATTCAAGGCACTTTATCATCCACAGAAAACAAGGCAATTTACTAAAGGACAGTAGCAGCGCAAGCTGTTTTGATTTGTACATTTTGTTCGCCGTGCGACTCAACGAACAGCGAGTTTAAAGTCTTTTGACCTGACATGGGAGCAGTCCAGTATTTATGCAGTGTAATGTTATTACAGAAGCAGTGGCTTAAAGCAGTTCTCAAGCAGAAGGCGTAGCACTTTCACACATATTATGAACATATTACTTTGCCTCAGTAAATTATTCAAAGGTTTTGCTTGCTTATAAAATTACAAACATTTATAGATGCCATGTTTTCACTTTAAACGGATAGTTTACCTAAAAATGGTAATGGTAATTCACGCTCATGTTGATCCATATCTGTGTGGCTTTTTTCTTCCCAATACAAAAGAAGATATTTTGAAGAACTAAAGCCAGGAACACACTTAACGACTAGCTGAAACATTCTAAGACTGAACTCACTATATGATTTTAAATGCTGACTATAAGCACCGACTAAACGGAACTGGAACCGACCAGGACGCGTTTGGGGCGTGATCAGTTATAAGTATCAAATTACGTTCATAATCAGACTTACAATTGTTAAGTATGACCCTGGCTTTAAAACAATAACTTAATTTTACAAACAAATTTACATATAACAAAATAGACATGTCCCACAGAAGAAAGCAAGTCATACAGGTTTAAAACGACATGGGAGTGAAAAATATTGCAGAATTTATATTTTGGGGTTAACTTTCCCTTTAAACTAGCAACTAAAGGACTCTCCTCTCTCTTTGACTGCAGGATGTGAAGTGATTGACAGGGAAAACAGAAGTTTTGATGCAAACTTTTCAAAGTGGCTGATTCAGCTTCAGCTCTGCTGCATTGAATACTGCATCAGCTGGCAATGGCACTATCTAATTCGAGTTCTCCCATAGGGCCAGGCTTCTGCCCTGCCTTAACGCACCATCGTTCACTTCTTCCCAAAGGTTGAACCTGATGAAAGACCCCTCAGCCAGGGGCAGGACCAGAAATCAGCTTTAATCAATGCTATTTTCTGTACTCCATCATTATTATTCTTTTGATGCATGCAGGGTTGGATTTTCACAGGCTGTTTCAGCCTATAAATAGTGCATTTCAACTGAGCAATAGACGCAATGACCCTATAATCTCCAGGCTTTGCTCATATTCCTAAATTCATGCAAATTCCCAGAAATGTTCATAAATTGACTTTTGTATAGGGGTTTATGAGAGGGTAGCATGTTTCAGTGCGCATAGAGGAACTTGAACACCGCAGCAGTTTCAAATAGAATATAGTTTTGCGGCTCTTACAAACTTATGGTTTTCCACTGCCACAAACAGTTTACAACCCTGCCTGCTCAACTCTAGCTTCATGTGCAGCTTTAATATCTCTATGAAGTTGCAAATAGTTGCAAGGGTGAACCTAAGGTCGATGGTTATAAAGTGTGCACTGTAAACAGAGAAAACCTGTATTAATGCGTAAAACAGAAAATAAGTCAAGCGAACTGCTTTGACACATGGAAGAAAGGATGGCAGAATTTTCATTTTGGGTGAGCTATCTCTTTAAAAAAGCTAACACTTCATCTTTTGCTTACCACAGTCTTAGAGAAATCTCAAACTGTTGAGATTAAGTCATGGCCACAATGCTGCATCATTGATGTGAAGTTAGATGGGGACTCATGAAATATTCCTGACCATAATGCTCAGGTGGCTCTAAGTTTAGTGACAGTCACAGACAGGTCTAAGAAGTTCTCAGCTACCCTGTGGGCTTGGAAACGCAAGACACAGAGAAGAAGTGACAGCCTATCTGAAGGACTACGCTGGGGCATCCTCTCTGCTGAAGAAGGCAAGTTCCGTCACGCTATGTGGCCAGACACTTAAAGGACAAGAGCATGGGAGTTTTGTCAACAGTGAGGTCTCTTGGGATGGCATGCAGTTGTCTGAGTGTCTGTTTCTTCCTTGGAATAAGTATCCAAACCGTCATAGTTGTCAAATGGAAAGGAAGTCTGTTTACACAACATTAAGCTGGTTGATCCTCAAATCAAGTCTCCATTTTAATCTTTATCCTTTCAAATAGATTGAGCTTTCAGAAGTATCTCTCTATACTGTAAATCTCTCTGTGGGTTCAAAGAAATATGTTACTTTCATCCAAGATCTAAGTCCAGTTCTTGCCTTGGTCACAAATTAAAATTCAAGCTTTTTTTTTTTTTTTACATCAAGCAGGCATGCAAGTTTGTGTACTTATTGCACTGCTGACAAATTAAACATCAAGTAGAACTTGAAAAGTTTGAATTCATAAGCACTGCACAAACTTTCTATTTTATGTATGTGCACTTTGAATCCATTAATCGAGCAATTTTGACCTTTTTTAATCAAACAATGGCTCACTGGCCAAGAGTCTTTAGCGTACATTTTCCATACATTATCCTATTTGAAGTTGTCTAAAAAAGACCCGGTGTCCTCACGATTAATTTCAGCCATTCATTTTCTTTCTATTCCAGCCAGTGTTTTAATTATTAATTTAACTGCATTAAGGTCCTGCCATATCTAACTCTTAAGGGAATGTGACGAGCATCTTAACTTCCTGCAGCTCCAAAGTAACTTCCTCAGGGCCCTGCCAGTCCAAAGTGTGAGCGTTTGTGCACGCATATGCCCTTGCCCTATTTATTTACAGCTAATTTATTTAAGCTGTATGTGCAGCCCAGTCAATGTGGCTGAAGATGTAACTGTGTTTAAGCGGTGTATGAGGGGAGAGGGCAGAAAGTTGGCTACTCATTTTAATTTTAATAAGGAGCCACTGCTGTCATGGAGGTCAGGCAGTTCCATTTTAATTTATTATTTTGGGGAGGTGAGCAAAAATTCAATTCTCTGCACACATACACCTATGGATCTCTAAGGATGTCTTCAGGAAATGCTGAATTCAGCTCATGAATGCAGTTCTGTCCATTTATTGATTCCATACTCTATTCGAGTAGAGATACAGTTTTACATTTATAGTAAGAAAATAAAGAGGACAATTCCATATAGGTAATACAAAGTCTGAATTTATTTGCTCAAAATCACAGCAAATTAATTTAAAATATTCCTGTGATGGAAAGGCTGAACAATGATACATTTCTTGATGCAGGATTCTTTGATGAAGAGAAAGTTCAAATGAACTGCATCTTGTTACATTGTGAATATCTTAACTGTCACGTTTGATTAACTTAATTCAGCTTTGCTGAATAAAAGTATTTCTCTCTGAAATGTTGTGTAAAGAAAAAAGTACCATTTCGCAAGGTACTATTATGTGGTGTTTCCATTAAAATATCATGGTTACCAACAAAATATAAACAGAATTGATCTCGCTCTTTCAGCTGCTTCCTGTTAGGGGCTGAATTATCCGCATAGCCATTTGGCAGAGGTTTTCCTCCGGACAGCCTTCCTGACACAAACCCATGCAGAGCTGGGACATGCTCACACACTCACTCCGATACGTGTAATTTACTGTATCCAATCCACCTAATCTGCATGTCTTTGGACTATGGAGGAAACCGGAGTGCCTGGAGAAAATGCTGACATGAGGAGAACATGCAAACTCCAATGGTGACCTTCTTTGTTTTCAACCATATTGATAATAATAAGAAATGTGCTGTTGTTGTTTTCTCTGCACCAAATCAGCACTTTTTTTTTTTTTTTTTTGTTTGCCCCAAACTCCTAATTATTAACTATTAAAATTATTAACCTAATTGTAACCTAAACTAAGGTAGTTGTTAAGTTTGGGTAAAGGGTAGGGGAATTAAGGGACGTAGAACAAAGCATTCTATGTCTCAACTCAATGGACAAATTTAATTTAAAAATATTAAAACCAGTATCATATGTGAGCACATAAAATACCCTTTGGCGCATGACGTCCACTGGAGTGGGCAGATTTATTTTGTCACAGAAAAAAATGTGCAAGAAAAATATTGTTAAAATCTGAATAAAAGGATTTCTTACATGCTATTTAGCTGAAAAATACTTTTTGTACCTGTCTGAGAGAATAAAAGGATTGAACACTTATACCTGAGGTGCTTGGTGCATCTCCTCTTCCCTCCGCCTTTTTGATTATATGATATAATATCTCAAAACAACAAAGAGATACAAAATAAACTAATTAAATGGAATCGCAGACAAGGCGCTGTGTATTCTTGGTAGTTGGAACACGGCACTACAACCTGTTAAAAATGGCTTCCAAACATCTGTTCACTGTAGTAGACACAATGCATGAAAGGGTTAACATATGCTTTATACATACTAATAAACAGCAAATATCCAAGCTAATAAGTAGCTAGTTAATAGTGAGAACCGCAAATTAAATTAAAGCTGTATCATAAGATATTTTTTTGAAGTATTGACTGACACAGCCCACACACTCAAAGGAGCTTTGCTTGACTGCAATAACATACCATATAATAAGCAGAATCCAGCTCTTCTCTATGGCCACTTTTGGTTTATCATGTGGTCTGAACTTGCAGAGTATAAAATCATGGATGGCTTTTCTTGGATTAAATCAATTTTGGGTAATCCATAAAAAAGATTTGGATGATACACTCCACCACACAGGCTGCAATTTCACAGTAAACAACATTAAAGTGCATGTGCATGTGATAAGACATCAAATGCACAGATGAAAGATCACGAAAAGCACTTTCTGCTTTCATGATGTATGGGTATAGAGTGTCTGAGGCTCTATCAGACTAATCTTTGGCTTTATAAGAAAAACCTCATTATTTATTCTTTGTTCTTTAAATATATAATCAGCTTCATTTTCTGGTGCTTTTGGTTTTGGTGACTGACCAGTCTCATGGTTTTGAAATAATGTAGTACATTAATGTGTATGTTAATTTATGTATTAATTTTGAAGCAAGCAGATATTAAATTGAAAAAGCCAATTGACATCCCTGCCTATCAAGTGAGACCAGGCCAGTTTTTCAGTTTCTAGGTTTAATTAATGGCCCGTAGACCTTGTCTTAGACGTCTAGCTTGACTGACTCTGCTGATGCCTCCAGTAGGTCTGGAGGGGCAAAATGTCTTCGAAATAACAGACATTATCTGCTTCTACATTTAAATGCTGAAAGTCTCTTCTCCTGAGAGTCATTTCCATGCAGGTGGGTGAGACACTCATGAGGTGTGTTTGAAGGAATACATCCTGTCAAGAATAGTTTGAATTGCTGTTTTGTTTTTTTTAAAAGGACTTTTAGGTTTTTGGCTTATATAGAATATTAGCCCTTAATGCCACCCAAATTCAAATGTACTCCTAAAAATGTACAATGTTTCTCTCCTGGGGAAAATGGACCAAAAATATTGATGGCTAACAATGCTTGCTTGATTGGGGGGAACGTTGCAGGATTTCCAACATTATTTTTCAGGGTGCCTCAGGAGACATAGATAATGGGAATTATTCTTGTCGGCAGAATAGGGCTATAGGGGGGTTTTAGGCACATTCTGATTTGGAAACCTTGATCCTCAGCAGAGAAGCAGAGTCTGCACAACACTGCTCCCTACAGGCCCTCAGATCAACAGCCTGGGGAGCAGTCTCGTCATGTTGTAGTCATCTGTAGTCTGCCATGTCCAAAGAGCAAGGATTGACTATATGGTTCACAAGCTGCCTGTTTAAGGCATCAGCCCCACCAATATATCAGTAAAGGTGTATCAGGGAATTCCTGTGATGTACTTACTAATTAAAATCACAGGTTATATAGTTATTTGGTATTCCTTTGTCATTCATTGCACACTGTAAACACATTCAGGCATAATTTTTATCATAAAAGGAAAAACATTGTAAACAGAGCTGTTCTATAAGTCAGTCCAGATCTCTGCTTGGTTGTGGCCAAAAAAGAAACCTAAAAAAAATTGCCTTGTTTTTCCAGTCCATTCAGTGAGAGCTAAGGTCTATTTCCCTGCTGCGATCTGATCAGCAGTAAACAGACTATTCTACATTAATATCTAACCGCATGTGGTCTTGTGGCCCTGGGTTTACACCTGCGTCACTGTTCACTGTTCGTATTCAGTGTTACTCCTTTGAATGTTTCTTTTAATAAAGTCCATTATTATAAAATGTGTGAAAGCACATGTAGAAAATGATTTGTTAACATATATTTGAACCCCATGTGTAACTTCTATCAAGCTTGACACTTTATAGTTAACTTCACTCCATTATTTTATGTATTGCAAAGAAAAAGGTATTTGGTTTTTAAAAGTTTCTGTTATGCTAGTGGTTTTAGGGGTTACCATTGTGGTAACCACTATGGTAGTGCTCTGGATGAAACCAGTATAATTTCTGAACTGCCAACACTGAGCATAATACATGTAAAGAAAAGTTATATTTAGTTTGTTGTTATGTAAATCACAAGACCAAACGAGAAGCATTAATTGTAAGATCATTTGAACAATTCAGTTTAAAAGAAAACCATTTAAGCTAAACTAAAACCATTAAATCAAGTTAAACGAATAACATAGATTCTGGTTATGTGCATTGGGTTTTAATGTTTCAAGTATATGGAACCACTGTCCATGATTGAATCAAAAACCAAACCAAAGAGCTATTTTATGCTATGTACAGACAGGAAGGTACCTGATCGTCCTTGCAGTGCTAAACCTCATGTGCAGTCCATGAGGTTGAGATGCACTGTGGCACTTAAAGCAAGCACATAACACAATAACTGGACTGCTAATGTAGTGTATGCTCACGCGGTCGAATGTGCTCGAACAGCCACAATACTCTTCACATACTGACCCAATGCGTAAACAGTAATGCAAGCGCTAGCCAGACAGGAACGTTTTCAGCAGAAGACCCAAGTTTGCTTTGAAGATGAAAAACGTTGAAGCAATGAAAAACAATGTTCTCTCATTCCTGATTTGTAACATGCAGTCACCACGTTCTGTCTGGTCATGTGGTGATTCAATATCCTGGCACTGCGCATAGCTATTGCACAAGTTTTATGCCTTCAGAAGCAAAAGCTGCTGCTCATATGTATATTTTTCCATTGCCTTCTTTCATGTATGCAAATTGTGTGATCTTATTTAGTCCATTAGTTCGAAAGATCTGAAAAAGTAATTATTTCATTTCTATTCATGAAATGTCCATGACAGCCACGCACCCAGCTTTCTATGGTTATTGGCCATTTAAAAACACATATTGATCCTTATCTCCATGTTTTCTGCTGATGTTTACAGCAAAAACACACTCAGCATGAAACTTTAATTGCACCTTCAGATCTACTACATAGCACTGTGCTGCTTATGCAGTCACCATGAATGCTGTAGCTTGTTAATATGGTTGCCAAAATAAATATGTTGATTACATGCGCGGCGACATACAGGGTGCTAAATAGTATGCTTATTTGTATCCATTTAAACAGGCCTAAGTTCTGAGTGCGTTGCTGTTATTTCCTAGCTTGTTCAAGTTTGTGCTTAAAATTGAACCACAGTCTGAGAAATTTGTATCTGGACTAATCCCAGGCCTTGGGGTAGAAAGGAAACCTTTCATCACTCGTTTCTAACCTTGAGAAACAACAGATAAAGATGTCACTCTGAGCTCCCGCCAAGAGGAAAAGTCACCTGATAAAGCATGCAATATTGGTCTGCCTCCGGAAAAAAAAACAGAGGATGTTAAAACCAATCTCAGCCCACCGCATTCTTCTTACTATGAACATAATCTTTTCAGTTCAGAAATGTCAGCTGCAACGATGCAAGACATGTTAGCTGGTGGCACAGCTGCCAAAGCAAATTGATAAAATGATTAACATCTTTTGCCTAAAGTTACAGCAAATTTTGAATAGGAGATAGTGTTCTCTGGCAGGTGAGGTTTCCCCAGTAGTTTACAGCGTTGATTGCACTTATCGAAGACTTATCAAAGACAGACGAGTGCACATTATGGGTATTTGTACCAGATTGTATCAGACTGTTTCTTTCCTGTTTTCACAATTTGCACATGAGCAAATTTGCATAGTCAAAGAGCTCTGAATTATTTATTCAGGAGAATGGAATCAGCGCAAGATGCCACAGACATGTAAAATGTAAACTAGTTACAAACAGAAAGTATAACACAATAGAAAATGTCATGCGTTCCTAACACATCATTACAGAGCGTAACAGTCCAGAAGTAAAAATGCCATTCGTTTTCTTCAAATGGGAATTGATTTTTAATGATAACTTATTGGCCAGGCTGACTCTGAGCTTTGAGGTTGTTAATCAATGGTATATGCTTTTGCTGAAGCATCGGCCTGGTTTTTTAACTTATTTTTTAAATAATTGTGTTCGACAGAGGAATTCCTGGTGAATTGGATTGTAGTTTTTTCCCCTCATTAAAACTGTTAATGTTGCGATTCAACTCGTAGCTGGTTGGTTTGGTTTTCTTATAACTCTTTAACAAAGACCAACTCTTTAAAGATAGCTAAAATAAATTGCAAAAACACTTAGGGAACCAAGCAACTGAAAAAAAAAAAAAAAAAAAATGGGCTAGCACTGTTGCACTCCATAAAACTTTAGACAAACAAACCTCTTTTTACAATCAGGCCACTTCGGTGCAACAATAATGATTTGTAAATGTACCTGTCAATCAGAAGAAAAGCAGGTTCATCATTTGTTATGAAGCACGTTTAAGCTTTCAACTCCATCCAGCGATGAAAAGCTTTGCAGATGTTAACTCTCATCTTGCTTCATTTATTGGTTGGTTGTGGATCAATTTTGCATCCTCCAAACTCATAAATCCCCTGTAAGTTCATACTCTCAAATTCCCCCTATGGTCTGCCTGCTGTGAATCTGCAAAATGATTACCAAGCAGAAAGTATGATTAGTTATACACAAAGCTCCAATTCGCAGCCATTGTTTACAGAAACTCAGTTTGTCTATGACATTTCCGGACAGTTATAGTTATATAGCCAATTTTAGTGAGTACGATTATTTTTAGCACACCATTCCAGTATTTCAAAATGTATGTGAAAAAAAAAAAATGCTTACGGCACTACAAACTCGTTAGACCTCGTTACAGAAAAATATTGGGTTACACTTTATTTTAAAGTGTCAGTTTTACAGTGAAATGATGCATTTAATTACTAAGTATTGAAAATGAACTACTGTAGGGTTCTGGTTAGGATGAGGATTTGGTTTAGAGTTAATTGCATGTAATTATGCATAATTCTAGTAATTGCTACAGTAAATACATACATATGTAACAATGGCACTGTAAGTGTTACCAAATATTGTCTTTAAAATGTAATGTTTAATGTCAGCAATGTCTTTAAAAAAAAAAAAAAAAAACGATTATGTAAACAAATTGCTTGTTCTGGAAGTATCAGTTTTCTATATTTATATGGCTTTGAGAACTGGGTCCTTCTTTTTTTTTCTGTTTTTAACCATGTTGTAGAGAGACAGCAGAGACGGGTGATTGCTGTCCAGGTTATGACCTTTGGCTGATGGATGTAGCATCATTGAGGTGGTCAGGCAACTATGCGTCATAGAAAACAAACACGCATACTCAAACACCCGGGACAACATACTCAAACATGTTTCGGTCATGGGACAAAGAAAATTCTTATCAGGCTGAGGGCTGAGAAGGTGAAACAGTCAGTTGCTAATCATGTTTTGCCCGGTGAAAGAAGGTTTGAGTTGAATTTCAATGTGAAATACTTGAGGTGTACCGGTATTCTGTTCATTTTGACCAGTGACCTAGATTCTCCTTTCAGGCAGTCTGAAGCAAAAGAAAATGTATAATATAAATACACATTAACGCCATTTGGCGCGGGTCTGAAAAACTACACATGATGTTGGAAAGGATTATTTGGTTACTCTGGATCAGATGAAGCAAAATATCTAAGATGAAGGAAAAAGCTAAACTCTAATTGGAAGACTCAGAGAGCCGTTCTCCCTGACATAAAAGAAATGAAAAGCATACATTTTTTATAGTCTTCTCCATCTCTGAGTAAAGGAATGTATTGAACAATGGCTGAATATAGCCCACAATAATTTTCACTGTCCGTTACTGTACGTTCTTCATATCTATTGCATAAACCAAGGGCGACAGAGTGCAGCAGGAGATCAATGTTATTCTTATATTGCATTGACGAACTGAGAGTAAATATGAACAAATAACCAAGAATATTTTATAATCCACTCTCTTAAATCGACCAGAATTCATGCAGGGACATCCAACACTGAGAATTTCTTTAAGTAATCACATTTTATATGATTGCGAGCTACCTAAAGATGAATTAAATATTCTCCAGCAAACTCTTCAAAGTGCTCCGCTCCTAAATTATTTACTGCGCTGTAAACTTTTTATGCCACACAAATGTGAGTGGGTCCATAATGGCAGTTTTATCAAAGCCTGCTGTTAGGACAGCTCCTTTGAAGTGAACTATAATCAAATTCAACTTTTAGAAGAAATGTTTCACATACAGTTGTTTATACAGTAACCTAGGGTTACTTTAAAGAATGATTCACTGCCAAATGAAAATTCTATGATTATTTACTCTCATTTCTGTAATAATTATGACGTAGATGCACAGGAAAGCGCATGGATGCTACGTTTGATGAAGAACTGACCTCTCGAGCATTAAAAAACATATTTTATATTTATCGCACGATACGAACAATAACATTGAACTTGAACACGATTGTTGCTTAAACGCAATTCTTAGTGCGTTTTTTTATGCTCGTCAATGAAATATGGCTCCAAATGCTAATCCATCTGAAAGCGCCTAGTTTGAGTCGCTTATAATGTACATTTGAAAAAGCAACGCTCGTCAAACAAAACATTTAATAGCATGATTTTACTCAACTCACTTCATAACGACAGTTGAGCATACTTCTGTGAGATGATGTGGCTTCTAACACAAAATAAGGCAGTCGTGTGTTTATTAATCATGTTTAATCAGTCAAAGCGTTTGAATCTTTTGTTTCTGCTACAGCGACATGACACGTTATCTTCTTCTGCGCAAGAGCGCCTCTCTGACTTTCAGCTGGAGAAGTATTTACTTCCGATCACAGAGCCGTACAGCTCTGGCAAGCTGCGCATTAAATAAAAGCAAGCCTTTGTCAATTCGCTGCGATTTAAAAGTCACGTGTCGACCAGCTACAGCCAATGAAATGCACAGTAATGTCAATGGAACCAGCAATAACAATCCATTCAAATTCAATTTGCCAACGTTTATTCATATTAGATATACATTGTGTAAGTAACTATAAAGCTCACTGACTCTATTGTTCTCCCAGTTCACTAGCCACATGTATTTCAGGACAAATAGATGAATTTACGTGCTGTAGCCTGTAAATCCGACTGACAGCACTCTAAACTTCTCAACTGAGGTGCAAACAAAAATTTGGAATATCAAATAGTGACATGGTGAGAAAAGCGATTAATCTGTCATTCAGTGTGGCCGCATTGTGTCACATGGCATGCATGACGCGTTGTGGAAACAATAAGGGAAACCTTCTAATATAACGGTCGCCTTAACACTGGGAGGTCAACCAGAATATTTTAAGTTTATGTGTGAATTGATCCTTCACAAACAGTTTGATTGACAGTCGGTCTAACCAATCATAGTGCCGAATCCGCCATCTTATCCGACAAAGCCTTCAGGGAGTAGCCTATAGTAGATTAATGTTGTTTAACTTGAAATATTGTGTGTACTCAATGTTGGTTGAAACAACATTCCTTCTGATGTTCATTCATGTTTATTTGATGCTATAAATCAGAATCAGAATCAGAATCAGAAAGAGCTTTATTGCCAGGTATGTTTACACATACTAGGAATTTGTTTTAGTGACAAAAGCTTTACAGTGCAACAGAGTGACAGCGACAAGACACAGATGATAAAAAAGAATAAAAATACAAATATACAAAATATACAAAATAGACAATGTACAGTTAAGATATAAACAGATTCTATGTACAGTTGTGATGAGTGCAAATGAAATATAAATAAGTGTTTTAAGTGAATGGTGTGTAATAGTTTTGTGTGTTCCGTGTTTATCAACTGTTCATGAGATGAATTGCTTGGGGGAAGAAACTGTTCTTGTATGAACTAGTATGAAGAGAAGATCGATTCACGAGCCGATTGAAGAATCTGTCTCGACACATTAAGGAGCCACTGTACGGTATTTAAAAAAAATCACAAAATTTTAAATATGAAACTGTTTCATACGTTGTCAGTGTCCTCTTTGCTCCGTGATGTATTTTTCACTGCAGGAGAACATGATGTGTGGTGTGAGAGAGCATGAGTTGTCAGGCATTGCAACAGGGGGCGGGTTTTGCGAAGGGTCAATTAATTTAATTTTAGTTCAATTTAATTCAAAATTTAATCCAATGTCTTTCCAACGTCCCCCAGTGCAGTACTGCAAACTTGGCATAAGGATTATGAAGGCTACATGTTTCTGTGAACCTTCAATGCAGCAGGTCTTTTTTTTGTTTTGTTTTGTTTTGTTTTGTAGTCTTGACTTTCGGCACAGTATTTAAAACACTGACTGCAGAATTTTCTGTTAAAATGAGAACTATATGAAGTAACAGCATGAGCTCAAATAATAAAGTGTCATTCGTATTGCTTTATGTAGCAAAATTATTTTACAATCATATTTATTTCTAATAATATTTTTTACTATGTATTCACAATATTTATAATATTAATCATATTATATCATAAATCATAAACACACTAGTTTATATAGCCTTACCAACATTGTTTGAATAACTTTGTTATCCTCACACATTCACAGGAAATAGCTTATAAATAATAATAATAATAATATTAATTTTAAAAAAATAGCTGAAAAATAAGTTGGATTTCGGGCCCTGGACTGGCTGCTGCCCTCATGGATGGTTGGATGGTCCCTCGAAAAAGTTGAAATCCTGAAAAACATGCTAGTTATTATTATTATTATTTGATCAAAGTATGTGGATATTGTTAATTCAGGTCTTTGGTAGGCCTTTTTCGCTTGTATCTGACTTATGAAACGCTTGCTTTAAAACTGCATTTCCCATATTACCTCGCGGTGTGACTGTTTCGTTACCCATAAGGCCGTTCGCCCTCTATCTCCAGGCAGGAAGGTCGTTGAGAGTCAGACTCAGGTACAGCAGATCTAACTCTTCAGCAGTAAACAATGCTCGGACAAGCAGTGCGACGATTCGCCACCTCTGCGGTTCGCTCCAGTCACTATGCGGAGGGACCAGGAAAGGTGAGGCGATTTTAGGATATGACCAAAACTAGTTGGTGCTTGTTTAAAGCTAAAACGCCTGGATGCTGATCGGCACAGGCCTGGTGTTCATCTGAAGCCCGACTTGAGGTCGTTCTAAGTGTTTCGTTTTAAAGTGATCAGGTTGGTTTGTACATTGCCGTGGTTAAGCTTGGATAAGTGGATGTATTAATTGTTAAACAGTGATTGTGGTGGATCTGAAAGGGCTGAGTGCAGGAGCTTCCTTAGCTTAGCTTAGCATAGCTTAGCATTTGATCAGGCCAACTCGCCTGTGTCCGTGAACCGCTTATTTGACACGACGGAAGACTGCAAGGATTTTCAGTATGAATGCATTCATGTGCTTTTATTTATGATTCATGTAGGCTAACTTATGCTTCGGTAGTGTTTAATGTCCTTGAGTTGTCATTAGTGCACCTGCTGCTTTATCCACGGTCATAGAAAAGCTGGAAATATCAGTTGTAGTCAAGGAAATTGATGATAAATCATGGTAATTTCTATTGTTACTAATATACATTTTATGTTTAACTTACACTTTTCAATTGGCAACAAATTGCTTATTGTAATTATCCTAATAAATCACTATTTTATATCAAACTAACTAAAGTCCTTTAAAGTAATGGAAATCCATTGATATAAAGGTGTGAGAGCTCTTTCCAGCCAGGACACATACACACAAATACACCTAAATGGAGAAATTCCTAATATTAATAATTCAAACACTTTGGCAGAGATTGAGCCGTATGATCATTTTATAGAATTCCCACTGTAATGGAAAACATGGCAATATCAGAATTTTAAAAGGTGAGAAAAATTCTAAACTTGTAATTCCTATATTTCTTTTTCTTGTTAACTAAAATGTTTTGTCTATAAATTGCTCTTTTTTTAATGTAATCTGTATGCAATCATATCCAGTAGTCACAAATGATTGGAAAAGTCATGGAAATTGATTGATCAGAAGCTCACTCGAGGACTCTGGATAGGTCACAAAAGCCTTGTTCAGACTGTTGGTCCAAATTTTGTGCATATCCGATTGGAATCCAATTAAGTATGAACAGTAAAGTAAATAATTTAGATCAAATTCCAATTGGATATACACGTAATCGGATTTGGACTGACACTGTGAACATAATCAAAGACCTTATTGAGTTTAATATATTTTAAGAAGGCATATCTTCGATTATAAAACCAATAGTCATAAACCATATGGAAATGTTTATTGTCCTTAATGTGGTTTCAGTAATTCTCAAAATATTTCTTTCTTTCTTTTTTGCAGAACCTGCCATTCTCAGTGGAAAACAAGTGGAGGCTCCTTGGCATGATGATGCTGTTCTTTGGCAGTGGATTCGCCTTCCCATTCATCGTTGTCAGGCATCAGATCCTGAAGAAATGAAGCTCCTATCAGTCGCACATTGTAAGTAACTTTGCATCATACATATTCTGAGGAGAGTCACGTACTTCATGACTGTAAATGACCTTTAATGCTCTTTATCTCTATTAAAATTTGAACACTCACATTTTGAACCATCCAAACAGTATTCAATAATTTAGGATGCCATTGTTTATTCTCCTCTTACATTGCTCCTTTGTGTTTTGTTTTTTTTTAGGTCAGTGTGATTCTTGTGCAACACAGCTCTCAGTTTCTTCTGGTGTGGATCCTGTAATGTTATTGTAAATAAAATGACCAATTACATTTACTATGGGTTTTTTTCTCCTTCTTTATCCCATGCTTTCCTGAAACTCAAAACCATCGGTTCTTATGAAATTATTCTCCTTTTAAATATTTCCTGGGATCGGATCCCTCCTGTTTTTTTGGAATTTCTTTATTCATTGAACAAAACTTGCTATTCATTGCTATTTAGTTTGTCATTTTTTATGATAAAATGTTTATTTGAAATTAGGGCTGTCAAAATTAACACGTTAATGATTCATTTTTTCAGTTTAACGTGTTAAAAATATTTAATGCAATTAACGCTGCAGCCATTTTTCTGTCATAATTTGATCAACCTCTTATTATACTTCTAAACTATTTAAGGCGAACACAAGACGAACGAGAGTGCGCTGTCGGTGAATGTCGACGCACACCAGTATCTTATTCTCTTTAGCGCTTGAGTAGACGATAATTATGCCAAAATGCCCATTTTGTTGAGTATCCTCATAAGGGCAGTTGTGAGAAAATGAGACGTGTCAGATCCACGTTACGTTCTGCAGTGACAGGTCTTAAAGTCACAGCAGCCTAATAAACTATTTGCTGTGATGTCTGCCATTTAATGTTAATCAAAGAACCAAGGATACAAAAAAATAGCATTAATGATGCACATTTAGTTTCAAATGCAGTGAAGACTGCAAAGTGTTTAAATTTATTCAATTTCTGTATATTTCCAACAAGTTAGACTGGTTGCAAGGCAACAGGTAAATGACAGAAACAGGTATGACATTTGTTATATTGAGTTTAGCCATGTGAAGATTGTTTTAAGTTCTCTTAAATGTTTTTTTTTTTAAAGCCTAATCTTGAAGTTGATTGCGTTCGGTTACACTGTAATGTTGAATGTCTTTTTTTTTTTTTTTAATCAATTTCATTGAGACTTTCAGTGTAGTATTAGTATCAATGATACTGGCTTTTATACAAGATACTATTAAATATTTAAAATTTACCATATTTAAGTTGTTTCTACATTAATTTGGACAGTGAAATTATTATAGTATAAAATATTAACTCCAATGTTTTTTTTTTATCACAATTAATTGCAGAACACACATTTAGTGTTTTAATTTGTCTGTTTTTTCTTTACTCAGTCGACAGCACTATTTAAAATATTAATTCATCAGTACTGAGTAACGTACTATGAAAACCTGTGGAGATTTTAGATGTCCACAGCTCTTTGCATGGTTTTATGCTCATACATAATAACAATCCTAGGAGAGCTCTCAATGAGAATAAAATGCATGCTACAACTGTGATTACAACATAAATAATATTAAAATGGGAACGTCAGCCGGAATGTTAGGTATTCATTGAAGTCATTCACTAACAGCTGGGAAGGTGTTTGAAAAGGGTATTGTTTTCCCTCCTCACTTCTCAACTTTATGCCTCTGCTCCTGAATTTCATATATGAACCCATTATAGTTCAATTAACCTTCTTCTGCCAAAAGCTATAAATATCTGGGAACAAAACAACGGGGAGAGAGACTTGCAAAGTGACAGGGTAATATCGGAAAAGAACTGGCATTACACTTTATTTCACTGGGAACTGGCTCAATTGAGTTTTATGTACATCATTCAAGCCAACTTGGCTTGCCAATTTTTAAGACCAAAGGGGTAAGGGGTTGTAATAGAAACGAGCTGGAAAACTAGCTTATCATTCAAACCATCTTGTTCATGTACAGTTTGGTTGATTGATAGATTCTGCTACTTTTCAGTGCACAAGATCACATGCAGTCGATTCAGTATTTTAACTTTGAAGTTGCTTTGTAATGTTCAGCTGGCGTTTTGACATACAGGGAGTGCAGAATTATTAGGCAAGTTGTATTTTTGAGGATTAATTTTATTATTGAACAACAACCATGTTCTCAATGAACACAAAAAACTCATTAATATCAAAGCTGAATATTTTTGGAAGTTTTAGTTTTTAGTTTTTAGTTTTAGCTATTTTAGGGGGATATCTGTGTGTGCAGGTGACTATTACTGTGCAAAATTATTAGGCACCTTAACAAAAAACAAATTTATACCCATTTCAATTATTTATTTTTGCCAGTGAAACCAATATAACATCTCAACATTCACAAATATACATTTCTGACATTCAAAAACCAAACAAAAACAAATCAGTGACCAATATAGCCACCTTTCTTTGCAAGGACACTCAAAAGCCTGCCATCCATGGATTCTGTCAGTGTTTTGATCTGTTCACCATCAACATTGCGTGCAGCAGCAACCACAGCCTCCCAGACACTGTTCAGAGAGGTGTACTGTTTTCCCTCCTTGTAAATCGCACATTTGATGATGGACCACAGGTTCTCAATGGGGTTCAGATCAGGTGAACAAGGAGGCCATATCATTAGATTTTCTTCTTTTATACCCTTTCTTGCCAGCCACGCTGTGGAGTACTTGGACGCGTGTGATGGAGCATTGTCCTGCATGAAAATCATGTTTTTCTTGAAGGATGTAGACTTCTTCCTGTACCACTGCTTGAAGAAGGTGTCTTCCAGAAACTAGCAGTAGGACTGGGAGTTGAGCTTGACTCCATCCTCAACCCGAAAAGGCCCCACAAGCTCATCTTTGATGATACCAGCCCAAACCAGTACTCCACCTCCACCTTGCTGGCGTCTGAGTTGGACTGGAGCTCTCTGCCCTTTACCAATCCAGCCACGGGCCCATCCATCTGGCCCATCAGGACTCACTCTCATTTCATCAGTCCATAAAACCTTAGAAAAATCAGTCTTGAGATATTTCTTGGCCCAGTCTTGACGTTTCAGCTTGTGTGTCTTGTTCAGTGGTGGTCGACTTTCTGCCTTTCTTACCTTGGCCATGTCTCTGAGTATTGCACACCTTGTGCTTTTGGGCACTCCAGTGATGTTGCAGCTCTGAAATATGGCCAAACTGGTGGCAAGTGGCATCTTGGCAGCTGCACGCTTGACTTTTCTCAGTTCACGGGCAGTTATTTTGCGCCTTGGTTTTTCCACACGCTTCTTGCGACCCTGTTGACTATTTTGAATGAAACGCTTGATTGTTCGATGATCACGCTTCAGAAGCTTGGCTATTTTAAGACTTCTGCATCCCTCTGCAATATATCTCACTATTTTTGACTTTTCTGAGCCTGTCAAGTCCTTCTTTTGACCCATTTTGCCAAGTTGCCTAATAATTATGCACACCTGATATAGGGTGTTGATGTCATTAGACCACACCCCTTCTCATTACAGAGATGCACATCACCTAATATGCTTAATTGGTAGTAGGCTTTCCAGCCTATACAGCTTGGAGTAAGACAACATGCATAACGAGGATGATGTGGTCAAAATACTCATTTGCCTAATAATTCTGCACTCCCTGTAGAACCCTGAGTCGCCGCACTGTTTACAACGCGAACAGCATAGGAAACTGACATGGAGGAGAAGAAATAAAATTGAATAAAGTCATTATTTTTTGGGGGGGGGGTTTGCGCACAAAGGTCACATGGACTATTTTAACGATGTCTTTACTACCTTTCATGGGCCTTGAAAGTAGTAATAATGCTGTAGTCTATCGGAGACCAGGAAGCTCATGAGTCAAATATCTTAATTTGTGTTCCAAAGATGAACAAATGTCTTACAGGTTTGGATCAACATGACACCCACTTCACCAGCTATAGAAATAAACAAAGCTACTCTTCACGTCATGGTAGTTCAAAGGCAAAATTCTAAATGCCGTGTGCTTGTTTCTCCGGCACATTAAGGTCTATAAATTAAGCATTAACTGACTTGAGCCCTGTTTTCACCTGGTATTAAGATGCGCTTTGGTCGATCGGATCACAAGTAGACGAGAGAGAAATACCTGTTTACACCTGGTACACCTCTTTAAACCACTAAGGTCTCTTTTGTCCACTTTCGATCACTTCTGTACTGATTTCTTCAAGGGTCTATGGGTGGGCTGATGCTCCGACAGCGCTAATGCTGATGTTTTTTCTGTTAATTGTGTCCAGTCATGTTCATATCCAGGTGAAAAAGAAAAATGGCAGCAGTTATTTGCATTAAGTGAAAGTAGCATATTTTCTTAGCGACATGTTATGAAAATAGTGATATTCTCTTTACACCATGTAAAAGTGTCAGTTCTTTCCAATAAGAGTAAATACTATAGTAGCCTAATTAGATACTATTTGCATTTTTGTACGTTAACCGGATCCAATAATATCATAGAGTGTAGATGATTATATTTATTAATATTATTAAATGAATGCTGCCTTATTGTGAGACTAAAAACCCTTCCTACACCTTCCCCTAATCCTACCTAATAAACAATTTTAATATTATTAAACACTTGTTCGCAGTTTATTTCCACTTTTTTTTTTTTTGAAAATAAATTCGAGCTCGGCAATAAGCGGATTTGAACCTGCGTTGAAAAGCCAGACCTGCAAACTTTATTCGCATTTGCTGCACCATTGAAGATATTGTGTGGCCTATCCAAACATTGGTGGGTGGAGCTAGTGTAAATAGTGTTTGCCAACAAGAGACGCTATCTGCAATTAGTATAAATAGACACTTCGTAAAAGGATACCACAGTACCAGGGCTGGGTATGTTACTTTTAAAATGTATTTCACTACAGATTACAAAATACATGCTTTAAAAAGTCATTTGTAACGTATTTCGTTACATTACTCAAGTTTAGTAACTTAACCTAAATACTTTAGAATACTTTAGAATACTAATAAGAGTGGAACAAACACAAAAAAGGCAATTGCAAGTTTTTATCTCACATATCTGACTTTTCCCCTCAAAATTGTGTGATATAAAGTTGCAGTTGTGAGATATAAACTCACATACTAAATTCACAATTGCAAGAAAAAAATTGCATTTTTCACATTTCACATTAGCATTTCCACCACGCAAGCAATCCGGTCGAATGCGTTTTGACTACTTATGGAAGTGGTTGAAAGTGGACAGGCTCAAAACGTTTTACACCCTGTTTACACCTGTATTTAGCGTTGTCCACTTGTGATCCGATCGACCAAAATACATCTTAATACCAGGTGTAAACATGGCCTTATTGCAAAGTGTTACAATTACTTTAACTATAGTAATAATTAAGTATATTTAATTCACATTCTCATTTTTAAGTTGATATATTCTTGTGAGGAGGCTCACTGTTAACTTTTGTTTTATGTTTATTTCTACTGTCATTGTGAACTGACTAAAGAGCTCTTTTTCAAAGACCTGGCTTAGCGTTAGCATTTATGTATCGCTATAACACTGCGTCCTTGAGAACAAAGATGCTATCTATGCCAGTTCTAGAACTCTGGGGTCACACAGAATAGGCCATTAAAAACCAGCCATCCCTAAATCAAAGTCTGCCAAATCCCTGGACACAGGCTCTGATTAAAACAAAGCAGAGCCATTAAAAATCTATTCCATAATTGTATATTAATGTTTAATGATTTTGGACCGTCATGCAGCACTATAAAGTTAATGTACCATCAAATTTGCCATAAGCAACAAAAGCGAAGGCAACAATAATCTTTGTGTTAATTTTGGAGAATACTAAGAATACTAAATTGTAGTCTGTTTAATGGAAAGCTTCTATTTTACTTCTGGGCTTTTTATATTTTGCAAATGCTAAGATGTATAAATGGGTCTAACTTTTTTGGTTAATTGCCAAAACAATTAGTTGTGTGACGGCTGTTAGGTTGTGTTTGCTATACCTGCACCATGCAATGACTTTCAATGTAGAATAGCCATGCTAGGTTATAAAGTGTATAGTGTTTATATGTACTGCGGATTTTATCATCACATTCAGTGTGAAATAAGGAAGGCAGCGTCAGTTTTCAGAAGTGATAAAGATGCCTCCAAGATTGCAATACTTGAAAGGATATCATATTGCTTGAAGGGATAGTTCACCCACAATTGAAAATTCTGTAATCAAATGCTCTCGTGTCATTTCAAATTTTTATGACTTTCTTTCTTCTATGGAACATAAAAGAAGATATTTTGAGGGTTTTTTTCCTTCAAAATATCTTTGCACAAGTCATACAAGTTTGGAATGAAATGATGGTGAGTAAATGATGAAAGAAAGATTACTTTTTTTTTTTTGGTGAACTTTCCCTTTAACTCTGTGATCCCAAGATGAAAAGATGAAGTCTCACAAGACAAACTTTTTTTTTTTTTTTTACTTTTTCCTAAGTGGTGTTTGGTCATTCTAGATTTTTAAATAAAAAAATCTGCATTTCACCGGAATGGTATGCAACTCGATGACTTTAATCGCAGTTAATTGCAAAATTGAGCCAGTAGAGAGGTTAAAATGAAACCTGATAAAGCCTTCCTGTTTATATTTTGATTTTGTCTTTCTCCGTGTTCAGGTTTGACTTTAGTAAAATTAATGCAAAAAACTTACACTTCAAACCAACATTTCAAACAACACAAAAAATCTAAACCTTTAAAAGGTTTAAAAAGTTGTCTTTGAGAATTTCTAATAATATATCCAAATCCACAACTTAGCAATATCTAAAAATAAGTATTTATGTTTAAAAACAACTAGAGAATTAGCCATTTTATATTTACCAAGATACGAATCTAGTAGTTATGACCGCAAACAACACAAGTATGACCCCCAAATGAACAATACTAGAGGGTTAAGCGAAATATTATTTATATTTAACTATATTTCTGAGAAAATTGCTATCCTTGTATAGCTGGAAATTCTCATTTAGTTTAAGTCTATAAATCATGGTTTCAGATTAATTGTGCTTTAATTGTATAGCAGCACAGTCTCTGTTTACGGAACCACTAAAGGGATCATTAGCGGGGGTCAACCGTTTAATTCGTGTTGGCAAAAGGAAGAGGGAAGGGTCGGGTTGCTGCTGTGGTGTTTATTCACAACAAAACGTTACAATAACTCAAAAATATCATCGTTTCACTGCCTCCTGCGCTCACAATTCAAAGTCCACCACGGGTCTTTCCACGGCAGTATCGTTCACTCACATTCACGTCGTCCGTTTCCCGCGCAGCAGCAGTCCAGGCTCTCAGCTCTCTCTTCGTCGTTCTGCGCGTCCCTTATAAGCCGTCTCTCTCTCTCTCCCACTGCCAGTCACAGTAGCGCCTGTTTGTTTTGCGCTTACACCACACTTACTCACCGCACCTCGCGATTCGCGCTTTCGTCGCAGGACCCGCAGAACCCGCTCGACTCCCCCCACCCCCGCCACACGCCCCCCCCACGC
Source organism: Opsariichthys bidens (assembly GCA_037194245.1). NCBI lineage: Eukaryota > Metazoa > Chordata > Actinopteri > Cypriniformes > Xenocyprididae > Opsariichthys > Opsariichthys bidens. The sequence continues at coordinate 5,790,618 of CM074283.1, read as the reverse complement.
CCCCGTCAGCGTTCCCCCCCCCCCCCCCCCCCCCCCCCCCCCCCCTGCAGCAGTCTGCTGAGCACCACCAGTCATCTGTGGACCGGTCACTTGAACTTAACAGCTTAAGGCGTCCTACCCACCGTCGGACCCCGACGTGATCCATGCGTTCCTTCATGCGTTGAAGGCAGATACCACTGGTGTGGGGAACCGAAGGGAGGAGTAGGGGAACAGAGGGTGATCTAGAGCAGGAGGGTGAAAACCGACCCCAGGAGATGGTGGAAACACTCCTTTTCAATGGTGCTAGTATTTAGTCTCTATCTTCGTGAGTTACGCCCTAATATACAGCACCGGGTCTCTCCTCTCCCACCTCTCTATGGGGACTCTCTCGCGCCCCCCCCCCTGGACGCATCAGTCTGCAACAGAAAAGGGGAGAGAAAAAATCAGGAGTCTGCAAAAGAAAAGGGAGAGAAAAATCAGGAAACTGCAAAAGAAAAAGCTGACGAGAACTGGACCACCTGACTATTGGACCCGGACCCTTATTCCTGGATAGTTAGTCAGGAGTTCTGTGGTTTTTTTTAAACACCTTCTGACACTGCTTTAATATCCGCCAGCCCCAGGAACTTAAGGTTAACCTCCTTTTTGTCTCGCGCAAGCTGGTTGGGTTATTGCTTGGCCTGGTAGACAATGTCTTCCTTGCCTGTTACAACGCTAACCCCAGAACTGTGTTACCTGACCTCCTTTCTTTGGCCCTTCGCACTTCTTTCGGCCCTGCTTGCCGCCCAGCCACCATTCGCCCCAGCAGCATGCTCCTCAGCGCCTACAGCAGCCCTCTTAAGTCATTCCATGCCACGCGCCCGTCCGTACAAATAATGCGGATGTCGTCAAAATGCCGGCTTAGGATAACTGTCCATCAGACGCTGAAAATGCTCCAAATATGAAAAAAAGCCAGTCCGTGGCCACCAATGAATGAAAAGTGAAACGAAAACAAAACGAAGGCTGTCGAAGTGTAAAAAACGGGCGCGTTAAACCTCTGAAGAATAGGGAACGTGGCCGGACGCTCGAAACGTGGCGTTCTCGGTAACGAAGAACATAGCAGTTCCGATAGAGCGTGTCGAAAAGATCCTTTCGTTCGATCAGTGTCGAAAGGCTGTCTTTTAATTCAGTACCCCTCGTTACGTTCAGTCATCCGCGCTTTCGTAAATGCTATCGATCGTTTTGTTCGTCACAACGCTCTTTCGGTTACGCCGTAATTTAGACACCATCTGTTGTTTGCCATAGTGGAACATGCAAACCCCTTTTTCTTGTGCTCATCAGTTTGATAACGGGCTGCCACCGCCCCACGGCCGGGCTGTCTGTCGGTTTATGGAACTCGCGCATCGGCCATGCGCAGGCAGGAACGCGAAAAACACTTGGGTACCAGTCAATCCAATTTTAATCTGCGCAAGTCCACCCGGGCAATTTTCAAAAATCCCCCCCCCCGGGGCCAGGAAAGAGAGCGCCCTTTTGAAAGGCACACGGAGAGATATGGATTTGAATGGCTCCTCTTCGCCGCCATCATCTCCCTCACTAACCTCGCCACCATCCGCCTTTTTTCCTAGATGATACGGTTTATAATTGTGACGATCCTCCTCATGACTGTGCCGCCACCACTGCTGCGACTCGAATCACCATATCATAACTCTCTCCCGGAATCATCTTGTCATTTCACTATTTGCGACTTCGCACTGACTCGCTTCATTCCATAATCGCTTTCTCCAGTAGGTGATATATTTGACGTCGCCCCCCTCCTACACTGTCCCGGTTGACTCATAGCCGAGATCACGACCCGGTTAGTACACCGCCCCCCGGGGTGATTTCCCTTCAACAAAATTCCCCATATTTGTAGCCCCATTCGGTGTGTCCTTTTGTCCCGTGGATTTGATTTTCTCCGCATTTCATTTCCCCTTTGTGGGGGGTCTCAGGTCCATGACTGACATGAACAGCAATTCCCCGGCCCCTCGGGGGGGGACGGCGGTGAGAGGCTTCAAAGTCAGCTCCAGCCATCGGACAAATTTTTGGCGTCTCAAAACCCGAACGGGGGAAAAGAGTCTTTTAGAATGGAAGGCGATTTTCGTTATCACTCGGCATCCTTCCAACACATGGTATTTCAAACCCCGTCTTCGTTTTCTGGACTCTCGGTGTAATGTGGATCAAATTACGAATTTAACGCCCAATAATTCGTGTAAATTTCTTGACCGTTTCGTGAGAACGGTGAGATTATCGGCCCGGATCCTCATTAGTGACGATCAACACAAAAGTCAGCGAAACGCCACTGTTTGCGTGGGCCGGGCTTTCCGGGTGCGGATGCGCTTAGGCCAATAAACACCATAGTTCGCCGGGGTAAGGGGACATAAACGCCACCATTGATCGGCTTGGATCGGGAGCTTTCATGCGCCCACGCTTCGAATGTGCAAGGGCTGCGTCTCAAAGGGGATTTCGCAAATGTTGCGAGACGAGCGGCCCTGCTTCTTCGCCGCTGGGGATTCGCATACACATCTCGTAATGCCGGGCCACCCACTTGCGAACATTCTCGTGAATTCCTGGCCAAAAAAAGTCGTGATCCCATTTAGGGTCAAAGGGACCCTGTCGACATAGGTAGGATTATGCGACGCAAAATCCGCCTGGAATACCTGATCCCCGAGACAATTTTGGGTACTTGAGCTGTTTTTCCCGTCGGACTGTACGCCTGTTGCTGCATGTGGTATCAAACCGACCTGGTTCGATACTAAAATATATGTTTACAAGCGGATTTTGTGTCGGCGAAATTGCGCTGTGGGAGCGGACTTCCCGGCTGGAGAGTATGGAATCTAGCGCGTTTTGGAAAAATGTTCCTTCCCCCTTCAATTCCAAATCCACTGGTGACCGGGAAAATCATCTCGCTGGCTATATTGTTGTGAGTGTCTTTGTCCTCCCACCCTCCCCCTGGTTTTCCCTCCCGTCTCTCCCCACTTTCTCACGCAAACCCCCCCGTTCCCCCACTCCTTCCCATTTCCCCTCCCCCACAGAAACCACCAAGAATACAATATCTTAATAGTTTTGGACGCAATTAATCGCCAGAACCCAGCGATGGCTTATAGGGATTTTTTCCAACTCCTTCCCAATTTTTTTAAAATCTTAGAATTAATCAAAACATTCACCGATATTTCACGGACCATTCCCGGCAATGCACCGTACCTGAACCATGCTCCTCGTATCCAAAATCCCGGGTTGAATCACCCTAGGGTGGATCTCACAAATTTTTGTGCACAAGGTTGCGAAGCACCATACCCCCCCCCCCCCCCCCGGGTACATCAAACATTACTCACCAGATCACGGAGGGGGAGCCAGCTGCGGTCCGGGGCCCGATCTCGATCACGGTCCCCCTCCACCAAATCCCGCCGCTGATCAACATCGTGAGATCCCCAAAATGACGGCCAGACCCGCCGGCCAGGCCCCCCCCCCGCCACGCCTCGGCGGGAAGTGGGTTAAGAGGTTGCTCCCCTTGAGAGGCGGCGGCACCGCCCAGTAGCCCAGGTCGGTAGCGGCGAGCCCCCCCCCTCCCCCCCCGGGATTCGGGAATTTGGTTGTACTCCTGCCCGTTCCACCCCGCCCCCCCGGCGGGAGGCCTCGCGGGCGGGGCAGGGCGGGCGGGGGCCCTGGGAGAGAGGGAGAGGGCGGAGGGAGAGAAAGAAGAGAGGAAGAGAGAGAGAGGAGGGAGAGAAGAGAGCCGCCCGGGGAGAGGGTCCAGTGACCAAAGAGGTTGGCGATGGGAAGAGGCGAGTAGGAGTCCAGCGGTCCAGCGACGTTCGGCGGGCCGACCCCACACGCCACCATCCTTCGTCTTGCTCAGCCTGGTGGGCCTGTCCCACAGCACCACACCCGGTGGATGGACATGTCTGCGACGCTGGCGGGCTCAGCCACACCAGATTAGCAGGGACGTCGGGAGCTGTTGAGCCATCACGAAGACCGGACCGCCGTGAAGGCGGGATAGCGAGCTGGAAGTCCCCGTCGGTGAGGTCCGAGCTCCGGATGGACCCGTGCGAGGTCGGACTGCAGGCACTCTCGGACGAAGACCAGGAGGTTCGGAAAGCCGGTGTCTGGGGGCGCCTGCGGGCCCACCCCTGGCAGATCCCCCTTCCCGCAGTGTGAGCGGGTCCAGTCTGTTCCCCCGCTGCGGCCACTGGGCCACCAGCTGGCTCTCCCGAGGCTGGCCGAAGACTTGAGGAAAAGGCCCCGGACGCCTGGGGCCGGCCCCGGTGGAGCGCACTCACGGGGAGCTCGAGGGGGGCAGCTGGATCGGTGCTACCTCGGGCTCCGCCGACCCCGCGGGTCCTCCGGCGGTCGGAAAGTCGGGCGTGATCAGGAGACCGCTCGAGGCATCCCCCTCCGTCCCCCAACGGCGGTCCCCACGCATGGAGCTTGCTGAGTTCCTGGATGTTCCGCTCCAGCCCCTGACCCCCATGCCCCCGTACGCCTCCGGATTTCCCCGGGGGCCCCCCCTTCCTCGTGTCCCATGGCCCCGCTTAGTCAGCCCGGTTGTTTCCACAAACAACCGTAATTCCTCCATGCTGGAGGGAGGCGGGACAGTGAACGTTCGTTCACCCTCCACCCGGCGCACAACAAAAAAAAGCACATCCTGTCCACACGACCGTTTCAACGCGCTTATCACGCTCACTGACGCCTCAACGGAACGCCGGTTTTGTCCAGCTCTTCACCCTCGAGGTCGTCCAAATCCCCGTAGTCGGCCAGCTCTCTCTTCTCTCTTTCGCACGTTCCGTTTCCCTTGGGTTTCAGCCCACCGCGGCTCAGCACCACCCTCTTCACCGCAGGTCGTTAGTTCGTAGCGCTTAACCCCACGCCTGGCACACCCACGCTCACCCGCATCAGACATGGTGAAGGGAAAAAATACGACATGGAGGGAAAATTATTTTTCAATTTGCATTCTCTCTCAAAAATGTTTGCGTTCCACCGGGAAACTATGCATTTGCTCATAAAGAGCTCCAAAGTTTTAGCTAGAGAATGCAAAAGCATTGACTTTTCCACTTATTTCAAATAGTTTTACCCACCACCTCTTGGGCATCCATACTAAAAGGACATGGTGATAGGCAAAAATATGAGAAGGGAGTAAAAAATATATTTCTTTTCAAAAGGAATGTACAGTTGTGTTCAAAATTATTCAACCCCCCAATGCTGTAAATGGTTTTAGAGAATTTAGAGTACATTTGTAATTGAATTCAGAATGAAATCCTACAAGGACTTCTTAAAGAAGCATATGCAACTAAAATGACATCAATTGGTTTTGTAATACAGTAGTAAATGTTTCTTTTGTGAATTCTTCATTGACACAATTATTCAACCCCTTAAAGACTACCACTCTGAAGAACAGAGGTCCATTGAAGTGTTTTCAATCAGGTATTGAAAGCACCTGTGGATGTCAGGGAGCAGCAAAAAAGCCTAATAAGCACCAATTAGGCAGCTTTAAAATGACTGTGATACTCAGCTCCTTCTAGACATTTACTGGTGTGGTTACAAACATGGTGAAGTCAAGAGAATGGTCCAGGAAGACAAGAGAAGAGGTGATTACTCTTCACAGGAAGGGCAATGGCTATAAGAAGATTGCAAAGATGTTAAACATACCAAGAGACACCATAGGAAGCATCATTCGCAAATTCAAGGCAAAGGGCACTGTTGAAACGCTACCTGGTCGTGGCAGAAAGAAGATGCTGACTTCGACTGCTGTGCGCTACCTGAAGCGTAGAGTGGAGAAAAGTCCCCGTGTGACTGCTGAGGAACTGAGAAAAGATTTGTCAGATGTAGGTACTGAAGTTTCTGCTCAGACAATACGGCGCACCCTGCGTAATGAAGGCCTCCATGCCAGAACTCCCAGGCGCACCCCCTTGCTGTCTCCAAAGAATAAGAAGAGTCGACTGCAGTATGCCAAAAGTCATGTGGACAAACCACAGAAGTTTTGGGATAGTGTTCTGTGGACTGATGAAACAAAATTAGAACTGTTTGGGCCCATGGATCAACGCTATGTTTGGAGGAGGAAGAACAAGGCTTATGAAGAAAAGAACACCTTGCCTACTGTGAAGCATGGCGGGGGGTCAATCATGCTTTGGGGCTGTTTTGCTTCTGCAGGTACTGGGAAGCTTCAGCGTGTGCAAGGTACCATGAATTCTCTTCAGTACCAGGAGATATTGGAGGACAATGTAATGCAGTCCGTCACAAACCTGAGGCTTGGGAGACGTTGGACCTTTCAACAGGACAATGATCCCAAGCATACCTCCAAGTCCACTAGAGCATGGTTGCAGATTAAAGGCTGGAACATTTTGAAATGGCCATCGCAGTCACCAGACTTAAATCCGATTGAGAACCTCTGGTGGGACTTAAAGAAAGCAGTTGCAGTGCGCAAGCCTAAGAATGTGACTGAACTGGAGGCTTTTGCCCATGATGAATGGGCGAAGATACCCGTAGCTCGCTGCAAGACACTTGTGTCAAGCTATGCTTCACGTTTAAAAGCTGTTATAACTGTAAAAGGATGTTGTACTAAGTATTAAGATTGAATGTCACTTGGGGGTTGAATAAAACTGATAATGATGTGAGCAGAGAAAAGACATTTGTGGTTATTTCATTATAAATGTTATGTTATATTTGTCTGACCTACACGTGCCTCTTTGATTTAATTGTAAGCAGGATGACTGAATGATCAAAATCAATGTCAAACCGGCCAAAACAATCAATTTCAGTGGGGGTTGAATAATTTTGAACACAACTGTAATGAAAGGGCGAGTCAGCGAATGAGATCCAAATGCAGGCTTTAATGAAGCACAGAATGGTGTAACAGGCAGGGTCAAACGGTAGCAAACAGGGATCTCGGAGATAAGGCAGAATCGTAAACAGTACACAGCCGGGTTGGTCGTAGGCAGGCGGCAGGCAAGCAATAGTCCAGAAAACCAGAGCAGTAAATCCAATAAGGTCGGCAGCGAACAATCAAACAACGGAACAGACAGGCAGAAAACAAGACAAGGGAAACCGCTCAGAAATGACAAAGGTTAACTAATCAAGACTTCGCGGTTTGTGTGTGAATGGTGCATAAATAATGACGGATAATGTGCTGCAGCTGTCTGGGGTGATCAGTGACAGGGGACAAGGCTTCTGGGAAATGTAGTGCGCAGGTGTGAGTGAGTGGGTGTGTAGTGCATTGTGGGAAGTGAAGTCCAGGAGTGGATGTGCATGTGTGTGTGAGTGAAAGTCCAGGCTGAAGTGCCCTTTTGTGGTAGTCACGGGCACTTCAGCTGATGATCATTACAGCTATATTGCTCCTCCGAGAAACTTTGCATTCGCTCATAAAACCTTTGTGTTCCCTTGCAAAATGTTGCATTCTCCCGAGAAACTGTGAAGTTTTGAAAGGGAACACAAAGGTTTTGCAATCAAATGCAAAGTTTATCAGGGGAATGCAAAACATTTGCAAGAACACAAATGTTCACCATGTCCCTTTAGGCTTCTTGTTACATTTGCCAAATTAGCTGTAGTGTAAATTTGGAGGATGTAAAACAAAATACCAGTATATTGTTTCATTTTCAGTCTGAAAATTTACCAGTCACAGTTTGTTATGCTTGCAATGTACATAAGCTATATTTGTTTTTATTGTGGAATCAGTGCCTGGTTGAGTCTGGAAATATGTATGTGCTTTATCAAATTTGTAATTACTTGAGAAAATAAATTACGCAAAAATGCACATAATGAACAAACAAGCAAACAAAGGGTTTAGAAATTCCTGTGAAATAAAACTTTTCCCCAAAGATTTATTGAAATTGAATAAACAATATTTGCAGTTAGTTTGACAGCAACCAGAAAGTTTGGAAAGAAATGAGACCAAACTGTCTATTAGGCTGAGAGCTTCTTGTTGTTGTTTGTTTGTTTTTTCCATAGATGATTCTCCATACAGTTTCATCAGAGTCAAACAACGTGAAATGATGAAGACTTTACTCCATTTCTTGCATTTCTTTGAGCTTTTCATCACTTTTACCAAAACGGAAGTATACATCATTTAGCTTTGAAGTACAAGTCATTTCTCTTGACATTAATATATTGTAACAAAGTTCGTAAATATGGGAAGAAGGAGGCGGGAACCGGCGAACAATTAACATATTTAATAAACAAATAAACTTACAATGAAACAAAAAGTTCCTCACGGCGACTGCCGCCCACACAAACCAAATAAAACACAACATAAAATCCAGGCCTGGTCCTCTCTCGTCCTTCACTGTCGTCGCTCCTCCTTTATGCTTCCGGAGCTCCTCCGTGGGGAACTCGAGACCGGTGCGCCGGTGCTCGTTAACTCTCGCGTCACCGGCCTCGCGCCGTTCCCTCACGGCTCTCGCCCGCCCTGCTCGTCACATACCCCCATCGCCCCTCGCAGGCCGGGGGGTACCCACGAGACTGCGCTTACTCCCCCCCCGGGGGCCAGTCTCGGCGGCCGCAGCGCATGGGGGTAAGGACAGACGAGACGAGAGAAAAGGAGACGGAAGCACAAGGAGCGACAAGGGCGAGAGAGTGGTGAGAGGAAAAAAAAAAAAAAAAATTCTTGGTCCGGCTCCCCGACACACTGCCGCTCGGTCCTCAGCCCGCCGAGAGGCTCTTCCTCGCGGTGCCATGCGATGGCACTGGACGCTCGGTGGACGGCCCGATCCTCCTCCGCCCCCTGGCGGCCGGCGATGACTCCTCCTCATGAGGGCAGCCGGCAGCGAGCCCGCCGTTCCCTGCTTCTCCCCGCTCCGGCGGCAGGCAGCTGGCCTCGGCCCACGGCGGACGGCGGCTCCTCCCCGTTACGGCGGCAGGCAGCAGGCTTCGGCCCCCGGCGAACGGCGGCTCCTCCGCTCCCTCTTGGACGGCCGCCATCCCACCTCGTCCCAGGGGCGCGGCAGCGAGCTCTCCGTCCCACCCGTTGCTCAGACGCCCCAGCACCACCGGTTCGGGCAGCCACTCGCGGTCTTCACTCCCGCGCTGCCCGATCTCCTCAGCACCGCGATCCCCCTCAGCAGCGAGGGCTCTTCGACAGCATGTCCCTCCTTCCTCCCGGGTTTCGGCACCAGTGTAACAAAGTTCGTAAATATGGGAAGAAGGAGGCGGGAACCGGCGAACATTCAACGTATTTAATTTTCAAATAAACAAACAATAAAACGAAAGTATAAGGGCGGCAGTTCCTCACGGCGACTGCCGCCCACACAAACCAAATAAAACACAACATAAAATCCAGGCCTGGTCCTCTCTCTTCCTTCACTGTCGTCGCTCCTCCTTTATGCTTCCGGAGCTCCTCCGTGGGGAACTCGAGACCGGTGCGCCGAGCACCTGAAGCTCGTTAACTCTCGCGTCACCGGCCTCGCGCCGTTCCCTCACGGCTCTCGCCCGCCCTGCTCGTCACATATATATATATATATATCCTAACTGACAAAGATTAATTGCTGTGCTTCAAGATCTCATTAAGATCACAATTAGATACATCACATTTTCCTTCGAGTGAAAGGTTTTTCCATTCATTTGCAGCAGAACTTGAGTAGCCCACCATAAAATATTCTCAACATGTAGCTGCTGTAGAGAAGTTTTTTTTTTTTTTTTTTAAATGGCCTAAAGGTTGAAGTATGTCTGGAAATGAATCAGACTGAGAGGATATTAAAGATTTGCATGCTACTGGGATTGAATGCTGTTAATTTTTAAAACACACTTTAAGTCAAGTCAAGTCAATTCACCTTTACTTATATAGCGCTTTTTACAATGCAAATTGTGGAAAATCAGCTTTATATTAATAATTTTCAAATAATTTTTGGCTGCACAGCAGCTCCCAAAGAAAATGGTGTCATTGTCCAGCTTTTTCTATATATTATTGATTCATTCCGTTGCAACAATAGTTCTTAGTCTAGTTCAGTGGTTCTTAACCTTGTTGGAGGTACTGAACCCCACCAGTTTCATATGCGCATTCACCGAACCCTTCTTAATAGGTAAAAGCGGGGCGTGTCATCGCGAATCATATGAGTCGGGTGTGTGTCTTGACCTCCGCCGAACCCCTGAGACTGACTCACCGAACCCCTGGGGTTCGATCAAACCCAGGTTAAGAACCACTGGTCTAGTTAATTTAGGTATATCAGCACTGGAGAAAACAGTGATGTAATCATCCAGCTCAGCTCAGTTCGCATACAATGGCGCCAATGCAGGCATACTAAAAAAGATTTACACTTTACAGATTGGAATTCTGGTTGGGAGACATTATGGTGTTTACTGTTAAAACTACCAGAGCCTAATGAGACATTGAGAGGGTGGTGACATATCTTTCCACTAGTAAAGAGGATTGGCCAAGAGTATATAACTTTCCCATTATGCCTTTCCTCTGCCACAGTGTTGTTTTTGCGTGGAGTTTGGGGGCTGTTTGAGGATCATTATTTGTTCCTTTTCGCAGCTGCAAGCTCTCTTTTCCACCCACGGACAGAAATAGATGTATTTTGAACCTGACGTCTTGATGGTTCTGAGGTCTCATCTCATCTGTTTCTACCTGTGGTTGTTTGTGCATTGGCAAACATCATCTGGCCTCTAAAATACGCCCTCACAAAACAAGTCATCAAGTCCCAGATGCAATATGTGTTCCACTGGAGTGGTGGCAGACACTTTTCTTCATTATAACTATGTCCTTCATGCCACAGCAGTAAAATAAGATTCTTTCTCAGTACATCTGACCTTTTAATGAAAAGTAGATCTACTAAAGATAAATCGTTGTGGCTGTGAGTCTTTCGGTAGGGAAATAAAAGAATGCTGGATGGTATATTGAATCATTACCAAAACTGAAAAGGAAGACTAAGAAAATTAAAACTGTGCAGTAGACCAAAGATGTTTTATGACTCAACAATTTTTTGTTTTTCAGAAAAAGAGAAGATTTTGTTTTCTTTTCATGAGTGTCATATCCTGAAGAGCTCATGCCAGCCTAAATCACCCTATAGATAAATGTGACATCTATGCCAGGGAGGTTAGCAACATTCTTTCCGGCTTCTGTCCCTCACCAGCTGCAGCTTTTTGAGGGGAGTACTCTGAGCTCGGGCCAAATAACGAGCTCGGAGCCCTCTCCTCGGACAGAATGCCAAATTTGCATATTAATTACTCTAATTATCTGATTATTTGTAAGTGTGAAATCGTGAAATGATGTTTTATTAACAAAGTTCGGGAGGAACATGTTCAAATGATCTAACTAATCATCACATCACTCCAACCAGCAGTCATTATTCAGCAATCAGCATGAGTGGAAACCTATATATATATATATCGATGCAGTCGACTCACCTATGCTTTTGGACAGTTTTAGCATCCCTCCACCACCCCGTCTCCTCACACTTGCCTGGTTACTTCTTAAACCAGAATACGGGGGGAGTACTCTGGGCTCGGGCCATATACCGAGCTCGGAGCCCTCTCCTCGGACAGCACGCCAAATATGATTAATTACTCTATCTGATTATTTGTAAGTGTGAACTCGTGAAATGATAATTGTGACATCTATGCCAGAGGTATTTCCGAGATATGATGAAATGCAATGAGAAAGAGAAACAAAAAAATAGAAAAAAAAAAACTTTTCAAGCAGCCCGAGATTTAAAGAGCAGCATATATTAAATGTTGCCTGAAATGGAATGTTCTATAATATATGAAACCAAACAGGAGTGACGAGAGAGCTTTGCCTCTCAGCAGAATGAATTTGTTTGGAATAAAACCTTAGAGAGCTGCTGATGATGCGGATCAGCTTGGTACAAACAATTCAAAATTGCTAAACTTTCTCTTTGTCTTTCTCAACAATTTCAGTGACTGACAGTTTTGTCACCCAGGCAGTTCACTGATGACAACAGTAAGCGCTTGTCATTGTTGCAATTTGCAGCTCCTACTGCTATCATTTGTTTCTGCCTTGACATACACAACAGCAGAAACACGACCAATAGCTGACTCTCTTATTTCAGTTATTGTTTTCAATTCCATTGCGTTTTTATTATTGTCTTCATTATTACAGAAGGTTTATTTCACCTGAAAGACACTGCAGCTGTTGCTTGTTTGAGTTCAGAAGGTCATTTGTCTTCATTTGGCATTGTTTTGAAGATTTTGCGTTATTTTTTAAATCTACTTTAGCATGTTTCTATAAAACCATTGATAAATGAAAGAGATCATTTTTGAGGCCATTTCAAAGGAGTGGATGTGAAAACATTAAAAGATAGTTCATCCTTTCTGTGTGAAACAATAAAAAAGTCTACATAAGACTTTATAGTCTTTACATAAGGCATTATCTTCACTATTATAAAAAACTATATATGACATCTGAGCAAAATATAATCTATATACTGTATACTGTGTGTTGGCCGATATGTTCTCTTAGTTGACTTTGTTTTATCTTTATCAGTGTCTTTTAAAACAACAACACACAATGCAATCTACTCCACAGCATGGTGTCTTGTCTTGCAAAGAAGACACTCTATCGTTTAAAGTTGGACCTTCATTTGCCACAAGCTAGAACCAAGGAAATGCTACAACGGAATTGCTCGTTTAACTTCATCTATCATCTTTACATCCAAAGCGAATGTGAGATTGATATAACACAACTAATAATGTTGTTGAGCCAAGACTATGCAATGCACAGATGAAATATCCTCAAAGGCGCTGGTCAATTTATATCCCCTTTCACTGTAAATCATTTACAAAATCACTCTGTCCTGCCTTCATTCAAAGTCCTTGTACCAAGGTTTATACCTGAAGGAGAAATGGCATTGGACTCATTTTCACTTGGTTCTTTACACAATACTATGACCTCAAAACAATTTTAAAAGTGTGTGATTTGTAAACGAATACATTTGAACATTTGCATCACATAATGAACTCCATATGTATGGCTTTTCTTGCTCTGTAGCTCACCTGGTACAATGTACTCAGGTATTATAATATAACAATTATATATATTAGGGAAGCAGAAATGGCAGAGTTGTTTCAGCGAATAGGTTTTCATCTCAAGTCTTCTTTTGTCAACAGTGTCGGTTTAGAGAAGTTAGATAGGTGATCCAAATGTGACATTATTAACCTTTAGCGGAACTCACCAGACATTTAATTTCTGAACTCTCACGGTTATTCTAAACATGCTAAACATGCTTTTGCACTAACTGCAAATTTCACTTTTTAAAATATTGCGAAATGTGCAAGAAGAAACATAATGGTACAAATCATTTTACAGAAATCAAAGGCACTTTCTTCAATGGGTCTGGGTTGTAAATGTTTTGATAACTGCCACAATTTTATATATTACCCATTTCAGGCTCATACTGAATAAATGCTTAATAGGCTATGAAAGATGACAAACAAATTACATTTTATTGAAATCCATTTAGTTCAGTTTCAGCTTCTGTGCCCTACTCAATTAGTTTTGAATACTTTAATTAATTGAATGTATTTCTCTCCAGGTCTCAACTATTTGGTTCCTAATGGAAGTCTACTTCAACTTTTGTTGCAATGCTAATTGATTTTCAAGAACCTTAAGCTTTGGGTGGATTTGCCTTATCAGAGATTAGCTATATGTGATACGTCTCTCCTTTCTGAATCGTTTTGTGAGATTTTTTTGCACGGGTGGGTATGAGAAAGGGTTGTGAGAAGTTAATTGCATTTTATAGAGGCCAAAAATTGTCTTCCATATGAAACTGATTTAGAAGACTAATGCTTTAAATGACTCTTTCTTTTTCAGTCTCACAGTAAGTCAGGCTGGAATTAACCATTCAGTTTTAGTCTATGAAAAATGAGCTGTGTTCTGTAATTCCGAACTTTTATTAAATAGATTAATCATTACTTCATTAAAGATGTATCCATTGGGTTGAGCAGCAGACTGAAAACGCCATCTCTCCCTCATATCAGTTCATCTCTTTCTGTCCAAGTCTCTGAGATATTGGGTTAATAAAAGTTCCAAGCTTTTTTATGTCTTTAAGAACAATCTGAAGAAAATAGAGTCACTGGTCTGATCATATGCATCAGCAGTTCGTTAATTTAATTTCAGCTAAAGTTGGTCAGACTCCCTCGGGGGAAATAGTTGACATGAGAAAATTAGATTCAGGTTCAGCTGTGCTGCTCCCAAAGTCTATATTTAACCTTAACGTCTTAAAGAAATACTAGAGAACCTGTGAGCAATAGTAAAAGGCTGTTACGATCCACAGGATCCCTACAACTGCTCTCTCTACACAGAGGGGACATAGCAGTTTACTGTGCAAGTAAGTACAGATTTCCATACTTTCATTCCATGAGTTCAGTTCACACTTAAAAATATTCAAATAGTGTAAAAGAGTATGTGCGTTTGGTATATGGCGTGCTGCCTGAGGGGAGGCTTCCAAGTTCGGTATTTGGGCCAAACCTAGAGTACTCCTTCCTAATCCCTGGCTGGGATGGAAACTAGCTGAGAGTGAGGAGTCGGGGTGTCAGAGGGATGCAGAAAAAACAGTTGGGGAACATATGTAAGCCGCCTAAACACACACACACATATTTATGCTGATTTGAATGTAATAATAAAAGAATGAAATAATAAAACATCGTATATAAAATGTGTACAATTCATCCATGTGCATTATATTTTAGTCCTATAGGCTACATTTAAATATAGTATTTTAATATAAATACAAATATAAATATAATTTGCACACTTGCAACCCTTAAAGTCTTTGCATTTAAAAACTCGAGACACTGGGCTGTGGAATAAGGTCTTGACACTTCAATGCAACAGTCAAACACCTCTGTCTATTTCATGTTTCATAGAAAAACAAAGGAAAAAGAGTGCCTGGAAATTGGAATGCCCATAAGGACAGAATCACATGCCCAAGCGCATAACCAACGCTCTGCCAACCCATGGTCTGGCTGAACATATTTACCACTCTCTCTTGCATTGGTATGGAGACAGTAAACATCAGTGTTCAAGGGGGAAATTCAAATTTCTCCCACATTAACACAAATACATTGTTCCGGTAAGTTGCTATATATTTTACTAAAACTTTAGCTAACTTGCCATATTCTCATCAAACTGTTGCTCTGCCATGCCAGCAGGTGACCTGAAGTGGACTCATTTGATGCTAATTCCAGGGCGGATTTCACAGGAAATTGCGTACATAAATCATTCGTTGTGCATGTCATATCCATACACAGAGAAAGTGTCTCTGGCTACCGGCACATGTTGGAGTAGCACAACGGTGAAAGTTTGTCACCACGGCGAACAAGATTTACCATGGATCGTTCAAAATAAGAAAAAATTTGTGGAATCAGAGGTTTCAAAACGAAGAAACCTTTACTTATGTGTCCATCCAGTCTGATAAGATGTCCTATATCTCAAACTCAGCTCAGAGGATCCAAAGCAATGGTCTTCCGCAAGACGCATGCAGTTATATTTTTGTCAAACATTTTTGGGCCAAATGTTATATAGTGTAGTTTTAAGTCCATTCCAAAATAACCGTATTGATATAGCCATGTCAAATGTTAAAAACAATGGCAAAAACAGATGATTGAAAAGTGTCCCACTGTATTTCTTTCCACCCTATATGTGGGTCTAACCCAGTGTGTCACATTCACAGATAGCTTCCCAGCTAACAGGGAATGTCCTCAGAACTTTGGCTAATGTTCTGGCAAGGGGTTTTCAAAGTTATTCCAATAACATTTACAGAAGGTTTGTTTGAAGTTATCTGAAACAAAAACGTTATTTATAGATTATCTCATGCACAGAAGACAACAGACAAGGGAAGTAAATGAAATAACACTCTATTGAAGGGATATAGGAGAACAGAGTAGGAATGCAACACAGGTATGGATGAATGGTTTATGCAAGTTCATGGGCAAGAGAGGACTCTGAAGTGGCCTCTTGGGCTGAAGCCACTGTATGTGTGGCCCAGACACACACAATGGCTAGTGGCATTATGGGCACTACAATGCTCTCTTGGCTGAGCTCTGGGATTGGAGAGAACACTGAGTTGAGTTGAGTATAGGTACTGGAGCAGTCTTAAGGACTGGAACCTTCTTTGGACTCTGGACGAAGAAGGGTGACACCTCTGGACAATGGACAAGGAAGAGAGAGTCTCTTCTGGTCTATGGACGAAGGGAGTTTCCTCGGAAAGAGGAGGGAGTCAGATTCATAGGCATGGTGGCGGCTATCTTGACCGAGGGCTCAGGCGTGGCGGCGGCCATGACAGGAAGAGATTCTGGAAGGCCAGCCATCTTAGTACGGGATACTGGACTGGCGGCCATGTTTGGACGGGAGTTCTGACTGGTGGCCATTTTAGGATGAGACGCTTGGACTGGCTGGAACGCATATGACAGGATGAATCTCTCCAGAGACTTGTAAATGGCCTCTTTCCAGTCCAATCCAGTGAGACTGGGGAGTTCTTTGGAATTGACGAAGTTCACCCCAGTACGGTACAGAGCCTTAATCGTGTCGTCATCATCCAAACAGCTGTTTTGGATTAAACACCAAAATTTATCCGTGAAGGAAAACAGATCGCGGCTGGATTGAGCTTTTGCCGCATTCTGTCCAACAAATTCCCAGTCATGTACAGAAGAGGATAGACAAGGGAGATAAATGAAAATTCTTTATTGTAGGGATATAGGAGATCAGAGTCCGAATGCAACACAGGTATGAATGGCTGAGGTTATCCTGAAGGCTTAACTGGCAGTGATGCTACTTTCTTGTGCAGGTGGTGAGCGGTGAAGGTGACAGGCAAACTGAAGATCTAGGCAGACGACAATGAGGAACATAAGACAGAATCAGGAACAACAGGTAGGTTTCTCAGGTGAGTATCACAGGTAGGTTGTGGAGCTTGTCACTGATGTGGAGGTACACTTAGACGAGGCCAGACCCAGAGTGAAGTGTGTGAGTGTGTTTTGAATGGTGCAGATGATGGGTGACAGCTGGTGGTGATCAGTGATGGCAGATGTGCAGAGTGCAGGTGAGTAGACTGAGGGATGATGGGAAATGTACTGCGAAGAAGGTGACTGAGCCGGTGACTTTGACACATTCATGGGATTTTATTTCCAGACACTTATTTTAAATGATCCTACATGTTTCAGAATGTTCAGAGACCATTAAAAATGTCCATAATGTTTACAAAATGAGAAGGTTCCCTTCACGTTTAACCAATAATAATAAAACATTAAAAATTCCGAAAAGATATCACGTTTTCATAACTTTCTCAGAACATATTTCTGTTACCTGGGTGAATACAGAAAATGTATTCTACCAATACTACCCCATGTGCTTCCCACTGAAACATAACACAATGCTTACCATGCATGGATTTCCTTAACGCCACTGTTTAGTCCATGATATTTTTCTGATCAAACAGGCAGTACATGTGTCACGGTTATCCATAGTCTTGAAGGCAGACACTCTCCTAGTGTGAGGTCCCTGACGGACGGCGAGAAAGAGTTCAGGGATGGGCCGTGGCCAAATGAACGATGGGGGTCCAATCTCTCAAAAGCACTGAATCAAATCATTGCTTCAGCTGCAGACTGAGATATGAGAAGTGTGTGTATAAGGCAGAGAAAGAGAATGTGAGAAAAGGAGACAGAGTGTGAGTGTGTTTAACACAGAGTGCTCTTCTTGATAAAGTTCTCAGATGAAAAGAAGCTGGGCCCACTGAGGACTTCCATCTGTGTGCCTCTTATAATCTTAGTCTCCACGAGGAATAAAAAAGAGATAGCATGTGAGAACGCAGAATTACAGATCATAATAAAATGTAGAAAGCATGTAGCATTTGGAAGAGGTTACATTTCCCCCCCAAAAAACACAACACTCATTCTTAATGAATTTCCAAAAGGATGAATTCATTAAGAATGAATATGGAAATGAAAACAATTAAAAAAAAAAAAAAAAAGCACACCACACAAACATGCCCACAAAATTTTTACTCAATGCGGTCTGCATTGAACTGCATTGCAGTTGGCTAGTGAATAAGATATTTTATTTATCTGAAATGTTGAGTGGATTTTATCACATTGGATTTTTCAGTTTCTACATTTTTGCTTTCTTTCACTTCAGTGACTTAAATACTGATTGAAGCCATAGTTCTCTCGCTCCTGTATTTGCGTGCACTATCACTGTCACATGTCATGTCTTCTTGGACTTTGTTTTGCTTTCATTTTTTCTCACGTGCTCGTCGTTTTGGTTTTCTCCCGCCATCCATTATTAGTTCATCGTCTCCATCTGTGTCTGTTAATTAGTCATTCCCTTCACCATTAGTGTTTGTATATATTCCCTCTGTTTCCCTCACTCCTCTGTCAGTCATTGTTTAATGTTTAAATGTCTTGTATGGATTGTATTCTCCTGTTTTTTTGGATTAAAAGTTATTCCTTTCATTCTTCTTCTTCGTGCGTGTGTTTTACCTGCAAGACCGTAACAATCACAGCATCACCATGGTAAAACCTGACATATTTATTAAGTAAATTCTTATGGGCCTTGTTGGGGCCATAGTTGTTTACACACAACTTGTTTTTACTTTCGACTACATTGCTTCTACATTGTTTTTCTATGTAAACATGCACTAGAAAGGCATGTTTTTAACGTTGCACTGATGTCTTTTGCATTGTCTCGCTCATGACACGCCGTTGGAAAAACATGGTGCTCAAATTAAAAGTAGTTCAACATTTATGTCTTGATACTTGTTCGATATGAAGCACTCCTTAGGGTTCGTTGACACAGAACATGTTTTATGCAATGCACTGCACTGCTTTTCCATTATTTTTCTACATGCACATGCACTAGACAAACATGCTTGATTGTTGCATTTGTTTCTCATGTCTTTTGAAAAACAAATTCAACTTTTATTAAAAAATGTCTTTTTTCAATGCCCTGTGTCTCTCGTTTTCTAAACACAAAACATTTTCACATATAACATTCATCACACTGGAAAAAGAAAGCGTAACCGTGTCAGCTGGCCCTGCTTTGCACCGAACTGTTCAGCACAATGATTGGAACAGTGGCTAATCCTAATGAGTGTAAAATGTTTTAAATCTGAAGTTTCTAAAGCAGCAGTCGGGTTCCAGGAGTAAAAACTCATTCATTCTTCAAAGGGACATTCAGGATTTTTAACTATAATAACAAACTTTTAAAGTCAGCACTGTGTGGTTTGTTAATCGATTATCTGTTGAAGTCACCAGCCTGCATTAGTTCAACTTACTATTAAAATAAAAAGATAATTAACAGCGGAATTTGTGGTGAAAAATTACATTACCTATGATCCTATACAGACAATTCCCCCAGAGTTGAAAGGAGCGCAACACATCAAAAAAGATCTTTAGCTCGCCCCCTCCCATGAAGCACCACAAATGACATCAAATCAAGTTGGTCTCCCTATGATGTCAAAATACTTAAAAATGTATGCATATTTTGTAATAAATTTAAAATGTTGTTTTGTATTTTTACATTGTTTTTAATTTGATTATGCTGCTCACAATGCTTTATGGGAACCATTAAATACACAGTCTTGCACCTTTGTATTTTTGTCCAATTTTCAAAGTTTGTAATGTTATGATAGTTGGCTTGGTTCGTGGCTTATAACTCTTTTTTTAAATCCCTGTGGGAGAAATTAATGAAAAAGACACTTCTGGAAAAACACTGCTGAAAAAGTGGGTGGGCACTGTCGCACTCTATTAACAGCCACAGATTCACTACAGCCAAAAGTTATTTAGGTCACCATGAAACAGAAGATTGTTTTCTTATGTTCTGGATAGTATGTTCTGCATCAATCAATTTGATTATCATTAGTCTCATCGGTGTGGTTTGATCTCTGTATCTCTCTCTCTCGCTCTCTCTCTCTTCACCATACAATAGCAGACCTTTTCTGCTCGGTCTCAGAGGGAGAGAACTGAAGAGGAGGAGAGTTTTTTTCTGTGTTCGTATGCAGCAGAATGTGACAAACCGAAGTGCTGACTGCTTATACCTGAGCGCCAACTCAGGGAGGGCACTGTTGTTCAGCAAAACCATCAAAGTTTGTTTATCACGCTCCTGATATGGAATCACAGAAATGAACTGTTGTGTTTTCTTCCTTGCTGTGAGCTCAACAGTCTGTCTGCTTTTATTACAATTCAGTAATAAAAGCAGATAGACGATTCTTCATTCACTTTATTGTTTTGCAAAACTAAAGGTTATTTGAGGTTCATTTTTCTCCCTCGGGTGCGTGCTTGCAGCAAAGTTTAAATCTTAAGAAAGAATACTGAAATACTGTTTTTTGAACAGGACACTTCATATCCTTATTTTAAAGGCAATGTGTGATTACTATTAGTGGCACCAATCGGAAATGCCAAAAAAAGGATGATTGTTTCTCAACTGTATTCTGATTCATATGTGGTCTTTGAGAGAGTTTTCTGTGAAGGCTATACAAATCACTACTGACTAAATAAAGAAAGACTAAATATTTCTGAACACCTTGAAAATTTTATTTCGGAAATATTTTAGTTAAACCTTTGCGTTTTTTAAATGTTACCACTTCTTTCTGAACATTCAGAGAACATTTAAAGAAACGTTCCTATAATGTTTGCGAAATTGTAAAGCAGAATTGTTGTGCTGGGTTGCTTCCACTGATGAACCACCATAATTTTCCAAATACTCTTTCACCCCGTCTTCCATATTTCAGCATTTTAAAAAGTTACATACTTCAGTTTTAAATTACATTTCTCAAGATCTATCTAAGCACAGTAATCCATCCAAAAATACAAGCTTGTAATGATATGAGCTTCTCCAGCCCATAACACGAGCACCTTGTTACATGAGGAAATTATGGGCTAAATGGACTCTTAAGAGGGTTTTCTAAGTGCTAAGATGGACTGGGGTCTTGTCCTGTCACCTTCAGTGTTTAGCACTCTCTGATGGACGCTATTTTGGGTTCAAGCTACACCACTTTAAACTGAAATTACCATTCTGTAAGCGAGCCCTTTAGTGAGAAGCTGTTTCACCTTCTCTTGAGCATAGACATCAAACTTAAATTGACCCAAGTTTGGTCTTTTTTTTTTAAGACGACAGATTAATGCTGAAGTGAAAGCACTTTGAAAAAATGAAAGAACAAAAGTTTTACTTCTAAGTTTTAGAAGTTTAAATTCACTGTAAAGCAAATGTACTGTTCTAAAGCATGTTTAAAATAATTATATATATATATATATATATAATATGTTTTACAAAATAATTTTTAATCTAATAATGATATGAAATCAAAGCCATATATCTAATCAAGTTGTGTTCCAAATTTGAAGTCGATATCACTAAAATTGAGGTTCCTTTGAGATTTTGTTTATGTACTGCACCAGAAATAGAGCATCAAGCGTTCAGTTTTTGTTTTAGAGTGTTTCCAAGACATTATTAAAGCTCTGCTTTTGTAATAGCATCATAAATCCTATTAAAAGAATAGCAAAAAGATTATTTTAAATCAGAGGCACTTCCTTTGAATAACAATCCAATGTCGGTCCCAAACTGTTATCCCAAACCATGAGGTAACTCAAACTTTGAATGGATAATCTCCCCAAATACAAAGAGAGAAAAACTATTCAGTTTTTAGAAGAAAAAAACAATAAGTCTAGTGACACATCAGCCTTATTCAACTTTGAGTCTCAACATCATGTAATAGAGATGCTATGTAAAATATTTCTGGAGAGATTATGGAAAAAAAAACAAAAAAAAAACCATCAGACCTGAAGTCCATATCGCAATCTGCAATATAGTAGCGTGAAAGCTGCAGCTATTTCACTACAGAAATAATAAATGAACGTTGGGTATTTGGTAATGCACTCTATTCATCTTTTTGAATGCTGCTAATGGCACGAAACACACTGCATGAACTCGGCAAATTCAAAAGGAAGCTTAATTTAATATCAATCAATCAAGAGCTACTGTTCAGCGACTTTAGCATAAGAGCAGAAAAAAGTGGTTGATGGAGGGTCAAACAGCATATGAAGGAAGAGACTTCTCTCTGCACCATTAAAAGCCCCTCAGAAACGTGTTTGTGTGTGGGTGTACAATTTCTGATTTGCACACAATGGCTCATCAGTTCCTGGGTTACAGCTCCTGTTGTAAGCTATTAATCACATTATGCATGCCTAATGACGTAGAAATAATTCAAATCATAGAAATGACCATTCTGAAGTTACTAAATAAAACATCATTTACTG
The DNA here is from genome assembly GCA_037194245.1 of Opsariichthys bidens. NCBI lineage: Eukaryota > Metazoa > Chordata > Actinopteri > Cypriniformes > Xenocyprididae > Opsariichthys > Opsariichthys bidens. Next base: position 5,768,436 of record CM074283.1, on the reverse strand, counting down.
TATTTACTCATGCGTTTTGGGCTATATTCATCCCACAATTTGATGTGAATAGGCAGGGGAAATCGGACATCTTTCATCAAACCAGAGGTAAATTCACAAAGAACAGAGCAGAGTATTGAAAAAGCACAAGAAAAAGGTTTTGAGAGCTGCTTTATTAAAAGACGCTCCTCTGAAAATGGCCAGCTGTGGGCACTTGACCCTCAAGCATTTTTTTCATATTATTATTGTAGGCCAGGGATGTCATCTGGTACAGACATGGATTCACAGAAATATGAACTTCTCCTTCATTATTGACCACTGGTCCCACCTCTCTTCCATTGTGAATTGGTACCACCACCCCCCCCCCCCCACCCATAACATTGTAACTAACTGACATCAGAGCTTCCTTTTAACTGGCAGTGATGTCCGAGGAAATGTATCAGTGATTTCAGGGGTGTTGGGTTGACTGAAGTTGGTTTCATTGCTTGGCATTGGAGTCAAGTCAATGTCAGGCACCTTTGTCATGTCAGCTTAGTTAAATCAATAAATCACCCCTCGGGGTCCCTAATTCAAGTCATACAATTCAGCCACGGTGCAACACTAACTTTATGAATTTCCTAGGGAGACAGAGGTGGGTGTCATTTCAGTCCCAGCCATTTAAAGCCCACTGAAATGTTTCTTGTGGCTGAAAACAGGATTTATGCATTTTAATTAAGCATTTCTAGAATTACCCTTATTTACGAGAGCAGAGGCCAGGCTGAGGGAATTGCTCCATTACTGGCGTCTGGGGACTGGAATATTCTTTCTCTCTCATTGTTCCAACAACATAAGGACACAATTCCTGGACGGTCATGCATGTCACCCAAGAGCGAACATCACGTTTAAGTCTGAATGTCATTGATTTGTAGGGCTGCTGGTTTCTGGTGCAGCCAAATCTTATGGATCGGGTAATTTAAAAGGCCCAAATTTGGCAGGAAGGATGGAAGCCAAGGCGGCAGAAAAATACTCAGAGAGAGAGAGAGAGAGAAAGACGAATGAAATTGAAATGGAAGTGGAAATCTGGAAAAATTCAGCACAAAGTCTCTCACAGGCCACAGGTGACAGTATTTACGTTATATTGTATATCTGCAATGAGGTGAAACTGAGGCTAACGTGTCACGTTTAATTATGGCCCATCAGAGTTAAGTTTCGCTGCCAGTTTAGTGTTTTCTGTGGCATTAATGGAAGACGCCATATTAGATAACTATGCTTAAGCTATACTGAGGTTTGGTGATAGGTGTTTTGGGAAAGACATTGTCATTGTCCTTCACAATAAAATATTCATAAAATTGTTGTCCCATCACTTTTACTGCTGTACTCTGACTGTCTATGGCTTCAGTGGGAATATATCAGTATGTCACATAAATGAAAAGACGCGTAATCTATATCAGGAGAACTGAGTTATCTGCTGTTTGGATGACTGAATTGCCTTTGTTGCTATGGCCAGAGGGACCCCTGCTGGAGAGAAAAAGAAATCTTTAAATCAATGTGTGTGTGTGTGTGGAAGGTCACTGTGTGTTATTTTAATTAAATAATTTCCAGTACAAATAACAAAACACACACATACATACATACAGTAGTATAAAATGGTAACAATGGACACACTGCGCAATGTCCCACAATGATTTTTGCAGGCTCATAAACATAGACGATTTTAATGTTTACTTGCAATGTTTATTTCACTGCGATCATAATAAATATTTGCTTTCATATGCACATTTTATGTTTGCATTCCAGTGTTCCTTAACAAAGCAACTTAAAACGGTGCATAAATCCATTTAACTGCAAATGTCAACAAGAAGAAGCTCCCAATAACTGCTGGAAACCAGTGTATAGTCTATGAGTCCCTAAATGCTTCTGTACATCTCCATATAAACCTAAATGTGTCCCAGAGACAATAGATAACCAGTAATGTGTGTGTGTGTGTGAGTGTGTGGGTGGACGGACAGATAGATAGATAGATAGATAGATAGATAGATAGATAGATAGATAGATAGATAGATAGATAGATAGATAGATAGATAGATAGATAGATAGATAGATAGATAGATAGATAGATAGATTACATCGTACTAACTTAATGGTGGCAACTGGCTCATTTAACGTTAATGGTGCTGTAATACTAAGTTTAACCAAACGAGGGCAACACAAACACAATTTTGTACCTCACTTCAGCTTCCTGTGTTATATAGCTCAGTTCTTAAGCATGACTTTTTATTATGGATAATGGTAGCAGGTCATGGAATTAAGTAAGTATAAGCTGTGTGTGTGTGTGTGTGTGCGTGAACTTGTATTCCTTACATTGAGGGGACCAAATGTTCCGACAACGTAAGTAAAACCAGTCAATCTTGACATTGTGGGGACCTTTTGTTGGTCCCCACTAGGAAACAAGCTATAAATCATTCAGAATTATCTTTTTTGAAAATCTAAAAATGCAGAATGTTTTCTGTGAGGGTTAAGTTTAGAGGTGGGGGGGGGGGGGGGGGGGGGGCAGAATGTACAGTTTGTACAGTATTAAAACCATTATGCCTATGGAAAGTCCCCACAAAACACAAAAACACAACGTGTGTGCGTGTGTGTGTGTGTGTGTATGTGTGGGTATTCCCTACATTATAGGGACGAAATGTCCCCACAGGTATAGTAATACTAGTACATTTTGATCTTGTGGGGACATTTTTTTGGTCCCCATGAGGAAACAAGCTTATAAATCATTCAGAATTATCTTTTTTGAAAATCTAAAATAGCAGAACATTTTCTGAGATGGGTAGGTTTAGGGGTAGGGGTAGTGAAGGGGGACAGAATATACAGTTTGTACAGTATAAAAACTATTACACCTATGGAATGTCCCGATAAAAATGAAAACACAACGTGTGTGTGTGTGTGTGTGTGTGTGTGGCTTTTAAACTTGAGGGCCACATCTAATTAGCAAGCATGGAAAAGTCATGGAAAATCTCAAAAAGTCACATAAAATATATGAACATTTCCATTGAATATTTGTTAGTTACCCTCAACTCTATAACGACAAAAAAAACTATATATAAATATTTTATAAATATTATAATATTATAATATATTTAAGGGTCCACAAATGAAATTCAAAATGAATTCACTGTTTAGAAAGGTGTGCACAGCTTCTCCACCACACTGCAGTCTGCAAATAAGGGTTGAATAAGGAACTGCACATTTTAATGGAATCTGATGTTTCTCTTGTTCAACTAATGAACTGATTTGTCAGAGAGTAATAAAGCCAGTGTGTTTCACTTTCTAAGCCCTAAGAGTAGCTTTCAGTCAGCTTGTTTGTTTATTTATCTTTTTTCAACTCACTGAATAGGTCAGTACTTGGAGCTCAGAAATGAAACAGGCCTAAAGGCTTCTGAGCCAATCTTTTTTTTTTTTCATTTTTTGTCATTGTTATGGTCTCTCATAAAGGAGCTCTTGGATGCGGCTTGCCTGAGGGCATTCAGAGTGAAAGCTAATGAAAAACTTGAGTGGAGCTGACTAAACATCAGAGAACATACACTACAGACTTACAAGGGAACAGCTTGTTTCTGAACTGGCAGGGAACCCGAGCCTTTTTGATGCATGTGACATCAGAGCAGCATAAATGATTCTTGCACACAGACATGCTTGTATGAATCCTAATATGGGATTGTGATGATTCTGGTTTTGTTAATGAAAGAATATTAAGTTAAAAAGCATCTCAGGAGCAATTACAACAAGTCAGTTTTTGCATAAGCTTGTCAGCCTTTGTGTGTGCCTGTGTGTATGTACGTTTTTGTGATTTATGAGGACACAAATTTGTATAACGACATGGGTATTACACTGGTAATACGACTTCAATATGAAATATGGGGACATTTCATGAGTCCTCACATTTAAAATAGCTTTAAAAACATACTACAAAATGTTTTATTAAAAATGTAAAAATGCAGAATGATTTCTGTGATGGGTAGGTTTAGGAGTGTGGTTAGTGTAGGGGGATAAAATGCACAGTTTGTACAGTATGAAAACCATTATGCCTATGGAATGTCCTCACTTTGATAGCAAAACAAACCTGTGTGTGTGTGTGTGTGTGTGTGTGTTTGTTGTGTGCAAACAGAAGGCTTGCATAGGCTAGGACAGCAGTGCTCTTGTAGGGCTCCTGTACAGGCAGGAGCCACAGATGGGCCGCTGTCACGTACACTCAACCTCATCAGAGCCACAAATGCTTCCTATAACCAACCACTCAGAGAAGCTGCACTGAAGATACTTCTCTTACTTTCCAGAAAAACAAGAGAGTTTACTAATATTGGCTGATAGAGGAACATATTATGTAGATTTTTGCAATTCAGCTTTTCTCCTTTTTTATTCTTGTGCTAGATATGAATTTCATCAACTAATGATGTTGATGTCCACCAGTGGCGGTTCTAGACAATTTTTACTAGGGGGGCCAAGTGTTTAACCAGAGGGGCACATTAAAAATGGTAACAAATTATATCTAAAGATTATTAACTACTTTACTTTACAATCATATAAACATTTATTACAACATTGTACAACATTTGCACAAGAGTGAGTGAAGGTGCAAAAAAGGTTCATCAATGTTGATGATTATTATCAGTGATTTGTGAAGGATCATGTGAGTAATGGAGTAATGATGATAAATTCAGCTTTGATCACAGGATATAAATTACACTTTACTATCTATTCACATAGAAAACAGTTATTTTACATTTTAATAATTTCTCACAATTTAATAGCTTTTTTTGTATTTTTAATAACATAAATGCAGCCTTGGTGAGCAGAAGAGACTTCTTTCAAAAACAACCAAAATAGTACAGTTTCCATACTTTTGATTGGTAGTGCATATCTGCATGTACTACATGCATTTCAAAATGTAGGCCTAGTATTTACTTTAAAAAAAGAAACATTAGAGCCATATTGACAAAATTATTTACAGGAGAAAGCACCATTTTTAGGACATACAGTAGGCCTACAATGAAATTATAATTGAACTTTTGGCGCTCGCGTGTAAAATCCTAATAAAGTCATAATTATTATTATTTTTTGGTCAGCACAGGGGGGCCACAGGGGTGACCAGGGACATGTCCACAGAGGCACGGGCCTCTCTAGGCCTCCCTGTAGAACCACCACTGATGTCCACAACACTGGCAGTTTTAATAATCAGTAACACATAATAATATTTTTTCCCATTGAGTTAAAGTCATCATGAAATACTCAGCATTGCGACTATTGTGATGTAGTGAAACTTAAAAAAAAATTAGGGCAGGACTTTATTTTGTTCATCAGGAATTGATTGGATGATTGGATTGTTGTGTTTTGCAACTGCTGTGATCTCTTGTGAGTGACACGTTGTCCCACCCACAAACCAGTAAATATGTCATCACAAAAGAGAAGAGATGCTGCTTCAAAAGAAAGGGTAACAGTACATTAATTAAAATAAATAAATAAAAATAATGTGCACAGATCAATTTTATAATAAATATACTGCAATGTTTTCACAGTGACTTTAAGAATGAGCTCTAAAATGGTTTTACCCAAAATGCGATTAAATTAAATGTGCAGTATTTACTAAAACATTAGCTTTTCTTCACAAAGAGAAATAGAGCATGCAGTGTCTTTATATTTTAAAAAATTACATAAAATAACAATAGCATGTTTTTGTGTCAGTCATATATATTGACCCTAATCTATTTTTTCATCTCTGAAAAAAATTCAAAGATATGTCAAGTCAAGTCACCTTTATTTATATAGCACTTTTTACAATGCAAATTGTGTTCTCTTCTGGCCAACAGTAAACAGTGCTTGATTATGATTCAGGCAGAGTTACAGGTCATAAGTCCAATTTGGGATCACAACAGTCACAATAATTAATCAAGTTCCAAAGTTCCATCTAGCTGAAGATTATATTCATCACGCAGGAATGGGATGGTTTGCTGGGAATCTGTGCCACTGGCTGTCGTGTTGGTGAGGTCTTCACAAGGGATCTAGTTGACACAGTCTCTGCTGACACTTCAGGGCTGCGTTGTGGTCGTGTCTAGGCGCAGGTTCTCCATCTGACCTGGATACGGCCCGGATCCGGCTGATTATGGTAAAACTCAGGATAAGCAGAGAGACTAATATTAGCATACATGAGGAAGTGTTCTCGGTTCCGGCTGACATAATCTATGCAGCCTAACAATCCTTTAACAATGTGAAAATATAAAATGATAATGATATGTGTTATGTGTATTCCAGATTAAAGAGATACATTTTTAGTCTAGATTTAAACTGACAGAGTGTGTCTGCTTCCTAAACAATGCTAGGAAGATTATTCCAGAGTTTAGGTGCCAAATAGGAGAAGGATCTACAGCCTGCGTTTGATTTTGATATTCTAGGTATTATAACAACTGGCCAGAATTCTGAGATCGTAATCGACATGAAGGACTGTCATACATTAAGAGCTCATTCAGGTACTGGGGAGCTAAACCATTTAGTGCTTTATAAGTAATTAGCAAGATTTTAAAATCTATATAATGTTTAATAGGAAGCCAGTGCAGTGTTGACAGAACCGGGCTAATATGGTCATTCTTCCTGTAGCTTGTTTATCAAGAGAGCAGGGCAGCCACTCTTGTATTTCTTGTTAATTTAGTCACTGTGTCAAATAAATACCTAGGGTTGTGTTTGTTTTCTTCGAAGAGATTCGAAAAATAAGTAGATCTAGCAGCTTTTAAAACCTATCTGTACTTTAAAATGTGTTCTTTCCACGAAATATCAAAAACTTCTAGTTTTGATTTCTTCCAGCTTGCGCTCTATTTTTCTAGCTGCTCTCTTAAGGGCCAGAGTGTGCTCGTTATACCACAGCATTGGACTAATTTCCTTAATCTTCTTTAAGTGCAAAGGAGCAACTGAGTCTAATGTGCTGGAAAAGAGAGAGTCAATAGTTTCTTTTGTAACATTGAGTTCTTCTAAGTTATCTGCTATGCTAAGGATATGAAAATGATCAGGAAGATTGTTTTATAAAGCAATCTTTAGCAGTAGAGGTGATAATTCTACCATATTTGTCACGGGGAGGCGGTTTTGCAGCCTTGGCTAAATGTAGTATACACAAGACAAGGTATACTAAATAATGATCGGAGATGCCTTTGCTCTTCTTCAGAATTTCAATGGCACCAATATCAATTCCATTTGACAATATCAGATCTAAAGTATGATGATTACGACAATGATTGGGTCCTAACACGAGTTGTCTAACTCCAATAGAGGAGTGAAATGCCAATCTCAAAGTATTATTTTCATTATCTACATGGATATCAAAATCACCAAAAAAAAAAAAGAACTTTAAAAACAGCCAGTACTAACTCAGATAGAAAATCAGCAAATTCTTTGACAAAGTCTGTATCTTGCCCTGGTGGTCTATATACAGTAGCTAGCACAAATGTCAAGCGAGATTCATTACGTACACTAGATAATGTCACATAAAGCACGGTCACTTTGAAGGAATTATATTTGAAAGACTTTTGAGTAATACTGAAGATATTACTATAGATTACAGCAACACCTCCCTGATGCGGTTTGTTTCGATAATAGTAACCTTGAGGGCTAGACTCATTTAAAGTAATGTAATTGTTAGGTTTTAGCCAAGTTTCTGTCAAACACAGCACATCTAGATTACTGTCTATTATAATATAATTTACAATAAGTACATTTGAAGAAAGGGATCTAATATTAAGCAAACTAAGCTTTATCATTTGTTCACCGGCAACAGACATAGTCTCTATATGATGGGATCGAGGTGAAAGAGTTTTTATATGTTGGGATTTATCTGACTTCTGTGACATGAGACAGCTAGCAGATGGTCGGTTTAGCCAGTCTGTTTCCTTCCTGACTTGGGTCCCAGTTAGTCAAGGTTCAGCTCTAAGACTATGTACCATATTACTAGAGAAAAGTGCGGCACCATCCCAGGATGAATTCCTTTTTTTCAACAGGTCAGGTCTGCCCCAAAAACTGTCTATGAACCCTATATTATTCTGTGAACACCACTTAGACAGCCAGGCTTTGAGTGATGATAGTCTGCTAAGTATTTAATCACTCCAACGAACAGGAAGGGGTCCAGAGTAAATTACAGTGTCTGACATCGTACTTGAGAGTTCATACTCTTCTTTAATGTTAATTTTAGTAATCTCTGACTGGCAAGTCGGACATCATTAGTGAATAATACTCTTAGAGTATTTACAATTAGCATTAGCCAGCACTTTTAAATTTGCTTTGATGTCAGGCGCTCTGGCTTCCGGCATACATGAGAGTATGGTGGCTGGTGTCTCTATTTTCACATTTCGTGTAATAGAATCGCCAATAACTAGCGCACTTTCAACAGGATTCTCAGTGGGTGCGTCACTGAGTGGGGAGAACCAGCTTGATCAGAATGCAACCTTCTAATCAGAATGGAAGAGCGGTGTTTTGTCCTGTGACTTGGCCGTCTCACAGTCACCCAGTTGCCCTGCTGTGCAGGCTCTACAGCTTGAACCGAACAATGTACAGAGTTCACTAAGCTAGTCGCATTCAAAACAGTATCTAAAGCCTTTACATTTGTACTATTCTCGATTAAAGTTTGGATGCGTGTAATCTCTAATTCTGAGAATTTCTCTGTCAGCTTGACTATACCCCTGCATTTATGACCTGTGAATCCCTCATCACTGATAGAGAAAGCTATACTGAACATGTGACAGGCAGTAAAAGTCACAATAAAAGGAGAGGATGACATAACTTACCATGTTTGTAGACTGATCTGACTCACCGATTGTTTGATGGACTTGTAGAAAAAGGAGGACGTTAGAGAAAATACGGTAGGCACAGATAACAAGTTAAAAAGCTAGCCAAATGCTAACGTGTTTTAATCGCAAAGATTAAAAGCTAGCAACGTCAAATTAATGTAATAGGCAATATTAGACAATATCAAATATATGGTGATGATAATATTAACAACAAGTAATGATAGTAAGAGATTCGAAACAAAGCTATACGGCGCTTCAGATGCAAAACACTTGAGGCAGACAGAAGCAGACACAGAAACAGATAACAGAGTTTCATTTCTCATTTTGATGAAGAGACTTTCTGTCCTGCACAGCAAGACAAGCAGTGTAGAGGTGGATAAAAATAGCCCAGTAAGGACAAAAGCATGCCTTGTGATCTGCAGGCAAGTCAACATCTTCTCTAAAATGTCAAAGCTGAGACCTACAACAGGTGTTTCAATGAGTCATTTGGCCATAATTTACAAAAGAGGCCAAAACAATAGCTAATTAAATTTAGTCAGTCATGGTTTAAGGGGAGTTCATCATCATTAATGTTTTAATGTGGTACACAAGACTTGCTCACTAAATAGTGTAAACATATTACTTGTGGATGTCTTGCCTGTTCCTTTTGCTTATTGAATTCCAAAAAAAGGAAGAGGAAGTGTGTTCTATTTAGTGTTTACTTGTAAATTCCACCCTCAGCAAAATACAGATTCTTCCCTTTCCTACGACAAGTTTTATAAGCTCAGAAAAGTGCTTCTGGTCATTAATGCTTCTTCAGTCAAACGGTTTGCCTCAAGAGGGTACAAGAATGATAAATGTGATTTCTCATTGATCGACCCCACTTTTCAGCCATTTGAAAGGACTCACAGATAGTACTTCTGTTGAAAGCTGTTTTCTCCCTGCTTATAACAGAAGTGTTGCAGGATTAAGTGCAAGCAACTGTACACTTTTTTTGAACACAGTTTCTCATCAGTAGTGCATTCACAACACTTTTTACCACAATTTTTGAGTAAATGCTTGCCACTGATACGGACAAATGTATTTAGCCTATATATTGTTGCTGTTGTGCAGAAACCTTCAGCTTCGACCGCCCTCACCACTGTTGACATCAGTGACGCTGCTTGATCATGCTGCTTTCTTTTTTTTCTTTTCTTTTTTTGTTTAAAAGTTATATTTATGGGCTTTTTGTGCCTTCGTTTGGAGAGGACAATAGAGAGCAGGCAGGAAAGCATTGGGCAGAGAAAGGGGGACAGGTTTGGCAAAGGACCAATGGGAATCAAACTTGGGTCACCATGAATGCATTTGCATTTGTGATGGCTAGTTTGGTGGTTCTCAAGCGCCACCTCTAGTTAAATTTAACGGAGATCAAGGACACAGACAAGACCACTTTCCTCAACTCCCCAGTTTTTCACATGAGCCTGTTTGGCTCCAAATGGACAGCTTTTCCAAACCCTTCACTGCACCCCAGAAGTCCTCACAATCTATGCACCCCTTCTTGCCAAACCGATCCAGCTCGGCGGTTTCTCAAAGTCAGCAGAGGCAAAACAGGGCTTGATGTCAGATAGCACTCCCATAGCACTAAGCGCTACCCTTTCCCAAGTGCCAGGGCCCCCGCCTAACTTCGCTCATTGGACTCTTGGACCCTCAGCCAAAGCCTAAAGCAGCCTGATGCATCAGGTGTGAAGAGGAGAAGCCAAGTCCCGCCATGGCCTGACCACCTCCCAAGAAATCTTGTTTTTTCTCCACCATCACCCTGTGTAGTTGATCTGGAATGACTGGGCAAGCAGAGGTCGACCTCACGGCACTAGCCCACTAGTGGCCCAGCTTGCACCTGTATGCCTTCCCACTGGTAGCTCTGCTCCCTCAGGTCATCAGATAAATCAAGCAGGACAGATGCTCGGTCCCACCAGTGACCCTGGGACAATTTAGCACCCCCAACCTGAGTTGTGGAGCCTCCATCTATGGCCTCTCAACAGGAGCCTTTGCGCCTTCCCCAGAGAGTCGTGAACACCTTTTCAGAGGCCAGAGCACCTTCTGCTGGATGTCTGTATGCCCTTAAGTCATCTTTTTCCGATTGGTTCACAGCCTGAAAAAAGAAATCCCTTATCTTCTGACAGTGCATCAATCTTGTCCTTCCTACAAGAGCTTCTGGGTGTGGGGTGCACCCCCTACACACTTAATGTCTATGTGGTGGTTATCACAGTGCACCAGACCCCATAGCCGACCAGTCAGAGAGTACGAACGACTTGACAGTGAGGTTCTTAAAGGGGGCCAGAAGGCTGAACCTGTTTGAAGACTGAACGCCTCTGACCTGGAACTGCTCCACAGTTCTCAGGGCCCTTTGAGGCCTTCTGTTTAAACTGATACAATCAGCAAAGCTGTGGCCCCTTTCACTTAAGACAACCCTTCTGCTAGCTTTGGAAACATTCAAGAGAGTAGGTGACCAGCAGACACTCCTGTTGAGTGTATCCTACCTGCCTTGAGTTTGGGCCAAATGACTGCAACGTTGTCTTCAAGCTTATGCCTCCTTGGGCTTCCAATGCCCTATTTGAGTGAGAGTCCCCTCGACCAGGGAAATGGCTTCTTCCTGGGCATGGTCCAACAGACTGTCAATTGGTCACATCTGTGACCAGTTGGCCCTCTCTGTCTACCTACATCAGGTTCTATATCTTGGATGCTTAAGCCAGTCTAGGACCTCTGTGGGGTCTAGTCTGCTTAGGATATATAATGCCCCATGCAGGGCATGGCCTAAGCCTAGCTATCCTAGGCAAATTCTTGCCCCTAGTGTTGGCCATGAATAGCCTGCTTGGGGCTCCTGGACTTTTCTACATTTCCTGTTCCTAACCTTTGTTACTCTGTGTATATACCCCTGTTTCAGTTTTGTTGGTTGGTTGTTGTTTTTGTATCACATTGTAAAGCTGTTGTGTCTCCTGTTTCCCTGTTGAATCATTTTCATCTTGTTGGATTTATGTTTTCTTGTTTGAATTATTGTCTTCTGCCTTTCCAATTTTGGATTATCTTTGTTTTTGTGTTTTGTTAATAAATACTTGCATTTAGATCCTCACCTCTCCTCTTCTCTGCTCACGGTGACATTTAGTGTCATGATCATGTCTTGTTTTGTTTCATTATCTTGTTCTTTTTAGTTTCACAGTCCTGTAATATTTAGTTTTTAGGTCATGATTTTCATTGTCACTGTCTTTGCTTGAGTTCTTGTTCGATTGTTACTATGGTTCTGATTATTTGAACAAACTCCAAACACTGAGTATTACACTATAATAATAGGCTATAGTATACTGCATATCTTGTCCGTCATCATTTGTGCTATGGACATGAATGAAACCTCAGCTTGTATTTTAGGATTAAAGTTTACTGTTCTTGCGAATGGTATTTTCATGATACAATAAAACAGAGGAAAACATAGATTTAAGAAGGAAAGTTGAAAGCCAGATCTAGGGAAGCTTTGGGAATGGGCTTTTTTACTTTGGCTATAAGCAACAACTCACAAGATGCTAACACATTAGCATCATGATAGACTATTTTGCAGAGTTACACCACTTACATTTTCTTCTAAATCATTGCATTTAGAAACACAGTGCTTCACATATGGTCAACATGAATGTGGTGAGATACAGTCTAGCTCTACTGAAACAACATATTGTCATATTCTATAAATACAACATAGGCACATTGAAGGAAATCTTAAACGCATGATTCACGTCCTCTCACTCCATGAATGTCTGATGGAAGTGTATTGATCCAGCTCTCTCATGAGTGGCTTTATTGAATCATCTTCAGAAGTTCTGTGATTGATCGACTGCAAAAATCGCTGTTGCCAGTGATTGTATAGTTTCACTGGCTTGGTTGTTGGAGATTTCACAAATGATAAACCATTCTGGTATTTCTTTATACATACTTCTATAATTGGTGGCAATATCAGTGTAAATATTTCTTACCTTGTTAAGTGAGAGATGATGTGTCACCAAATTGTGAACTGATGTCACTGTAAGTACAGTTAGCATTAAGAATGGTCATCACTGAGTTTGGACTATGCTTCATGGGGCATTATGAAGAGGAGGAGGACAGTTGAGAAAATGTCTTCTGGGACTTTCTATTATTTACAATCTGCCATCCGGTGGACTCAATGTGAGTTGACAGCAACCATAAGAAGCTCATGAATAAAACCATAGGTGCTTAAAAGCAAGAGAGAATTCACAAAGATTGTGAATTGCATGTTGTCACTGGCCAAGGGTGAAAGGTTGTGTGTTTTTGGGTTTTAAAAATAAGCTCAGTTAATATCTAATAAAGCAAGACTAATATTCTTGATTTTTTTTTTATTTCCGTCCATTTCCTCTAACCTTGAGTAAAACCTAAAGCCTTGTCAGCAAACATAAATGGACTCACTGAAACCCAAATTTAAACACTAATTTAATGAGTTTTATGCACTATTGTAGAACTGTCTTATGCTATATAAATGCATATACAATGGGTTCCAGTATGAGGCCACTAGTTTTACGCTCTTTTGTAACAAAGTACAAATTTTTATTGCAATTTGAATTTACATTAAGCAAAATAGGTTACACTTTATGGTTACACTTTATTTTAAGGTGTCTTTGTTACAATTTAAATAATGTGTAATATTAAGTATCTATGTACTTACTATAGGGTTCTGAGGGTTTGGTTTGGTTTATGGTTTGTTACATGTAATTATCCATAATTTATAGTTATTACTATAGTAGCTGCATGTACTGTAACAGATAACAATGACTGCAAAATAAAGTGGGTTACACTTTAATTAACTACATGTACTTACTGTAGGGTTAGGATTAGGGTGTGGTGCAGGAGTAGTTGCTGTAACTACTATGTAATTATGCATAATGTATAGTTATTACTACAGTTACTGTTAACATAAGCAAATAACATTCTGCTAATTTAACGAATGCTTGTAATCCAACTAACTTCAGAAGCTCTGCAGCTTCTTGGGACTAAGTGCCTTGTTCAGGGCCACAGTGGTGATAGGAGATCCCTAAACACCTGTCACAATCTCATTAAGATTCTATATTGACAATCCCTGTGGCTTTAATGTGTCTTAACAAGCTGCAGATATTAATACCTCATTATATCACTCATTATGTCTTTGAATGTATGCCAGTGAAATGAAGATTTTAAGTGTGCTACATCACAGGGTCTCGCCTGAGGCAGGGATTATAGATTGAAAACATCAATGAACATGCAGCTAGATTACATTTGTTTTAATATGTTTAAAAATTTATTCATAACCAATCAGGACTTCTTCTTTCAATTTTTTTTTTTAAATGAATTGACTGTGACATGGTTATTCTATAATGATAGTTTGCACACTGCTGTGCTCTTATATTCACTGAAATTCAAAAAGATCATCTAACGAATAAGAACCATGAATGCTTTATTACTGACGCAAACATCTGAATGACAAAAACAACTTCTTGTTTATAAAAAATATAACAAACACAAAATGTTAAGATTGTAGGAAAGTAAATATAAAACAGTTTGTAACCAATTTCACTTTCATAATCTGATATATTTCAGTACCAAGAATCATGAAATGTAGGGTTTAAAAACCAGAATAAAGCCAGGTGATGGAAGGTGAAGGGATTAAAATTAAAAAGCATTTGTGGCATCATCCAACAAGACATTTTGGTGGATAATTTCGATAAAAGAAAAACAAAGTTATTGTCACAAGCTGCTGGTGTTGATAAATACAATGAAGGCAAATGACAATCAAACTTAGACTGATACGATGACGATAACAAGGCACACCACACTTATCACAACATTAAACAATACAGGACAAAGACCGAACTGAAACTGAGGACTTATATACAAGGCAAACAGAGGAAGTAACAAGGGTAATTAAAAAGACACACCTGAACTGAAACTCAAATCAATCTGTAACTATGACAACTAAAGAGTGGCGGGGAAAAAACTGATCAAAGGAGGATATGGGACAAACGAGTCCAAAACAAACAGACATATAACAGATATATTATATAAAGATTTTTTTTTTTTTTACTTGGGTCAATAATAACAGGAATGTGCATTAGGAAAATAAATAAATATTCTATTATGAATTTATGTTGACTGTAGTGCTTTCATGCTCTGATGAAATCTTCCAGCTGGCAATATTTTTCAGAAAACTGTCATCCATGAGAGCCTATCAGTCTGCATGATATGGATATTTCAGCCTAAAAAAAAATTAAGAGGAAAAGGTTCCCAAAGACGAGTCCTCATGCAGACTCTGTGAATGTTCTTGTCAGTCTTACCACGGCAACTCCAGACGGGAAGAGAGGTGAGCTGCTTGTGCAATGCTGGTATAAAATCATTTGTAAATTACATTAAAGCTGCTCAGCTGTAGGCACAGTGCCATAAAATGCATTTCTCAAAGTGACAAAACTCCTTCAGTGTGTGTGTAGGCTATGTGTGTAAGGCTTTTGTTATAGTTCTAGACATTGATTGCATACAATAAATTGAATTAAGTAACAACAAGACACAAACAGGGCTGGCAAAACTGATTGCTACCAACATATAATCTCATTATATAGTGCCCTATATACGTATACACTATATGGACAAAAATATTGGGAAAACCTGACCAGTACACAAACAGGGACTTTAATGACATCGCATTCTAAATACATAGACATTAATGTAGCCCTTTGTAGCTATAGCTTCCACTCATTTTGGAGTCTTTCTGTGGGAATTTTTGCCCATCCATGAGAGATCAGGCCCTGATGTTGGACGAGAAGGCAATCTTCGTTCCAGTTTATTACAAAGGTGTTCGATGGGATTGAGGTCAGGGCTCTGTGCGGTCCAGTCAAGTTTTTCCTTACCAAACGCATCCAACCATCTCTTTATGGACCTTGCTTTGTACAATGCAGTGCAGTGATGCTGGAATAGAAGAGGGCCTTCCTCAAACTGTTCCCACAAAGTTGGAAGGATAGCACTGTCAAACATGTCCTGGTATGGTGAAGCATCATTGGAAGTAAGGGGCATAGGCCCTGAAAAACAGCCTCATACTATTGACCCTTCGCAAAGACCCGCCCCCTTTAGTTACTGTTGCTTTGTCTGACAAGCCATGCGCTCTCACACCACACATCATGTTCTCACGCAGTGAAAAATACATCATGGAGCAAAGAGGACATTGACAACAGGTCAACAGACATATGAAACAGTTTCATATTTAATATATTGTAATTTCCTAAAGAATTTTGAACAATAAAAACCGTAAAGTGTCTCTTTAATGTGTTGTAACAAATCGCTGTAGCTCGTGAACCAACCATCTCTTCATACTAGTTCACTTATAGAATCAAATAAACGTGAATTGACATCAGAAGGAATGTTGTTTCAAGTGCAGAAAGAAGTGGGTACAGTACATATACATATATATACCCATTATACTACATCTACATGATTTTTCAAGTTCAAGTTCACCAACATTAATCTACTAACTGCCCTGACTGCTTTTTCAGTCAAAATGGCAGATTCAGGGTTATGATTGGTCTGATCGCATGTCAATCAAACTGTTTGCGAAGGGTCAATTGTCCATGCTCCACCAAACTTTAGTTGGCAGGTAATGTTCTCCTGGAATCCTCCAAACCCAGTCTCACCCATCAGACTGCCAAACAGAGAAGTGTGATTCGTCACTCCACAGAACACGTTTCCACTGCTCCAGTGTCCAGTGGTAGTGTGCTTTACACCACTCCAGCCAACGTTTAGCATTGTGCTTGGTGATGTGAGGCTTACACGCAACTGCTCGACCATGGAAACCCATTCCATAAAGCTCCCGCCGCACAGTTTTTGTTATCATATCACTGCCAGTGGACGTTTTGAAGTCCTCAGCTATGGAATCAGCAGAGCGGTGGTGATTTTTATACCTCAGCACTTGGTGACCCCACTCTGTGACTTTACCTAGTCTTCCGCTTCGTGGCTGAGTAGCTGATGTTCATAAACACTTCCACTTTCCAATACCATTTTCAATTGGCCATGAAATAAGCAGGGATGACATTTCACAAAAAAGGTGACATCCTATTACACTTTAATTCACTGAAATATTGGCTAGGTGCTTGATTGTATACACCTGTGGCACTGGGTCTGATTGAAAAGCCTGAATTCAATGATTAAGAGGTGTGTCCCAATACTTTTGTCCACATGGTGTTGCCTACATGCTGTATAAGGTCACTACTTGTTGGTAGCAATCAGTTTTCCCAGCCCTGTTTGTGTCAGTATATATAATATACAGTATGTTGTTTTATTAATAGTGTTGCAGCATGTGGCTATCATTTTTAAATGAGCCAAACATGGCTCATGGGATTAATATCCACACTTCTGAAATACTGTCACTCTAAAAAACATTATTTCTCCCAGAATAGCCCAATCAGCTATGCTTGCATGTACAGTATCATTTAGTGTGACAAAGCTTTGTTGGTGTAATGACTCTTGAACACCATGCAAATTAGACATGTTATGTGCTCAATATGGCAATAAATTAGATTATCACACACACAGTATCTTGTTCTACTTTTTTTTCTTAACAATAGATCAGAATTTTAATTAAATCTCTTGGTGACTTTGTTCAAAGTGAAACAAAATATGTTCATGTTGCATTTTGGGTGATGATTAAAAGCTCACCACTGTCAGAAATGATTGTCAGCGTGATACATTTGAATCATGTCATTTTATTATTCTCCAGGCCAAAGTTCATCTTGCTTTTACAGTTTTTTTTTTACACTAGTCATGTTGTTATACAGCCATACTTTAGAGAGCTCTCTCTGTGCCCTATAAATATTTCATGAAGCCATTGCAAGAGCGACCAAAAATCTAATTGCCGACCAATATAAAAGAAGAATACCACGCTATGTGTACCCTAAGGTGTCCTAGCAGAAAAACATTCTGGATGTGTGCCTGTTTGCTTCTCCCAGCCTCTCAGGGGAACTAAGTGCAATGTGGATAGTCTATATATTTTCTAGCACATGTGAATCGAGACAAGAATGTGAGGACAGAGACGAACTAAGAGAGGGACTGTGGCTTCAGATGCCCAATTAAAAAAAGAAAAAGAAAAAACATGGAAGACAGACTATATACACTATGTGTTGAGTACTGAAATCTGACAAGGAGGTGAGTAGCAGAAAAGTGTTCAGAGCAATATATTCTGGTCATGGTCATAAGATCATGCTAGCATACACTCTTGGAAGGAAAGGTTATTCAGAACCTTCAAGGAACTGGTTGATATATAGAAACTTTTAAGGCTTCACCTATCTTTTATATAGAACCTTTTTGGTAAAAGTGTTCTTTAAAACTGAGACAAGAACCATAGGGTTTTGTATAGGACCCCATTGAGCCTTTTTTTCTTCTTCTAAGAATATACATTAAAATAGAAACAGCTCTGCAGGTTGATGATGAGACGTTAATGTCCATGAGATGACCTTAATTTGTTCATAACCAGAATGTTTCGTGTATGTGTATGAAAGCACTATCCTCTAGTGCCTTGAACTGGCAAGAAGACTGCTTAAACATTCATGGATTTCCTCATTTTAGAAATATAAAATTCACATCATTTATTTTTTAGGGCACTGACTGCTTTTGGACATTTTCCCCTTCAAGTCTTTCAAGAAGGTAGTGATAATGCTAAAATTCTCTAAAGACACTTCCTGACCTAGACTTATGCCACTCAGGCTTGCCTTAAAATTTTATATTACCGCAGAGAAAGATTCGTTGTAATTTTTATCTTTAGTGATTTTATGTGTTTGGTGTTGAATTTTGTTAAAAGCATTTTTTTTTCAATTCATCTTTTGAGGCTCAGACTGCGGCACGTATTGTAAAAAGAATATACACTCTTACAATAAAGATTCTTTTTTGGCATATGGTTCCAAGAAGAACTTTTAACGTCTATGGAATATTTTCATTCCACAAAAGAGACTTTATAAGTGGTTATATCGTTAGATTATTAAAATGTTCTTCACACTAAGAAATTAGGATAAAATAGCTATATATTAAATGTTACATTACAATGGCCCCAGAAAAGTTGTTTTGTTTATTTTTGAATGTTAGTACAAAATATCAAACATTGTGACATTTTTACTACTATTATTTTTGACATTTAGATTTATAGACATATGTGGGAGGCAGGAGACATAACATGACCTTCTTGACCTAACTGTTGATATACAGACTGTGGACATTTGGATGGCAATTGTGGCGCAAGAGAAACCACTGATCTGCTTTCAGCAAAAGAAAATCTGGATTCTTGCACTATATCCGATTGTCTTCAGTACCTTCAGCAGTGGCACGCACACACACACACACACACACACAGAAAGATGTCTATAATGACAAAGTGAGGGGCTGGTATTCATCAGCAGGTGCTCGTGCTTCTCCACTTGGCTAACAGTCTAAGATGGACGATTAGCTGCTCCCTGCTTTGAATCTCATTATCGTAGGTCTGGCAGACGCCATGGCAGCAGCAGCCTGTGCAGCAGGACAAAGAGCCATCCCTCTTCCCTACAAATCATCCACACAACACAAGCTGGCTTCCCGCAGCGCAGCCCAATCACACCACTGAGACAACACGGCCTCACTCCTACTTTGAGCACAAAAGAATGAATTATTACAGTGTATGGGAGAGGGTGATTATCTTGCACAGTTTCTTGACAACATGTTACAGTGTTCTGACTGCCAAGGAATAAAAAGAATGTATAGGTTCTATTACATTTCTTTATTTTAATTTAGAATTAATCTAAAGGGGTCCGATAAAAATTCTCAACAAATCTGTTCAGCATGAAAAATATTGTAACAGATGCACTGAAATTCTGAATTCAAAATTAAATGATTGCATTATTATTTGATGCTATTCGGCATCTTATTTGATGCCATTAGGATTCTGCAGGGTTGTAGGTACCAAATGATAATAAATCAATTAGCATTCCTGTCAATCCCTAAAGTATAGGTTGGGAAACAATGTGTTCAGTAAAGGCATATATAATGTTACAGAAGATTTTCATTTCAAATAAATGCTGTTCTTTTGAACTTTATATTTATCAAAGAATAATCAAAAAAAATGTATCAGTTTTCACAAAGGTAACAGTGAAAATTTTAATATAATATCGTGTCATGCGACATTAAACACCAAACATTTGAATGTTGTAGGGATATTGTAGGAATAAAATATAAACAGAATAAAATGTTAAACTGGACAATTAAGCAAAGAAAAGTCTGAAGTAAAATAACAATATAACCTTGCACCTAAATTATTCAATACAAGTCGTGTATTGGCATACCTGTCCATTTTCCTGTTAAAACTGAAATTCCAAAATCTAATTTATATGAGTGTAAAACATGCTTGTAGGTGCAAATCAGTTAACCTACGAAACTCTGCCGCAGCAATGAACAAAGTACAGGCTGTGTTCATATCAACATGGCAGAGGCAAGTGTTTGGTCACATGACATTTGAGAAATGTCATTGAGCTTTATATAGAGTCCTCTGCACTAAAGGCATATATGTTTTGACTGTAGATGAGGAACAATGAACACAGATGCATCTGCCAGCCCATAGTTCCCATGGCTACATCAGATCATTGCCTGATTACTTACGTCCAGCAACATCTCTGCCTCCTCTCAAACGCAGCTGTGAAATACGGGTTTCACTGTATATAAACACCAGCTCAGTTATGGAGGTCTAAGAAAAAAATCAAATGAAATAAGTTGTCAATTTAACCATTCAAACATAAAAATGGAAAACTCACTTTTATGAATGGACTAATTAGTAGATATTTCAAATGGTTTACTTATTTTTTTTTTTTTTTAATTATAGTTAAATGAAATAATAAATGAACAAACCCTTTTCAAATTGAAATATAAATGGACTTATTCACTTATTCAGAAAAAAAAAAAAAAAATCCTGTCACACTAGTCCATGAGTGAACAATCAGCTTTAATTTTAAGAGATGAAGGCCAACAAGACTACTATGCAAACAAGAAAGCTAGTCGGTTGTTTCATTCTTCTCAGTTCTTAAATAACTCAAAATATTACCACAGGTCTGAAATATCTTCTAGACTATTTATTTAAGAACAAATGCTTCGTGTATGACATTTACAGTAAGCGACCACAAACACTGTCATTCCAATAATAGTTACAGTGATTAAAAAACGTATAGTCACTGTTAAAACTAACGCAGAAACCATGACTCGATAACAGCAGTTAACACTTGGTCTATATTTAGCCCGTGTTGAAAGGACTAACTATTGGTAGGCAAATATTGGTGGTGCGGTCAACATTTATTCCAGCATCACAGCGGAGGCTGTGTGTTTTGAATATGGGCAAATAGCCTTTCTTCTTCCCTTCTTCAAGATCGCCGAGCTCAATGATGTGAACGCTTCGGCTCGCTCGGTGATCTGCTAGCCTGGTCTGCGCATGAGCGGGGACGCGCTCGGAGGCGAGTGGGACTAGGAGCAGCTGTGGCAAATGTTTCACCAGTCCAGCAATCTCGAGAAGAAAAGACAATTTACGGCAGAAGAAAGCACTTTAATTTACTCTTTGAGCGGAATCGATGAAGGAGAAGCGTGTCGAGCGCGCGCGATAATCTGCGAAGCGTTCAAAGTGGCACATCGGCGCGTTTTCTGAACTCAGTGCAAACAAAATAACCCCGAAAGACTGACAATAAAAGCCCACAACTGACACCAGACCGAACCAGGGCCTCGACACACCATCCTCCCATCTACTCGGACATTCATCCCGCATCATTCCAGAAAACCCTTCTTCTCTTGGAGAAACTCGGGAAACAATGAAGACCTAAACTCATGTGCTAGCCGCGGAGCTGAGAGTGAGTGAGTGTGTGTGTGTGTGTGTGTGTGTGTGTGCGCGCTCTTCTCCAGGAAACTTTCTCCCGTCGCTTTAAAAGACTGGAAGCAGCAGAAGCTCTGACAGACTTGGAGAAGAAGCTCAGGCTGTCTTCGAGATTTCTGCATGGAGGTGAGGGGCGAGGACAGGGGATCGGACGGCAGCAGAGGCCCCGACTCGACCCACTTTCCTCTTTACAACAAAACCTCGCGAGTGCGGGTCACGGATCCTGACATGGTGATCTACCCGAGCGCTGGAGGAGATGATCTCACGGGGAGAGCTGCCGCTGCCGCTGCCGGCTGCGAGTCTCCCTCCTCAGATGGGCCGGGCAGCAGCCGGATGTCACCCACCGACGGGCCCACTGTCTTCCCACCTTTACCGCCGCCCCCTCCGCCGACTGGAATCGGGGCGCAGGGGAGTGTGGATGAAAGTGATCAACAGGATGGGCCAGAGTATGAGGAAGAGGAGGTTGTGTTCCCCCTTTCTGCGCCGCCCACCAACCAGTAAGGATTCCTCTCACACACATCTATCTTTCATGTTAGAAACTCAGGATGATCAAGCATCATCCCATTGGCTGTTTCTCGAAACCTTGGAGTCTGTCTGCATCAACAGGGCTGAGTTTGTTGTTGATCGATAACTGGCAGCTGTTGTCTCCAGACATCTACCGTACATGCAGTGAAGTTGCAAGCATTAGATTAGACGACGTTTCTAAATCTGTACATCTAGAATAGTGTGTTATCTATTGAAAGCTCAGGTGGACACATCAAGAAAACGTGGCAACTCAAAGACAAAACGCATTCATTTAACATGAAATGTATCAAACACTCCAATACACTTAACTGACTGCAAAATAAGAAACAATTTAAATAAAACCCGCTGTAGTCCACTATAATCGATTAAATTATACGTAGTGCATACGATAACTTGTAAGGTAATTCATGCTTTTTACTCATAAAAAGTTTAACTTGTTAAATATATATTTTGTATAGTATAAGTTTGCATAATTCATGTGTTTTTACATAATTTTACAGTAAAAGTAAATGATTTGATTTTAAAATATAGTAATATAATAATATAGTAAATGAATGTTTCTTACTGTGTATATTGTTATATAGTTATACTTAAACAGTTTTTTTTTTTTAGCATTTGTACTTTATTTTTCTTTCTTTATTTTTTGGACAGGACGGGTAGGCAGCAGACCGACCCCTTGACAAGCATTCATGACAACTCTTTGGGCTTATGTACATTTAGCAGACGCTTTTGTGACTTTCAGATGATATATTTGACTTCCTAGTAGAGCTGTTAAACAATTAATCACGATTAATCCCATACAAAACGAAAGTTTGTGTACTGTGTATATTTATGTATATATAAATACACACAATTGCATGTATATATTTAACAAAAACATATTTTATATATATATATATATATATATATATGTTTAGTATGTATGTGTATTTGTAAATATTTATTAAGTATGTACATGTATATGTGTGTATTTATATATCCATAATAAATGTACACAGTACACACATATTACGTAAACTTTCATATTGGATGGGATTTATCACTTCCTAGTATTACAGAATGTAATGTTATGTATTCTGTAGCTGTTATGCTATTAATTTAGTAATATGGGATTACCACCATCCTTCATGAGATATGTAGTCTCGTGTCAAGACTTTTCACTGTGTTCGGCCACTACATTGTGTTTTTTAGTTGTAGAGTACAATTGTGAGCTATGCTTTCCATTGATGTAGTGTTTTGAATTCCTTTATGTTTCCAGACCTTCCTTCTGCACACATTGTTAAATGACAGTTACTGATAAATGATTGCGACTGCTTTCTGTGTCATGCATTATCATATTGCTGACTAGATCAGTGGCTGAATCTAATGAGGAATGTCAGGGTGGCGACACTCTGTTCCTAGTCTATATCATGATAAGCTAAATGATGGTGTGTAATTTATTATGGCTCTCATATCTTTGGTTTCTCAAGGGCAGGTTGCTAATCTGCCATGGAGTTTTATATTATGCACACTTGTTTGAGCTCACCCTAAACTGAGTTAATTAAACAAAAATAGTTTTTTTTTTTTTTTATGCATTGCAAATGCTTATTTCATTGATCAAGCCAATGATGTTTTTAATAAGAGACCTGCCTATTATTTGACAGCAGCTTCCCTTTCATCTTTCAATCCAAAAGAAAAAAAATGAATCCAGCATATTCACAACAATAATAAGGCGGATGTAATGCCCTGTTGGTTGTTAGTGGTTTCCTTGAAAGTGCCGAAAGTTGTCACAGGTAGTGTGGAGAGATGGGTTTGTTTACTTTTGGCTTTTTAGTATCATATATATATATACTTTTCAGATGCCTTTTTTTAGTACAGCACAGTGCAAAAGAGAAACGATATAATCTGATCTGTAATTTGTGCACTGCTGCTTTGCTCACAGTGATTCGCTCTTGAGATACACTGTTGCCTTAGACTGGTGACCCAATTAGGATGAAAGTTTCCTCAGAGCTTCCAGATGATTGACTCTGACAGACTCGACTGCCTATAAGGTTGGGCAGAGTTGCTTTTTGATGCACCAACTCTGAACCAGAGGTGCTCCATAAGCTTATATTACCGCATGCACTCAGCGACTGCTGAATTTGCGCCATGATGAGGTATTATTCACATTTCAGCCCTTATCTGCTCAAAATGGCTTAAGCTGTGACATAATAGAAGCCTGTGTCGGCTTATGGCTCAGTGCACGTCTAAAATGTGCAACACCTTTGCAGTGAAGAGGAAGTACAGGAGCGTCCCATTCGATGCTGGTGACATTAACAGCTTTCAGGCTCTGTCGTTTTATTTTTAGTCTGCGTTCTGACGACAGCATGTGAAAAAAAAAAAAGACCTTCTTGTATAGGAAGTGCATAACTTGTATAACGTGTGTAGCTTCATATTCCCTTGATTTCATCATTTCCAGATCAACTTTCATTTTCTTTTCAACTGAGGCAGTTGTTTCAATGTTTTCTCACAGTAGTAGGTTGAATGGCAGCGCAGTGTGGCACACATTCTCCGGGTTGGATGCGGTCCTGCTTGTCAGAATGTGTGACTAAAGTTAGTGCTTTAGTCGCGCACAGAAGACAGCCATGATCGTTCACGCCTCACTACTGTGCACTTCATTCATAAACAATGATGCCAGCAGCGGAATAAATATTTCACAGATGCTTTCTACTGTTTAACAAAGACAAAAAGGAGGGCGCATGAAGCGCTCCTCTCAAGCACTGGGCTTTGAACGCAAACAAACAGCACTGTGGAGAAAGAGCATGTTGATTTTGTTTCCACGAAGATTAGAAAGGATTTTGAGTCATAAACGGTTTCCCTCAAGAGCTGGAAAGAGAGGGAGAAAGAGTAAGAGTTTGATTTGGAGATCAACAGAAGTGCATGTTGTGTCTGCTAGATAAGCAATTGCTCAACAAACTCACTCTCAGTCAAGGGCTAGGCTAATTGAGCACCCATGCTGGTTAATTGCTTTTTTTTTGGAGAAATGTGGGACTTTGGAATGCCAAGTGGCGCAGCGAACTAAAACTGCGGGTTACTGCGCTGAAATATGTTCGAGAGGCTTATGCAATAGAAAAGTCTTCTTTCCTCTTTTTTTCATTGAAATAGCTTGGAACAACTTCTCCAATTATTATTTTTTTGACCGTTCATGACCTTATGTGTTTAGTTAAAGCAACAATTCTTTTGGACTGATTGTTTTTAATCAAAATGCCATTTATTTTTAACCACATCCGTGTTCCTTGTTTTAAAACAAGCGTTGCTCATTAATATCATGTCTTTGCTGTTTCTGGACATCTATTGATTTCTCTTGAGAAGAATGTAGGTTATGTAGGCCAAGCTGATATGATGCTTTTCCCCATTGTAATAGGTCTAAAGCTCTGTCCTTTTATGGGTTGTCTTAAGTTAGAAAACCCATTTTTTATATTTCATGATATTGCATGAATATTAGCAAGACATTGTGAAAGAAGTTCAGACAGCCAATATTTTGTAATTTTGAGATTATTGGCTCTTGGGATAGCTATGCCCATTTTGTCAGTTGCCCACGGTCTTTTCATCGGTTAGTGCGCATTTTCCAACAATTTTTATTTGAACTTTTAATAAATCTCTTCTAAAACCAAGTGCCTTGAGTAAGCTACCTTGCTCTCTGGTGTCTGCATCCGCCTGCATTCTAAGGCAGCATCCTAACTGAAATGAAGTGACTGATTTGGAGCACTCTTCATAGGCATCAACTCTGTAGATCAATCTAAAGGCTGGAATACAGTACACAACTTTTGCTCAGATTTTTGCCCTGATTTGCAGCCTGAACGAGTCGACAATAGTTACCAAAAGTCTGTGCCAGTGTGCCGATTTTGGGCAGTTGGAGTGGACAGATTTCACAGAAAAACTTCTAGTGTATGATGGGCACAGAATCCAATTTTTCTTCAGACTCACTTCAGACAGTTGGAGGATATCAAAACATGTTTGCTATTTTGAGCCGATTTCAGAACACCTATCATAGTGTATCGCTACTGAAACCGAAGCTGTGCTCTAGCAGTGTTACCAGCAAAAAATACTATAACAAATTAGCCAAAATATTTGACTCATGAGCACATATATAAAACTGACTACCATTCACCTCTAACTCTCATTGTAAACTGTTAGAGTCCATACTGATACTCCGAGGCAACATAGTCACGTAACGTTCGGAACGTTTAACTAACTTTCTTCATTTTATTAAACTTAGTTGGTTTTGGGACAGAGCTGTTTCATAAAACAAGAGTTCATTGACTTTTAATAAGGTATAAAATCAAAACTTAATGTAGTTAGTGACTTAAATTTGGTCACTAACACTAAAAAGTTGATGCTGAATGATTTTAATCTCTAGGAGTTGGTAGGAGAAATGAGTTTGCAGATAACCAAATTATATAACTTGAAGAACAATGTCAAGTTTAAAAACACAAAATAACTTTGTACATAGCATTGACTTTTTCCATCTCTTTAAAAAAAAAAAAAGACAGCCCATGTCGACTAACAGCAGATTCATGAATCAGTTTGATACAGTACTTGGAGGATGTATAATCCATCCTTCGTGTGACCCCTTTTCAGCTCCTGCCGCACTATAACTGCTCGCTGAAGATGGGCTCTTTAGTCATCCATCTGTGTGCTGGAGGACAGTCCCCGTGTGCCGACTCTAACAAGCTGTGACGCTCCATCATGTGTGAAGAAAAACAAAGCTGTTTGGCAGCTGCTCACAGACCTTGTTCATCTCCACCTTTTTTGTGGAAACTCAAGAAAAATGTCATCGCTAGTCCTGGCTCTTTAAATAATTGTTGGTTGCTGAGCAAATCAGTGGATTACTGATGTTCCAACCTGCCAAGTGTGCTCACTTATAGAGTATGATGCTTTTATTTTGGCAATTGAAGGAAAGGAAAGGTGTGCAGAAGTTTGAATTTAATTCTAAAAGTTGTGGATCCATAAATTCCGTACTCTACCGTTATTTACAGACATAACAGATATCATGAGTTGTTCATTTATTTATTTTGTCGGTAAACTTTTCTTTAAAGGGCTATTTCGCCCACAAATGAAAATTCTGTCATTAATTACTCGCCCTCGAGTCGTTCCACACCTGTAAAACCTTCGGTCATCTTCGGAACACAAAGTAAGATATTTTTGATCAAATCTGATGGCTCAGTGAGGTCTGCATTGACAGCAAGTTAATTTACACTTTCAAACACCCAGAAGATACAAAAGATATATTTAAAATGGTTAATGTGACTACAGTGGTTCAACCTTAATGTTATGAAGCAACACGAATACTTTCTGTGTGCGAAAAAAACAAAACTTTATTCAACAATATCTAGTGATTGCCGCATATCAACTGGCAAAGTCACATGATTTCAATAAACAAAGCTTCGTTACGTCATAAGTGTTTCGAAATTTCAATTTGATGCACAATCCAAAATACTGATTCGAAACAAAAGATTTATGAAGCTTCATTAAGCAGCGTTGGGAGATCGGCCATCACTAGATATTGTGAAATGAAGTCGGCATTTAGTTTATTTGGCACACAAAGTATTCTCCTTGCTTTGTAACGTTAAGGTTGAACCACTGTAGTCACATGGACTGGTTTAAATATACAGCATCTTTAGTGCCTTTCTGGGCGTTTGAAAGTGTAAATTGACCTGCTGCCAATGCAGGCCTCAATAAGCCATCGGATTTTATGAAAAATATCTAAATTTGTGTTCCGAAGAAGAACAAAGGTTTTACCGGTGTGGAATGACATGAGGGTGAGTAATAATTTACGGAAATTTCCATTTTTGGGTGAACTAACCCTTTGAGTCTCTTGAGTGGTGGTCAGCTTTTGTCCTCCCACATTGGATTCTTACATTCTCACATCCCGTCTGTCCCCTCCCTCTGCTGTCTTTTGCTGAGCCGTTTCATACTTTGCATTATTTGAGTGACTGGCTCCACAGAGGAAGGATGTCAAAGGCAGACAAGGCAAATTCACGTCTTCATTCTCAAACATCTCTTTAGTGAAATCGTACTCTTGAAGTAGCGATAACGGGCGTGGATTATTCCGCTTTTGGACATTATCTAAAACTGCGCCGACCATATGTGAGGTAGACCCCCCCCCCCCCCCCCACTAGCATGCAGACATAGTTTCTGCTCACTGACTTCAAGAGCCGTGTGGTGATCGCAGTCGAACAGCAGGTTCTCTGGGACATGGCGACGACCAAATGGGATGTTTGTCTGGTGAGGCAGACCCCAGCAACTCGGCAGCTGAGCGGGATTACTTTGTGAGTGAGTGAGAGCGAGCTGGACAGCCCAGGATGCAGCAGAGGATGAATTCAGCGTAAGTGGGACACTAATGCTTCTGTTCGGAGCTTAGATGGGCAGAATATGGAGTTAAGAATTTCCTTCTTCTTTTTTTTTTTTTTTTTTTTACCGTATTTGCCTAGTTTGTTCCGTTCTAACTTTCCAAAAATATTACAGTACTCACTTATACTGAAATTGATAAGCATAGTTCTTGCCACAGGTTGCTGATTTATTGCAAATTGAGGATATATAAGACAGATATTTTAATTTCGTCTCTGATTTAAAATAAGCTGCAAAAATGGCATTACAGTTGATATTTCCAGTTCATTTTTGGGAATCATTTACAACAGTCTATTTCTCTATCAATTAAATGTGCTGATTGAATTATTTGTTTTTGTCTTCTGTCAAAAATGTTCATGGAAGTTTTTTCGTGGCATTTGTTATACTGTATAATGTATATCACATACCGAATTACGTTCTCTTCCGCCTCTATTTGTGCTCGATTGGACATGTACACGCAAAATAATGTTAAAGTACCCTTCTTGCTGAGTATGCTTCCTCATAAACACAGTCGCGTATGGCTTACATGAACGTAAATGATTCAGAAAGAAAATGGATGCATATCATTGTATTGGTTCTGTGCATTAGCTCTTAAAGTGATCATTGTAGCCAATCACAGACATGTCTGTTGAGCGTGTGAATACAGTGGCCAATCAGAGGTGTTTAAGAATCCGCTAGACAGTGTCATTTCAGTGCTGACTGGTACGGAAGTCGGTACTTTTGACAGCACTAATGTAAATGCTAATGTAATGTATTATATAATAAAAAATTATATATATATATATATGAATTATATTTATTAAATTATATAATATTTTTTAAATAACAGTATTTCTAGGCTATTTTTTTGTTATTACTTTTTTGTAATATTTGAGTTTATAAATGAAAAAAGTTAAACATTGAATTTGTTCTTTTGCTTGGGAAAAAAAACACCTTTTAATTTGAGCAAATGCATAAATATTGAAAATCGCCAAAAAGCTATTGAGAATTTAAGCTACATCAACCAGCCCTAGTTCTTACTGAAGATGTATTATTTACCTGAAATATTTTTCGTACATTTTTATATTATGTATTTTTATATACTTTGACTATTAACAATGTGATTAGTCATGAAATAATGTTTAGTCATTACATAATTAAAAGTGTCGCAGGTGGATAGATGTTAACTGCATGCATTTGTACTTGAGGGTGTTTACATACCGCTTGTCGAATTAGTCATGTTTTTTTCTTCAATATCAATGTTTCAAACCATTTGAGGCTTACCAGTTGCTTATTTATCATCAGTTTCAAACTGTCAGTATGTGCTTCCACAACAGTGATGCTATTTTTCTGGGGTTCAGATGGAGATCTTTGGTGTTCTCCTTGTGCAGAATGAGAGATGGGCTCAGATGACAGCTGACAGCAGTGTTGAAGGGCACTGTTAGCGTAAGGCTGTGCAGTTTCATCATTGTCATACTGATGAGCAGTGACGGGACATCTTTATAGGTGTTTTTTGAGGTAGTCGAGACCTATCAAGAGAGACGGATGTGTTGAAAGTGCTTAAGAGAGCGAATACGACCCCTCAATCATGTCTCAACAAGCCCGCTCTGCCCTCGCTTCCTCCAGATGAAGTGTTGTAAATTGAGAAGTCCGATTCCTTTCCTTTATGGCTGGCATGGACTAACCACAGAAAGGTCATGTCCTGTTTTCAGTGAACCATCTACGAAGATGAAACATGCAGGAAGAATGTTGCCCTGTTTCCCTGGTATCTTGTCAGGATCTTTTCATGGCATTTTTGGTGAATAATTCAAAAGGCTATTTTTTTTTCAAGGCAATATGGATCTAAAAATATAGCCATTGTCTGGAAATCATAACATATTCAAGTGTCGAGAGATTTGTGCTTCAGGGTGAGGTTTAAGTGCCTGAGTGCTCGAACATTGACTCTCTTATTGGGTTAATTTTGCAGTCAAACAAGCCTTTTCACTTCATCCGTGAAGTACCACTTTTCTTGTGAAGTGTCATTATAATGTCCTGTTTTGTGGGCTAATGCTCACATGGGTAACTAGTCGGTGCATATTTCGCACTCGTATTTATGGTTCAAAGCTCTGTTCTGTCAAGGCTGTGAATGAAGTTGCTCATGACGTGCTGCTGTGGTTGTAACCATGTATTTTTGTCCACCGTGCGTGCAGCAAATATCAGTTGATTTCCATTATAGTGACGCACAAAAAATGTCAAGGTGTGCGAGGGGGTTGTGTTAAAGTCCAACCTGTCCCACTCAAACACACTTCTTCAAACACACACACGGCCTTTCGCAGTCATGCTTGATTAGTGTCTTCATCTCAAATGCAAATGTGTTTGCAGATCATTTGAGATGTTTATCAGAGAGTGTACTAAAGTTTCCCTTTATCTGACGACAGAAAAATAGGGAGATTACATTCTAACTGTTATTGAGATTTTAAACCTATGAAAGGTGAAGCATCAGTTCTCATAATTGTGTTTATACTGTTTTCAGCATCTGTCATCTCAGTATAAGAAGACAGTCCACATCAGCTTAATCTCCAGAGCTTCTCTTCGAGTTCACTTCATGAGCCTTCACCATTTTATTTGATAAACTTTTGTCGCATCATATGCAGAATACAGAAAACGTCTTTACGACAACCTGTCCAAATTAGTTTGGTTTAACTTGAGGAAGTTGTGAAGTAGATTATTGTACGGAAGAATTTACTTTCTCAAAGTGATGATGATAATAATAATAATAAGTTTTAATTTGATTTAAAGATGAATGTAATTGTTAAAGTTTAATGCTGTCATTTGATTACCACTGTTTTTTGGTAATAAATTTGTATTAATTCATAAAAAGAACTTAAAACATACAAGACAGAACATGCAAACATTTCTTTCATTGGGCCCTGTTATTGTAATTTTATTAAATCATTAAAATATAAAAGTTTTATGAATAATTTGTTTGATAATATTTTTAGCAAAATCTTGTTTATTTAATTGCAATTTATTGAAACCATAACTGGTATTTCTAAAAAAATAATAATAATAATAATAGAATTTGGGGAAAAATAAAACGGCATTAATGCATTTAAAAAAAAAAAACAAAACAAAAAAACTTTTAATTAATTGTTTTTAAATTGCATAAGTTATAAGTTAAAAAAAAAAAGTCCAGAAAATTGAAACTGAAATTTAGATGGCTTTGTAAATATTCATAATTTCCTCTTTAAATCTCTTTTGGTCCTCAAGTGCCAAACCAAGTGTCTCAGTATTTGCATTGAGTAAGTGCCATCAGGGTAGACCACTGCAGAGTCTAATACTCTCACAAGCGGATATGAGACTTGCACCTGCTCTTTGTCAAGTACACTACACAAGTCACTGGTTGCTTGGCACAGTGCACATGTAAGCTCGTTTATTGCAGGCAACAATTTCCTGACAGGTAAAGAGACTATGATGTAATTCACTCTTTTGAATTCATGGCTTCTATTCGTTGAAGGCACCAGCTAGTGATCAAGCACTGACATGATCAGGCATTCCTCAGGAGGATGATGGCTGTGCTTGTCTATATCCCATCTGGATGTGCAGAGGGATCTGTTATTTGCCCATAGGCCTTGATGTCAGCTCAGGAACTGAACTCTACAGCTATGCAGGAAGAATGGTGGAATCACTAGCCTAAAGGCCTGTTTACACTGACTCTGATGTCAATGTCTGTGGAAAAAAAGATGCTTGGCTTCCAAACAACTTAACTTGAAACTATACTATTGTAGTCAATGTGGGATGAGATCTGCTTGTTTTCTAACATTCCTCCCAATTTATTCCTTTGTGTATAGCAGAACAAAAAATACATACAGGTTTGGAACAACTTGAGGGGGAGGAAATGGTGACAGAATGTTCATTTTTGGGTGAACTGTTCCTTAAAGCAGTCCCTCCAGAAAAACGCGATTATGCGATCGCTTGATTTCATGCATAATCAGCCAAAGTCCGCATATTTATGCAGGGGTCGCATTTTTTCAAATATGCCGCACTTTCACCGCATAAATTGCCGATTTCAGCAAGAAAAATATGCGGGGCTTGCATGATTTCATAATCCCTGTATTTTCGTTGCAAAAAAGTCTCATATATCTTAGCAGAAAGTTGAAAAATGTTGCGTTTACTTCACACAAGTAAAGCGCCATTATTTTCCCCCTATTGGCATGGGAACCTTATGAAGTGACGTAATGACGCGACGTGAACGTCATCTGTAAACCCCGCGGTGAAACCATGGTGAAGCACGCAAATAATTCTCATTTTGCCAACAAAAATAAGCTTAAAAGACCGCGCGAAGCAGTTTCCCGGTCTTTTACATGATAGTGGGGGCAAATTATTTTGCACTCCGTGCAACTGCGTGTTGGACCGCAGACGCAAGTCGACGCTGGAAAACCACTTTGCAGTTTCAAGTATATTAGTAGTATGTAAAATAATTTACGTTGCAGTAAGAGATTGCACTTTGTGCACTGGAAGCACTTCATTTAACAGTTTTGTATCGCTACCTCTGTTAAACAGGAAGCACACATTTTATTTTTTTATATTTTATTTATTCATTTTTACAGAAGTTGAATATTCCTTTTGTAAAGCGACAGAACTTGTTTGACTCAATGTTTTGTAATTGAGCCGTGTGTTCATGAAGGTCTGAAATAAAACAGAATGAGAACTTCAATATTCTGTGATTTAGTAAGTCTGCCTCTTTACATTAAGGCAGTAGTCTAGTGAGAACAGAGTGTTGGGGGGGGGAATCACCTTTTTTTCCTCTTTTGCATCAAAAACCGCAGTTTTTGCAAGTTCCCGCAATTTCATCGCATAAAATTGCAAAAATATCCCGCATGTTCCATCGCATTTTTTAAGAAAACGTGCCGCATAATCAAGGATTTTTGCCCGCAACAATCACAAAAAAAAATCCCGCGTTTTTCTGGAGGGACTGTTAAAGGATGTGTGACTTTTGTTGCTCATGTTAGTCATGGGCAATATAGAGGATCACGGTCCCTCTTCATCCTGTTCACACATCTGTGTTTTCAGAGCCCTGTGATTCATTTGACCACAGACGTTTTAATAGAGCACGTTATCCAGTGTGCTAATAACCCTGTATTGCTGATGTCATTTTTATAACGTACAAAGCAGCGAGGCTGTCCCGCTGAGAAGAAAACGCAGCCTCTGGGAATTATGAGGGACTCTCCTTCTGCTAACGGTGCAGTTTTGCTCAAAGGACGGCTTCATAGAGCCTGTCTATTCAATAAATTAATATAGAGAGAAGAGGAACTTAGCCTAGATAAGCCGGCAGTGTGCAAATTATGCCTACCCTCTGTATCACTGTTGATAAAATGGGCCAATAGTTTACATGACCAATTGTGTTTTACATTTCAGACTCTATATTATGTGTCATAGACTAAGCTTGGGACTGTCATGGTCACAACATTTTTGCTGATGGTTTTGTCATACAAATAATTCTAATTTTATAATCTGTTTTGTTCATGCCACTTGGAAAAAAACATCATTTACTCACATTGAACTTAGAATGACTTTGCAAAAGAAAAAATAATGATAATTGAATAGGTGGAGAACGACATGAATAATATTTGAAATATTAAGTTTGGTCCACTTTCCATTCACTCTGATGGGTTTTTTTTGGAGCAAAGCAAGATAATAATAATAATAATAAACAATAAATTGTTATAATTGCAAATATTATTATGAGTATTGTAATATTATGCACTCGTAAAAATATGAATTAATGCAAATATTAAAATAAATTATATTATGCATTCAGAATTCAGCCTTGTTTATTCTTTGGTTCATGTGCACTGCAGAGGTGTCGAGAGTTCATTTGGAGTGCTCTCATCATGCACTACTGCACAGAAAAAAGACATGCAAATGCATATTTCATGGCTTTTCAACATTTGCTTAATTCCTTTTTGAGTCTTTTCGATTTTTCTTTTGTTTTTTTACTACTTCTCGTGAAGCCAAAATTATTTATACAATTAATTCTATAAATAATTGCATAATATTGATTAATGGGAAATGACTGATGAAGATTTTTCAAGCTCAAATGTCTGTCTGATTAGGGCTGCCCCCTCATAGTCGACTGAACTTTAGTTGATGAGAAAAGTTTGGTCGACTAAATTTTTGTTGGTTAGTTGCAGGGGGGAAAAAAAAAACTACTCAGGAATTCGCAAGTAACACATTGACGAATTGTTAGCAATGATTATATGTCGGGCAGAAAATTCAAAGTGTTGGGACATTTCGAGAGGGTAAAGACTACTTGTCAGTAGGGCTGTGTATCGCCAACAATGTCACGATACGATACGCATCACGATATGGTTCAATTTGGAATTTAAATTTCTTTTGAGCAGAGTTTAGTAACAATAATGTGTTTATTGAATAACCAGTGTTATAACAGTTGTGATAACTGAAAAACAATTTTGTTTTTGTCATTAAAAAAACAATGTTTTAAATGAAATATAAAAAATTGTCACAAAAAAAACCTTATAATGGCTCTTCCTTGCTTTTAAAGTCACTGCCTCAGTAACTGAAATGACAATTATAGTCATTTCTTATGACTTCCTATGATAAGCAAGCATACCAAATCACAGAATATTTCAGTTCTCATTCTGTTTTATTTCAGACCTTCATTAACACATGAATCAAACTTACAAAACATTGAGTAACATCCTCAAATGTTTGGCAGTGGCCAAGTGGTTTTCCAGCGTCAACTTGCGTCTGCGGTCCAACACGCAGTTGCACGGAGTGCAAAATAATTTGCCCCCACTGCATTGTGACACACCGGGAAACTGCTTCGCGCGGTCTTTTGCACTTATTTTTGTTGGTAAATGAGAATGATTTGTGTGCTTCGTCCCTGGTTTCACCGCGGGGTTTGCAGATGATGTTCACGTCGCGTAATTACGTCGCTTCATAAGGTTCCCATGGCAATGGGGGAAAATAATGGCGCTTGTGTGAAGTAAACGCAACATTTTTCAACTCTCTGCGAAGATATATGTGACTTTTTTGCAACAAAAATACAAACATTATGAAATCATGATAGCCCGCATATTTTGCTTGCTGAAATCGGCAGGTGCAGCGTATTTGAAAAAATGCGACCCCCGCGTAAATATCAGGCGATCGCATAATCGCGTTTTACTTAACTTTTGCTTTGCTGTTCTTGTATATCGCATGACTCATGTCTAATGTCTGGTTTAGCGTTAAACCCAAAATTCTCCCATATTTTTGATTTTACTTTTGTCTGCGGTGGAAAAATCCTCTTATCCATTTTGAATGTCTTGCTCTGCTGCTTGCGTTGCTAGCGCCAATTGACGTCACGTGATTGGCTACATTT
Source organism: Opsariichthys bidens (assembly GCA_037194245.1). Classification (NCBI taxonomy): domain Eukaryota; kingdom Metazoa; phylum Chordata; class Actinopteri; order Cypriniformes; family Xenocyprididae; genus Opsariichthys; species Opsariichthys bidens. The sequence goes on along the minus strand of CM074283.1, from coordinate 5,732,534 downwards.
AAAAGCACGAGACTCGATACAGCAGCTGACTTCATGACGATATATACGATATATATAGGGTAGTCGTGGCCTAGTGGTGAGGGAGTCGGGCTTGTAACCTGAAGGTTGCTGGTTCGATTCCCACGCCGGCAGGAATTGAAAGTGGGGATTGTGAATAAACAGCTCTCTCTCCACCTTCAATACCATGACTAAAGTGCCCTTGAGCAAGACACCCAACCCCTAATTGCTCCCCTTGTAAGTCGCTTTGGATAAAAGCGTCTGCTAAATGATGAAAAATGAAAAAAATGAAAATATATCGCTGTATCGATATTCTGAGCACAGCCCTACTTGTCAGTTGGCCTGATTTCGTTTTTGCACTACTTTTATGTGTTATCCAGTGTTATTGGTTATCAGGGGCTGTGCCCCGTGTGCCTGTCCACTGCGCCACTGTGCTCAAGTTAAAAAGACCACTTTAAAATAACCTTAATAATTGTTTTTATTATTTTTTTTTTTCAGATTTTTCTGCCTTTTGGGAGTCCATTTGTATAGAAAAACATTTATCCAAATTTATCGAAACCTATCCAGAGCCTCGGTGAGACACTACCATGTGCGAATTTCTTTTACACAGAGTATATAGAAATAGAATTCACAATAGAAATGTGAAATGTTCAACTGCAGCATCTCTTGTGCACTGAGCAAAACTTTAGAAAATCTAAAAAGAAAACTGACATTCGGCACAAATGAAACTCTCTGGTGCTTCCTCATGAATACAATAAGTTTGAGTGTGGGAGGGCTGCGTGCCCACATGATGCCATGCTGTCTGCAGTCAGTGTGACATTTCAGCATGGACAAGTCTCTGTTCCTGTGTCTCACACTCCTCTATCACATTCACCTGCCATCGCTTCCTCTTCACCACATCAACTACGTATGTGCCGACTTTCTGATTTTGTGTTTGAAATGATGTTTTTCATCTTCATTCTGTCATAAAGAGCATTCTATGGAAAGTACGAGCTTACATATTGTCTTATACTCTAAACCACAGTGAAAATGCAAAATCTTGATGTTTTTGTAAGGACCACCTGACTTTTTATGAGAATGGTTTATTCAAGGAACTTTTTGACATTGCATTTTTCTCTGTATTGAAGGATGCACAGTTTGGTTATCAGCTTTTTTTATTGTACTTTATTTTTAATCATTAACTGGATATTATATTGTGTATGCTTATTTTACCTTGTATTTATATTTAGCAACAATTTTAAATGTAATCTTCATAATCTCAAAATGAAAATCCATTTTTCATACTGCACATTTATCGTGTTATGATGCCTAAACTCACTTGTAGCATTTAAAACAAGTTATTCTAGTCTTTTTTGTGTTTTTAATTTTATAAGATAAAATGGTTTTTAATTTTCAGTCATTTATGGTCATGACATGAATTTAGTTCAATTGTGTGCTCATCAGTATCAGTGTGTCTCAAGTCTGTATGTCGCAAGATGGTCTTATTTTGTAGAGCTGCTCATTTTAAACCATTTCTTCACTTCATTTAGACAAAGCATTATTTTGAGAGCAAATAAGAAAGCAGACCAAACTACATTACCGTGTGCTCAAGTGACCCACTTGATAAGCACTTTACTTGCAAAATGGCTTAGTTGTTTTGTTTGTTTTAGTTATATTTTATCCGCAACGTGCAGTCCGGTTGGAGCATTTGGCTTCCATATAGCTCATAACTAAATAAATCAGGCCGTGGAAGATTACTGCAAGAGAAGCTACATGTAATATGTATCGCTCTCGCTCTTAACGGCTGCATTACCGCATGATCATTACTTCAATTGGCACATGTGCCCAAGGTTCATCCATGCTGTTTTCTGCTTCACTCCGTTAATGTACTCCATTATAATCAAACTACTTATGGCCAAAATCGATTATTTTTGGTCAGTATCACGATTGTTTAACACATTTATAAGTCGGCCATGTGACCAAAATCTTATATGAGTAACTTATTTAATGATAGTGATATACAAGTATGGATTTGCTGGAAATATAATATAATTTTAGATGCCAGCAAAATTTAACAATTCTTGATACAACAGCATAATACTAGGCTAACTAAATTAACTTTTTTTTTTTTAAAAAGCCCTCAAATTAAACAATAAGTAAACAGTCAGTAATACAATAAAAACAAAAAAATCTAATTGCAAACAATTGGACAAAAACAATAGAAAAAAATATAAAAATAAAAGAATCAGTGTTTTCAGCCTGAAACGTACTACAGAGATTGAAAAATCAAATGTAAAATAAAACACGGCACAGTCTTCACTGTAATAATCAAACCTGCTTTTTACTTATTAAAATTTTTCTGTCTTTTTTGTAATAAGAAAGGTTCAATTGGAGATTCTCTACAGAAACATTTTTAGTTATAATGGTTGAAAGTCTCCTCATATCCTGATAACATTCACTATGTTAAATGGTCTAAATGTATTTTTTATAAATGTATATTGTCTGTGGAAGGGGTAAGACCATAAAATCTTCATCCAATCTTTATATTCGGTCCAAACAAAATAATATGATGTCCTACCCTACAATATGATGCATTTCATGCTATTTATGCAGACACAGACCTCTGCCACACAACGCAAACAAACTGCAGCTGTTTTCGCTGTTTTTAAGCAATTCGCTTATACTGCGTATAATACAATATACAATCAGCTTATGAGAACTACTGTAATTAAGATATATATATATATATATATATATATATATATATATATTCTTTAAGGATCTAAAATCTCTGAAACATTAACCAGTGTTGTTTAATTTAGTGACCTTCATGTTTTTAATGGCTGAGGCTCTGCAGTAAAAGCTTCTTTTTTTTTTTTCTCGCTGTGCTGAGGCACCTTTTTAGAGCAAGATTTCACTTTCAATATTTCCGCATGAGTTTTTGTCAAGAGAAAAATTCAGCCTCCGGAGTCCTGTCACATCTCTGTGAATTGAGAGGGAGGCTTGGATGCTTGTCTTTTTAAAAACTCCACAAAATCCAATGCAATCTCTGCAGGTCTCTTTTTACAGTTAACTGCGTTATAGCAAAGCTTTTTCACAAATCTGGAAGGTGATTTGGAATGAGATCAACTAAACATTGGCTTAAACATGTCAGTATGCCAAAAAGAGCTTTTAAAAGACCTACTTCAGCATTTTCCAACATTCAGGGTTGCATTAAAATCGATGCTGATGGACCAAATAGAGGAAGACACTAAAATCTGATTTATTGCTGACTAACGTCTTGATCTGTGCTTGCTGTCTTTCAGATGGTACCATGGGATGTTGGACAGAACCATTGCAGAAGAGCGATTGCGCCAGGCTCGGACACCGGGCAGCTACCTCATCAGGGAAAGCGACCGCCGGCCTGGCTCCTTCGTACTGTCTTTTCTCAGCGTGACCAATGTGGTCAATCACTTCAGGTGAGCAGTGATGACTGTACCGTATCGTTTTACTAACGAGCACAACATTTCACAAAAATGTATGTCCTGTCAAGCGCACAATTGTTGTACAATAGACTTTCTATTTCTATTAACTATATCTACTATTGACATAATTGATGCCACAAAATAACCTTAAAAAAAGAAAAAGGCTTACATGGAAAACCCCAAACCCTTGCTGACCCCAAACTTTGCAACGGTAGTACACATTTAATCATTTAGTACATATTTGTAATTTGCTTTGGCTAAAAGTGAGGAACAAATAGCAAATAATAGCAAATGATAGCAAATAATAATAAGACTGTGTCCTAAACAGACGTGACACACGACCATGTTAATCAAAGTTTTTGTTCCAACCAACTGCGACAGCAATACATGGCGATTCTATTTTAGAAACGGTTTTTATATCTGCAACGTCACAGAACATAGGTGGGTAGTCATGGCCTAGTGGTGAGGGAGTCGGGCTTGTAATCGCCGGTTCGATTCCCACGCCGGCAGGAATTGAAGGTGGGGATTGTGAATGAACAGCTCTCTCTCCACCTTCAATACCATGACTAAAGTGCCCTTGAGCAAGACACCCAACCCCTAATTGCTCCCCTTGTAAGTCGCTTTGGATAAAAGCGTCTGCTAAAAAAATGATGAAAAAAATAGATAGTATGACAAATGATATGTGAACAAACAAGAGTATTCTGAGAGGACAAAACTGTTTTAGGCACTCGGTATGTATTTTTAATAATGTTAAAATGGTGTAATAGTTTATGAATTTGAATACGTACTTATCAAATTTGTCGCGAATGTAGTGCGCTTGCAGAGAGAGAGCTCCGCCCACACACTCCTCCGATTGGCTGTGCTCTTTTTATTGATTTTGTCGTGTCTTGTAGTCTCGTTGTGTCTGGTGTGGACAGACAAATTGCTTGTCACTGGAATCTTATCGCATTGCGTCTGGTTAGGACACTGTATAAGAGCCAACAATTTTTGCAGTACCCAATGCCAAGTTTCAAGTGTAGGCTAGATTAGTACATGAGCTAGAGCAGAAGTGAAATGCAGTAACGTCATATTTCTAAATGATAAACTCTGGCATTTATAGGTAAAGGTTACATACTGTCTTACATCAATAATGAACAAACTTGTTCAGCTCCTAATGATAGATTTATAAAGAAACAAACAAGTCTTTCAGTGATATATTTGTCTTATTCTCCATGACACATGCTTCTAGAGTGTTGCATTGTCTCGCTGAGGTCTCACATTTAAATAAACATGACCATTTGCACAACTTGAGCTTTACAGCCACTGCAAGTGCTTTTGTGCTCCTGTTGAATTTGTATTTGGAATGACTCATTGAAGTAAATATTTTATCCCAGTAAATGTCAGTCTCATTCATTCAGGCATTGTAATTTTAATGAAGTAAGGCAAAACACTTTCTTTTTTGTCTGCGTGTTCAGGATCATTGCGATGTGTGGAGATTACTACATCGGCGGACGACGCTTCTCGTCCCTGTCAGACCTCATTGGTTACTACAGTTATGTGTCTTGCCTACTGAAAGGTGAAAAACTGTCATCTCCAGTGGCTCCCCCAGAGGTACGAATGATAACACGTTTATGCTCCTTGTATTTGTTGCTATTTTTAAGGTTGTGGATCCAGAATCAGGATTGCATTTTGTTAATCTTTCAGTGCTGATCATCATAGCAGTAATATGTGCCATGGTCCTTGTGGTGTTGCTTTAACCTCTCATTCTCCCTCCAGCCAGTGGAGGACAGGCGACGAGTGAGGGCCATACTTCCATACACCAAAGTGCCAGAAACTGATGAGATCAGGTATAAAAACCTTAAGTCATCCTATCTTATATTTCACAAGACGGAACTTACCAAATATCCAAAACAATGCTTATAAAATGTCTTGCTCAGAAACGGATATCTGCTGCAAGGAAAATGCGGTTCCGATTCTGTCCTTTTTAGGGTCGCATCTTGTGACGTCACATCCTGTTTTTGTTTATAAGTCTTTGGTCCATACTTTTCAGGGGTCTCGGTCCACTGGTTTTGTGCGCACCAGGGTTACTTATTCAAATGCACTGCACTAACAAAGCAGTCACACCAAAGTTCATTTTAATCGAACCAAACCTGCCAAGCGAGAACACACCCTTAATGTATATGACAAATATAATAAATCAAGAAATTAGATGAGGTAAAATGCTGCATTTGAATTAGGGGTGTGCCATATCAAACCGCCCACGATGATACCGATATAATTTTTTACATGATAAAAAAGTGTCATATCACAATATCAATTATATAGCCAAGCAATGACGTATGGCGTGTTTACGTTCCCTAGCGCGCACAAAAACAACACTTGTCTGAGAGTAAGAGCAGCATGTCAGCCTCCGATGACGATTTAGTACCTAAAAAGGGAACTATTTCAATAAGCATGGAAATGGTTTGATTACAAGAGGTCAGACCGATTTTCCTCATGATCATCCCGGATAGGAGACCGACCGGTCAGTGTCACGCCTTTCCTTTTCTGAGCTGATCTGTTTTGCTACCACCTGCACAGGCAATAACGTCAGCCACACGTTCTCGCTCTTTTCTCTCCGACGGTGGAGTAAGTAACACACACCCGCGCGAGCGCCTCCTCTCTCTCACTCGTCTCATTCGCTTTGTGTGAATAGTGCTTGTATAGCCCATAATTTGTCATTATCGGAGGTTTCGCCACTTCTCAGTCTCAAACAGCATCTGAGTCACCAAAATGAGTGGCTTACTGCGCAAAAACATACAAAATACATACAAAATTATGTCAAAATGCCCATTTTGTGAAATTGTGAAATTGTTAAGAGGGACAGCAGTCCAATATTTGCACTAATAAATGCTGCTGCCTGCCAGCTGCAGTCACCAATAAAACGTTCAATGTATTTTTCTCTATATCGTCATAAATATCGTTATCGCAAATATTCTTGCAATATCATGATATAATTTTGAGGTTATATCGCCCACCCCTAATATGAATTGACATTATCTTGATTAGTGCTTACTTGAAAGTGCAGTAATTTTCATATAATGTCAAAATAAATGAGAAGTCATGATTAATAATCACAGTTATTTTTCACTAAAATAGTTGGTTATGAGTTTAACCAGAACTAATTCTGGATTTAAACTTCAGTAATACCACTCCATCCATTTCTCCATCCAACAGTTAGTACGAATACAATTTAGACATGCTACATCCACCATGTTGACATTATCATGTTACCTACAATGTCAGCTCTGTCACTATTTCCCACCATTTATGCATACGACGAATTCCCTGTTGCCTTATGCATTATTAAAGAGTCCGTCAGACTTCAGAATGTCGGGCGGAAGCGGTAGGCCATTCCGGTATTTTTTCCTACCATTTTAAGTATTCAGACATTACTCATTTCACATGCTGCTTTTCACATACGTTATAGAAGGGAAGCAGGAATATTGGGATGCGGGCAGTTCTTGGGCCTCTAGTAATGAGCTGGTGATGAAAATCATTTGTGTTAAATAAGGAAGACATTCAAAATGTGCAGTGCTGGGCTACTCCAGGACCTGGATGGAGATGGTTCATCTGAATAGTTGGTTTGCATAATCTTCCTCTGTCGTGTTCACTGGCACTTACAGGAAGCTACAAAAAGTCACTGTACAGGAAAGCAATTTAGATTGCAAGAAAAGCTGGAAAATCCTCAATAACAGACTAATTCCCACCCTAAATTTAAAACCTTTTCAAATAATATGTGGAGCATTTCAAGCCACCTTACAATTTCGAAAAGGCAATTTCAAACCTCCCGCAGGGACCCTCCAATGACTATCTTTATCTAAGAAACAGATGTCACATTTATAGTTACTTTTGCATTCAAAAAGGTTATCTGAAAAGATTCTAGAATTCTTTTTATGTCTTTATAATCAAAAATTGTAACAGTATTTATTGAAATGATTTTGTCATGTTTATTTTTCTACTTTATTGTGTCTCAAGTTTTCTCAAAGGAGACATGTTTATCGTTCACAATGAACTGGAGGATGGTTGGATGTGGGTGACCAATGTGCGGACAGAAGAACAGGGCCTTATCGTGGATGATCTTGTGGAGGAGGTGGTAAGTGTCTCTGAGCTTTTGTCCAGCAAAAGGTCCTTACAAAAGATTTCCGAGAAATTTTGAATAATAGAATAATGGCACACTGAATAAAAGATTTATCTGAATATGTTCACAGGGACGAGAAGAGGATCCCCACGAGGGAAAAATGTAAGTACATATAGACTAAAATAATACATGGCAATGGTAAAACATCTACTATAATATATAACAAAATATTTAATATTATTTTTGAATGGCTGTCAGCGGAGAAAAGTGTTTTTTGCCCTCAGAATGGTGTATGTACAGCATGAACCAGCGAAGGTTAACCAGCCAAAACTTTGACCCCTTAGTCTAATCTAATCGTATCCAAATTGACCAAACTAAATATGTGAAGCAGTAATTTTCTCTGCTGCCATCTTTGTTTAGTTTCGCATGTATATCTCTTCTGCCCAGTTGGCTTTAGTTAGTTCAGTGTCCCATAGCAGAAGAAACATCTGTCAGAATCAGGGACCAATTCTACACTCATGCGAATGAATGTGAGCGTTTGAGCCCGAGGCTGTGGATCTGATCAGAGTTGATCCCTTGTGCTGTGACCGTATTAGACTACTCTGACTCAGACCTGAGTCACAGGGCCTGGGGCGCTGCACTTTCTGCCCTGCTTACTTGTCTCATTTCCTGTTTCCCCTTGTTTTTCCTTTTCTATCTTCATAGCTGGTACCACAGGAAGATCAGCAAACAAGAGGCGTACAACCTGCTAATGACAGGTACTCGAGTGTGACATAAAATGCTGGCTATTAATGCTTGTGTTATGAGCATAATAAAAAACCCTCACAGGTTATTTGAACTGATAAGCTCACTGTATTTCACCGTCCTATGTTGACATTATAAAAGAAATCGTTTTTTGTTGTTGTTGTTCATGCAAGTTAAGTTCAAATCTGTAGACGTGAAAATGCACTATCCAGACTTAAAGTTAGGGTAGGCAATTTCGGAGAGGCTAGCACTAGCAAGCTTGCTTTGATGAGATCGCACCCTCGCTTCAGAGCGCTCTCCAAAGCCACGCCTCCTTCAAAACACATGGAACAGGACACTGCAGATTCTGCAAAGCGCCCTGAAACGAGAGACATGCGTTAGATTACCTTATGTCTCAAAGACGAGGCATTACAATAATCAATGAATTCTTTGGAGCATATTAAAGACAAAACTCACCAGATTATTGCTGAAGTGAAAGCACTTGAAAAAAAAAAGCTAAAGATGTTTAAGTGTTCTGTAAAGCATATTTTACAAAATAATTTGGACTAAAATTGCTAGAAATTGTGAAATTTGTAGGCATTATACCAACATTTCTCTCATCATATCACTTCATATCTCAAAACAGTTGCCAAAAATGGAGCCTTGAGTCTCAGACCTTTCCAACAATGTGTTTTGTCGATAAGAAAAAAAGATTTGATTATAAAAGAGTGCAGTAAATTTCGTGATATGAAACATGACACCACCCATTTAAAGAATTGAAAGTATCATTTCCACGGTAACACAACGTTCCATTTCAAAACGGTTTCCACAGGATGAATTGGTGTTTAAGCTCTTGAATGATTCCTGCTTTAATTTACTGATTGCTACTCCCAAAGTGAAAATCAAACTTTCATTCTGAATGGTCATTTATCATACATTCGTTTTTGTTTTTCTTTATCTGTTTTTAGCCAAAATACTTGTCAGCTTATCAGTGTATTTATGTCATTCCAAACCCTTCTGAAGTATTAAAAACAGCCTAAAAGTGGAAGTCATGCCATTATTTAGTCTAACTATTCCTTTAAATCATGAAATTCTAAGGACTTTTGATTCATGAAGCCATTACATGCATCATAATAAGGAATTATGTGCATCATTTGTCATATTTGGCCGAACTTGCATTAGCATCGATTACAAACTTTTACTATTTGCAAATCTAAAGGGGGCAAAATTCATCAAAGATAATTTATCATAAAACAGGCAACATTCATTAAAGATAATTTATTATGTTACAGTAGAACAGAAGCTGTTATTATTTCTTAACTGCCTTTTAAATCTACTCTAAAGCACTTCTGACACACTGCTTCTCTTCTGTCCAGTTGGCCAGGTCTGCAGCTTTCTGGTCAGGCCGTCAGACAACACCCCAGGCGACTACTCCCTCTTCTTTCGTACCAATGAAAACATCCAAAGGTTCAAGATCAGCCCCACTCCCAACAACCAGTACATGATGGGAGGTCGGTACTATAACAGGTAGGACTGCAGGCAAATGGTTTAAAGTGCCTCGAGAATGCTTAAAAGCATCGTGTGGGATCCCTCGTAACTCTGAAACACTTATTTGAAAAACCTTCCCATTATCAAGATATTATTAAGAAGCTTATCTGCTATATCAGTATTAAACAGTGTTTATAATTATATTGTAATTATTATATTATCATTAACTTACCCGTAAACATCATTTCTATTTGCAAAAAACTAAAAACTAATTCCAGTCATCAGATTTTTGCTGCCTCTCTGAAAGCATTTTAGAGATTAAACCCTGTCCCATATTTTGTGCCGCAGAGCTGACTTAATTAAAATGTAATACTTTTTAATTTTGCACACAGTAATGAAAAATCACACAGCTTTACATTCAGCTGGTCTCTAATTAAATAATGCTCTTCCTGGCAGTGTTGACGATATTATCGAACGTTACCGAAAAGAGCAGATCGTGGAGGGCTACACTCTGAAAGATCCCGTCTCAGTCCAGGTAAATGAAAGGTCATTCCAATAAGCTCAGATATCGCTGAAGATCATCGCAATAACAAGCACAATGCCGTGTCCTTTTTGCCGTTTAGCAAAAAGAACAAGTCCTCTCCGACGTGGTCGACGGCAGAGAAATCTATAACACTATTCGACGGAAAACAAAAGATGCTTTCTACAAAAACATTGTCAAGAAAGGATATCTCCTCTTCAACAAAGGTACAGCAGGCGCAGCCAACTGCATCCATTGACTTTTTACTGATTATCAACATGTAAGGCTGTTTGACACCATTTACATTTGTATTCAGTGCTCAATCTTTCTCACTGGGACTTGGTTTGATCACGAGAGGATGTGGGTAATTTGTTGCACATAAGCCCCGTATGAGTGCGGTTTTGTCAAACCTTGACAGTCTTTGATCACCTGAAAAATGCTCAGCAAGGCTCTTCACAGACGGCTCAGAGTGAGTTCTGCAGAACAAAAAGCAAAGCGTTTACCTGAACACATAGAGCTGTCCAGTTCAATGACAGTGGCTTTTCTTAATAAGAGATTTGGCGCTCTGTGGGGTTCGCTCACTGATCAAAGGATATAGTTCTGGCACCTTGTCTGGTTAGTATTCAGCTGTTGTTTGTATTTAATATTCAGGTGGTTTAATGTGTACTGAAATCATTAAATCTCAGATCCTGGTTGTATTATACTGGCTCCCCATGTACAAATTAAATTTCTCAACTCTTAAAAATTGGAGCCATAAATAAATGAGGTGTTCTGCAAGAAATGAGAAGCGTTTGTTGAGGCATTGTAGTCTATACATGTATTTCACATAGTTCTGATTAGGGCTGAGTTGACAGTATAATATAATCAGTTTTAATAAATATAATTTTATATATAATATACTTTTAGTCTATACTGTTTTCTGTTGACGAGTGAACAAAAAAAAGTATTTGTAGTCTGCCTTCCATCCATTAATCATAATGGGCTTTGTGCTTTTTTTTTACACTTTTTAATTAACATGAATGAACAAAAGATACAGTACAACTTACTGAAATTTATCATGTAATCCCTCAATCAGTGTTTAAATCACATAACATTGTATTTACTTCAGGAAAGCCAATCAAAGCTTTTAGTTCATTAGTCAACCAGAAAAAAAAAACTTTATAGAGCTGCATATTGCTAAATACGTCTTCATTAATTCTTGTATGTTTAAATAAATGTTATGATGTCGTGTTTTTATAACAGCCAATGTTGTACATTGCGGAAACAAACATAACTATACTATTAAAGAGTTGATGTGGCTGTTGATTATTATGTCTAAAAAGAAAAATTCATTTTTCATCATTTAGCAGATGCTTTTATCCAAAGCGACTCACAAGGGGAGCAATTAGGGGTTAGTTGTCTTGCTCAAGGGCACTTTAGTCATGATATCGAAGGTGGAGAGAGAGCTGTTTATTCACAATCCCCACTTTCAATTCCTGCCGGCGTGGGAATCGAACAGGCAACCTTCAGATTACAAGCCCGACTCCCACACCACTAGGCCACGACCACCGCTGGCCTAGCTAAAAATGGCTAAAAATGACCGGGTTTCTGTAGAGTTTACAGCTTTAGTTGAAATATACATTTATCCTTTAGAAAATGATGTATTATACTTGATATATATCCAAATTAATCTGTCAAAATCGGAATCGAATCATAAAATCTGGGTCAATACCCCATCTCTAATTCTGATGAATTTTCTTGTTGGCATTCAGCTGTGGTTTGTATTTAGCACTAATGTGTACTAGTGTACTAAAATATTTTGTTATACAGGCTCCCTGCGCAAAAATTAATATGCTTGTCTCTTAAAAATTTGACACAAATAAATCGGGTCTTCTCCTATGGTTTGGCTCCCTTGAATTAAATTTTTTTTAAACCCTTCGAGAAGGTAATGCGAGTCCAAAGCATCTTGTTCACCTTTTACCTTGTACTTCCACAGGTAAGGGCAAGCGCTGGAAGCACTTATACTTCATCCTGGAGGGCAACGACGCTCAGCTCATTTACTTCGAGAGTGAGAAGCGAGCCACCAAACCCAAAGGACTAATCGATCTGAGCGTGTGTTCTGTGTACGGGGTCCACGACAGTCTGTTTGGCAGGTATGTGAACGTCAAACAAGTCAAGCTTAAAGGGTTAGTTCACCCAAAAACGTACATTCTGTCATTATTTACTCGCCCTCATGTCGTTGATCCATAAGACTTTCGTTCATCTTAAGAACACAAATCAAGATCTTTTTGATTAAATATGAGAGCTTTCTGTCTTTCCATAGACAGCTACGTGACTACCACTTTGGCGCTTAAAAAAAGTTCATAAAGATCGTATAACTATTCCATATTAATTTAGCGGTTTAGTCCCAAATTTTCTGAAGCGACTCAATCACTTTATTTGATGAACTGATTTTATTTAGGCTTTTCACAATTTAAACATTGATCAGTGAACATAAACAGAAGCTCAACCCCACTGGCTTGACATGTGGGGACAAACTTCTTCCGGAAGCTCAAACATGCTGTATAACACACGAGAATGAACCATGTCAAGCTCAAACGTTCTTGCAACTGATGTGTGAGCTGATGAAAGTTTAGATGTGAATAAAAGCCTATGTTCGATCTGTTCATCATATAAAGTGATCGAGTCTCTTCAGAAAGTTTGGACTAAACTGCTCAATTCATATGGATTCATTTTTTCTAATCTCTTTATGAACGTTTTGAAGCATCAAAGTGGAAGTTGCATAGCCGTCAATGGAGAGTACAGAAACACTCAGATTTCAACAAAAAGATCTTCATTTGTGTTCCAAAGATGAACGAAAGTCTTGCGGGTTTGGAACGACATGTAGGTGAGTAATTAATGACAGAATTTTCATTTTTGGGTGAACTAACCCTTTAAAGGTGCTGTGTGTAAAATTTGGGGGGATCCATTGACAGAAATGCAGTATAATATACAGAACTGTTTTCAGTGGTGTATAAAGAGCTTACATAATAAACTTATGTTTTTCTTACCGTAGCCATTTATATCTACATACACTGCAGGTCCCCCCTCCATGTCAAGTTGTCATTTTGCGCCGGCATGTTTCTACAGCAACCCTAAACGGACAAACGCGCTACAGAACGCGTTTCATCACTATGTTGTTCTTCTAAATCGTTCGCGCTTTTAGAAGCAGCTTGCATCGTCACTATGTTAATAGTCTCAGCCTCAGACATCATGAGCACGGACACTGGCGGAACGTCTGATGCATATGGCACACTTATCTGGAAACACTTGAGGAGTTTCGAAGTCATCATCTGGTTGGTTGAATTCTACAAGATGTCTGGGAGACGTGCGTCGCATTCTTTTAATGGTCCGCCTGGAAACAAATGCCACAAAATCCCCCTCGTAGAAGAAGAACACCGGGGCGTTAACAACGGTGACAATGAGGATAAACTAAATGCTGGATTTTCAAAAGTATGTGAAGTTCGCAGCTCCATTGTTGCATAATATCCTTGAATGAATAATTTATTAGATACATGCCGGTGTGTTATTATAGGGACATCAACTTTACATTTTCATGCCCCTAAACATGACGGGTAACGGAACGAACTGTGATTGGTAGCGTTACACGTCAGTCAAACGTCCTCTTGGCTGGTCCGAGGCCAGACTTTCTGCCCTGACTACTACCTAAAATTTATACACTGCACCTTTAAGTGTCTACAATGTTTGGGGCCAATGTGCCAAAAGCAGATACACGTTACATGTTTTCTGTTGATGTTATTTTTTTGTCTAGGCCAAACTGTTTCCAGATTGTGATTCAGCACTTTAGTGAGGAGCAGTACATTTTCTACTTTGCTGGAGAGACACCCGAGCAGGCACAGGTATATATCACTTTTCTCTCTCTCTATGTATATGTATATTGATAGATAGAGTAAATGTCTCATGCTCACTAAGGCAGCATTTATTTGATCAAAAGTACATGAATATTGTGAAATATTATTACAATTTAAAGTAACTGCTATAACTGTTTTACAGGACTGGATGAAATGCCTGCAGACTTTCTGCAATAATCTTAGGAAACCGTTACAGACCACGTTCAACAAGCGTTTGCGTCAGGTAAGAGAAACCAGCCGCTGAGTGCGAAATCTCTCCGTTTTCATGAAACGGTGTCTGCCGTTCCCTTAACCGTGGGCTCTGAATGTGCTGTCAGAAAGGGCCACAGCTGAACCATCTGGATGCCGGTGAGCTGGGGGATGAAAACCTCTTTCAGAGCACCTGATCCCAGACAAGCCATTTGGGCTAAATCTAAAAAGAACATTGTCATCTTCATTACCACAGACATATTTTTGGAAAAAGATCACTGCATCTTTGACATCTCATCACTTATTCATTAGTGAGCATGGAAAAATCTAACATTTGCGTGTCATTCACTCACCTTAGGTTAGCAGTTTAGTCCTGTATGTGGAGGAAGCCCACAAACTTCCCATCAAACACTTCACCAACCCCTACTGCAACATCTCGCTGAACAGTGTGCAGGTGGCGAGGACTCACCCGAGGGAGGGACAGAACCCCGTGTTCACTGAAGAGTTCATCTTTGAGTGAGTTCATTGACTCTTGACTTGTTTAGAGGTTTTAAAAGTGTTGCTTGATTAAGCTTCTCATTGCCATTCCCCTCTCGCAGTGACCTGTCGAGCGACATCAACCGATTTGAAATAAGCTTAAGCAACAAGACCAAGAAGAGCAAAGAAAGTGACATCTGTGAGTAGCAACATTGTCTGTTCTTTCCCATACAATTATAGTTATCGATTTATTTTTGATGATACCTCACGGTGGGTCCAAAAGTAACACTCTGCAAGTATCAAGTGTGAATAAAAATATGCTTGGACAAATGAACTGAATGATCAGAATGAGTGTCTGAATGAAGCAAATGAAAAGCAGTTCAAATGTACCGTCTCGATATGTACGCGGTATGATCAAAAGTTTGGTGTACAGTAAAAACAGTAATATTGTAAAGTATTATTACATTATAAAATAGCTGTTTTAATATATTTTAAAATGCCATTTATTCATGTGATGGCAAATCTGCATTTTCAGTATAATTTCTCCAGTCTTCAGTGTCACACGATCCTTCAGAAATCATTCTAAAAAGCTCATTTGAGCATCTCACAGATGCTTCATACATGGAGCCCAATTTTTGCTGACCCGCAACGTTCCTTTAAGTCCCACTGTTCTTTTTGTGAGAGTGTGCCCTCTGCTGGCGCTTTGTAGATTAAAGCACGGATCCTGCTCTTCTCTAATTAGTTTTCCTTCTGTATTGTTTCAGTGTTCATGCGTTGCCAGCTAAGCAAACTGCAGAGGGGCCAGATGATCGATGAGTGGTTTCCTCTGAGCTCCTATGTGCCGCTGAAGGGAATCGAGCCAGGCTCACTCCGCGTAAGAGTGCGATACTCCATGGAGAAGATCATGCCTGAGGAAGAGTACAGTGAATTCAAAGAAGTGCGTGTACACATGGTCATTTTTACACTCAGATGTGGCCTGTATTGTATTGTGACCATACAGGCTGGTAACAAAAACAATTAAAACAATTTAACTTTGTTTTTTTTTAATAATCTTTGCTAGATTCCCAGTTCCCAACAGGGAACATTCTCAGGATCTCTGAGTTATGAACAGACATTCCTCCAGTATCATTTATAGGACGTTCAGTCAAAGTTATCTGGTCTTTAATAATGTTCTCAACGTTATGTTTTTTTTTTCTAAAATATTTTAGCTGGATCCTCATTCAGAATGACCAAAGAACATTCTTTACTAACGTTCCCATAATGTTGGCAAAATGATAAAATGGGATGTTCCCTTTATGTTCCAAGGAAAAAGTTAAAAACATTCAGAAATAATGTTTCTGGACTTATTCTGAATGTTAGCAAAACATTCTTGGGACATATGTTTTGATAAAAGCATCTTTTGCTGACATGCTCTCGCTGTCCATCCCCAGCTCATCCTGCAGAAAGACTATCATGTGATCTATGCGTTGGCTCACGTCTGTGGGCAGGACCGCACCCTGCTGGCCAGCATCCTGCTCCGGATCTTAAGACACGAGCGAGACGAAGCTCCCTTGCTGAGGACGTTGAATGACAGAGAAATTAATATGGAGGGTAGGGCTCTTTCTTTGTCTTGTTCATAGTTCGCTATTCAACAGCAAACAGATGTCACAGCTGCATCGAGGCTGGGCAGCTTCCCTCAGGCTACAAAACAAAGCTTTAACAGTTTTGTTTGTGCATTTTACACAATTCCTCTTTTCAAGCAATGAACAATTGTTCATTTAATAGACTGAGCAATCAAACACCATCTTGAAAATGTGTAGTGCGTTAAGAGAAGAGCTGCCACGATACCAGTATTAGTAGTGTCTACTCAATTTGGTATGTGGAGGAACTGACAAACTCAATCATGGTGAAGGTCTCATGGATATTAGATCGTGACTTGACCTGTACGAAGGTTATGAGGCAACAACAGCACGAGCTAGTTAATATTTATAAGCGTTCCAAGACTCTGTGATAGCATTCTTAAAATTGACTTCTAATTAATCTATCTTGACATTTCAAATTCTGAGATTGTATAGTGTGCAATGGATTAAATCACAGAACATAACACACTTCATTTAAAGGGATAGTTCACCCAAAATGAAAATTCTGTCTTCATTTACTCACCATTAAGTTGTTCAAAACTTTTATGAATTTCTATCTTCTGCTGGACACAAACAACTTGAGGGTGAGTAAATGATAACAATTTTCAATTTTGGGTGAAATATCCCTTTATAAAGATTAATAGCTTAGGATGTATTAAATTGATCAAAATGATAGTAAATACATTTCTGATGTTACAAAAAATCTGTTTCAAATAAGTGCTTTCATATTTTCAAGTAAATTCTACTTTCTATTCATCAAAGAATCCTGAAATAAAGCATCACAGTGTCGACAGGAATTAATGCAATTTTAAAATGTGTATTAAAATAGAAATGAGTTACTTTACATTGTAATATATATATATTTTTTTTATATAATATAAGTATTTTAATATAAATTCAAATAAGTGCAGCCTTGGTGAAAGACAACTTTTCAAAGTCAACCACAAACTTTTTAACAGTAGTGTAATTATAACTACAATTGTTGTAAAATCTTTTTACATTTTCTTCTGAATTTTAAAATATTTCAAATGTTTCGTATGAATTGAATGATTGATATGTTAATTTTTTGCTAGAAACAGTAGCACTGTATAGAAAAGGATGCAGTAGAACTAATTTATTCGACCATTGTTCAGTGAACCTCCCTAAAACGTAGCTTTGTGTTTTGGTTTTGCAGATGAAGCCACGACGCTGTTCCGTGCCACTACTCTGGCCAGTACTTTGATGGAGCAGTACATGAAGGCTACCGCCACACCTTTCGTGCACCACGCCCTCAAAGACACCATACTGAAGATCATGGAGAGCAAGCAGTCCTGTGAGGTAATGGAACTCCACGGAACATTCAGTGGACAAATGTCTTTGTGCCTCATATCTGTAAACCTCTGTCCAGATGTTTTGCGTTTAGCATGTCTGAGCCAAATGCGTCAACATGGGTTCTCACCAAAGCTCCTGCCTTGAGCAAATTGGCTTTTGTCGGGTTTCTGTTGGATAGTGAATACTGAACTAGCAGTCCTTTTCTCTCATGTGGAGTGTTTTCTGTTCTCCCTCCATAGCTGAACCCATCTAAACTGGAGAAGAATGAGGACGTTAATCTGAATCTAGCTCATTTACTCAACATCCTGTCGGAGCTGGTGGAGAAGATATTTATGGCTGCTGAGATCTTGCCCCCGTAAGCATGATAGCGCACCACCATATAGTGTGATATCAGCATTGTTACCTTGTAGTGCAACCTTATAAATGTGCCTGTCTACTGATTATCCAAATACTGCCATGGCATTGCTAGTTTCAGGACAACAAAAATGTATCTGTACCATAAACAGTTATCGACCCGTGTAATATTGTTATTATTATTATTTATTGGTAAATATTGGATTTTTATAGGTTAAGATTAGATATTTAATTGACAGATTTTGCATTTCCCCTGTGATCATCTTGTGCTCATTTAAGTGGACATTGCAAAAATATTGCAAAGATTTAACCTTTTAAGAGCACTATTTCTTGAACAACAATTGAAGGAGAAAAAAGTGTGATGCAGACACATTTTTGAAAGAAGTCTCTTAAGCTGCATATTTGATTAAAAAATAAAGTAAAAACAATGCTATACTAATGTAAAATATTATCGCAATTTAAAATAAAGGAAAAAAATGTACCTGCAACAAAATAATAAAAAATAAATGTTTTTGTTGACGGTGTTTCATAAAAAATGTAACGATTTGTAATGCATTTTTAATTAAATTGTAATGCAATTTGAATGCAACGTACATATAATGTTGGTTAAAATATGACAATAATAATGCAATATCGTCAGTGCTTTTACAGTGTTTTTCAAAGATAAATAATTTAGTTGTCCAGTTAACTTCTAAAAAAATAATAATAGTAGTTAATAAATAATGATACTAGTTATAAGCCTCTAATTTCAGAATATCAAATACTAGATTTGTGGTTATTTATTTTTCAGGACTCTTTGAAAAGAAAGATAAAAAGAACAGCATTTGAAGTCGGAATGTCTTTACTGTTACTTTGGTTCAATTTCATGCTCAAGAAGAGAAAACATACACACATATACAATATAATAAATATATATATATATATATATATATACACACAAAAGAAATCTGTTTATTGGGTGTAAGGCCCCGCCCACTGGTCCAATGACGGTTTCCAATATGGGGGGTGAAGGTATCTGCGTGTTGCTGTTCTTTTTTTTATACACGATATATCACTGAACTGAAAATTATTTCTTAATATACATTACCTACCTCGATATTTTCTTCTGACTCCAATTAAAAAAAAGGTATAAATCATATTTGATTACTATTGATTTACATTACTGTGCCAAAAAGTTTTAAAGTTGGGGTGTGAAAAAAAAATGTAAAGAAAATGCTTTCAAAAATAGAAAAAGAATATAAAATATTTATCATTTATCAAAATGCAAAAGTCAAAGTGACAGAAGAAAAAAAAAAAACATCAATTCAATTTGTTTGTGTTACCACCCTTTCAAAAACAAATATTTCAAATTCTATCACACTTATCTGTTTCACATTTTGAAGGAACTTACAGGTCATGTTGGTTGGCCACTCTTGGAGACAGAGTTAACCACCAGTTCCTCTGTGGGCTCAGCCAGCCTCATTCTCTCTCTTCATTTAGACAGAGACGACAGACAGACTCGATGAGCTCTGTGGATCAGGGTCATCAGGGGGCCATAACACCAGACTTTCTGATTACACTGGAAGTTTCTTTTCTCTTTTCTCTTCGCTTGTTGTTTGTGGTTGCCATTGTCATGCTGCAGAATAAGGCCAATCAGATGCCTTTGTGGGAAGCTTGATGTTGATGTGCTGAATATGTATGCATGCTTAATATCTCACCTGTACTTCTCATCATTGAAATACCAAATCCCCCTGACCATTTGCAGAAATGCCATTTGCAGAAATGCATCCCCAAAACCTCAAGGAACCTCCACCCATTTCTTCAACTGTGTCTCGCTCTTCACTCCCTTGTGTGCCCAACTGCTCTCTTCTCGCACCAAACTTTGCCTTCTTGCAGTCAGAAGTCCAGCTCATATTTTTGATTTTCCATTCAAAGCACCACCTGATTTTCTGCTCGCTTGTTTTGTGTTTTTAGTCATATTTCACAGAGTTTTGTGCGGCCACTTTTACTTCTGGCATTTTCCTGTGTTTTCTTCAGCAATGCTTCTCGCCACACATGGCCCCAGACCACAGATCCCAACTGTATTGTGACCAGTGGCTTCCGGACAGTAGATGCACATACCCACTGCTCACTGTTTTGCAGCCATGCAATGGCAGGGCTTAGGCTCATCTCATGAATGCTTGCGAAAGAGCACAAGTGTGCACCTTGGGCCCACAAGACTGCATTCCTGTTCCTTGGCCGTGTTCTTCTTCTAAACAACTTAACTTTCCATTTGACACCTGCTTCTTTCCCTACTCTGCGAATTGCATGTCTGCTGGTCTGAAGATGTTCGCTGCTGTTCTTGTTTGCTGCTTGCTGTGCTCATTTTGACCACTGTGTGTCTCTTTTTGACAGTAAATATGTCACTAGCTCTTTTATGTGTGTGTTTGAGTTTTGTGTCACTCCTCCCCTTTTTTTTTTTCCTGTTTGACTGTTTCTTTTGTGTTGAACTTGTTTCATTTTATTCCTTCCTACATTTTTATTTTTTGTTCATTATTGTTTATGTTATAGTCCTATAATAATTTTCACAATACACCCCTGTATTTGTAAATCCCTGTCTTTGTTTTGAAGGTATGTTGAAGCCATTGACATTTTTATTTTTCCTGAATTGGTTTTGGTTCACTTTCAAGTGTTTTTTTTTTTTTTTTGATCTTCATATTGAATAATTTTTGTTTTTTTTTTATTATTCTTCTGTTTAAGTTTTTTTTTTACATTTTTCATTTTTACTTTTATAAAGTATTTAATATATTTTTTATTTTTTTTATTTCCTACTTATTACTTTTGATTATCATTTTCCTTTTTCCCTTTTGACCTTTGTACTTCGACACCTATAACCCTTTGAGTCTCTTTATCTTCGTACTCGTTCGCTTGGTCATCTAGACAGAGGCAAATTTGTACTGATAGGTTTATTCACTGTTTTTTTATTATTTAGTAATTCCGCACCATGCTTTCTTTTTGAAAGCATTAGAATAACAAAGTCCGCAAACACTTTCTAAAAGCAAAACTCTAGATCTTCACTATTCTGAGACGAGGAAACTAATATAACTTAATAACTATTATAACTTATCTTCAATTTCCTAGTTTTTCCTATCTACAAAGTTGTTCACCACTATCAACCTCTAAGATAACTTTAGATTAATCTGCCAACGTTTCAGATATTACCATAATTAGTTAATAGAACATTACAAATATTTATTAGCCCTGAACAACCCGATACCCTGACATACTAAAACTCTTTTCCAGCTGTAACATACTTAGTAAATATTCTTTTACTAAATGGAGTAGAACATGTGTAGTTTAAGTTTTGTAGCTTAGAGTTTTATTTAAGAGTTTCCTACTGAACATTCATTAATTTTTAACTAATCAAACAACCATTCAAAATCAGAAATAATATTACAATAACAATTTTAATAAATAAATCAAAAAATAATATAAGTTATAATAATTTAAAACATTAAAAATAAATTCCAATCAAAAATACTGAAACAAAGATAAAATAGAAATACAGAACAGATTACCTGGAGATCTTGGAAAATACTCCAGCACACCTTTATGATCCCCAAAGATCAAATTGTGAATTCCCAATAAACCATTTCAGTGAAGTCTTAATAAGGGTCATTAGGTTTTTACCACCTGTGAGGTGGTCACAATAAATGGTGGGGGTTGTATGGGTAAATAGGTACCTGGGGATGGAACATGGTTTTGGGGGAGTTAAGGGGTCACTTGCTTGTTAGAAGGGGGTGCTTTCCACGGGCCCTTAGTAGACTAAATATAGTCCTTTTCTATAAGGCTTTTGCTTAGTGTTAATGGCTTAGCACTATTTCTATGATATTCAAACATTTTCGTAATATCTCTGTAACATTTCAAACCCATTTTACTTTTGTATCCAGAACCTCTAAATAAAACTGTTGGATTAGTCTCCATTGGTTCTTATGGGGTTGTGTGAACCGTACACATCCAAGTTTGATTGTTCACTCAGGGTCTGGCATACGCATGCGGGAGAGAGGGTTAGTTTGCAAGTGTGAAACGGAATCCAGCCTTGTGTGATTCGTCTTCAACATATGCCTAACATTGGTCATCGGCATGAAAATCAACTTGTAATATTGGCCAGAGTTTTTGTATCCGTGCATCCCTACTATTTTATCATCATGTCCATGTAGTGATACATTGATATTTTTTTACATTCTTTATGGCACAATGCTGTTTATACAGTCTTGAGTATTCATAGTTATTCTGTTTCCTCCTCGTCCAAGGACCCTGAGGTACATTTATGGCTGTCTTCAGAAGTCTGTGCAGCAGAAATGGCCTACCAACACTACAATGAGGACCCGAGTTGTGAGGTAGCAAGTTGTCAAGCTACATTTGCGCATATTTACAGAGGAACTTCTTCCAAAATGTTTTTTTTTGTCCCCCAGTGGTTTTGTCTTCCTGAGGCTCATCTGCCCTGCCATTCTCAACCCCAGAATGTTCAACATTATCGCTGGTGAGTGCACAGCTTCCTGTTTCCAGCTGCAACACATTTAGGTCAAGCACCCACTTAGATATTTCATTCTGCACCTGTTAGAGCTTCAGTCTAATAGACGAGCACTTAACTGTCCAAATGTGTAAATGCATAAACACGCCATAGTGATAGTGGACAGATTATTTCATGTTTTTATATGAAAGTGTATGAATTGCACATTTTACATTGACCTGCAAAAAATTATTTTTTAATATAGGGTTTTAAAATTCTTCCTAACAAAAATGTAATTGTAATGCTGTTTGAATGCAATCTAGATATACTGTTGACTAAATTATGACTAGGCAAAAACAACGCTGCAATATATTGCTTGCAATGATTTTCAAAGATGAAGAACAATTTTAGCTGATTGAAATTGTCCAATCAACTTTTAAAAAGAAACGAGTACTTGAGCATACTAATTATAAGCCTCTTATTTCAGGATATGATGTATAGGATTTATTTCTCATGACCTTATATGGAGCTCAAGGTTGCCCCCTACAGGCTGCATTTAAACAATGTCACACGAGTATCAGCTGTTCTATAGTGCTGAATATCAAGTATGAAGTTGTTTTTGTTGAGTGTTCACATGAATGAATGTTTATACATTTTGAGAAGGCTTGTTTCTGACATTACTGTTCAAAAGTTTTGTGTCAGTATGGTTTTTGCTTTTGAAAGAAATTAATACTTTTTATTCCGTAAAAGTGACACTTAAGACTTGTTACATTTCTTTTCAGTTTTGTCAAATGCTGTTCTTTTGAACTTTTTATTCATCTTTTCTTAAGCACCAAATCAATGTATTAGAAGGATTTCTGAAGGATCATGTGACACTGAAGACTGAAGTAATAATGCTGAAAATTCAGCTTTGCTTTCGCAGGAATAAATTACATTTCAGTTCTCATTATTAATGAGATTATAAATTACATTACTAACCTGAACTAATGTGACATGCCAAAAAAGAGTAACTCTGCATCCCAAATCGAATATTTTAGTATGTGAAAAACGGTACACCAACAGAGTAGTAAGTCCGAATGCATAGTGTTCGAAAAACAGTAGGCGAAAACTCCCCGGATGGCCTGGTACTTCTGGTGAGGTGCTGAAGTGCTCATTCACTGAACACTTTACTATCCCATGAGGCCAGGGGAAAGTATTTAGGAATGGCAGTGAGGCGACACAACTTGTAGGTCACGTGACGGTAACAAGATGGATTGTATTCTGAATTTCTTTCATACTATATAGAACACGCTTTTTTTAATGGCCACAAAGTTCAAATTCAAATGTAGTACCTACTCAGTGCATGATTTTGGATCTTTTTTTGTCCCAAAAAAAAAAACAACTGACTATAGTGTAAAAAATTAAATTAGCATTGGTAATACAGCTAGTTTAGTTTGATGTTAACGATGATACAATTGTGTCTTGTTTTTGCAGACCCTCCATCCTCCACAGCAGGCCGAACGCTCACTCTGGTAGCAAAATCTGTGCAGAACTTGGCCAACCTGGTGGAATTTGGTGCTAAGGTGTTTTGATTTTCATGCTGTGTTTGAAAATGGTTTACCTTGAATAGGCGTCAAAGACTCTGTGAATGCTAATGTTGCAGCAGTGGCATATCAACTTTTGTTGCGATGTGTTTGTGTTGCAGGAGCCCTACATGGAGGGGGTGAATCCTTTCATCAAGAACAACAAACAAAGGATGATCATGTTTCTGGATGAGCTGGGGGTAAACTGCCCTGTATCCATTTCTAAAGCAGCATGGGTTGCCTGCGGCTCAGTTTACGAGCTCTGTGTGAAGTAGCTTTCCTATAACATTCTCTCTGTGTTGTTTCTCCAGAATGTTCCTGATCTCCCGGAATCTACCGAGCACTTTAGGACCGATTTGTCCCGTGACCTTGCTGCTCTGCATGAGATCTGTGCAACTCATTCTGACGAACTCCGCACCCTCAGCAACGAGAGAGGAGCACAGCAGGTATGTGTCTCTCTCATGATACATGATGGTAAGAAATGTATAAAAACAATGTACAGCCGGTCATTATGCCTGACAGAGTGATCTGGAACCTGAATAGACTGACTTTGTATAGTTGTGTAATAAACGTGATGACACAGTCAAATAGTAGCTGAATTTTTTTTTTTTTTTCTTTTCATATGGAAGGCTGTTTTGTGAGATGGGAAACTAGCACAGCTAGGGAAGGGAAAACCTTCAAATATATACAGTGGGTACGGAAAGTATTCAGACCGTATTCATATCACCATGTGATATTTCAGTTTTTCTTTTTTTAATAAATCTGCACAAATGTCAAGAATTCTGTGTTTTTCTGTCAATATGGGGTGCTGTGTGTACATCAATGCGGGAAAAAATGAACTGAAATGATTTTAGCGAATGGCTGCAATATAACAAAGAGTGAAAAATTTAAGGGGGTCTGAATACTTTCTGTACCCACTGTAGTTTAGCGGTCATGTTATTAAAGATTTACTGTTTAAGACAGTATTGGCTAGTCTAAGACGCTCTTCTCTGCTTCTCAAATACAGTACATTAAACCAGGGGTTCCCAAACTTTTTAGCCCACGACCCCCATGATAAATGGGGGGTTTTAAGCACTTGGTAAAGCATTTCTGTGTAATGCTGAATAATTCTTCCTCATTTCTCTCAGCATCACTCATACAATGCAATATTAATGTCAGCTTTACACATCAAAACGATGTCCTTCATTTACAATAAACATTTCAGTAGAATATTTATTCAGAGTGATATTGGCGGGCTCCACCCTTATCAGAAGTGGAGGGAATTTCTTGCGGCTCATCCTCACTGACCTCCGATCAACCGGCCTCACCTGTGACTTTTCTCCTCCTCTCGGTTTTTCTGTTGTGGATTTTAAAGCAGGTATTATTTGTTTGTAGCCTCCAAACACCTTTAGCAAACAACAGCGCGTAATTGATTATTGTGATTGACGCTGACGTAATCTCGTATAATGACTGGGACAAAATTACAAATTTAATTAAAAAGTGTACATTATATATTTTTTTTAATCAGACTTTTCTGCAAACACCATTTAATAAGTATTGAATTAAATTAATTGCAACAAAAATATATATTTTTTCCACTTTTCCAAAAATCGAAATCATCTCGCGACCCCCCCCCCCCCCCCCCCCCCCCCCCCGCTTTGGGAACCACTGGTCTAAGTCAATTTTGAAAAACACGTCCCAGTGCATTCTTTTGAGTTTGCTCAGGCAACCTGTTTCATCATTGAAACTCACTGGAAGTCTGAAATGCCACCCTCTATGTGCAAAACACATCATTGTTGGCCACCAGAAGATCAAAAAATGACTGTCAACATCACAAGAAGTCGTAGCAAGTCTTCGATGTGCCATTTTTAACCCAGCGGGTGAAGATTAAGATGTAATCATTGCCCATTGTCTCTTTCTTTTCTTCACAGCACGTGTTGAAAAAGCTGCTGGCCATCACTGAGCTCCTCCAGCAGAAGCAGGTGCACTATGCCATGTCCAACAGCAACAGGTAGTTCCACCTCGGTCATTTTGTCTGTCAGTTTGTCTCCGTCTTCCTGGAGTAGCCAATGGGACCCCAGCATGCTCCACCCTCATGCCCATGTCAGCTCCCACCCTTCCCATATCTTCCATCATCCCTTTTCCTCGTGCCTCATTCTCTGTCCCACGAGAACTATGCAAAATACAGCGGCAAAACAAAACGGCCGGACTCCTGAAGTCCGACACCAATGACTTTATAAACACACGCCCCGAACCGTTGGCTTTGACTGCTCGCAGTATCTTGGGTACATATCAGTTTAACAGACGGGTCGACCAACCAATGACCCATTAAGTCCACAGAATAATGTATTTGAATACAGGTTGCCAAAGTGTATCTCTTCAACTGCTTGATCTGAAACTGAACTGACACAAGGCTGCAACGATTCTTCTATATAACTGGATTGAGCTAAAATGATTTTTATACTGTAATTTGTTACTGATTTACATGGCTATGAATTTGCGAAATGTGCTCAGACTAGTGTTCTTTTTCCTGTTCCGTTTAGTTCGAATTGTGCTGTAGACTGGATTTTGTTTTCTTTATCATCCTCAGAGAGTATGATTATTTTATATCAAACAATAAATTCTCTTGCTGGAATCATGAGTATATAATTTGAGGTAACCTGATCTGTTTCCATATTGTACTTTTGTTTGATTGGTTCAGTCTTCCCTGAGACAAATTCAAAGCCAGACATGTTCTCAGGAGAAAAGTTCAAGGTAAAAAATGTTTACATCAGTAAAATTTACAGTAGTAAAGGTTGTATCAGGAATGCATGTACTTATTAAACATGTTTTATAAAATACTGACTGGCTTATGTCTCAGATCAGCTCATGAAAGCAGCTTTTGAAAATAAGATGGCTGATGTGCTCGAAATATTCTAGTGTTTGTCTACGTTTTCAGTTTTTGATTTTAAATAAAGAACCATTACTATGGTTATCGACAGCATATGTGACATGTCAATTGAGCATAACTTGAACCCAGAACACCCTTTCCTTTAAGGAGACTGTAAGACATCTGCTAAATGACTATTTAACCCTCATGCGCTGTTCGATTTCTGTGTGACCCTAATTGGATTCAACACAATTCCTCAAATCACAATATGAAAAACAACAAAGATTAAGGTACAAACTGTACATTTTTAATATCAAAATTTGTCCAATATTCCAAAAAAATATATATTTGAAGAAATTATTTAATGAAAATGTTTAACCATTTTTTTTTTTAACTTTTGTTTTGACAAAATTTGAAAATAAACAGTGCATTTTTAAATGCTATAAATACATTTTTTTTTTTTATTAGAACATCATAACTTAAATATAGTTGTATAATGAAAATATTTACTTTTCCTAAGTTGGCTGTTTTGTAAACTCATAAAGTCAAGAAGTTACTTCTGACATGAGCTCACAGCAAGTGTGTGCTTTCTATACACATGTGGTGGTGGTTCAAATATTTTTAATTTTAGCTTCATATGGTAGTAAAAAAATATAACCAAGAAATATTATTTTGGGTCAGTACAGTTGCCATAGAGCGTTAAAATATGCGGGTCAAATTCACCCGGCGAACATAACAGTAATTTTGTTTGTATATGTCAAAAAAACACCAGCATGTTGAAATTATGCATGCATGTTCATGATGATAAATGAGAAGAAAAAAAAAAAAAATCACAAAATATCAAGAAAAAAAAACATAGGTTAACCAATATTTCCAACAACTAGAAACTCTAACCGGGTCAAATTGACCCGGAACATAACACGAGGGTTAAAGGCTAAAAGACAGCTGAACAAGATCTGCTTGCAACATTCAAAAAAAGATGTTTACAAGATGTCTCTTACGCTCACCAAGGCTGCATTTATTTGATCAAAAACTCTTTAAAAGTTTAAAATGTAATTTATTCCTGGGAAGGAAAAACTTAATTTTCTGCAGCCATTACTCTAGTCTTCATTGTTCCTTCAGAAATCATTCTAATATCCTGTTTTGGTGCTCAAGAAACATTGCTAACAGCAATTACTTGAAAGATTTTCTGGTAACGATATAAAAGTCTTCACTGTCACTTAATTAACTGAATGAATCCCATCTGAATAAAAGTACTTCTTTAAAACAGCCACCAATTATGGGAATAAAATTTTTTTTATTTTAACAGAAGTAAACGACTTACATGACATTTTGCTGAAATATTTACAGTCTAGTTTGAGAAATGCATCCTCAGTCAGTGATGACAAGTGTCGAATGGACCGGTTCACGTTGAGATGTTGCCGATTTAAAAGCGATTTCATCGTCACAATGCGTCCAAATCCTCATCAGTCCATTCCTGCAAAACAGAACATCCATAAGCTCCAGGTGGCAGCCAGAAGATGTGCATTTGAGGAACAAATCTAAACTTACTTCCTCAGCAACCATCTGCCTTTTCACAACGTGATCATCATCTTCATATCCATGTTTTCTTTTCCTGAAGGACACGGACAAAGGAAAGCATCAGAACCATGCGCTCTTATCATCTGAAGACTGCATTCCTTTAGTGACTGTCTTTGGCGACTCATCACTCTCATACACATCCAAGCATGCGAACTAGTGCATCACTGTAGCTCATAAATGTGTAGTTCTAGATGACGCGTAGCTTTTGTCCCTGTCAATTTGTTGTTTAACTGTAGCGCCAATTGAAAAGTATCAGGTAGGCATTTAAACATCTAAAACTGTGAATTAAAAGAAATCTCGAGCACACGCAGGATGAGAAACAAGCTGACGCAGAGCATATAGGAATTACAATGCCACAGCCTTCCGAAAGTGCTTGAAATTTCTTATGGCTCACTATAGAATCTCTCAAGACTCGCATAATCCTGAAAGATCACCCTGCCTAATTTTGTCTTTATTTTGCAGAACTGAATGTACCTTTATGGCTGTAGCCACCACTATCCAGATCCTCTAAAAGAAAAGATTGGTAGCAAAGACAGCAAGACTTGTTCTCACCAGATGCAAAGAAAGAAGACGGATGCGCGAACCAAGTTTTGCTCCGACTGTAGATAGGCAACACACTGCCGATCTCAATCTCTCAAACCAACCGATTCAAAAACTTGAACTGACAGATAAGCCATCAAATAGATGGTTACAGGTTATGTCAATCGGAAAGTATATCTCGGATCTTCCAACACTGAAAATCATGAACGCTCCAAGAGAATAACCAAAATCGAGTGTAAATCAGAAACGCCTGTCGACTCAACCCCTCTTGGAGACTTCAGCAAAATCAACTTGGATCGTTCAGACTTCGATTCGTACCGCTGGTGTAACCGACTTGGGAGCCGTGAACGCTAGACTGATATCTGTAGCAATCAACTCCGGCACTGCATTGCTTTTGGCCATCAGGGAAGCAAGACGCACTTATGGTGCAAGCCTTAAAAACCGTCTCTACACTCAATTCTACCGCACAACCTCTTCCTGTTTTCGACTGCGGTTTCAAGTGCGGTTAGACTTAATCATAAAGATAGCAACTGATTCCTATCTTACCTTCTGAGCCGCTTCGCGTGACAAGATGCTGCATCGTGGCTTTTATCTCCAAAACCAGTATTTGTGTGTGCTACATGTGCAGATCAGTGAGACCGATTCAATTTTGGACGACAGATTACACAAGCTTGATGCATGTGTCCACTTTTAATAACCTGCCCCCCTGTTCTTCCACCGAAGCAACAGCAACAAACTCCAGCTCAAATTAATTTTATAGCTTTTCCCCAGAATGGACCGAGTGGATTAGGAGCTTCCTGGCTCATTTCACATGATAAAAGAAAGACCTATTGACTATCAAACTGTATTATTTTATAATATCGGCCTGTTCGTGTTTATCAGACTTGCTTGAGGAGTTAATTTGGCAGTTTCTTGATGTGTATTATTCCCTGAATTATGTAAAACCACAGAACTTATCTAGATGATTCTACAATGTCTTTTTTGTTGGACAGGTAGTTGCATTGTCCTGTACTCGCTGAGACCCTTACAAAGAAAGGACTGAGGTGAAATCTGATGCCAATGTCATGGAA